>CM053412.1:66885624-67010160 GCA_028644305.1 Xerus rutilus | reverse complement strand
TTTTCCCAAAAGTTGCATTTTAATACATGTTATCGAACATAACAGAAAAAAACAAATTTTCAGAAGCTGTACACACTATTCACTGAAAACATTTGTTGAGGCAAATAGAAAAAAAATTGTTACAATCATAATTTTTCTAACTTTGCACAAAATTATAAGCAGATTACATTCTTCATATTAAACATCTTTATATGCACTTGCAATGAACAGTATATATATATATATATTTATATATATTTTTTATCAACCATCTTTACTATACCCATTCCCCTTTCCTGCCCCCCCCCCATGTCGTGTCCAGTGTTTCTCTATTTCTCTTATGTTTCAAATTCCTACCTCCCTTATTCATCAGCATCCACTAATCAGAGAGACCATTCGGCATTTGTTTTTTTGGGATTGGCTTACTTCACTTAGCATAATGCTTTCCAGTTCCATCCATTTGCCTGCAAATGCTATAATTTTATTCTCTTTTATTGCTGAATAATATTCCATTGTGTATATGTACCACAGTTTCTTTATCCATTCATCTATTGAAGGACATCTGGGTTGCTTCCACAGTTTTGCAACACAATAAGCTTTTGTGATTTGTTGGACATAATTTTCTCTACTTTGAGTTTCTTAAAAGTGAGTTACTTTAGAGATGTTATGGTAAATGACATTTTCTTATAGTAGTTTGGTAAATTCAGACATGCTTATTCCAAAGGATTGTTGAAGTACAAAACTTACTTTAAAAATTATATATATTGACTAACTTTAATTCTCAGGGAATTAAATGGCTAAGATTTATCATTTTTGGCTAATATCTAAGGATTTCATAAAATTAAGCTGTTTGTTAGAATGACCCTTCATGCTGTTTCCAGATGCTTGACTTCATCTGAGCATCTTATGGAGAAACCTTGCTGTTTTCAAGACCAAGGATGACATCCTTGCTCACTGTCTAGGAGACATCCTTGCTCACTGTTGTTACTAATGAGTTGCACCTCATTTTTTATTACTAGAAACCTCTTATTGTAAATAATTACTTTGAATTTTTCAGAACTTTGTTTTGTTTCCTGTATAATATGGCGGGTCTAAAGTAGAGGTAGGAGCTGTGTGAATGGTTGTCTTTGAATCTGGATTTAGAGGAAGCTTTTTGCTTTTTAGATAACATTTGTGGATAGAATTCTTAGCGATGACATTCATTGTCACTTGCACCTGCTGAGGAGGAGGCTGTAGAAAGACTCCTTGGCTAATCGTTTATAGTGAGACGTTCAGAAGGTAGACCTTGATAATGTCTACGGAGGGTTGTGGGAAAGGATAATGTCTACTGAGAGTTTGAAAATGCCTGCAAGAGATGGCAGGAAGCCTTTTTGTTTGGTGCATGAACTTGGTGATGGAGTTTATACGTTCAGTTGACATCATTCCTGGGCTCACTGGGAACAGAACAAGGAGGACTTACCTGCAGATTAAAGAGAGGTTGAAGTCACTGGTATTTTGGTTATGAGAACAGGTGCAAAGATGCCTACTCATTGCTGGAGTTGAGGCTGGACTGGAGATCGGGTCCACTGCTTGCCTACATGTGGGATCAGGGAGTACTCTAACCTGTAAGATCTTTTGGAATTCCAATGAAAGTCTTGCCAAGAGGTAATTGAGAAGGTTGGGGGTGGGGTTGGGGGCTACAAGCAGCTAATGAGCAAAGCGAATTCTTCAGATATGTGAGAGTGAAGTAACACTCCGTCAACTTTATTGATTAATGGAATATAGCGTTGATATGATGTGACTGTCGTATTTTTAATATAACTTTATGTTTGTTCATAAGGTGATTTGTTCAAACTGAATGGGATCTAATTGGCCTATATTTGAAATTTTTTAAAATGTTTTTTTAGTTGTAGATGGACACAGTATCTTTATTTTATTTATTTTTATGTGGTGCTGAGGATCGAACCCAGTGCCTCACGCATGCAAGGCAAGCGCTCTACCACTGAGCCACAATCCCAGCCCCTATTTGAATTTTTTTAATGTACAAGTGCACTTAGGAAGAGGAAGCTCATATTCTCTCTAACCACAGGTCCCAAAGCTACCGATGCCATAGGGACAGCAGCATGGTCAGGCATAGTCAGGCATTTGACTCATGTTTCCATACATATCCTCAGAGTTCTGCTTCCAAGATTATGGAAATATGTCTATAGATTTAGATTTGATTTAGATAACTAAAATTTCTATAAATTGATGAGACTTTGGTGCTTTCTTTTTTTTAAATTTTATTCTCTTTAAGGCCTTGGATCAGAGTCTGTTTAGGAGTCTTTCAGGCAGTGGTGGGTGGAACAGTGGGTTTTTGTCTGACTTGGACATGCCCTGGTCCATTGCCTTGGCACTGGTGGGGTGCTGCGTGTACAGCAGGTGCCCACTGAAACCTGGGGCCAGATTTAAATGTAGACATGCCCAGTTTCCCTCAGGGTGTGAGAAATGCACTGCAGACAATTTAGCCAACAATGTAAGTCAACCAAACGTATCTTTTTGAGGAGACCCTACTTTGTGGCAAAAAGATGTCAGTTCAGCTTGCACAGGGACCTTGAAGGTGCTTTGTAACAGATGTGAAGTGTAGCAGAGGGCAATGGCTTATTGACTTTCTCTGGGTAGGCTGTCTCTGTGGCCGGGGTCATTGTAACCACAGATGTTTCTGGAGTGCTGATTGGCACTTGGACTGCGAGGTGACCACATTGCTGGGGGCACCTAGTGCTCCATGTAGTTCTGATTGGTGTTGTTGGATGTGATTTGATTATCTGAGGGTAACTATTACAAATGATGATACAGAGGTAAACTGACCTCTCAGGCTTGTCTTTGGAAATAGAATCCATTACAATTTCATAAAGTATCAGCTAGTCACTAATTCCAAGTGGCGGCTGATTTTTCATGGCTTTGATATTTACACAATTGTTTATTCACTATAAGAAACTCTGAGACGAGTAGCTCAGTGTATTTAAGCCACAGAGAGGAAAATTGCTTTGAACAGTCGCCTGTCACATCTGTCCCCCTCCTGCGCTCTGGGCTGGCCTTGATAGGAGGTAACATTTACTTGTGTTTGTAACAGAGCCCTGGACTTGGCTACATGCAAGTGAGCCAAGGTTGCTTTTCTGCTGAAGAACTCAGTTTGGTAGTTCCTTCCTGCTCTCGACCCAGTGGCTGGGTAACATTTCACTGTGCTAATGTCACCCTCAGGGGCCAAACCATCTATTAGCAGAGCAGGTCATAAGTCACAGTTCTTTTGAAGAATAATTAGGCAAAGACAAAGGTTGATGCTTTTTAAATTGAATCACAATAATTTGGTTTTATTTTTATTTATTTTTATTTTTTGTGGTGCTGGAGATCAAACCCAGGACCTTGTACATGCGAGGCAAGCACTCTACCAACTGAGCTATATCCCCAGCTCTTGGTTTTATTTTTAATCAAATGCAAACATTGTTCTATTGCTTTTTTCCTATTCACCCAAGGAACTTTTCTTTTTCCCCTTTTTAGCATTATTATAAGTTAGCAAGATTGTAGATTGGGCTGTTCCAGCTTCATCTTGTCATCCAATTTATCACCTTTCAGAGATTCTACCAACAAACACTAACTATGTAACTACAGGACACAGGTGTCCTCAAGGGTGGCTTTTCTATATTCTGTATGTTCTCAAGATAGACAACTAGAAATTCTTGTATGGAGTGTCTTTCTTGCCTTGAGTCTGACTGCCTGTGATCACATCTGAGATGCTTACTTGAACTATATGTTCTCTGTACAGGCTGGTGGTCACTTTTGGTGTTATTAACCTGATGTGATGGATGAATGATCTTTATTTGACCAACTCATTCATTTCAAAACTCACAATTAAACAATGTATTTGCATTAGTAATTCATCCCTAGGCAATGACTTTATAATAAAATCAGGGCTTGTGAGAAATTTCTCATACATTTTTCCCCCTCCACACACTTTTTCTTCTTTCTTGTAACATTATTTTGTTCTCAAACATTTGGCACTGGCTGGCATTTGAACGTGACCCAAAGGTCAGCGCAATCGATTGTGCCTTCCCATGCTAACGGCCCGATGCTGTTTGGAAGAGCTTGTTCTCCTCCTGGGAAGGGAAGGGTGCTACACCTCACAGAGTCCTGGCTCCCGGCAGCTCAGTCAGTCATCCAGTGATAAAAAAAAAAAAAAAAAAAGGAAGCAGGTGTGCAGGAAGTTCTGGCCTGGGACAGCACAGGCATCTCCGAGCTCTCCTGGTTACTCACCGGAGAGTGGGATTGAGGGTCCTACGACCCTGCACTCTGGGCTGGCCCCTGGCCAGCATCCTGCCTTGGGATCCTCACTGCAGCTGAACTTCAGCTACGCCTATTCACATAGCCACAGCACCCCAAGAGGTCATGTACACAAGTACAGGAGGGGCGGTGACCCGAACCCAGGTGAAAATAGTGTCCATGCTGTGGACTGTGTCAAGAAGTCTGCAAGGGTTGAAGGAAATATAAAAACTGTCACATGCATGTCGACAACAGGAACTTTCAGCCATCTAGTAAGTAAACAGAAAGTGTAGTATACTTAGGAGGTTAGAAGCCAAGACACTGACCTTTCAGTGCAGCCACTGTGTCCTTCGGCTCAGCAGCCGCTGCCCTGGAACATGAGCATCCTCGAGGAATTCCATCTACAGAGGCACTGACCACACAGCCCTGTCAGACCCTTTGATGCTCCTGGTGAAGATGACACCTCAGCACCCCCTCTGCTGAACAGCTCCCCAAACCCAACCTTTCATTTAAAAAATTTTTATTTTTGGTACTAGGGATTAAACACTGGGGTCCTTAACCACTGAGCCAAGTCCTCAGCCCTCTTTATTTTTTTATTTTAAGGTCTTGCTAAGTTGCTAAAGGCTGGCTAAGTTGCTGAGGCTGGCCTCGAACTTGGGAGGCTCCTGCCTCAGCCTCCTGAGTCGCTGGAAATACAAGTGTGCACCATCACACCCAGCAACCTCAACCTTTAAAAAATGCTAGTTGTGGCTGGGCGTGGTGATGCACACCTATAATCCCAGCACTTAGGGAGGCTGAGACAGGAGAATCTCAAGTTCAAAGACAGCCTCAGTAATGGTGAGGCACTAAGCAACTCAGTGAGACCCTGTCTCTAAATAAAACAGAAAATAGGGCTGAGATGTGGCTCAGTGGTCAAGTACCCCTGAGTTCAATCCCCTGCACCAAAAAAAAAAAAAAAAAAAAAATGCTAGTTGTATCTTTCAAGTCAATGCAATGCCACATTTTTATCTCATATGCAAACATCCAAAAGCAAATTTTCTGTCTGCCTCAACTTGGAAACTTTAAAATTTACTGATGTAGGTAATAGGTAAAATTTAGGGAAAACTTTTATTATTATTTTTTTTGGTACCAGAAATTGCACCCACTGGTGCTTTACCACTGAGCTATATTCTCATTTCTTTTTATTATTATTATTTTCTATTTTTAGACAGGGTCTTGCTAAGTTGCTGAGGCTGGCCTTGAACTTGGGATACTTCTGCCTCAGCCTCCTGAGTCATTGGGAGTACAGGGGTGGGACACCATGCCCAGCTGGTGAAAATGTTCTCAACAAAATTATTCTGGCATATTGCATTTATATAAGTCAGCACATGATCAGTATCCCCTTATTCACAAGGAAAAGCTGCAGTTAATGCCACTATTTGCATCTTAATTTCAGGAATGCTGTGACTATTCTGTTGATGGTTTGGGGGCTGTGAAGTTGGGAGTTCCCAAAGAATTGAGTGAATGTTCATCAGCTAATCAGACCTTAGTATTGGTTATTTATAATTCAGATTGTGAAACCTGTATCCTGGAACAATTTTTTATGGTGCCCTTGGATGGCAGTGTCATTGTTTTTTCTAAAGTGCTCCATGTAGTCATGGCTCATGTAACTTCAGCCATGTTGATTTGTTCCTCCAGCTTAGGTTGTCAGTGTCTATCCCAAGGTGAATTTTGAAGTTTTTCCAATTTGAAGATCTCCTTGGCATTTAACTAGAGTTCCTTTAACATCAGGAACCATAGTTTTCTTTTACACCAAAAATGACTTTCAATTCAGTGTCACTGAGTAAGAAAGGGAATTTGCAAATTTTATTTATGTACACCCAAGGAATAAGCCCACCAAGGATCTTCAGTATGTCTCCTGTTAGTGTCTCAAAGGCTCAGGAGGCTCTGAGGGGACCATCGTTCTTAAAAAACCTCCAAAATCAAATACCACATGGGATCTTCAGGGCTAGGTATTGACGGCATTGGGCATACTCTAAATCCTGGTCATGTTTCCACTTTCACAATTATTTAAAAATCTTTCTGGTGAATGTTGGAAAATTTCAGTTAACATGGAGACTCTTTTTATAAAGCACTTTCTCAAGCCTACTCTTATGTTTATTATTTAGCTTTGAGTTATAGACATAGTTTTCCTTTCAGCTACTGATATTTCTTCCTAAAATTAGACCTGAGATTTTCAAACTAAATTGATACAGAAGTGAAAATATCTGTTGATACTTGAAGTTTCTTCTCAAAATGCACATAGGTATTTGTATTTTATCAAACGAGGTATACAGCCTCTTTTTAAAGGCTTTGATGATTATTTATATATTTTACTGGGACATGAACTTTGTAGATTAAATATAGCACTTGAAATATTTGGAATGCTTATGTTTTAGTGCAAGGATTTTGTCTAATATCATGGTTTCCAGAAAAAACAAAAGATTCCCAGATAAACCTGAATTTCAGAAAAACAATGTATACAAATGTACTTGTTAGCATACTATACTTCTTGCAGTATTTTGAACACTTAGGACTACATATGGTGTCCTCTGTATTCATAAATTTTTGCACAAAACGTGCAATTCCACACCTATGTAAAATTTTGCACTCTTCTTCTGTTTGTATTATCTCATAATAATAATTCTATGTTGCTAAGTGGACTCTGATATTTCTGTTTTGGACATATTGGATATTTCAAGAATTTTTCTTTAATTAATTTAAAGATCATCTTTCTTGAATTCAGGATTTAGAATGGACAGAGATAAATCTAAACAAGAAATTTTTGTTCTTTTGAAAATTTTTAAATGTAACTTTTTTGTGGGCTATTTTATTGTTGATAATCATTTATGAAACTTAATTCTTAAGTATATAGTACATAAACATATTTACTTTATTATCTCACACATTTAAAATGTGAGCATTTTTTTCCATGTTTTGGTGAATACTTATTGAAATGCCCATTGTCAAGTCAGTTGTTCCCAAACTTCAAAGCTCTCAAATATTGCAGCAGAAACAGCTGATTCACCTATAAAGCTTTATCTCTAGAGGACAACAGATGAAGAAGAGGAGGGCAGGGGACATGTCTTAGTGGTTCTGATTTCTGAGTGTGCCCTCACCGCTGGCGATACCAAGGCTTTGGTTCAGTCACTCGAGCTGCTCCGGGTGGTGTGTGCTCTGAGCGCTTCTGCCATCCTTGCACTGACAGGTTTGGAACCAGCCTGTGCGCTTCTCTGAAACCCTCAAGCTTTCTTATTTTTACTCTTGGTGATAATTTGTGATGTGTGAGAACAGGACAAGAACAGCCTTGCTGCTGATGCCAGCTGGCTTTTTCAAATACATGGGGAAGAAAAACAGAAACACAAACCCCATTTGCCCTTGATTGCCACTATAACCACTGTATCCACAGAATTTCGTTGCTTCATGTACAAGAGAAGAGTTAGTGCAGGTTGCTGAGGCCCAGGAGATGGTGGGGCTCCATTCTGGGCCAGGAGCGCCAGCACCTGCTGGCATTTTCTAGGAATGCACCTTCCAGCCCACCCAGCCCTGCTGGCTTCAAAGGTGAGAGTTGGCCTAGCACCTGCTTTACCAGGGCTCTGGGTGACCTGAGCATCATCATATAGGCATGGCCAAGTTTCCTCTCCCAGCTGGAAACTTTAGGGGGAAGAAACTGGGTTGAACTCATAGTTATATGTTAGCTTTGCACTGACATTAAAAATCCAATCACATTGATAGGAACTAGGGGGATAGTACAGGGGTCTTCAAAAACTACTCCTCAGCATCAAGACCAAGCAAGCAGGACTGTGGGAGAAACAACCTTGGGCAGTATGGTCTTCCATCATGGGATCATGGTCTATAATACCTTGAGCATAAAAAGGCAATGGAAGGAAGTGTGCTTAGATACCTAGTTTTTAGAGCAGTACTTGGAATTTATTTCTCCTTAAATATATTTTATCTTTTAGAAGAGGTTTTAGGTTCACAGCAAAATGCAAGCATAGGTGCAGAGTTCTCAGGTGACCTTGTTTGTACACATAGGATTGTAAGGTGCACACAAGTGAGCACAGGTACACACAGGTGAACATAGGTGCATATTTGTTTAGAATCAGCAAAACTACATTGACACACCATTATCACACAAAGTTCATTGTTTACATTAGGTCAAATTTTAAGAAATCATTAAGTACAATATTAATCATTAGAATGGATCTTCCTCTGTTGTTACAGTATGACATGGTTTTCTGCTCAACCCTCTGCATTTTCTCCAAGTGAAAATATTTAGTACAGTTTTTATAAAATTTTTAACAAAGTAAATCTCCACATAAAGGGTTAGAAGAGTTTGATAGATTTCCCACCTGTATAACTGTAAATGTTCAATTTAAAGCATCTTTACACCAGTTAGAAAATTTTTAGTTTTGAAGTATGAAGTAGATATCAGTTGGATGAGGAAGGAATCTAGGAGTCAGAGATGTCAGGAACCAAGCTAGGGATTCATTTGTCCAAAGTTTTAAGCACAGTCTTTGAGTCATCTTAGCTCTTGTTTGGACTCAATAAATTTGACTTAATTAATTTGAAATGGTATTCTCAGTTATTTTTGTTCCATGTATTCAAGAGGAGTAAATTTTCTGAAATATGTCTCAATCATGTTATTTTTCCTGTGCTTTTATGAAAATTAATTTTAATAGTGCATTTTAGAATAAAGCCGCCTTACTCCCAAATTATTTTGGCTCTTTTAATATTGATATACCATTCATTATTTCCTTTTTTCTCAGGGAATTTGTTAAGAACAACTAACTGCTATAACTGAAGTGAGTTGATCATTCGGCACAGGAAGCCACAGTTTGCTAGCACTCCACGTGGCTTCAGGCTTACTGTTTTTTGCTTACTAAATGTTTTTT
Organism: Xerus rutilus; assembly: GCA_028644305.1. Lineage (NCBI taxonomy): Eukaryota > Metazoa > Chordata > Mammalia > Rodentia > Sciuridae > Xerus > Xerus rutilus. Next base: position 67,000,993 of record CM053412.1, on the reverse strand, counting down.
GGTCTAAGTGTCTGTAACAAGGTTCCTAAGTTTCAGCATTTCTTGGACCTGGATGGTGCACACTGAGTTACAGCAAGGACACATCTGGATCATGCACAGTTTTCAGACAAAAGAGATTCCCATTCTTACGAGCAGTTGAAACATGCGTGCCTGAGCACCCCATTGTGAATCACTGCTCCAAACTCATTTGTCCTGTGTATGGCCTTTGTGTTTATGACACTTACATGTGTCACAATGAACTAATCTGTGTGTGCGAGATGGGTGTGGAGTTATGGGCAGACTTTGGAGGGGTGGTAGTGTGTACCTGGACCCATTCACCAGGTGGGAAAGCAGAGAGGCCTGGAGGGGAGAGCACAGGTTTTGGAGTCAGGCAGGTCTCAGGCTCCAGTTGACTATGTGCATGACCCATAGCAGGATTCCCACCACTCTGAGCCTCTTCTGATCTTCAGTTTCTTGATGTAGAAATAAGAATAATCATATCATAGGCTGTCATTAGGATTAAATGATAAAGACCTAATTTGGTTTTCTTTTCTGTACCTTTGTTTTCCCTTTGTTTACTCTTCCTTGAGAACTTCTGATAAATGGTAATGGCTCTGATCTTGGTTCATCTGTGGTGAGTAAACTTGTAGCCACCTGCAGTATTTTCTCTTTGGTATCCAGCCATTCTTGTTTATGATGCTGAAATGTACTCACACCTAGGCTTCCTCAAGTCCTTTCAGGAAGGAGGCTAGGTGCACATAAACAGACAGGCAACACAAGGTGGTGGGTGACAGGAGAGAAATCCACAAGTGGAGAACTTTTATCCTAAGAAGGCAACACATGGGTTCAGCAATACTGGGTGGGGTTCAGGGCTTGAAGGAACCAAAGAAGTGGGCCCTGGGAGGGGCACCTGTGCTTGCTTTCCTGCCTGCCTGGGACTGACTGGTGAGAAGAAGGCAGGAAAGAAAGAACCTTCATCCCGGAAATGAACCCATGAATTGCTTCATGGAAGGAACCACTAGGATTTTTTCCTACATTAATCATTGGAGGCTCATACCATTCCTTTTGAGTATTACCAATCCCACAGCCATATCTGACCCATCATATCATGGTTCCTTTCTGACCCAAAGACAGCTGTACCTAGGCCAGCAGTCATGTGCAGTGCCTCTAGAGTGGCCTGGTGCAGAATGGCAGCCCCTGGAGACACTACATGCAGCATGGTGACGAGCTGAACTGAGGGGTCCTCTCTTTGGGGGTTTCCAAATGGGAGGTGTGCAAAGAGAGGAAGGTCACCCAGGAATGGGGCATTTTGAGTGCTGTCAGGCAGTTGTCTGGATTTCTCATGAGGACTGTTGGGCTTGGCATCGAGTGTTTGGGGCTAAGAAGGTGATTCCCACATGATCTCATTTCCTTGGTAGTTTGGAAAAACCCTTTAGTACTGCCTGTAGTTGTGTGTGGCTCTCTGTTGTGGTTATATAAAGAGCCCTATTGTAACACAACTAGTGTGCTACCAGAGAAGCTTGAAAAGTCGTTTAAGAAGGGGTTTCCTTAGGACTTGTGTGCTGGGCTAAAAAATTTGAAGAGAACAATTTATCAGTAATAGCATCTCCCGTAGTCAACATTTTTAATGTAAGCTATGTAATGAAACCAGGCTGGTGTAATGACTAATTAAAAGAGTCACGTAGTTTTTGAAGATGATCAACTGGGGTCAGCCTAGAAGGGTCTTTGTTACCGGTGCATCCATTGAGTCGATGTTGGAGGCTCCGTGTGCATTAGCCAGGTTGTCCTGGCCCTGGCTCTGCTGCAGCTACTAAAACCCCATGAATATTTCATCATAGTTGGTATGGTCTGATAAATATTGAAAGACAATGCTAGAAGTTCTGTCTGAAAGTGTTGTGTTGTCAGGGACTCACTGAGAGCATCGGGGCACAGACATGGGCACCTCTGTACCTGGCTGTCTTCCTAGCCCCTCCTTGGAAGCAGGTTGGGGTGTGCCATGAGGGCTGCCCTTGCCAGGACAATGTGCTGAGGGGATGGCCTGTTGGATAAAGGCTGTCAAACAGAACAGTAGATCCAGGTCACATCAGTGGTGGGTACTGTGACCCACTTGGTCCAACAGTGCAGCTGTAAATTCATGAAACAAAGACTGGGGACACGGAGGGCCTGCACCTGGCCTCCTCATAGGTAAACAGGCTGTGTGTCTGCGAGTCCCACCTGTGCCACATGGGGAAGTGGGAGGGGATTCTTTGCAATCAGCTGTTTCCCGAAGACACGGATTTACAGTGGGGACAAGGGATGAGGGAAGAGGGAGGAGGGCCTTCATCGTTGCCATTTTCTAGAGCTCAGGGCTCAGGCGAAGTCCAGCATTGTCCCTCATGGCAAAGGTGTGTTTTTGGCATTTTGTGAATCAGCCAGCTCAAGTCAGCAGTTCACAAACTGTGGCCTGGGCCTGTGGGTCTGAACCTAGAGGTCCAGTTACTCCTTCTCAGTAGGCCCTTCCTTCCTGCTGCGACCTCTCCTCTGGACTCCAGAGTGTGGGGCATTTCACAAAAGTAAAGCACTTTGTGCACCATTTTTCTCAAAATTTATTTAGGTTCCTTTCTGTACCTAATTTGGCAAAGGCTGACTTCAGGACGTGCCATACTCCTCCAAGGCTGTCACTAACATGCTGACATGTGGCTTCAAGAGCTGCAGCAGGGTCAAGCACGGTGACCTTGGTGACCTCAGTGACCTCCCGAGGTCATGGATCCCTGTGAAGTTTGGAGCTTGGAATCTCAGTGGAATGCTGTCATTCAAGGAGGATGCAGGGACATGCTTTACTGGTGGCACCTGGTTCTAGCATGGTGGGCCTCTGAGTTCTGAAGGCTGCTCTTGGGAAGACGGCACCTGGGCCTTTCCCTGATGGACAGATTAGCTCCTCTAGTCCACCACTATGGTCATTTCAGACAGCTGTTCTAATTGATTTTAAACCATCTTCCTGATACCAAAACCCAAATGAACGAAAACAGCCTCAGTTACTCAGTTTAAAAAGCAACTTTGACCCTTTCTGACCAAATACCCAGATGTCTGATCCTGAAGATACTAAATATCTACACTATTATACTCGAAATACATACTAAAACGTAAGCATATACATAAATATCTGTTGTCCCAGAGATTCCTCCAAGGGGCTCACTTCTAGCCTGATTCTTTCAGTCATGGAGTTCCCTGCCACGACATGCCCAGATGCAAGCCCTCAGGCCAGGGCTTTCGAAGCGTGCTCTTCCTTGGGCGAGAACCACAGAAGAGGACCAAGATACAGATGTCGTTGAGATTTTGCATTTAATCTTCTGAGAGATACAATTTTAGTCTACTTCATAATCTGTCCTAGCTATTTTGATATAAAAATCATACTTGAAGCTGCTTCTCATCCATCCCGTGTTAATACAGGGGAGGTCTCAGGGACATGTGCCTGCCACACTCAGGCTGTGACTTTGGGTACTCGGGTGACTGCACATTCCCTGGGAATCTACTACTCCACTCCAAGAAGCCTCGTGAGGGTCCAGCGAGTGTGATCACATGTCATCCAAGAGCAGGAGGAAGGCAGCGGGCTGGCAGGAGAAGGAGATCACACCCTGAAGTTCACATGCCTCTGGGGTTGTAGACAGGGCAGGTGGCCTTGGTCTAGCGAGGCCCTGTTGTCACACATGTGGGGACACTGGCCCCTGGAGGATGCATACTCTTCCAAAAGTGTCAGTTATTGCCATGAGGTGTGGGAGTATGATTTTACCAGAAGTTATAACTTTTTAAAAGAATTTTTTTAAGAGAAATGAAAATCTGCATTTTTTTTTCTATAAGAAATTTTCTCATGTCAGTTCAGGCTTGGTCAGGAAATAAAAGCCACTTTATGTATTCCTAGTATGGAGAGTTCAAGCACAGGGGACCGTGGGTCTGCCCCGCTACTAAAAGAGTGGGATGCAAAGTCCAGGGAGGCTCTCAGAGGGTAGCGGTCCCTGGCTGAGGTGCCGGGTACAGCTGCAGCTGACAGCTCATCTCAGAAGCTCATCTCTGCACAGCTCTGCCTTTCCAGGGCCTGTGAGCCTGAGGCAGCCACTGCTGAACCTGGCACTGCCCAGGGTTCAGGGGACCTCGGAGACCTCCATGTGTGTCTTCTGAACTGCCTGTCCATGTGTTGTTGCAGCTGCTCTGGAAGCGTCTAGGCTTCCCTCCCTCCTGAATCTGCCCAAGGCCTCCTGTGTCGCACTCTGACTCAGACGCAAAGAGGACTCTGGGAGCTGTGGCTTCACCTTGGGGCACAGCAAAGGCCTTGGAAGCCAGGGGCAGCAATGCCAAAGGACCACAAGCAGCCAGCCTCTCCTGGGCTTTTGTGTTTTGGCAACTAATTCAATTTAAAACACTGTTCTGGCCAAGACTGTGTGTTCCAAAGAAAATGTGTGAGAGGGCCAGAGCTGCTGTGGTCACCTAGAAGGGAGCCTCTGCAGGAAGTCCAGGACAGGGCATCCAGGGCCAGGGTGGGATCAGACAGGACAGCAGGCACTATGTCAGACCTGACAGGCTGCGTGATCTGGCCAAGGGACAGATCCCCTGAATCCATCTCTACCCCATGCCAACTCCCTCATCTCTGGCAAACAGTGGAGCAGTTTTCACCCACCATTGCTGTGATCTCTGTTTTATTTGAAGAAAGAGCCAGACACATGACCCAGGATGAATGAGAGGACTGTTAAAATTTAAGTCCTTGGTACCCTCAGAAAAGCCCCATGAGCTAGAACGTTGTGGGGGTTGGGTTTTGGCAAAGCACTGATGTTTTTATTTTGTTATTTAAATAAAGGGATATTTTTGTATAAGAAGGAGCAGAATTGTGATGTACTTTTTAAGATATTTTAATCCATCTATTTGTTAGAAAAGTTCAGAGAAAAAAGTGATGTTTTCCCACCTGTAGTCTTGGGACCCTGTCCTTGTTCACCTAACCTGCAGATGTGGATGTGAGGTGGGGGCTTTCTTTCCAGACATATGTTGTTAAAATTATAACTTTGTTTCAATCCCAGCTCAGCACCTTTCTTCCTGACTAATGATTGCATTTCAGTGTCTAGAACGTGAAATCTAGGGGCTAGGATTATGGTGCAGTTGTAGCGTGCTCGCCTAGCACGCATAAGGCACTGGGTTTGATCCTCAGCATCACATAAAAATAAAATAAAGATATTCTGTCACCTACAACTAAAAAATAAACATAAAAAAAAGAAAGTGAAATCTAACTAGAAATTTTAGCCAAAAGATGCAAGAAAGGAGAAATCTTTAAACTCAGGTAGCAGCCTCTCGCAAGTAAAGACTTGGCAGACACATAAAACGTCTGCTTCTTGTGCGTGTTGACACATATACCTAATTGTTTCTTAAATTTGTTCCTTCTCCTTTGATATCAAAACAGACATCCCCACACTGACCACCAAATAACCATCCAAACAGTAGGATAGATAAAATACTCCCTGGGAAACAGGATTTTGTCCTTTGGAGACTTGCCAAGGTGGTTTAATTCAGAACCATCTTTGCCCAAATAAGCTTTTCACACTCCTGAAATGATCCCACTGGCCACAGGTCCTAGTAACACCGCCAGCTGCACTCCCACCAGGTCCCTACCCACGGGTTGAGGTGCGTAGTGTGCCACCCAGCCTGCTCACGTCGGAAGGTAGTGTGGTCCACCTGCCGTGAGCTCATCCCTCCCCAGGTTGTAGAGACAGGTGTCCCAGCCCCTGCTGCCCATGGGGGGTGCTGCTGGGAGGGAGCCCTGCCCAGGAGAGGCTGGGTTCTGCGAGTCTATGAAAGAGTTCCCCGCAGGATGAATGCATGGGTGTCTTCCACAGTTCCTTTGCTGAGATTTATGTACTTTTACTGGTGTGTTGGAGGGGCAGTGTGTGGAGTGGAAAGCTCTGGTCTTGCTGGCCTAGCACTCTGTCACTAGCCAGTTGTGACATGGCATTTATCCTCGATGCCTAAACCTGTATCTGAGATGGGACAAGCAAGACCCACCACGGAGTGGGCATGGGAATAAAGTCAGGTAACACATCATCAGCCCCTGGGTCTGAGAGTTCTGCAGCCGTGGGCCCAACCAACTGCAGATCAAAAGTTTTGAAAAACACTGTGTCTGTACTGAATAGGTGCAGGTTTTGCTCTCACCATTACTCCCTAAACAACTCAGCATAGCCATTGCCATAGCATTTCCATTGTACGAGGCATGATAGTACTAGGCATTATGCGTTAGGTATCATGTACTAGGCACTATGGCAGCGGGTGTTATAGTACTAGTATTACATACTGGGTATTATAATACTAGGTATTATGTACTAGGAATTTTGTTCTAGGATTATGCACCAGGCGTTTGCATTGCACTAGGTATTATGTGCTAGGTATTATGTACTGGGAATTATGTACTATGGATCATATGCTAGGTATTATGTACTAGGCATTTACATTTTACTAGATATTATAGTACTTGGTATTAAGTGCTAGTTACATTGTACTAGGTATTGTAGTACTAGGTATTAGGTACTAGGTATTATGTATTGAATATTATATACTAAGCATTTACATTGTAGATATTATAGTAATTAAGTTGTACTAGACATTATAGTATTAGGTATGAGGTACTAGGTATTAAGTACTAGGCACTTACATTGTTCTAGATATTATAGTACTAGCTATTAGATACTAGGTATTAATGTATTAGGTGTTACATATTAGGCATTTATATTGTACTTCGTATTATAGTACTGGGTATGATGTACTAGGTATTAAGTTCTAGGCACTTACGTTATACTAGGTACTATAGTACTAGCTATTAGATACTAGGCACTCATGTACTAGGTGTCAGATATTAGGCACTTACATTTACTAGGCATGATAGCACTAGATACTAGCACTAGGCATTTCCACTGTACTAGGTATTATAAGTCATCTTAAGGTGATTTAAAGTGCACAGGAAGATGTCCCTAGGTTACATGCAAATACCATGTCATTTCACGTTCGCTCCTTGAGCATCAGTGGACTTTGGTGTTGGGGCAGTTCCTGGAACTGACTGCAGATACTAAAGAGGATTTTGTTCTGGTGCTTTCTGCTCACTAGCTCTTCTACTCAGCTGATGGACTGTGATGCTTTTCCTTCCTAAATTTTTCAGGTGGAATCTGGCTGTCTTTTAGAATCAAAATAAGGTGATTTTTATTTGAGGCACATTTATTTGTTTCATAGTTTTCCTTGAAGAAATCCAGAGCATCCTGATACTGTTTACTGGATACAGCGATTCCAGGAGAACTTTCTGTAGGTCATTTTAGTAGCAAAAAGTGACCCTAGTGTTGTATCCAGTCAGTCTGATGATTCAGTATGTGTGCGTGGGTGGGAATCATTGTGGACTCTGGTGTCGGGCAACCCAGCTGGCTGATCTCCTCCCAGATCCGCTCTACCTGCAGGCTGTCCAGATGCTGGTCCCCAGTGCATGCGGACACGCCGCGGGTGTGCACCGGCGTTCCCACGGCACTGCCGCGGCTCTGAGGGAGGCCTCCGCTGCCCTCTGCTCAGGGTCAGTGGTAATTTTCATCACTAATGACACGCCAGCCGCTGTCATCCGTCTGTAAAGTCATCTTGCGATTCATCTGCACGTGAGGGGTCACCTTGGGATCCTGCTGAAGTGCTGGGGGCCTCAGGGCAGGGCCAGTGCTGGAGCTCTGCAGTCCCAAGCCCGCGTGTCCCTGGGGCCGGGCGTCCGAAGGCCTGGAGCCCAGGCGGCCGTGAGGGGCCGGCTGACTGGCCCACGCCACACCGTACACACTATGTCAGGACTTTGGTGAAAATGGGTGCAGCTGTGTGTTTGAATGTCTTATCTGGAGAGAAGCAGAAGCATGTTCTCTTGGGTACTAGATCGTCATATTTTGTTTTATTCAAATACTTCAACATTCTGGGGTTATTCTCAGCTCACTGTCTTTCCCCAGAGGTCTCGGGGTGGGTGATCCCATCATGTTTTTTTTCTGGCATATTTGGCACAGACAGGAAGCCCTTGGTCAGGGCTCGGGTGCAGCAAGAAGACCGTCCGCAGGGCACGCATCCGGCTACGCACTGCTCCACGCCCTCCACAGCCCCACAGTGCACAGTTCTTGTCACCCGGAAAGGTGTTCTCTGTGGGACGGTCGAGATGGCTTTTCACCCCACATGCCCCATCAGGTCGTACAGAGCCACCCTGACGAGCTGGGAGGAAAAGCATGCTGGCAGTCATCCCCAGTGTCTCTGTTGACTGAAATCTTGCCCAGTGGTCACCCCCTCTGAGGATTTCAGGTCCCCCTGGGCTGAGTCTCCTTCACTCTCTGGTCCCCAGGGAGCCACAGCAAGACCCGGAGCAGTAATGCAAGTGTTTAAAAGCTGCCACCCGTAGTCCAGGGACGTTCCAGGGAAGGATGAGCGGGTGGTCTCTCTGCGGGAAGCAGCATTTCTCTCTGAAGCTGTCCCTGTGTGCCACCTTCTTCGTACTTAACACACAGGGGACAGGAGGGTGGTCCCTGAGTGCTGGTGAGGAGGGGTCTGTTGAAAGAAAGAGGTCTGTTGCCACCTGAGCTTGGGCTGAAGGTAGCTTTCTGATGTGGTTAAGCACAATGACCAAAAGAAATTCTAAAATTTTGCTCAGGAGTTACTTTTCTCGCCATGTGCCAAAAAATAACCTTAAGCATCTCAGGGAAATAGAAGATTTTTGTGTTTTTCATGAACCTTTAGGATGACCTACATCAGACAGGTAGCCCCATGGAAGAGACGAGATTGTTCTGCAGTAAGTGTGGTCCCGTGGACCAGGGAGGCTTCCCGCTGACTCTTTCCTGGAGGGAGGCTCCATCTAAAGGTGCTGCTGATTGTTGTCAATGTAGTCCCGCCTACATCTTACGGCATCATTTCTGTGCAGTCATGGAGCCTCCTAGGAGACCTGGAGAAGCTCTGGCATCCGGCGGGATGCTCCCCTGTTCAGGCAATCCAAAACATGCTGCTGCTGACACCATTCCTTAGCTGTTTCCAGACCTCCGTGGCCACTGTGCAGAAGGTGGCCGTCACTTGATAAGGGAGGATCTTGTCAACACCTCCACCTGAAGCTTTCAGAATTCATAAGAGCAGAAAAGATAAACAGGGCTGCAGACCAGACGTGGATGGTGTCATGAGGATGAAGGAGTTTCCCAGACAACAGTCATGCATCTGTGGACGTGTGATGATGGTCAGTCATCAGTTGAGACGCGTTCAGTTGCTGTGTGTGCAGGGTAGAGCAGGGGATTGTCAGAGTTTCTTCCGGTCCAGACACTGGCTGTCAAACAGTAAGTGCAGCTCGATTTTGGCTTGTTATGATTTGACCCATAACTGGGTTTTGGTTGCAAGTTTCAGAAACAAAACCAGGTCTTGACTGAAGAAAGGAAGCCATCTACTGACACCGCCTCAGCTGTGGCGAGGCCTGGGCCCACATCTCATTCCCTTCTCCATTTCTGGCCCTGTTTTCTTCTTTGTCCTTGTCACTCTTTGTCAAGCTGTTTCTTGCCAGATGACAGTGAGTGGCAGTTCCAGGCAGACAACTCCATGATTCCCATGAAATCAACTCCGTGATTCCCGTTCTCCTTCCTACTCGGTGCTCTTGAGAATCCTAAAGTTCCCTTCAAGGTTCCTCTGGGACCCCAGTGCCAATCACTATGACTGGGGAGGGGTCTCATTAGCCACACCCAGGTCCCACCTAGGAGGGCAGCATCTAAAACACAGACAATGATGGAGGACAGCGGTCCTTAAAGGGAGGAAGTGCCGTATCAGGCAGCCAGCCCAGCCGGCCAGCCCAGCTGGCCACCCCAGCGTGTGCAGCAGGGCTGGCTTCTCGCTTGCTCTGCACGGCATGGCAGTTCTGCTGCAGCCCACCCTGGGGCCTCTTTGCTGTAGGTGGGCTGAGGGGCAGCCTGGAACTGGGCACAGTGGCCTCATGGCCGCAGGGGAAGAGCAGGTGGCCTGCCACACAGTAGGGCTCCAGGCTTTGGCTGCTCTGTTGTCATTGTCCAGGCAAGTCAGGAAGGCAAGTCTGGCTGCCATGTGTTGGGGATGTGCGGTCATCCTGCCCCATGGGGCTGCCTGGGGACCACAGCTCTCACTGGGAGCAGTCGTGCAACCTCCTGGAATGGCCACCAACACAGTGGCAGATGGGACACTCCAGCGAGGGAGAGAAGCTATCTGCCCCGCCCTGGGGGTCTCTAAGACCAGAGGACGAGTGCCCAGTGGGACTTTCCACCACAGCCAGTTCTGGGGACAGAGGCAAAGGGTGGCATGATGAACTGTGGGGAGTGAGACACCGCGTCTGGAGCCGCCCTGGGCACAGGGAGTGGCCCACCCGAGGGAGGAGACCATGGCCATGGCCGGCAGACGTGTCAGGGCTCCCATGGGGTCTGGAGGGAATCAGGGCCAGGCCACTGGAAAGGGGGACAATAAGGGAGGCCCGACCTACCATTTGAAGCTGTTCCCTGGTGGAATATGGTCCCCGAGGCCTGCGGTTGCCTCGTTTTGGAGGCGTCTCATGGCACTCAAGGCGGGAGGTTGAGCTGGAGGCCTTTCAGCCCCTTCCACATTGAGACGCTCTGACTGAGGATCGTGGAGGTGGCTCAGCATTCAGCGCCACCAGAGCTCCTGGGGCACTTCGAGGGCTAGAGGAGGGGCTGTGGCAGGCACCACGTGCCTCCCATCATCTCACCCTCCCCAGCGAGCTCCTCTGTCTGCACTGTGGATGTGCGCCTGATCCGCTCGGGGCTGCCTGCTGCAGAAGGAGCAGAGCCCAGGCAGCGGGGTCTCCTCCGTGAGGGTGACTGATCCAGGGCACCTGGGGCTCCCTCTCAGTCACATGTTTACATAGAGTTTCTTCTTTATTAACCAGGAATGTTTTCAGTTACTGCTTTCTGAAAATGGCCAGTTGAGGTAAGGGAATTCCCTCAACCAGTGTTTTGGGGACTGAAAAGAACTGACAGTTGCCTTGCAGGGTCTCCACAGAAACCCCCTGTCATAGATGAGAAGCAGAAGTGAAGAGCCCTGCCTGGCTCTGCCCAGCTGGTTGGTTCTGGAGTGGAGATGCCTCTCAGCCAACTGAGTCTTGGCCATGGCTTCCCGCCCCATCCTCTGGTTAAGTGGCCTCTTAGAGGCGTGAGCTCCAGGTCCTGTTTGTAAGTCGCCATATCAAGTGACCTTTTCCTCACTGATTTCTTTCATGAATCTCAATTCCATTTTCAGTTCAGTGGGAATGTTCTAGGTGTCTATGGAGTGGTGACATCATTACACATATAGTTTGTACCCGCCTCTTATTCTGTTTAGAATGAGAACATAGGGCTCATTTTGTCACACACAAGTCCAATGGGTCTTATTGGCTCCAAAGAACTGCTCTCTAACACAGAATACTTTAGACACAGAGAAGGAAGTTCTAAGATATTTGTGTGGCTGTGGGAAGGTCAGAAATATAGTTGGCATCAGGGATACTGGAGCCAAGAATTTCAATGCCACAGAAAGGTCCTTTTTCTTTCCTTGCCTCTGCTTACCTCCATGAGAAGAGCTCTCTCCATGACCCAGGGTCAGTCTCCTTCCTGCCCAGGTGCAGAAGCAAGGCTAACCCCGCCCTGGAGCAGGGCTCTTCCCAGAACTGCTTGAAGGAGACAGGGTCTGTTTTTCCACTTGCTATTTAAGAAACCCCAGAAAGGAGTCTCATGGGTCGTCTGTGGGTCAGGTGTCTACCCTGGTCGAGCATCTGTGGTTGGGGGCAGGATGTACCAGAATTGGGATGGTCGCTAGGGAGAAACATCGGGGAGCCCTGGAAGGGAGTGTTCCCCACGTGGAAGGCAGCTGCTTCTAGAAGAAGGGAGGAGGTGTGGGAGGAAACTAGACTCTTCCTGCAGGAGGTCATGAGACGATCCTTCAGCTCTGCGGATTCTGGACACAGACGTGGTGTGTTCCACAAGCTGCGTACTTGGTAGTTGGCGCTGCATTAACTACAGGTACAGCTTATGATACGCGTACATAAGGAATTTATAATATTCACAGTGCAAGGCGAGATCCCTTCACAGGTACCCTTTCCAACAATTGGCATCTCCCCCACGTCACCACCCTTACAACCAGGATCAGTGACAGGCAACAGGATGACCCACCCTCATAACCCTTTGTGCCTCTGGTCTTGAAAGGACACCAAGTAGAAATACAGAGATCAAAGGGTGTCAACAGATTTTAAAAGCACAGGGCCTTCATTTACAAAGAGATACTAGATGGTTTTTATTCACTTCAAAAATATCTTGGGCATACTTGTAGTTGCTGGCTTTCACGCCTTCGCTCTTGGGATGGACAGCAGGAAAACAGTGTGGAACGCGTTTCTTGTCATCCTAGCTGTGACTGAGGTGGCAGCAGAGAACGCATCAGGTAGCAAGTGTGAGGCCTCTGAGTGCGTAATTCACCAGAATGGTTTCTAGGGCTCCAGGGCCCTGAGCATGGAGAATGTGCCAGATGGTGTGTGGAGGGGAGGTTGTCACGGGGACTCCTGGGGAAAGCTGCACTGTGAGACCCAGCCACCCTACCTCTAGCCAGCAGGGCCTTCTCCTAAGCCACCCATAAAGCCCATGGTGTCTTGGGATTAGGGGACACAGTGCCCAGTAGTTTTCTCCCCAGAGGGTTGTGCTTGGCATGGGGGCCAAGTGAGGGGAGCTGCCCCTGGAAATGACAGTTTTCTCTGAGGGTGGGGCAGAGGTGACCTCCTGGGACATAGGCTGACCTGTTAAAGTGCTGCCCACGTAGGCGGGAGACAGCCCAACATGGAAGCTGTGGGGTTGGGCGCTGTGAGGACCGAGGGCAGCAGGGAGGAGCTGCCGTGAGGCCTTCATCCTGCGGTGGACAGTGGAGGCCCAGCGGGAGGGGAGACACACCCAGGACACCAGGTGAGGGTTAGCTTCTGACGTTCTCCAGGCCAGAGACAACAGCTTGGTCATCCAGTGCATTCTCCCCTTCCAGGGTTCCCATCCTGTCCTCTGTCCCCAAAGGGCTTGAAGCTCTTAGTCAGCCTGGGAGGGAGAGGGAAAGAGGATACAGGTGAAGGAACGCCCCTGCACGGCCCTGCCATGGTGGAAAGAGAGTGAGCCATGACCTTACTTCAAGGTCAGCATTTTGATTATTGTCAGGAGGTTGCACTCTAGTTTCTAGGCTGGCACTATGTAGCTTACTGGGGATCAAGGAAGTCACTAGACTTGCCTGGATTGCCATCCTAGGGCAGGGAAGATTAACCTGCGTGGCCAGTACATGCCATCTTGCCCAGCACCCCAGACATGGAGTGTGTTCAGCCCTGGGCCGTGGCAGCTGGACACTCACTCTGTCTACTTAGTTCAGAGAGTTTGGGTCCACTGAAGAACATGGATTTCTATCAAGTTGCTTATGTTTGTTCTCACTGCAGCCTTTCAAAGGCAAGAACAGGAGGTACAGAAGGAAGGCCAAGGCATTATTCTGAATGCTGTAGTCTACAGATTCCAAGCAGGGTCCCAGGACTCCTGGGAATGTGAGCAATGTCCCCATTTCTTGCTTCATCAACGGGTACAACATTAGAAGTTTAAAAGTTAAAACATCCAGAAATGTTGACATACTCATATTACAAGCTAGGATATGGTTATCAAATTTGACAGCTTAAATCTAGGATGCCAAAAGTGAGAGACTGTGTATCTTTCGAGGTATCACCGGAGCCCCAAAGGCTTTCTACTAGGTGGTGTAGACTGGAGCTTTCCTGAGGGCTGTCAACATAGAATTGTTGTCCCTAGCAGTAATCAAAGAGAAATACGACCAAGCTAATTTATCTTAAGTATTTAGGAAATTCTTTGTGAGGATTAAACACTGAACATCATTTTTGTTAATATATTTGTTTCTGCCAAGTTAACTCATGAGAAATAGAATTTCTAGGAAAATGTCAATTTTTTTCCTTTAAGAATTTCAACAACAGAATTAAAATATATTTTTCGAATTATTGATATGGCAAAGGGAGATGAGTCAAGTGCCTGGGCTGGCTCATCCAGAGGGGCCACAGTGGCTAGAGTGGGGTAACCTGACCCAGGGTGGCGCCTTCACTGAGTCCTGGGGGACCTGTGGAGGGTCCCAGCCCACCTCTGACCCTGTGGGCTCCAGGTGATCACCTACTGGGGAAAGCCATCCCACGGAGGGAACTTGTTGACTTTGTGGTCTTCTTGATCCTTCTCCTTGGGACGCTGTGGCTCCCAAGGCACCTGTGGAAGCATTATGCAAGTGAAGAGGTGGCAGGCAGGACGCTGTGAAGAACCAAAGGGGCACCATTAAACAAAGAAACGCCTTTGCCACAGTGCAAATCACCACTCAGAGGGTGGCAGGTGTCTGAAACACCATTGGCTTGGTGTTCACCCTGGACCCAGCCGAGTCCCAGGAGGCTTGAGCATCTCAATCACTGCTTTAGTTTCAGTGACTTTTGACTCTATTCCATGAGCACTTTTGTGATAATTAATTCCATTTCTTTTTAAAAAGCATTCAAGTGGAAGGAAAAAATCAAATGGAGCAAATTGTTGAAACCAATTAGTTTAGCAAAAGAATCAAGTGAATATGGATTCAGGGCAATAGGTATTCAATTAAAAACCTCATTCTTTGAATGATTGTGAAAAATCTCTTCCAAGTCAAGATGCCCATGCCTTCCCTGAAGAGCCCCTCACGGCCTATGTACACTCACTCAGAAAAAAGGGGTCAATGCTGTGGACGCTTCCGCTTTCCACTTTATCCATAAGTGCTAAAGTCTCTGAAAGCCTTCAGAAAGGAGCCCTGTGGCCTCTTTCTGCTTCAGAATATCCATCTAGGGCACAGTACTGTCCATGTGCTGAGCTTCCAAGTGGTCTTGCTGGTGGGTGAGCAAGAGTGTTCACAGATGAAAGTCCAGCTGTGGGAAAATTCCTGAGGGAGACTCGAAATGAAGCTAGCATGCAGAAAGGGGCCACCAGGTGATGAGAACTCCTTTGGGTGGCAGAGGTGGGCTGGACTCCTCATCAGCTTCTGTCCTCTCCACACTGTGCACTGGTTATGGCCGAGCCTATTGTCTCTGGCCGGAGGTTCCCAGTTCACTCCCTGCTCCGTACTGAATTCTGGACTTGATCTCCTTCCCTCTGGGATGGGCTTCCCTTTTCTTTTTTGTGAGGGGCTGGACAGTGGCTGCATCCAGCGTCATATCCTACTCAGCTCTGCTGCAGAAAATTCTTAAAAGGATGAGCATGACCAAGTCCCAGTACAACTCCCAGGATGGACACCAACATTTGACTTTTGTATGATTTTCAGCTTCCATGAAGTAGTCTTCCTTGACTTTTTTTCCCCAAGCACCTTTAAGTGATTCTCAGCTGGAGGGGTGGGACCTGGTGGAGGGTATTTGCTGACAATCTGTTTGTAGAGAATGGAGATCCTGCCCTGGGGACACACTCACCTGTGGACTGTTTTCATCTGCGTGTCCTGGAGCGGGAAGAAACAATTTGGTTGGCTTTGGATATTTGAATCTTTCTTAACAAAGCAAATGAAACCCCCTGCCAGCTCTGTTCTGCAGATGGGGTCACAGAGCTCCAGAAACACCACCCAGGTTCCCAAGTTTCTCCAACTTTGCTAACAGTGGGCAGCAGGAAATGCAGAAGAATGATGCTTTTGAGATCGTTCTGGTCTTCCTGAGCTGTGCAGGTGACTCACTGTCCTTTCTTCTGTCTTACAGTCTTCCTCTTCCCCAGTTTTCAGACATATCTTATTTGAAGGACTGGAGATGTGTGTGTGTATGTGTGTGTGTGTGTGTGTGTGTGAGAGAGAGAGAGAGAGAGAGAGAGTGTGTGAGTGTGTGTGTGTGAGTGTGTGTGTGTGTGTGTGTGTGTGTGTGTGTGTAGATAATGAGGACAAAAGGCAGGAAATAAACCAGAAATCTGAGAAATTCAAAGACGGACCATTTCCTGTTTCTCTTGGAAATCTGTGCAGAGAACCAGGAATGCCACAGAGATTGCTTAGTAAAGCTTCTGATTTTTATCAGTGACCACACCAAAGCCTAGGAACAGTGGAGCATTTGTCTCCACGAGCTCTCAGATGGCAGACCAGTTGTAGAGCCCTGTGTCCTGCTCCTGTGTCCTGCTGTGGTCCCCAGCTTGATGAGTGTGCTGACTTTGGATGGGGCTCACTGTTCGAAGACAAACAGATCTGTCAGATGCCAACGATATGGTGTTTGGTGGTAGGCGTGCCACCTCGTGCATATGGACATCAGGTCCTTTTGGTGAATGGCTTGGTGTGACCAGGGCATGTGGGCCTCTCCCATGGCTTTGTCACCTGAGGGTCTGTCAATCAGCTGTGCATCCCTGCGTGGAAGGCCATGGGCCTGGCAGGGACTCAAACACCTTGGGGACGCAAGCAAGGGACCCGAGTTGGCTGGCTGAGAGAGGCGAGCCACTTCAGGACTGTACATTTGCTGCTCGAGTCCCTCTGGACAGCGGAGCACTGAGGAAAGGCACAGGGCTCCCGTGGTCTGTGCCTCGGCACCAACACCAGACAGGGTTTCCAGTACTGGACAGGGAAAGAGTGACTTCCTCCCTCATGGCATCTGAATTTAATTTATAGTCTCCTGCTTTGACTGACTACAAATAAACGAAAGGCCTTACTAACCAGCTGGGCCTGAGTATTATTTTTGGAAGGGGAGACCAATTCATTGCTGTCTGTCCCCTAATCCGCAGTGATTCCAAGGCTATTTAGATGAAAGCTTCCAAATTGGTTGCCGATCCGATTTAGGATCCAGGATCCTGTGTGGGGGCTCGTGTTGAGGTTGTTCTACAAACCACAGAGCAGGTTCTGCACATTTCTCACTCCCTTCTGATTCTTGCTTGGTCTGAACAGAATAATTCCACTAGTTTTCTGTGGGTTTGTTATGATTCTCATACTGTTGAGGAATGTCTTGGCCACATACTGGATTAACTAAGAAGGGAAGGTGAGGCGAGCGTGAGACCTGGAGGGGCAGAGCTGACGCAGCCTGGGTTCTGGTCCAGCACTGGTGGGGGTGAGTCACCTCCCCCTGCCAGGTATCCAGGTCCTCGCTTCTAAAAGGAAGGCTGGGTCAGATCAGGGCGGGACACCAGGTGTCCCCTCCAAGCACACCACAACTCCAAAACAGAACTGTGTGGTACCCCACAAAGCCCCTCAGGGCCCCTTCCAGTGGTGACTTTCAGATCCACAGGAAGAGCTGACTGAGCTCCCTAGATGGCCGTCAGTCTGGACAGCCCTGTGGCACTTCCCTGGACCTTGTATGAAGTGCTTCTAAATTTGCAGACTAATGTTTACAAAGAAGAGACATTTTTACGAGAGCTGGGAAATGATTCCAAGCAATGTTTAGAGACATTTTATAATTTATGTAGAGTAATCAGCTCTTCATCCAGCTCCTGGTTTTCTTTCCGGTCTAGAACCTGTACAGAAAAATTCAAGAGGAATTGGTTCACTTTATTGAGGGAAGCTAGAGGACAGCTGGAGCTGGGCAGGAAGGGTTGGGTGCAGGTGGAGGTGCCTGGCTTCAGAAGGTGAGTGGCAGAGCTCCTGAGCACCTGCAGGTGACATCCTTGGGCTTGGGAGAGCTACTGGCCTGTGACTGTCACCTGTACCCATGGCCCCATCTCTTTCATGTTGGCACTATGTCTTTAAGAGAAAAAAGTCACCTTACCAAAAAGACAGCTGTAGGAGGGTGAAAAGGTCATTGATTTGCAGTGCGAGCCCAGAGTTCAAGTCTTACCAAAGCTGCTTTCTTTCTGTGTGACGTTGTAAAAGTCACTTAGCCTCAGCCTCCAGTTGTGAAATTTGAATGACAAATGGCTACTTCCAGGGGTTTGGGAAAGCAAACCACTATAGGTCTGTGGAAACTGGACTATAAAAGAGTTAATGAAGTTATTAAAGTTAAAAGCCATGAGAGTTAGTAGACTTAGACTGTTGTACATTGGATATTTGGTCTCTTACTACCGCCCTATTGAGCACCTATGTGCCAGTAGCTGAGGGCGTGGGGTGAATGGAAGGCGCAAACTACTTACCTGCATGGCACTTAGTCTGGAGAGAGGCTGCGACTTAGCCCATGGATGCTGAAGATGTGAAGCATTTTAAGTTTCTTTGAAGATGTTGAGTGAATTGATTGGAAGCCAAAGAAAAATCCAACTCTTGACATGTATTCAGAATCTGTGAAGAAAGAATTTTATAGAAGAGACTCTCCGGAGTCTCAAACAGGTTGATTGGGATCATCTGGTCACATCTTCAGATCAAGCCTGTTTCTTCTTGCTGAATCTATATGGAGTCTGAAAAGATGAAAAATAAATGAAATATTTTCAGTTATTTGCTCATTAAATTGTTAATGTTAGCACAAAACAAATTTATTTCTCCTCCTCCTCCTTCTTCTCTCTCTTTCTTTTCTTTTCTTTCTTGTGTGTGTGTGTGTGTGTGTGTGTGTGTGTGTGTGTGTGTAAGGAAAACAAGGTATCACTCCCAACTCCTGGACTCCAGTGACCTTCTTTTGTCAGCCTTTGGAGGAGCTGGGTACTGCGGGTGTGTGCCACCACACCTGACTTGTGGCATGGTTCTAGGTGTGAGATATTCACATGAGACAAGCAGGGTGATAGGGAGTGTTGACTGGGTTCCAGCTGGGTCCCTGCCCCAAGGCAGCTGACCCTGCCCTACTTAGCATGACAGTGTTTTCAGATAGATGGTTACTCTCTGATGGAGAGAAAGAGACACTGTGTCTGCTCGGCTGCCTGACAGTCTGCCCCTGGCCCTGCCTCAGCGCATCACCAGGATGAGCAGAGCTGCTAGATCCTGTCTGCAGAACCCATCCTCTGCTGCAGACTCTTCTGGAAACCACATGGGCCAGCTCCCAGTGTCTGCCGTTCTGAAAGCTCTGGGGTCTCAGGGGAAGAGAGCATGGTCCATAGACATGTGTGGAGCCAGCTGCTCCAGGAACCGATTTTGACAGGCAGGACTGGAGAAAATGTAAGCTCTGCTACTGCTCAGAGGATGGGGACACGGGCAGCATGGGCAGCAGGGCGGGGAGGGCGGGGAGAGCAGGTCGGCACCATGGCGCTCAGCTCCAGCCCAGTGACAAGGCGAGCATACTGATGGTGAGGACCAAACCTGGTTACAAACCACTGCCCGGGTGCTGCAAGGCTATGCTTCAGATTTCTTCAAAGTTTTGTGTAGATTACTTGCCCAGGTTATTCTTGGTGGGGTAAATACATTTTTAATGTATATAGGGTTTCTTTTTCATAGGAATTTAAAAAAACCAAAATTTTTAAAATTATTTCTTTTCCTGGTTACAAAGGTAACGATGTCAATTCTAGAAAATATAAAAACAGACCCAAGTCCATAAATATGTAATACACACCAGTTGTTTCTAAAGCATTAGGGAGGGTGACTCCTGCTGCTGCTTTTCCAGGTCTCCTCCTTGTAGCTTTTATCAAATGGACATTCAGATTTCTTAACAAAATCAA
Organism: Xerus rutilus; assembly: GCA_028644305.1. Taxonomy (NCBI): domain Eukaryota; kingdom Metazoa; phylum Chordata; class Mammalia; order Rodentia; family Sciuridae; genus Xerus; species Xerus rutilus. The sequence continues at coordinate 66,981,488 of CM053412.1, read as the reverse complement.
GTCATATGCTGCAGTCTTTTATAAGTTGATGTGTGTATGTGACAGTCTTGGTATCTACTCTCTGTCAACCTGATCACAATTGCACTGGCCAAATGGACTGTCCTGAATGTCTTTAATTACCTTCCTACCGTCATTTCCAAGTCTTTGCTTTTATAAATAGTGCTGGTGATGATGTGCTCTTGATCTGGGACCAGAATGCACTCCATTCATCTCCACCCTCAAGCCTCTTCCTGTGGTCGGGCTGCCAGGCAGCCTTTTGAAAGGTGCCTTTCCAGCCACCTTTTGGGACAAAACTCCGCTTTGCATCAGGGACCCTCTAGAGTCCTTTCCTGGGATGACGGCTAGTGTTTCATGATCAGTACTAGGAGCCCCAGGGTCCTCTGCTTCAGGAGGCCTCAGAAGTGGAAAGAGTGGCTTCCTCTTTGGTGGCTGAGTGGTGAGCCTGGGAAGTGGGACTCGCTCAGGTCTGGAGTTGGGGCTGCTGCCATTGGAGCTGGGGTGCTGCGACTCATCCCTGATTCAGGAGGTGGAGTCAGGAGCCCGCGGCTAACAGGACTTTGTCCCGGAGAGGAGGTCTCCAAGAGCAGCAAGGGCACCAGGAGCACAAAGGCAGCCTTCTGCGGTGCTTACCTGGACCAGCTCCTGCTCTCTTCTTGGTCTCCCCATCATGGGGTAGAGCCAGCCTTCCTGTGCCTCCCTGATAGATGAGACACAGACCCAGAGCAGTTTGTGGCCCAGTGTGCCATTGCTTAATGACTTGTTCGTTAAATAACTTGTCTTGGAATAGTTTTCCCATATAAAATCCCTTCCCAATGCCCATGCTCAACCTCACGGTTCCTGTAGTTTTCCTCTAGCATCCCTGTGGATTCAGGGCAGGTGTTTCTCCCTCAGCCTCAAACAGGCTAAAGAGGTGACATCTCCTGCACACTAGCAGAGCCAGCCCTGCTTGTTTGATTCTTAACTTTACAAGTTTATCTTCTTGATGCAAATGTGCAGAGATGAGCTTTTTCTGTTTTTGAAGAGCAAAGTGCCCTACACCTCCAGTTCAAGGAAGTGGGGGTGTTTATGAAACTCCGATTGGGAAGATAAAATGGCTGTGCATCTATTTTTTGCCTCGTATTTTTACTTTAAGCTTACTGGGCAGTTTGCCTAGCAGTAATTGACTTCCCTTGCCCTCTTCCTCTCCTCTGACTCCCCCACCTCTTCAGGTCGAAAATAGGTTTCCATAGCCTTCCTTTAGTCTGGCCAGTGGATTTTATAAAGCCATTAGACTGTGTCAGATCTGGTGCCCCGGCAATGAGTGGTCTCTCGCTCATTTCCATCTCCCAGCTTAAAGCCGTAGCTAGCCACTTATTTGTTGGTTTGCTTATTATTTATTGATTGCTGTGCTTGGGTCACACCCAGGACCTCATGCAAGCTCTGTACTGAGCTGCACCCCAACTCCTCTGTGTTTTTTGTACCGCAATTCGTGTCTTTCTTCTCCTTCCCTTTCTCCTTCCTTCCTCCCTCTCTTCCTCTCCCTTCTTCTTCATATTTGATCTGATAAACTGGATTTGGCAGCCAGTCCCAAAGGTCAGAGGGGACTGCTGCCTTGGTTCCAGGAAAGGACGATGCTACGGATGCTCCGAGGTGCAGGATCAATAGTGAAGAAGAGCCTTGGCAAGCCGCACTGCCCCAGAGGCTGGACCCACAGGCTCATCATCAGGAGGGCAGGCAGGCTTCCTGCTGCCCCCAAGTCCTTCCCCTCAGCAGGGCCTGGCCTGGCTAGTCATCACCTTGAGGCCCACACCGAATTTCTGATTAGACTCTTATGTACTTCCCTTCCCCACAGCGAGAAGGGGAACTGGACATTTTTTACATCACTTGCCATGATTTCATTGTCTCTTTTGAGAACATAACTCATGAGACCAATAGGTTCTTTCCACAGAACTCAAAACTTTCTGGATTTATATCAGAGCCTGGGTGGGGCTGTGTGAAGGGCGAGGACAGGAGCTGCCCATAGGGCAGAGTTGGAAGAGATTCATTTCAGACTCTGGAGACTCAGCAAGGAAAGCCCCTTGGACAGCTCGGGGTGGGGGACGGGGCTCCACCTGAGCATGCCTGGATCAGACAGCATCTGAAGAGTCGTGCTCTTCATCCGTCTACCTGCCCCTGCCCTAGGCTCAAGCAGCCATGTGCTCATCTAGGAGGCCTGGGACAGAGTTCATGGGGTTTAGCAGGCACCTAACACAGTGAGTGTTCAGAAATGCTGGCTGGCAGCTTTTCCCCTGGAGAGCAGTGGTTCCCACTCTTACCCTGAGACCTGGCTGCTGAAGCTTGTCTTTAGGAACACACTTCAAGAGCTGGGGGAAGATGACTACCTGCACACCCTTCTTCTACTCCAAGAATGCTGGGCACTAAGGGACCTGAGGAGGCTGAGCAGGCGGATGGGGATTCCACAGAGGCCCTCTTCAGCACGGCCCAATCCCCAGCTCCTAGTAAAGTGGATGATTTCTTGAACTCAGTTAGTGAGCTCATTTGTGTGTTTTCTGTTGACAATGTCTGATTACACACTGTGTCTCCAGTTTTAGCCGCACTCCACAGTAGGTTGCTGGTCTCCCGAGGCAGCTTCTCAGCATACCCCACTAAGCATCCTACTGTCAAGGCCAATTTAGGTGAATGAAGCTCAGAATTTGCAAGAGAATCTGGAAGAATTATCCATCATTATACACACCTAAATTGCCTGGAATTCTTTGTAAAAATATGTTCTTGGGTGCTGCTTCTGGGATTTTAATTCAGTAGCTGGGGATGGCCCTCCAGAAGATTCTGACACGTGGCCAGTTGGAAGGACCTCTGGCCAGTGAGGAGGATGCGCACCAGTGCCCACCACTGACACTGGGCAGATGAATAACTATTGTACTTGACAGATTGGCAGTTCACTAGGAAAGTGTCTGTGGTGACTGAACGTCATTTGTATTGTTACCTGGCTGATTCCCATGAGAATCTACGTCCTCATGCTCCCTCTTCTCAGTCCCCAGTTCTAGTCATGGGGTTGCACATCTCCCACTTGCTTCTCTCGACCACCCGCCATGGTTGTGTGACCCAGGAGGCTGGCCACACTGAGGGATGCCCTGAGGTGCTCATGTGCCGCAGGCTCCTCAGGGGTGTGGCCAATGGGATGTGGCAGGAGGTGGGACCCTAATGGCGCCCCATTGTTGAGAGCCTGTCTCTCACTACTGTTCTTGTGGCTTTTTCTAATCCTAGATCCAACCAATCAGGGAAGCCCCTTCTTTACAACCTTTCAGACACCAGTGTGAGTGCACTTCTGTGTTCTGCAGGACCTGATTGCCGTGTCTTCACCTGGAGCTAAGAAATGGTGCATTTGAGAAAGAGAGCAATTAATAACTCAGTTGTGCCAGGGATAAAAGAATTTCAAATTAGAACACAGCAAAACATGGTGTAATTCTGTCAGAGAAATCAGGACCTTAGGGATTCTCTTAGGAATAGCCCTGCTCCACTCACCACAGAGGAGGATGGGTTCATGTGGAAATCCAACTAACAGAAAACCACAGAATTTTCTGTTTCAGGAAATGTGTTATAGCACTTCATTTTATCTGTGTTTCCTCAAAAATAGCTTCTAGAAGAGTAGCCAAATGGAGGCTTCTCTATGCGTGGACGGGGCACTCTACCTCCATGCGCTCCTCCCTGGCCTCTTCTGTGGCAAGCCTCTGGGGATGCAGGGGTGAACACACAGGTGCCTACCTCTGGGCGCAAGAGTGGGCCTGGTATTTCAGGGGCTGAGTGCTTGTAGAGGTCTGCCGGAGGCCTGAAGACAGCCATGGAGGTGCCTCACTGAGCATCCAGCATCCAGGTGACACCTTCCAGAAGGAGTTATCTGAGTGGAATTGTGAAGAAGCACAGGAAGCTGTATGTCTTCATTGAAGACCAAGAGAGAAACAGGAACAATGTCAAGGAAGAGGGGCTGGGAGCAGGCTGTGGTGCCTGCAGACCCCGGTGTCGTGGTGGCTGTTGGGGGAGGCAGGTGCCAGGGCACAGCCTTGATTCAGATGCCCCAGTGGCTTCCCTTGAAACATGTAGGCAGACAGGAACACAGATGGAAACCCAAGAGGGGAGTTTTATGTGCGCTTGATGAAAAGGTGCAGAAAGAACGAGGAAGGAAGAACAACCTGGTGTGCCTGGGGCGTCCAGAGGCGAGCATGTAAACACTGCAGACAGAACTGGTCCGTGTTCATGGAGCAGCCAGAACATGAAGCTGCTCCCTGAGGTTGGGCTCCCTGGGAGTCACACCATGCTATTGTTTATTTGCGGAAGAAACACACTTGTGTCATTGAGAGTCTGATAAACACACTCAGATTGCAGAGAAGAGGGCCAAGTGCCTGGCTGGGGTCGGTGCCTGGGGGTGTGAAGCTGCCTGCAGCGCAGCTAGGCTGGTCTGCACTAACGGCCAGACCCTGACCACGCCCGGGGCTGAATGGGACGCTGAAGGTAGTGTTACTGCTGTTCAGACTGCTGTAATAAAATGTTATGGACCGAGCAACTCACCAGCGCAGAAGCTCATGCTGCCCGATTCTGGCCGGGGAGTCCACCTTCCATTCCTCCCAGATTCGGTGTCCAACCACCACTCATTTCTTGGTTCACAGATGCAGGTTCTCGCAGCATCTGTGAAGGAGGCAGCTGCAGGCCCTCTTCTCTGGGGGCTCAGATGCCATTTGTGAGGGCTCCAGCCCTTGACCTCCTCACCTCCCAGGGGCTCCACCAGGGCTGTCACTACGAAAGCTCTACCTGAGAATTTGGGTCCATACAGGTGGATTTGCTGCTTCCCATCATTCTACAGGTGGAGCTGGCCACTCATTTTTATCTAAAACAGGAGATTTACTTTAGGCCCTTAAGAGAGACTTGGATATTCAGGAACAATTTTGAAATTAGAGGCTTGTTTCTCTTAAATATGACATTTTCAGCTCTCTCTCATCTTCTGATTAAAAAAGAAGCTAAATTATTTACTTGCCTCATTTTGTATTATGGTAAGAGAGTTTGACTAGAGAAGCAGAGATCCATTGTTACACATAATAGTGCTTTTTCATACGTATCATTTCCTTTAGAACATCTAATGGTGAAAATGTAAATTCACTTTTATTGTGTGGATATTTCGTAATAATACTTAATTTTCCTCTTATGTGTTTTCCCACTTACTTAGCTGTATTAGCTTCATTTTAATAAATAAATAAATAAATAAATAAATAAATAAATAAGTGGGGGTTCTGGTGCCAGCCTGAGTGGGCTTCGCAGTACCTCCCACACATTGGGCTGCCTGAATGTCCTCCTGAGCCTCAGTTTCCTCTAAATGGAGGGCGCTCACTGCACCTGCCTCACAGACCTGTCTTGGCATACGATCTGTGGTTCATCTCACCTGCTGTACGGTGTGTGTTTCCAGGCTTGCTCTTACGTATAGCCATGTCCTTGTGACTGGCAGACTCCCGCTGTACGGCAGCCTTGGGGAATTATTCCCTTACTGCCAGGAATGTGGCCCTTTTTTTTTTTCATGACACACTGTTGGTCAGAGGACTTTGCAGGTTGGCAAAGAAAGAGACAGGGATTTATTTATTTCTTCTCTGAGTAAATATTTACTGCATGCTGACTATGTCCAGAAGTTGGAGTCAGGACTGGAGTAGAGAGATAAACAGGAAGCAGCCCCTGCAGCAGAGTGGCCAGGGCCTGGTGGTTTGCATGTTTGGGCATGGCTAATTGGGGATTTGGCTTGAATTGGGGGTGCACTTAAGGGGGTGCATTGTTGCTTGACCCTTAAAGTGTAAGCCAGGAGTGGCAGGGTACCACAACTTCCCTCCCCCAGGGAAAAGTGCCAAATGGCCGGCAAAGACAGCTGATGCATTCTTAGAGGTCTTTCTGTGTATGAGAGGGAATGGTCTTCCCTACCCCGGCACCGTAGCCAAGGAAACTGTCCAGCTGGGTCTCTTGATGGCATGTGTGTTTTGGAGTGGGGACTGTGACACCAGAGCAGGCTCACTTTCGGGGAACACAGGGAAAATCCTGGAACATTGTGTATCATTCAGTAAATGCAGGGCCTAAACAGTGGGCCAGGGAAAGCAAAACATCATCTGCACTTGGACACCGAGGGGACCTACGGCTTCTTCATCTAGCATCAAATCAGGCCAAGTCCAGTCCTATGAGCTGAGGAACATGCCTGCAGTGAGCCCGGGACCTCACTGGCTTCTCGAGTCTCTGCACAGAGCGTCCTACCCACTCTTCTTCTGCTACCCTGAGTTTCTTAGGTGGGTGGGTATGGTGTGGATTGGAAAGGGAATAAGAGGGCAAGGCTGAGGCAGCCTGGCTAGGGCAGGAGAGTGGATGGCAAGCTGAAGTGTGTCTGGAGGTGATGGTTCACTGAGGATTCCTCTTTACCCTGTGCATCCCCAGTTGCAGACTGCAGTGAGTTGACCAAATCCACAGGTACCAGGTAGGTAGAGCGCAATCGAAGACATCTGGTGAAGGTGGCCGACTTGAGTGAGGCCCTCTCTTCTCTAGCTCCTTGCTGATCTGGAAGCTGTTCTGCTGGCCAGGGTTCCATGCCGGCCAGCGGCTGCTTCTGCCCAGTGTGGTCCAAGGTGAGACCACCGCTCTAGCAACAGAGAAGGTGTAAAGCCATAGCGATTGTCCCACTTATATCAGAGAAGAGGGTGTTCTCAGGAGGAAGTGAGCAAGTAGATATATCAAGATACAATCTGCAACTGTAGTCAGTTTCAGCCCCGTGAGCTATTAAATAGGATGCAGAGTTGGCGACATCATGTGCTGCAGATAGAAGAAATATGACCTCATAGCAGAGGAACTAATTTTTTTCATGTTGATGTACACCTGGAATACTGCCAAGAATAATATGGAACATTCTAAAGCCTACAGAGTATCTACTTTTACTGAGTTCTTGAAGGAAGGAAACTGTGACAGACAGTAAATCAACCCTGTTGCTAAAAAGCCACCGCTGCTTAGGTACCTCCCATATAATTGTGTGAATTCTGGGCTTTGCTGGCAACATTTTCCCATGGCCTTCTCCACGTGCTTAGGGATGGGTACATGGGAGGAATTTGAACTCCAGGGGATTGATTAGACTGATCCTTCTTGTTTATGAAAATGAAAACGACATTTAATCTCTACTTTCTAACATGATAAAGTTAGCCCAGTCCCAGTTCATTGTATGTTGGACCATATGAACTTGCTACTATTTAACTATTTTTTATATATGAAGCTATGCAGTTCAATCACTCAACCTAATAGTTTAATAATGATATTAAAAGAAACAGAAGCCAGGCGCGGTGGCTCAAGCCTGTAATCCCAGCTGAGACAGGAGAATTGCGAGTTCAAAGCCAGCCTCTGCAAGGGCGAGTCACTAAGCAACTCAGTGAGACCCTGTCTCTACATAAAACACAAAATAGGGCTGGGATGTGGCTCAGTGGTCGAGTGCCCCTGAGTTCAATCCCCAGTACCAAAAAAGAAAGAAAGAAAGAAAGAAACAAACAGAGAGGTGACATTGCCAATTTGAAGTGTCTGAGTGTCTGTAAAGTTAAAATTTTCAAAACAGACCAGGTGACCTTAAGATCTGCAGAAGCAGAGGCCTGGCATGGACAGCTGGCCTGTTAGCAGGGTCCTGAGCACTGAGAGGTATCTTGAGGACTCTTGACGTGCAAATACAGCTGTGGGGAATATGTAGAGTAGTGGCATCTATCTGTATTGGAAGGGGAAGATGACCTTGGGAAGGTTACAGAAAAATGAGGTTAATTAAAATTATGACAGTTAATAAAGGCAGCATTAATCAAAAATCAAAAATGCGGGAAACTGAGAATGAAAAAGTTGATATAAAACTAAGCAGGATAAGTAGCCAGCTTGCTGCAAAAATAATATTTTTACTGAGGATAATAGGCTTTAAATCCCTTACAAATTTTTTCTAATAAAACAACATTTGTACCTATGGTGACTTGATATATGCATACAAGGTTTAATAACCAAATCAGCCTAATAAGCATTTTTCTCCTCGATCATAAGTGGTGCCGGCAAAATTGTATACACACATGCAGAAGACTGGACCTAGATCCTTTCTCACCACACATGAGCATCAACTCAAAGTCGACCCTGGATCCAAATGTCCACCTAGAAGTGTAGCCCTAAACACCTAGGGACATTTCAAGACGTTGGCACAGGAGGTAATTTTCCAGAGGACCCCAAAGGCACAGGCAACAAGAGTGAAAAGAGACACGTGGGGTTATAGCAAGCTAAAAAGTGTCTCACAGCCAAGGAAACACTCATCAGAATCCACAGACAAGCTGCAGAGCAGAGAAACACCCGCAAACTGTTCACCTGAGAAGGCAGTGATGTCCAGAAGGTGCAGGAACTCCAACAGCCACACCCCAGACAGCAGGCAAGCCTGTTTAAAAGGGTCTGAAGAACTGAACAGACACTTCTCAAAAGAAGATGGAGTATATAACAAGTGCATAAATTCCTAATGAGCAATAGCTCTTCATAGGTTATGGCTTAATTGCAATGAATAATTTTCAAAAACTAAAATAAGCTGTCTGCATTCTGCTCACGTGGCCTTCTAGAGAGATAGGGTGATCTCTAGTTTTTCTTAACTGTTGAGTTCTATAACAGTTAATTAAGACTTAGTTGACAGGTACCTTCTTCATGTGAGAATGAGTGTGTACATAAAGGCTGGCTAGTGATTTCCCTGTCAACAAATGCAGACCTAGTCAACCCAGCAAGGTATTAACTTTCAGTCTCCCTGTCTGCAAATCCTGACAGGTCATGAAGATGATGGGCCAGTAAACAGTTTTAATGTTTTTTTTTTTTTTTTTTTTTTAAATTTTTTTTAGTTGTAGATGGACATAATGTCTTTATTTTATTGCTTTGTATGTGGTGCTGAGGATCGAACCCAGGGCCTCACGCATGTGAGGCAAGCGCTCTACCACTGAGCTACAATCCCAGCCCCAACAGTTTTAATGTTTGACCTGTTCTCACCTGGTGCTCTCCCCAACAAACCTACTTGTTGCAGCAGGAAGGAACAAGTTCTGTTTGTGCAGGCCAGAAAACTGCAGACTTAAAAGCAGGCTCTATTTTATGAGGTCTCCTTCCTTCTCCCCTCCCTCCGTCCCTCCCTCCACACCCTCCTCTTCCTCTTTCTCTGTTTCTTTCATTTATTTTTGTGCTGGGGATTGAATCTGGGGCCTCTGCATGCTAAGCATGTGCTCTATCACTGAGCTATCCCCAGCCCATCTCATTTCCAATTAATTTTTCAGAGAGTTTAAGAAATTATACATCAGCATAACAGCTCTTTCCTCATTTGCAGTCATGAGACACAATCCATGGTGCTCTTCGCCTAGATCAATAACATGGCATGAACATGGCAGAACTTGAGCATAAGGAGTTGAGTTTTAATGCAATAACTTTTATGAGTACATTTGCACATCACATATTACAAGATATTTTTAAAGAAGGAGAAAGCACCATTATTATTTCTGTACACTTTCTGCAAACTGTTCAACCCATCAGGATGAGTTTAAAAACATTAGGTAGTGTTACTGACACTTGATCTATCTGTCTATTCATGTTAAACTGGAAAGCAGAAAACTGCCTTTTTATTCTTGCTAAAAAAAGGCAATGGAGTTTTAAACTCATGGCCAACAAGATCAAATGAAGTGCTCAATGCCTATCTATTCCAAGTCAGATTTTACCAGATAGCCTCTCAAGTTATTTGGAAGAAGTAGAAAATTCAGACCAAATGCTTCTTTCCCTTTGCACATAAGATGTTTTCATCTTTTTTTTCTCTTTAAATTGGCTTATGTTTTACCAAGTAAGCAGGGGTTATGATTTTCTAATGCAATTTGACTTTAAGTTCTTATAATCTATTGACCTGTAAACATCATGTTTTCCTTGAGGTTTCATCCCAAATTACATTCTTTTAACCAAGTTCTTTAATGACATTAATGCTCAATATGATGTTTCTATTTCTTGAAGTATAAAAAATGCCTGCCTGTTTAGTTTACACACTTGCAACAATGTCAGCTTTCGTACAGCTCAGGATAAAGATGTAAGGTGAGACAGGAATTACCTCTTGATGTGAGAGAGTATTTTCTTTTTGAAAAATATTTTTCTTGATCTTTGTGTCACTGGTGTTTGGATGTTCTTTTGGTATACATGGAGAGAGAAAGCAGGTGCTTGGTACTCTTGATGCCTGATAGGAAAAGTATGTGACAGATGTTTGCTCCTCTGTGTGGTAGAAGGAGAGACCTGTGTCCTCTCTCTGGAGGTAACAGTGGCTGCAGGGGTCTGAAGGAAGCATGTGGATGACCTCCAGTGGGCAAGATGCCAGAGAGAGGACAGGAAGAGAGTGCTCTGGTCCAGCGGTCACTGTGTCAAAGCATCAGTCTTGGAGACATTTACACAGTTAACAAGAAGTAAAGCACAGGGGAATATAATGGGAGGAAGAATTCCACACAAATAGACAATGAATCAGGTGCTGTGACTGCCTTTTTCCTGTCTCTCGTTTCTTTGATATTTTACTTCCTTAGGGAAAATCTACGATTGTTTAATTTGTTTCCTGCTCCATTATAAATACTTCCCAGCTGTTTCCCTCTCTCTCTCTTAGAAATTTATGAAATAACCCAAATTTTAAGAGGACATTCTTTTAAAAACCAATTGATTGCTTCAGAGTACAGGAGGGAACATATTAAAAATATAAATAAAATATTTCTAGGATCACTGAATCGAAAGCTCCTTTGTTACTTGGTGCAGAGGTTTCTTCTTCTGAGTCATGTGTATCTGTCACTGCTCTGGCAACTGTTGAAATAAACAAATCTCTGTGGAGGAAAACAGAGCATTTGGAGTGCACTTAGTGGAGATGGGACGGTCCGAACCTCCGAGGGAGAGACGTCGCCTGGTCTTGTAGAAGGGCTGCGGGAGTCAGAGGGACACTGTGCTAAGACTCAGCTCAGAGCCCTGAGCTTCCGTAGCCATCTAAGATGATCTCCTGACTGCCACCGAAGGCTGACTGAGAATGTGCACTCTGTGATCACACTGTGGCAACAGGAACGCTACTATACATGTCCCAGAACACAGGCGTTTTTATAAATGTCATGTGTCCCTCTTAACAATTGCATATTTGCAAGAGATTTTTCCCCCTTTATATGGATACACTGTGAGTTGGCCAGGTCAAATCTATTGTTTTTCTCACTTGTGGAGTTTTTCCAAAACCATGTGCCAGCTTTTGTCCTTAGAAAATAAAATTCGTGAAAGAGGAGAGTCTGAAAGTCGAAGGCTCAGGTGGTCGCAGCCATGACTAGGAAGCACTCCATCCACGTGTGACCTCAGGTTTTAGTTGTGAGCTCTCTGGGCCTGACCAGGGCCTTTGAGAACTCACTGTCAGCTGTTGTTATTTCTGAGAAGTTTCCCTATGATTTTGGATGGCTAAAACCAGGTAGGAAGAGCAGCAACTACAACGCCTTCTCAGCTAAAGCAAATCATCTTTCTTTGATCAACTGGATCGATGTACTTATTGCTCTGACTACAGCAACGTTCTCAAGGGGGTGATAGAGGTGAGCTGAGCTGATGGGCCCTGGGGTTGTGGGGTCTGCTGTGCAACAAGGATGTGTCAGCTCATCACGCACAGTAAAGAGTGTGCTTGGTCTGCAGGTCCTGCACCCAAGCAGCCCGCGCTTGATAGAGGAGGGTTTACCTTCTATGGCTTTTCTAGCTTGGATGTGCTGTATTGCCAAGTTCAAAGACATATTTTGCCCTAGATGGAGATAGCTCACTTTGATATGGCGTTTTATGCCTCATAATCTTGAGTGACTTCTGAGTAGCAGCTTTGCACATGCTAAGCAGAAAGTTTAGCAATTTGATTTCTGTCAACAGTCAAATGGGATTATTTAAGACAAAAAGTAAATGAGTTTGTGGTTTGAGAAGTGGCTTATTTTTTCAGTTTGGGCATTAATTATCTGTTGCTGCATATAAATGAGCTGAGCAGGTAGCAGTTTAGAACAGTGAAGGCCATCTCGGCATTCCTGGGTCAGGACGCCAGGCGCCACCTGGCTGGGTCTGGCTCAGCACCCTCAGGCTGTGCTCCAGGAGTGCCCACGTCAGGGCACAGCCACACCAGGACCTGTTCCAAGTGGCACATGTGGCTACTGGCTGGTGAGGCTGGCTGTTGGCTGGAACATCTCTTCCTCCTGTTGTGTGCCTCCCAAAGGACAGTCTCCACGTGGCAGCAGTTCCCTTCAGAAGGAGGAGGAGAGAGAGGGGCCCAGCACAGAAGCACAATCCAGCTGTACCTCAACATGGTGTACCAATATCCTCCCTGTGTTCTGTTCATTAGAATCAAGTCACGAGGTCCAGCCCTCAGTCAAGAGGAGGGATCACAAAGCTGAACATCAGGAGGTGGGGTACCAGGGACCATTTCAGAGGAAACCCCCGCTGGGTTGTCCTTGTTCTCTTCTTAAGCTCCTTGGACTTCACTGTCAATAATGACAACTAAAGGTCATGATGTGGGAGACCGAAGACAGGCATCTCTCTCCCACCTGTCAAATTAGTCCCAGGGTATTTTCTCCACATATGTGGTTCAGCCATGGATGATGTAAGACTTCACAGGACAGGTTATGAAACACTGGGACCATGAGGAGTTAGGGAAGGCCCTATGTGGAGCTGCGAGGCACGAAGGGGCCTGGGGCCAGGGCCTTGGGCCTGGCCACATCCACCTTGGTGTTAATCAGGGAGAGAGGCAGGAGCACATGCTGGGGAGCAGAGGTCATAGGCCTGGGGACAGCTCAAGATCTGGACTGCTGGGCTCTAGCCTCGCCATGCTGCCCTCTTGTCCCCTCTTCACAGGTATAAAAAGAATAGCAGGCTCTGTAAAATGGGGACCATTTGTTAACTTGAGCTGGTAGTATGAAGTGCACAGACAGAGGCCTGCCTGGGCAAGCATGGGGGAGCCACCACAAGGGCAGATGCACAGATAAGGGCCCCGTGGACGCTCTTCACCTTGGAATCATGCAAGTGACTTTCATTTTTCGCTTGACCTAGAATTAGGTATTTTGACTGCATAATACATAGTAACATTTAAAAAAAAAAGTGAACATCTGGGGCAATAGCAAAGAAAAATTAGTCATCAAGTTCTGGGAGTTTTTGCCACATGTCTTGACAACCTGTATTTTCTTTGAGGTGTTGCTATAGTTCGGGTCCAAAGCCAGCTGTTAGGAGTGTGGTCGCTGGTCCATGTGCTGTTGGGAGGGGGTGAAGCCCTTAGGAGGTGAGGCCTGATGGGATGAATTTAGGTCACTAGAGGCATGGGGACATGGGACACTGGCCTCCTCTTCTCTCTCTGTTTCCTGATGCTGTGAGGGGAACAGGCCTCCTCCAGCCCAGCCTCCTGCTGTGACACACTGCCACCACAGGCCAGAGCAACAGGGCCAGGTGACCATGGGCTGAGACTTACCAAGCAAAGGCCGAAATAAACCTTTCCTCCTTCCGCTGGCCGCCGCCCTCCCCACCCAAGCCCCGCCCCCTTTCCTGCCTTCTTCTGGTGGCCCTGGCCCTGACCTTCTGACACAGCCTGGGTTTCACCATGCCGACAGTTTATCCTCATTTCCCCACCAAAATGCCATTCCCAAAGGTGGAGAGGGGCAGTGCACGCTTCCACTGTGCTCTCTGATGAAGCCCAGCCCGACCCCAGCAGCCAGCACAGAACCGTGGGTAGAAGGAATGGCCGATGTATTTGGACCATTGCAGCAGAAACTTCAATTCTGGATGAGAAGTCAGCAGAAGGGGAGGTGATGGCACGGAAGGCGTCCCAGCAGGGCACTGCTCTTGTCACCAAGGTCTTGTCCTGTCTCCGATCCGCTGAGGGCTTGGATCTCAGGGGTACAGAAAGCTACAAATACATGCTTGGCCCCTTGGGATGGGAAACTCCAGATTCCCGGGCCTGCCCCATTCCTCCCCTCCCCTCACGGGCTTCCTTTTCTGCCAGCTTCCCGAGCAAGCCACTCAGGCAGGACCACTGTCCTCCCGCAGGCCTGGGCACGTGTGCTGTTCCCATCGTCCAGATTCTGGCGCAGCTTTAGGGCTTCCTGGTCCGGTCCTCCTGTCTGGGTTGCTGTCCTCTCATCCAACGTACTTCCCAGCTGCACTGGCCCACGCCCGGGCCCTCGACACCGTGCGGCCTAAGCACCCAGTCCTGGCTGGCCCACGGCTCCCTGTGCTGAGCGTCCCCAGGATGTCTTCTGGTTTCTGTCTCCCTGGCTCTCACTCCGTGCTGCTGTTCTCTCCTGGGCAGAGCCCTTTCTGTGCAGGCCTGCGAGGAGAGCCGTGCTGACCACCACGACCTGCTGGCCTCTCTGATGCAGGGAACGTTTTCGGGAGACCTTCCTCCTGTGGGGGCTAGGCCTCCCTGCCTCCTCAGAGCTGTCGAGATGGTCCTGCTACTCTGCTCCGTGTCCCTGCCGTCTGCCCTCACCCTGCGCCCCCGAGGCCACGGCGGCATCCCTGTCACTCCTCTGCCCCTTCTGCCCTCGGGAGTACATCCCTCCTTCCACTTCCACCACCATCACCACACAGGGCTCAGTTCTGTCCCCACAGTCACAAGCAGCAGTGTGGAGCACACTGTCCACTGGCCATTCCCAAACAGGGTTCCAGGACAGTGCTGACAGCTGCCATCCCCTTGACCTCCGTGTGTCCCCTGTGGCACCAAGGCCTGGCCTTGCCTGCTGGGCGGCCTTGGTGGTTTTATGTGGTCACTCCTGACTCCTCCCACGTTTAGCTCCGGATGGCTTCGTATTCCACCTGCTGGTTTTTCAGGTCCCATCATCGTGTCCTCCTTCGTAACCGATCTCGGCCACACGAGCTTTCCTTCCCACCACTCCTGCCAGACTGGCCTTTCTGAAGTGCCTTCTCCCGATGAGAAATGGTCAGTGGTGCCCTAGTCGGACGTGCCCACGCTGCACCCCTGCCCTCCACAGCCTCCCCAGTACCAGCATTCTCCCTCCTGGCCGTCTGTCCCCTGGTCTTCATCTCACAGACTCTGCTACCCCTGTCGTCATCCAGTGTGTGCACGTTTAGGGAGCTGCTCTGTGTGCGCGGCCTCTCTACACGGGGAAGGTTGGATGCTTCCTTCGCCCCGTTGAAGAGGACCCTTGGGATGAGACCCCACGTCTGCAAACAGAAACAGTTTTACTGCTTCCCCAATGTGCATGTCTTTACGTCCTTCTCTTGCCCAGGTGCTCTAACTAGGTGCTCCAGTACTGTGTTTAATAGAAATGGCAACCCTACGTGTGTTGCTCTTGACTTAGAGAAAAGGCTGTCCACTTTTCCCTGCTGAGTAAGCTGTTTGTGTGTGTGTGAAGCCTTTCTTGCCTGGAGGTGCAACCCTTCTATTCCTGACTATTCTATTCTATTCATGAAAGGATGTTGAATTTGGTCAAACAACTTTTCTGCATCTTGAGAAAATCATATGGTTTTGTCCTTCATTCTATTGATCTGGTATATCACATTTATGAATTTGTGTGTCAAATCACCCTGGCATTCCTTGGGTAAAGCTGTCTTGGTTCTGGTGAATTATTTTTTTTAATGTAGTGTTGAATACAGTTTTCTTGCACTGTCAAATCCTTCCTCATCTAAGTTCATGAGCAACATTGGCATGTAATTTAATGATTATTTTCCTTTGGTTTCCTTTTCTGACATTGGTATCAGGGTAATGTCAGCCTCATAAAATGAGTTTTGAAGTATTTCTTCATTTTCAGTTTTTTAGGAGATTTTGAAAAGGATTGGTATTAGTTCTTTTTAAATGTTTTGCAGACAAATTATGCTATGTGCATGTATGAATGTACCACAATGCATACTGCTTACATATAATTATAGTGTACTAATTAAAATCATAATAAGAACAATAATGGAAGGGAGATCAGTAGAGTAACTGGATTGGGGCAGAGAGGAGGAGAAGGAAAGGGAAGGTACTGGGAATGGGATTGATCAAATTAAGTTATGTGCATACATAAAGATGGTACAATGATTTCCACTATTGTGTGCAATTATAATGAACTTGTAAAATGTTTTTGGTAGAATCCATCCGTGAAATCATCAGGTCTGGAATTTTCTTGGATGGGATACTTTTACTACTCATTCAGTCTCCTTATTCATTTTTGATCTGTTCATATGTTTTCATTTCTTCATGATCCCATCTTAGTAGGTTACATGTGTCCAGGAATTTTCCATTTCTTCTAGATTGCCCAATTTTTTGGCATATAATTGTTTATAGTAGTCAGTTATGATCCTTTGTATTTTTGTGGTATCGATGATAACGTGTCTTTCATTTCTGTTTATCTTTTGAGTGTTCTTTCTGGTTTTCTTAGTCAAAGGTTTGTCAGTTTTAGTTATTTTTTTCAAAAACTGTTGGTTTCATTGATCTTTTTTCTTGTTTTGCTAGTTTCTATTTTATGTGTTTCTGTGCTTATCTTAATCATTTCCTTCCTTTTACTACCTTTGGATGTAATTTGTTCTTCTGATTTAGTTCCTTGAGGGGTAGAATCATATTATTTGAGAATTTTTCTATGATGGCATTTACCAGTATCAACTTCTCTCCTAGAATTACTTTGCTGCCTTCCAAAGTTTTGGTATGTTTTTGTCCATTTTCATTCATCTCAACATAATTTTTAAATATCCCTTAGAATCTCTTTTTTGACTCAT
Organism: Xerus rutilus; assembly: GCA_028644305.1. Lineage (NCBI taxonomy): Eukaryota > Metazoa > Chordata > Mammalia > Rodentia > Sciuridae > Xerus > Xerus rutilus. The sequence goes on along the minus strand of CM053412.1, from coordinate 66,964,760 downwards.
TGATTGATCGAGAGCATGTTTTTTTAGTTTCTGGGCATTTGTGAAATTTTCAAAAGTTGCTTTTGTTATTGATTTCTAGTTTCCATAGCAGTGTGCTCAGTAAGGACATTTGATGTGGATTTCTGCATTCTTCATTTTTTTTTTAAAACTCCTTTTGCAGCATGACCTATGTTCTGTCCTGAAGAACCTTTCATGTGCGCTTGAGGATACTGTGTATTCTGCTACGGTGGGAGCAATGTTCTGTACATGTGTCCTGGATCCGTGTAGCCTAATGTGTAGTTTAAGTCTGATGTTTCATGTTGACTCTGTCTGAATGGTATGTCCACTGCTGAAAGCAGGGTACCAAATCCCTTCTGCTACTACATCATGGCTGTCTTCTTTTGTATCTGTAATTATTTCCTTCCTGTGCTGGGCGCTCTGGGCTTGGGTGCATATGTATCTACAACTCTTCTGTCCTCGTGGTGAGCTGACCCTTTCATCACTGTGCAATCCTGTGCTTGGTCCACTATATGGTTTTTGTCTTGAAGTCTATTTTGTTTGATCTGGTGTAAGTGTAGTTACTCTATTCTCCTGTTATTTCCACTTGCTGGAATATCTTTTTCTACCCGTCACTCTCACATCATGTGTATCCTTAAATGTGGAGAAAATCTTCTGTGGGCAGCACATAGTGGGCTTGTTTTTCAATCCCTCCGTCCTCTCTGTCTTTTGATTGGACAGCTTGATGCATTTTCATGGGAGGTGGTGGTTCCTGGCTGAGGAGTCACTGCTGCCTTCTGTGGCCTCTTCTAGTAGCTTTGTGGTTCTTTTGTTCTTTCCTTCCTCTCTTGCCACCTTCCTTTTCATTAGATGATTTTTCTCCAGTTGCATGTTTTAATCTGTAACTTTATTTTGTTTTCCTTTTTCCTTTTTTTGGGCGGGGGGTTACTGGGGATTGAACTCAGGGGCGCTCAACCACTGAGCCCCATCCCCAGCTCTATTTTGTATTTTATTTAGAGACAGGGTCTCACTGAGTTGCTTAGCACCTAACTGTTACTGAGGCTGGCTTTGAACTCACAATCCTCCTGCCTCGGCCTCCTGAACTGCTGGGATTACAGGCATGTGCCACCACACCCAGCCAAATTTTAAACTTTCTGTCCTTTGTGAATCTACTATAGGTTTTTGCTTAATGCCCGTGATTAGGTGTTTATAAAACATAGTTCTAACAGGCTTTTTGAAGCTGATAACAATGTCAATTGCATATAAAAGTCTACACATTCTGTTTTTATGTTAGATGCACATCTTTTCATATTATGTATCTCTTAACGAATTATTGTAGCTAAGATTATTTTTAATAGTTTCTCTTTAAACTTTTATGCTTCCGGGTTAGATTTGAGGAGCAGGGACCATGTATTTTAATTCTGTTTCATACCACATTTAACATCAGGATGAACACGGGATAAATACTCAGTTTATCACAATGGGGTTAACATCTCCACTCAGGAAGTGACGCGTTCCATCCAGTGGTGCTGATGCCGTTGCCCACACGGTTGTGCACGCCAGTTGCAGCTGACCTCTTGTTAATGACGTTCTCCTCTTTTCTCTCTCCCACCTGCAGCGTGTGCATTCCGGTACAATGGGCTATCCTTTGTCTACCTTATCTACCTCTTGCTCATCCCTCTGTTTTCGGAACCAACAAAAGCAACGATGCAAGGTAAGACACTGGTTATCTGGACCCCGGTCACACGGCCTGGACGCGTCTGCTGGGCTTGCTGGGTTTGTCTTTATTCAGTGGGGAAGCTGCCACCTGGGCAGCAGGGTGGTCCTCCAGGGAGTGGGATTCCAGCCTCGTGACGGCTGCACCAGGCAGAGCTGTGCACACTATGACCTGTGCTTGTGTCACCTGCACAGCTGTCCTCCTGATGCATGTTCTCTGCTGGGTCCTCACTGGTGGGCGTGGGAGTGCTTCTGGAGTGTTTTGGTTAAAGTATTGTCAATAAAACAAGGCAGCCAACAAGGCAGATGGCTGGCCAGCAGATTGGCTGTGCCTCTGCATGTTGCTGGGGAGAATATGGTAACTGGAAGAGGCAGAGCAGTGTCACTTTTCTAAGCCATTTTGTGGGAGAACTGGGTAAGAAGCTGGTCACGCTTGTACCTTGATCGTGTCAGGGTGCATCAACCTTGAGATGCCATCAACGTGCCTTGGTAACATACAGCAAGGGTGGCTTGAGTTGGGCTCGGTATCTAAGCACGTCTGGGCAAGCGTTGGCATTGCTCCAGAGGAGTCGAGGCACAGAATAGGGACTGTATTTTCTGGATTCTAATTAGGAAACACCGTCTGGTTTGTAATTTATTTAACTGAAGTTCTTCCACAAGTATAAGAATGAAACCACATTTAGCTGATCTAATAGGTTGTTTTTAAACAATTACCATTATGAGAAATAAGGACCGTACCAAATGCCACGGGCAAGTGGGATGGCGGCCGTGGACATGAAGTAAAGAACACTGGGTCTGCGAAACCCATAGGGTGGCACAGGAAAGCTGGGGGATTTTTGCTGTGAGGGGTGCTCGGGAGAATGAGCGCATCCCATGGGCACCCAGAACAGCAATGCCACGGGCAACCAGAACAGCAATTTGCTCCTGGCTCATTAGCAAATTTATGAAGCATGTGATGAGCATTCGTCCTGGTGGGTCTAACTGCAGACACCTTGGTTACTGTCCTATCTCAAGGAACTTGAAAAAGTATTCATTGATGTTATTTAACTACTTAATAAGCAAAGCTCAGGCAAGCTGGAGAAACATGTTTTTGCAAATTTTTATCAAACCACAGACACATTGTCTATGGAACCTCGCACACCAGTCTGGGACAGCTCATGGCAGAATCCCTCTCTGGGACTCATGGGAGACTGTGCTGGTCAGTTTCCATTATGGTTACAAAATACCTGAGATAATAAACTTACAAAGAGGAAAGGTTTGTTTTGGCTCATAGTTTTGGAGGTTTCAGTCCATGGCCAGGCAGATGTGACGAGGCAGCATGTCATGACAGCGTGGAACAGACTGCTCACCTCATGACCAGGAAGCCAAAGAGAAAGTAAAGAGAGTGGGGTCCCACCATCCCCTTCAAGGGCACACTTCAGTTTCCTGAAGACCTCCCCTTAGGTCCCTCTTAAAGGCTCTACACTTCCCAGGAGTGCCAAGCTGGGGCTAAGCCTTCAATACATAGTCCTCAGGGGATATTGAAGGTCCAATTATAGCATTGGCTGCAGAGAGCTCCCCTACAGCAGTGCCTGCCTGACCAGAATGGCCTGCATCCAGCGACTGGTCCACATGGGGCAAAGGCGCAAGGTCGGAAGTCTCTGAAGGGCCCTGGCAGCTCAGAGCATCATTAGCTGAGCCCCACAGTCGAGTCTCTCCCTCCGGCAGGTCCTGCTTCTTTCTCCCTAGCAGACATTGCTGCAGGAGCCTGCCTGATAATCCTCTGCCACCTGAAGCCAGCTGGGCCTCCACATCTGGGGAGCCAGACTGGCAAAGAGGCAGGGACCCCCGTCTCAGACCTCTCCTCTGTGAGGGGTACACGCATGGCGGGAGGCCAAGAGCTCAGAGGAGAGGCCAAAGTACACAGCAGCCTCCCCACTGGCACCCGGGGTGCAGAACCTCTGCCCAGCGCTGCCACCCGAGCAGAGCTGACTGGGACACCACTCCTTCAGGCCAAGTTGTGCCCTTCCCAAACAGAGACCCACATTCTTTGGATTGTTAGGCTTTGTGTGGTCAGATGAGCAGATATAATTCAAAATATGAAGTTATAAAACAGTAGTTGTAGGGTTCCTATCATTTTGAATTGTGTATGTATACTGTGGTTTGAACGCCCCTTGGGAACTTAGGTTGAATTTAACTGCCAGCATGAAATGCTGAGAGGTGACCTGCAGATGAGGTAGTACCCCACAAATGGACTCAGGCCATTGTCACCGGCATAGACTTCTGGGAAAGGGTGAGCTCAGACCAGTTTTTCATCTCAACTCCTGATGTCCTCCACCCGGTGGGCAAGTGCAGCACCAGGCCCTTGGCCAGACCCCACCACATGGCCTCTGAGCCCCCAGAACTATAAGAAACAAAGCTCTGTGCGTTATACATGGCCGGAGCAGCACAACGGACTCAGACTCTGCAGCTTTGCGGCTCCTTCTGCCTGGAATATTCCCCCAGATTTGAATGGAGGGCCTCTTCTCTAGTTCAGGTTCATCTCCAGGGCCACCTCCACAGAGGCAGCTTCCCTCACCTGCCTAACTAAAGTCGTCCCACCCAGCTCCACTTTCACTCTTCTTGCTATGAACCAGTTGTGTTTTCCTCAAAACTTGGACCTATCTGGAACTACTGAAGCCACCAGTCCATAGCAGGACCTGGACCTAAGGACGCTGGCCACACAGCTGTCCTCCTTCTGCACACTTCTCCAAGGGGCTGGCTCTTCCCTGGGTGGAAAGCTAAGCAGTCCATAGAGCTCTTCTGCTGACACTTGGAGGGACTCATGCCCTTGGATACTCTGGTGCCCCTGTCTGCCTTGGATCAGACTGTGCAAAAATCAACACTGTGAAGTTTATTTAAAACTGAAGCTTCTCCCTGATGGGTGCTCTTGACTGTGGGAATCTGGAAAGGGCATGGGGCCCCTCGGGATCCTCTCTGCATAGCTCCTGTGCTTGTCCTGGCCTGCCTGGGATGCTGCCCCTGCCCCGACTGGGCTGTGTCCCTCTGGGCTTGGCAGGTGGCAAGGGTGGAGGGGTGGCAGGTGGCAGTATGGAGTGCTGGCTGGATCTCACTCTCTTTGCCTTCCTTGGTTCAGAGCTGAACACCTTTCCCAGGGTGGCTGTGAGGATAATGGACTGAAGTCAGCTCTAGAGAGGCCAGTTCTCTCTCTGTCACGCACATGCACACAGAGTGAGGGGCAAGCACCTCTCATCTGCCCTAGTGCTGAAGATCTAGATGTGTCCCCTTAAAGTCCATATGTCACAAATAGAACCCCAATGCCTATGGTGATGGTACTTGGAGGTGGAGCCTGGGAGGTAATTAGGACTAGACGAGGTCATGAGGTGTAGCCCACTAGTGGGTCCTTGAGAACAGAGATAGAGATCTGTGTGGCATGCTAGCTCTGACTTGCCATGTGATGCCACCTACCATGTCCTGATGCAGTAGGAGGCCCTTCCAGATGCTGAGCAGATGCAGCACACACCCTTGGACTTCCAAGTTTTCAAAACTGTTAGGCAAATAAACTTGTTTTGCTTTGTTTTTGTTTTTATTGTTATAAATTTTATCTGGTTTCAGGTACTTTGTTATAGCAACAAAAAGTGGCCTTGGATGGTCGGAGTGCCCTTCTCTCAGCAGGCCCTCCCCTCTGCGGTCAGAGCCCCATAGACTGCCTTGCTTCTTGCCCTTGGATTTCTCAACATCATTTATCCATCTGGCATTCCCATAGGGGCATCTCACTGAAGCCCTGAGAGTGGTATTCTTTCTACCACACCAACTCTCCTGGCTTCTGCAGTATGTATTCTTTCATACCCCTGGGATGGGGAGCCACAGGTGGAAAATTTCATCCTTTGCTCTGGTGTTCACTAGAGGAGAGAGTGTTTGGCATACTTGGTGCCTCCGCCTCTTAGGGACTCACCTGAAATGGAGCCAGAGCCTCAATTTAATACATTCATCTGGTGTCTTTCCCTCTACCATGAGGCTCAAGATGGCAAGTAGTCACTGCTTTGTTTACTCTGGAACTTCCAAGTCCAAGAACAGTGCCTGGGTAAAGTACACATTCTGTAGGTATCTATAGGATGAGAGAATGAAGGTATTTCCAGAGTGTCAAGTTCTAGAGGCGTCTATGAGCATGGCTTTAGTCCAGGGCTCACCTCAGTCTTCACAATAGGAGACATCACATTGTAAACCTCAGTGCTCTGAAGACAGGAGCCCAGTGGAGCAGGCCAGGTGCTCTGCTGCTCTAGCTGTAAAAAGTGGGGTTGGAGAATCAAGAGCAACTCAGGGAACCAAGACTCTGACAGTGTCATGTGCTTTCACTTGCAATGAAGGGCATTTCATTGGAACCTGCGTAGCCAAGGAAATGAGGATTTTCTTGTTCACAAACAATGTGGTCTGCATTATGGTTGAATCTGCCCTCCACTGAACTTATTAACCAGTATACAATTAGCTTCTGGAAGCCTCTGTATTGAAAATTAATTAAGTATTAAGTTCTTTATACTGACGCCCAACAGTTTCCTTCAATTGGTTAGTGTGGTGAAGTGTTTGTATTTTCTTTTGATGGAGCATAAGTATTAAAACATATGTGATCTAGAAGAAGGCCACAGCAAGTGCTCAGTAAATACCAGCTGATAATATTATTACTGTTTTGGAACACAACATTATCTTGAATGTCACAAGGAGCCTAAGTTTAGAAATCTTTCTTATGTGTGTGACCATAGCTAGTGTTCACTGAAGGATTGTATTAGAGCTTTATAAATATTGGCAGATAATTATGTTATTTCCAAGGTCCTTTAGTGTGATGCTCCTAGAGAGAATGAATGTCTCCAATTTCTTGTTAAATAACACTTAGGTTAATTGAGCTACTAATAGCCAGTTGCACTGTGTGCTAAGTACATATTAGTACATATAATTATTTACGTGCATTAATTTAATTCTCACAATGCACTTTGGAGGGAGCTGCTATTATTCAAAAAATAATAATTTCAAAAAACCTCATACTGCAGGTGAAGACTGAGTTTGCAGGTGGGCTGAGAGCCAGCCCAGGCTGCACAGGTGTGTGGGCCGAGCTGGAGCCCATTGTGCTCTTCCAACATGCCCTGAACAGTGCTACCCAGCTGGGGTCTGCGAGCAAGGAAGCGAACCTGGTCAGTTGGTAGATATTAGTTGGCTGACAGCTTGCCACACTCTGGGCACAGGGTCTGAGAGACAACACGAGCACATTTAAGGAGATCTCTACGTGTTGGAGGAGACTGATGGTGTACATGTGCGTCACGTGGAACACACCAACTGTGACTGGTTGTGCCTTTCAACAAATATCAATCGAGACTGTCTTTCAAAAGCTCTGTGTTTGGTGGAGGGCGAGGAGGTGACAGGAACCTGCTCTTTGCTAGCATGTCACCTCGCCCACGTTGGATCTGGGGCAGCCTGTGTCGAGTGGCAGCTTCTATGATCCTGGAAGTTGCCTCCTCATTCCAGTGACACTGTTACTTCTCTGGACTGACTCCAGCTTTCTTCCCAGTGGTCTTGGGAGTTTTCCTTGACCAGGCTTATGGTGCAGGAGGGTCTGATTTGTACAGCACTGTGAGTCAAGATGGATGGGGAGGGAAAACTGGTGATTGAATTAATTATGCCAATTTTGGAATAAAATAACTAAATAACAAGAAATATAAAGCACAGTGTCTGGAGGTCGCTCATCATCATGAGTGAGGTTTGAGGTTGATTTGGGTAGGAATGGCCTGGCTGCTATGCGTGGCAGACACGAGAGGCACAGGTGGGTACCTTCCCAAGGCGTATGGCAGCTGCAGGTACATGTGTTCTGACATGAGGCCCCTGGTGGGAGGGCAGAGAAACAGCTCGGACCATGAGTGAGCGTCCACCGAGCTCAGGCCATGAGCATCCCCTGAGCGCGCTGGCAATGCTGCGAGGCGGGGTGCTGCCCGTTCTCTCCTACGGGTCAGGCCTGGGACCGTGTCGGTGAGACCCAGCTCTGTTCCGGGCAGTCTGCATCCCTGTTTCTTTTGGTCCTTGTGTCCCTGCAGAGCTGAGGACACTTCCTCTCTCAGGCATCTGGTCACAAATTCTTAGTTGTTGATTCTGTAAGTATCTGAAGTCCAGAGTCCCTTTCAGGAGGTTTCGATGAGGTGTCCTTCTTCCCCTGTGCCCTTGCTAATGAACGGCAGTTCTGACATCACCAGTGGCACACCACGGACCTGGGAGGGGGACACGTCCTGCTGCAATAGGGCTTTTCCTACTCGCTGGAAAGCGCTCTATCCGCCTGGTACTTGTGGCAGAGTGTCTTTGTCAACGTGTGTGCTTTCAGGCTGAGGTGGCAGGCGGGTCCTGGTCATTCCTTCTTGGGAGAGTCATTCACATACCAGGGGCTAGTTGAAAGGAGACACTGCAAACTATGAGACTGCAAGACTTCAGGCCACCTGAGCCGCCGCTCTATAGCAAGAAGGCTTAGTGCCATCATCATCTAATCTGTTCATGTGTGAAGTGTTTGTGTCGCGCACACACACACAACGCCAAGGAGCACGGTGCCGGCCACTCTCTGAGGTGTGGTCCTTTCTCCTTCCTGTGCAAGGACCCACAGTCACCATGAAAGCCTTAGTTGCAAATGTCCTTTGAGCTCAGGCAGCACTGGACCAGAGCAGAGCACAGCTCCCAGTGGTGGGTGCTGGGGAGGACTACGTGCCTCAGTGGGTCCTTCCTGTCTTCTCTGCTCAGCTGTGGCAGCCAGCTCCCGTGGAGTAGGTGGAGCAGGGTGGCGAGCCAGCCCTTTGCTGCAGTCAGTGGGCTTGCAAGGGAATTGCGACAGGACTATGCAGCCACCAGCCCTCACAGACCTTCCTGCAAGCCTGTCCACTGTGGGGCAGTGAAGGTCCCACACCTCCTGCTTTGAAAGCAGTGTCTAAAGTAACCCCCCCACCCCAACAAGGTTTGCTTGTTATTTGAGGCAATGTAGCGACTCCCTGGATGTATCTGCTTTGCATTTGCATTCTAGACTTATCACCAGTCACATACATGTGTGCGCATGTATACATGTACATGCAGCTTGTCGGGATCTCTGCCAATATTTAAACAGACAGAATTAGGAAGGGATGGGAAAGAAGGGGCGTCATTGCACTTTGGTGACAACTGTGAGCAGGTACAACTTTTAGCAGGCCAAGTTAATGTTTGTAAACTGTTGCCAAAGTTACCCTAAGATGATAGAAAAGAAAAGCATATTTTATTCTGCACAGCTCTAAACAGGAGTCTTATCTTAACAGGAAGTTTCACTAAGCTTAAAGTCATCATTGTGTGTGTGTGTGTGTGTGTGTGTGTGTGTCCACGTGACATAGACACCAAACGGGCCTCTTCCTGACCTTCTGACCCAGGACACTTAATCAGAGTCATGAAAGGCACCCTAGGAAAGATAAATGATGTTCAGTTTGCCTACTCAAAGAGGCAAAGAGGTCTGCCATTTGTAAAGCGTGTTTAGACATCAGAAAGGAAATAGTAGCAGATATTTAAAACTGCTTGCATCTGGTTTCTGTTAAAAGCAGTCTTCAGACCATTAGGCACATTATTGCTCGGTTTTACTATGTTGTAATAAAACAAAAGGCAAGAAGATATTTAATTGAGCAGATTATTAGGTAAGCACTTCATTATCAACATCAGCTACCACCAAAAGCAATGTCAGTGAAAATATTTTTGTGTTTATTTCCTGAATTTTTCTAACAAATCAATAGAAATTTTAGGTTATTTTATTTGTTATTTTTTGGGATGGCACATATGTAATATTCTGTTATTGTTTTAAATTTGGCATTTGCAATACTTCAGGCAGACAGAGGGAGTTTCAGGCAACATAAATTAAGCAAAGGAGTATTAGGGAATATCGGGCCACATTATTATAAAAAGAAGATTTCAGAAGTCCTCCCAGTTTGTATTTATTTGGCCCTAAGAAGCTATACCTCTAATGTGACTCCACCTCTTTCTTAAACGCCGTCTGGTGATGGCAGGTCATTAGTTCTCTTGAACGGACATCAGTCTGCCACTGGTTCTTTGAATGCTGTTGCTTTTATTTATTCACTTGACAAACACATCCTGGCATCTGCCCTGTGGGGCCTTGATTCAGGCAGTTGAACACATGGAGGTAAACCGGACAGGCCCTCTGTCCTCTTGGTCTGAATCCAGCTCTGCCAGCCAGTCTTGGCAAGTTCCTTAAATTCCCAGCCCCTGGGTTCCTTGTCTGTGGAGTGCTTGGCACCATCCTGGATGAATAGTGATCAGTCAGCCGTCCCTAGGTACCTCATCAGGCCTGTGGCCTGAGCTCAGTAGATGCATAATGAGCTCTCAGACTTCTAAATTTTATTTTCCCTCTACAAATGTTTAACTGCAATTAATTGGTTTCTATACTTTTTGGAGTCCATTTATTTCAGTTTTGAATCTGGCTTGCCTCAGAGGCTGGGCAAGACTAACTTCTGATGGGTTCATTTATTAGCTAGATTGGGTTTTATGTCATTTGTTTTTCTTAAACACACCTCTTGCATTTGCTCAGATTTATATGAAAACCCCTTTGAGACAAAAACCTACATTGAACTCAACAGTGCTAATTTTTAATTATAAGAAGAATAAACAGGAAACAGCTTGCTGGAGGCCAGGCCACCATCCCAAGCGTCCACACAGCAAGTCCTGACCTGCAGGCGCCCTTTGAGCTTGCTGTTGGTATTGGTCGTATTTCACAGAGAAGGGATTGAGGTGCACACAGTGACTGCTGAATTGCTCCTGAAGGAATGGCTTTAAAATCAATGCAGGAGGGAGTGCCTCTGCTGTGAATAATTCAGCTATCTGAAGGGTGCCTCCCTCATTCCACTCTCTCTTTGTATGAAAAACAGAGTGGAAACACATGAGGAGATTGGATGTGCCATCTCCATGCACTGGAACGTGGGGGGATGTCAGCGCGCACGGACTTGCCCTTAGGGTGTCTTCAGCATTCAGAGGATGGACAGCCACCCTGCACACGGTGCTGGTCAGGGCCACACATCCATTCTTGGCTCCCCAAAAGTGCTCCTGAGTGTCTGAAGTGGCTGGGCAGCCAGCGTGGCACTAAAACCACATGAGGAGTTCCTTTCCATCCTGCAGCTCACCATTGAGTCCTGCCTGCTGTCCTCCCTCCCTTTCTTCATGTGGTTTTTAGACTAGCTTTGCCTAAACTCTCTGAACTTCATCTTGCCAGTTCTTGGTGACCTGAAGGGCTGTGGTGTCCTTGGGAAGGTAGGTGGAGGTGCCGGCTTGGAGAGGTTGCACGGGGCGGTGGCCACAGCGGCCTGTGCTGTGCTCCTTCCCATCACCTCTGAGCACACCCTGGCTGCAGCCACTGGGCAGTGTCTCACCCACAGGCCACCTCTAGGTCCCTGAGACCACCACTGGGCAGTGTCTCACCCACAGGCCACGACCCGGTCCCTGAGACCACCACTGGACAGTGTCTCACCCACAGGCCACAACCCAGTACCTGAGACAAATACTGGGCAGTGTCTCACCCGCAGGCCATGACCTAGTACCTGAGACCACCCTGGGCAGTGTCTCACCCGCAGGCCACGACCCGGTACCTGAGACAATCAACTTACAAAGAGGAGGTTACTTGGGTGCATAGTAGCAGAGGTTTCAGGCCATGGTTGGCTAGCTGCACTGCCTTGCGGCCTGTGGTGAGGCAGCACATCATGGAGGGAGTCCATGGCACAGGCAGCTGCTCTGCTCATGGTGCCAGGAGTCAAAGAGGGGGAGGAAGGGGCTGGAGTCCAAGCTCGGATGTGCTAGTGTCCACCCTCTGGGAGCAAGGACGGCTATGTGAGTCAGGAGCAGCCAGGAGGCAAGTGTGGCAGGTCACACTGACAGGTCACGCTCTGCACCAGGCCCCTGCCGAGCAGGTGAGTGAAGGCTAGATGCTGGCCTTTGTTTCACCCACCCAAAACAAACGCATTAAAACAGGCTTGCATGAGCTAGAACACAGCGGAGCCCCTGCGTGGCTGGCCGTGGCCCTGCTGCTGTTGCTCTCCAGTGGTGGAGAGCACTCCAAGGTAGCTTAGAGCAGTGCACGACTCCTGGCCATGGCCCTGTCCCCTAGATGACCCTGCCCCTCTCCTACCCTCCTCGGCCTCCCATGGGATTCTCTTCCACTCAGCCCTCCAGCAACACTGTGATGGGGTCAGCACGGCAGAAAGCAGTGTGGAAGACGTCGGGAGTACCCGGCCAGCTGAGGCCTCCCTGGAGTGACCTTTCTGTGTGTAACTCCATGAGGGACATGGTCCAGAACTGCTTTCTCACATATGGAGAGTTAGGAGGGCAGATCAGGCTGCTCAGAGCAGAGGAAGCAGCTTGGGCGGCAGGATCAGATCGCAGGCACAGGGCACAGGGACGGCCCTGCCACGCCTGGCCTGGCCTGGCCTGGCTCCATGACCTGCACAGGTGAGGGCTCATTACTTATCTCTCACAGCCAGCTCAGTAGCCAGCTTATAGGGAGGCGCAGCCAAGGAGGAGCTGCGCTGCCTGTCCAGCCTGCAGGTGGGCTTAGCCCACACTGCTTGCCCCTCAGAGCCAGTTGCAAAGAGCAAGCAGGTGCCAACTGTCTCCTCTGGGCCGGCATCAAATATTCAGCAGCAGGAGCTCTTACAAAGGCTCCGTGTGGGCTGGAAGCAGGAGACAGCTTCCAGCTCTGACAGATGGGCTGGGTGGGGCGTGGTGTTAGGACTTAAGGAAGCGGAGTTGGAAGGGAAGAGGATAGCCGAGTGGTTACCTGGGAAATTGAAAAATATCTGTGGGCAGAGTGTTGCCGATTTGTGACTTTGTGTGTGACACCTGGCAGAACTTGAAGGCCCGAGCCACACACTCACAGGGCAGCTGTTATAGGAAGACAGAGCCACCTGAGCAGTGGGGCGGATGGACCCCGAGCAGGTGTGTGGTTCATTCATTCCTCAAACACTATTTTTGAGGCACCTACTTATTCACAAACACTCTGTGGGAGCTGGTAACGCAATGCTGAGCAAACTCATAGTCCCTGTGATTCAGGAGTTCCCGGTCTAGTTGGTGACCCCGAAGTATGAGCTGGGTTTTAGAAGACAGTCTAGAGTCTAGGTGATCTGCACTCACAGAGTCAGTGCTGGGAATTTGTCTCCCTGCTAAGTTTTCCGTAGCCCAAATCAATACTCACAGTGCCTCCAGAGTCACGGCCCATGAACAGAACCAGTGACTGTGAGTCACCTGACACAGGGTTCCCAGGGGACAGTGAGGGTGACTCCCTGCCTCCTGCTCCAGCTCTGTAAAGCGCGTAAAGCACGTTCTCTCCACACGCCGTCCTCCCTCATCTGCCTGCCCCCTGTGGGTGTGACTTCAATTTAACAGTGCTGTCTCCTCTTTGCCAGGACAAGAAGGCTCTGCACCCAGTCGCTTCAGGCCTGAATGATAGTGCTGTCAACCGCGAGTTCAATGTCAGTGAGCCCACTGTGCATATTACCTCAGGCATCTTTAAGCAAAAATATGCAAAAAAAATTTGAAAATATTGCTAGGAAGATGAAAACGTAGCTAGAGGCCCTCAGGAGCCTGAGCCCATATTCCTCTGGGTGACACGGGGGTGTTCAGAGCAGTATTGTAGAACATGCTACAGAAACAGAAATTGTTTCTCACGCTGGGCTGTGAGACTGGGGCCAGAGTGACACCGCAGCCTCAGAGTGTGGCTCTCTGGCATCATTTGCAAGTAGCAGGGTCTTTTCTGAGGTTCTTTCTTTGTAAAGTCTGGAACTTAAGACCCAGGTCTACAATGGGAAGCACCACGCTATTGGATGTGTGTATACGATAGGTGTGGCAGAGAGAGGGGTAGGAAGGAAACTTGCGCGTGCCCTTTTATTTTCAATGATTTGATTATTGTTAATTTATTAATGACAATGTTTGTTCTCGCATTTCAGGAAGGTGTTTTACTTTAATTATTTCTTAGATTAACGTGACAATATCCTGAGATAAGCATCACCATGTTCCCACCTTATCCGCCAGGAGTGGGCTCAGGTTAGTTTCTCAGCTGTCGTACAGCCACTGGCGAGTTGGAAAGCTTCTGTAGATCAGTTTTCTCCTAACTTTCTGTGTCCCAGTTTTGGATTTTAAAGTGTGGGGATGCAGGAAAGAAATGTTGGCAGGAATCTTGGAGCATGTCAGAACTAATATACATCATTTTCACTTTCAGTAGTATTTTTAAAAATATCAGTGAGTTTCCTGTTTCAGGAAGTGTACACACACACACACACACGCATGCACAGTTAGGAGGTATGCTTTATACCAGTGTATTTCATGATTTCCTACACTCAGTTCTAGATAAGCCTGTAATTTGTTCTCCCTTTCAGTCATTCTACTTTTCTCTTTCCTACACTTGAAGAAAAAAAAACAACTCCAGAAACGACACATAAATCATATATAGTGCATTCTACATATGTGTCTCTGATAATTATGATTGCCAAATGAATCCAGTGTGACCAAATTTGAACTTTCAATAAACAAGTGATTTCATAGTGTAATTATGTCCCAAATACTATGGGATATGTTTATACTGAAACATTAAATTATTCATTTTGATTTAAAATTTAAATTTAACTGCGTGTCCCATGTCTTTATCTGCTACAGCTGGTACCCTAGTAATCTTTCATGTATACAGTCCTCAGTGTGTGTGAGCGTGTGTGTGTGTGCGTGTGTGAGATGGGTGTGTAAAGGGGGGAGATACCTCCTTCATCAAAACCTCATCTGCTTGGCTCAGTTTGGGCTCCAGGAGATAAGATCTCATGAACTCTTCAGTTGGATGCAGATTATTGACCTGTTCCACCACCTGCTCCTTTACACAGACATGATATGTCAACAAGATGACCCTGGGCAACTGATGAGCCTGGGATTGGAGTTACCTGGTTAGACCTGGATCTGGAGTAACTCCCTTTTATGCCCAAACAATTTTTTTGGATAAAATGTTTTGGGGATCAGAGCCAGTGTGAAATAGAGATAAAACTACAACTGGGGGTAATCGGGAGTCTTCTTTGAAGAAGCGCTCCAGCATCTCAGTGGACTGTCCACCCCAGGCAGCCCCAAGGCTGCTGAGGGGCCCGCCCACATTGCTCTCTCAGCTCCAGGTGCCAACTGACAGTTCCCAGAGTCGCCAGCATGCTGTGGGTTTTATTCCTGGCATCGCTTTTCCTGCTTCCTCATTGGAGTGGACCCTCTGTCATGCACCCCTGCTCTGGTGACACGGCATTGCCTTCCTGGTACAGTCTGGTCTGGGGCACTCAGATGAGATGGCACCCACGGTACGAGGACCACTGGGCCCAGGTGGGCCTGCCTCTGACTGAGCCCTCCCTTTGCCTCCCGCCCCCAGCAGCGGGTCTTGGGCAGCTTCCTCCCAGGCAGCTGAGCACCAGTGCTGCTGTGGACCCACCCTCTGGTGACACCCAGGATGCTTTAATTGGTGAAGCCGCAAAACTTCCTCTTCTACACTGCTGTCTGAGACTTGGCCACACCAGGGTCAGCAGGGACTGGGCGTCCAAGGTGCACATGGCCAAGCCTCGGGAACATGCATGCGTGTGTGGGATGCTGACTCTGTGTGACTGAGCCACTGGACTTCTCCTCAGCCTGGGGGACCATGGCTGGGCTGAGACCCAGGGTCCATCCTCTGGGACACGTCTTCACAGGGCAGGTTTCTGAGTATCTCTCACTGTCAGGAGTGGGCTTTTCCTCGGTGGCCTGAACAGAAACACATTTATAACTCTGAAGGGAGTGTCTCAATCTGCTCCACAGAACAGCATCTTTCCTGGAGAAAGGCTGTGGCCTTTCACTAGCAGTGCAAAATAGAAGTAGTGGCTGAGATGCTAGACAGCCAGGAGCTTAGAGAAAGTGGCTTTGCAGGCTACAGGGAGGGCTTGGCTGAGATGGGTGCAGAGACACCATTGCTTTCTGCTCGGTCCTTGCACAGCTGTTGATGTAGCTGGGTTTTCCATGAATGTGGACATTAAATTTACTGGATGTCACTTTTAGAGAATTAGGTGAAGAAATAGCAAGAAGTTTGTTCCTTACAGGATTTCTTACTCAGCCCTCCAAATTAGTATAGCATTTGCATTTTTAAAAGAGCAATCTTAAAGCAATAATAGTGATAGTTGCTCACATTAAAAAGACCCAAACAATTGGCACAGCAGAAAAATAAGGAAGAAATTTAGTCTAAACACCAAAAGACCACAGATGCAGGGAGATAATATGGTAAAGTAAACAATGACTGACATCATCATTTCCTCCAGTTCCAACTATTTAGTTTGAAACCCACTGACCTTTGAAAACAACACAGTGGCTGTCTGGAACACAGGGTGGGTTCTAGAGGCTGCTCAGCTTGGAAACCCGCCTGTGTCTCTTCACGGATGCGGGGAGCCGCAGTCCCTGCTCCCATCTGCAAGCCTTTCCCAGCGTCTGCGCTGGCTGCTCCACCAGCCTTCTCCTTGGGGCCTGCCAAGAGATGTGGGGAACCTGGGAGACTCGCTGCACTATCTACTTAGCAGCGGAGGACAGCTTCTCTGAACTCTGAATTTTATCTTTTTCGTGTCCACTTTGCTGTTCAAGTCCCCGTGGCAGGCTTCTCCAGGGAGTGCTGTGCAGTGGTTAAAGCAGTGTAATCGGAAGACAGACCACTTAGTGATTCAGGCTGTAGACTCTTCCTAGCTTTCCCAGCTGCCTTGGACCTTGCTTTTGCAGGAGGCGTCCTATGGTCCAAGCTGCCTGATCTTGCCAAGAGAAAGGATTTGGCTTCCACCAGAGGGAGCCATTCTGTCCCTGACAGCTCCCCAGCGTGGCCTCTTGGGATGCTGTGGACTAACCCCACGTGCTTGTTCCCATTTTTAATGTCACACACGCACACACACACACACACACACACATGATAATTTTTTTTTCTTTTTTTTGGGGGGGTGAGGTACCAGGGATTGAAACCAGGGTGCCTAACTACTGAGCCACATCCCAGCCCTTTTTAATATTTTATTTAGAGACAGGATCTCACCAATTGGCTTAGGGCCTCACTAAGTTGCTGAGGCTGGCTTTGAGCTCCCAATCCTCATGCCTCAGCTTCCTGAGCTGCAAGATAATCTTAAATGATCCCACTTGTATTTGGGATTTGAATAGTGGAAAAAACCAAACAAGCAAGATTTGTGTGTTATTTTTCAAAAAGAGGCTAATAGAATGCAGCTTCATGAAATAAAATTTATAAAAGGAAAAGTGGCTTCTAATGCCAGAACTGACTTAATGGCAAAAACAAAATGCACCTTTTTTATTTTATTCTGCATTGAGGATTATTATGGGGATGGGGACCAGAGGGTGGGATGAATGCTTTCACAAAGGAAGTCACCACTGAAAGACTAAAGAGTGCTGGGAAGTTACCCTAGTCTGTAGACCATGCTAGATGAGTGTTTTCTTTTTAAATATTTTTAGTTGTAAATGGACACAACACCTTCGTATTGTTTATTTAGTTTAGTTTTGTTTTTTATGTGGTGTGGGGATGGAACTCAGCGCCTCACGCATGTGGGGCAAGCGCTCTACCACTGAGCCCCAGCACCAGCCCTAGATGATGTATTTTCTATGTGAATGATATGACCCTGAAATAACGTATTATTCCAAGCCCAGTTCTTTTGTACTGTCCTTCAAGAAGAGCAGAAAAGCCTCCATGTAATTTCACTCTACAGAGAAATGCTGCTCTCATCAATAGTGGGTGACAGGTCCTAACCACATGCTCCTACGCACACTCATCACCACTGGGACCTGCGCCGGAGATCTTCTGTTAAGACTTAGGATATGCTAGAGTTTGGATCTCCAATATCCCCAAAGGCCCAACCCCACAGGCTTGGTTGCAGCCTGTGGCTCTACTGGGAGGTGATGGAAACTTTAGCAGGTGGGGCCTGGTGGGGGAAGCCAGGTCATTGCAGGTGGGCCCTGGAAGGCAGCATTAGCACCTGACATGTGTGAGGCCCTGTGCTCCACACCCAGCACTGCCAAAACAGTTGCTGCCCCCTGCATCGAGGCCACTTCGCTCAGTGACTTAGAGAAGAATTTTTAACTTGAAAAATCGAAGAAATTTGAAAAAAATTAATCCTAGCCCTTTATAATTTTTTAAATATCTTTATTTTATTTTTATGTGGTGCTGAGGATCGAACCCAGTGCCTCCCGCGTGCTGGGCGAGCACGCTACCACTGCACCATAACCCCAGCCTCCCTTTATAATTTTTTAAAGTTGCATGTTATTTAATTTATCTATCACAAATGCACTTGTAGGTTTGGTGGAGCTAATTTTGTTGTATTTATTAAGTTATTTATGTTTGCTTTCTATCAAGGAAAAAATTGAAATTCAGAGAAGATATGTGATCCACCCAGACACATGGTGGGATGGGGTGGAACCCTGGTTCTGAGTTCTAATTCAGTGCTCTTTCTGAATATCCTGCTGCTTCACAAGCACCTGAGTACCACAGGCCAGCGGCACACTCCCAGAATCAGGGATGCTGAAAAGCCAGTTGTCAGCAGGTGAAGCTGCACTGGACCTAAAACTTGGGGACTGGGTGGAAGTTCGTAAGCCAGGGCTTCCAGCACACCTGGGCACGAGAACAGCCTCCTTTTAATTTCCTGTTGTTGAGTAAGTTTGGGTTAAAAATCAAGGAAGAAAAATACAACTTGGAAATAATACTGCTCCTACTATTATGTACAATTATAATGCACCAATAGAAATGGGAAAATTAAAATTCAAAAAGGAAAAAAGTTCATTTTTTATACCTAAATTTTAAAACAAGAAATAATACTGCTCATTTAAGCAGTTTGAAGGCTTGAATGCTTGGGGCTTTTCCATGCAGGTGGTATGATGAATCCCAGTGGAGTAGGGTGACCTGTGTGTGCTGGTGGCTGTGCTGTTCTATAGTGGCTCTGGAGACGAGTCCAGAGAAGCAGAGACAGGTTGGGGACATTCATATTCTGATTCAGTCTTACTTGGATCCAAGGTATTTTTGATTTGGAGAAAGTCAATCTTAGAAAATCTGTTTTCAAAATTATTTAAGTGTTGAACAGCCTGTTTGAATGGGAATGTCAAAAACTACGTGTGCACCAGAGTTCTTGCTGACTGGCGGGAGCACAGGCCAAGGCCCAGGACCACCTTCAGGACCTCTGTGGAAGCTCAGCCAAGGGAAGACCCGAGACTACTAGCCATCAGCCACAGGGAAACCCAGACCTAGGAAGGATTGCCTGTGGGGACTCCTGCGGGAGACCTGGCCTAAGTGAGGCCCAGGACCACCCCCAGTTCCACGCCAGAGTTCCTTCTGACCAGTGGAAGCACAGGCCAGGGCCCAGGACCACCTTCAGGGACCGCTGAGCCCAGCCAGGGCCACTCCCACTGCTATCTTGAGCTACCTCCACTACCACCGCCACCATCTTTAGTGGCAGTAATATCCATCTGGGGACACCTGCTGGGGCTAGACGTGAACTCCAAGGTGAGATACAGGTAATCTGTAGCATCACCACAAGATTATAGGATAGAAACCACAACACCTCAGATCAGCATTGCAAGAAAGGAAGATACATAACCAACATGAAAAAACAAGGGAAGAAAGTGCCCCAAATAAACCTAGATACCACAGTAATAGAATCCATTGACAGCATAGTTGATGAAATGTCAGAGAAAGAATTCAGAATGTATGTAATTAAAATGATCTGCAAATTAAAGAATGACTTAAGTGACAAATACAGGCAAAAAATTGATCACTCCAACAAAGAGATAGGGGAGCAAATACAGGTAGCAAAAGATTACTTTAAGAAAGAACTAGAGATTGTGAAAAATAAAACAATCAGAAATTCTTGAAATGAAAGAAACAATAAACCAAATAAAAATCTTGATAGAAGGCATCACCAGCAGACCAGATCACTTGGAAGTCAAAACCTCAGATAATGAAGACAAAATATGTAATCTTGAAAATAAAGTTGAGCATAAAGTAAAGATGGTAAGAAATCATGAACAGAACATAAAAGAATTATGGGACAGCATCAAAAGACCAAATTATAAGATTTATCAAGGTAGAAAAAGGTACAGAATTTCAAACCAAAGGAATGCACAATCTCTTCAGTGAAATAATATCAGAAAATTCCCAAACATGAAAAATGAATTGGAAAATCAAATACAAGAGGCTTAAAGGACACCAAATGTACAAAATTACAATAGATCTACACCAAGGCACATTATAATGAAAATGCCCAGCATACAGAATAAGGATAGAATTTAGATAGAAGATAGAAGATAGAAGATAGAAGGCCACAAGATAGAGGAATCAGATTACATATAAGGTCAGACCAATTTGGATCTCAGCAGATTTTCAACCCAGACTCTAAAAGCCAGGAGATCATAGAACAACATATATCAAGCTCTGAAAGAAAATGAATGCCAACCAAGAATCTTATATCCAGCAAATTTAAGCTTCAGATTTGGTGATGAAATAAAAACCTTCCGTGATAAAAAAAAGTTAAAAGAATTTACAGCAAGAAAGCCTGTACTACACAGCATTCTCAGCAAAATATTCCATGAGGAGGAAATGATAACCAACAATGAAAATATACAAAGAGAGGAACTACAATTAAAAAAAAAAGGCCAATCAAAGGAGAAACTAAGTCAATGAAAAAACCAAAAATAAACCAAAATGACCAGGATTACAAATCATATTTCAATAATAACCCTGAATGTGAATGGCTTAAACTCAACAATTAAAAGACATAGACTGACAGATTGGATTAAAAAAAAGATCCAAAAATATGCTGCCTTCAAGAGACTCATCTCACAGGAAAAGGCATCCACAGACTGAAAGTGAAAGTGTGGGGAAAAAACATATCACTCACATGGACCATGTAAACAAGCAGGAGTTTCCATCCTCGTACCAGATAAAGTGGACTTCAAACCAAAGTTAGTGAAAAGGGATAAAGAAGGACATTTCGTACATCTTAAGGGAATCGGGGCATCTATGTATATCAAACAAATCCTACTCAACTACAAGACTCAAATAGACCACAACACAATAATACTTAGTGACTTTAACACAACTCTCTCACCACTGGATAGATCTTCCAATCAAAAACTAAACAAAGAAACCATAGATCTCAATAAAAGAATCAATAATTTAGACTTAACAGACATATATATTCCATCTATCATCAAACGAATAAACTTTTTTCTCAGCAGCACATGGAACCTTCTCCAAAACAGATCATATGTTACGTCACAAAACCAGTCTTAGCAAATACAAAAAAATAGAGATACTACCCTGCATCCTATCTGACCACAATGGAATAAAATTAGAAATCAATGACAGATTAAAAAATAGAAACTACTCCAAAACCTGGAGACTAAATAATGTGCTATTGAATGATGCATGGATAACAGAAGACATCAGGGAAAAGATAAAAAAAAATTCTTAGAGGTAAATGAAAACTCTGATACAACATATCAAAATCTCTGGGACACCATGAAGGCAGTGCTAAGAGGAAAGTTCATTGCATTAAGCTCATTTATTAAAAGAAGAAAAAGTAAACAAATAAATGACTTAACTCTACATCTCAAAGCTCTAGGAAAAAAAGAACAAACCAACACTAAAAGAAGTAGAAGACAGGGAATAATTAAAATCAGGGCTGAAATCAATGAAATTGAAACAGAAGAAACAATTCAAAACTTTACAAAACAGAAAGCTGGTTCTTTGAAAAAATAAACAAAATTGACAAACCCTTAGCCACCCTAACGAAAAGAAGGAGAGAGAAAACCCAAATTACTAAAAGTTGTGATGAAAAGGAAAATATCACAACAGACACTACTGAAATAGAGAGGATAATTAGAAACTATTTTGAAAATATATACTCCAGTAAAATAGAAAACCCTGAAGACACCAACAAATTTCTAAAGGCATATGACCTACCCAAACTGAACCAGGAGGACATTCATGACTTAAACAGATCAGTTTCAAGCAAGGAAATAGAAGATGCCATCAAGAGCCTGCCCACCAAGGAAAGCCCAGGACCAGGTGGATTCTCAACCGAGTTCTACAAGACCTACAAAGAAGAATTAATATTAATACTCCTCAAACTATTCCATGAAATAGAAAAGGAGGGAACCCTTCCAAACTCATTCTATGAGGTGAGTGTCACTCTGATACCAAAACCAGACAGAGACACATCTAAGAAAGAAAATTTCAGACCAATATCCCTGAAGAACAGAGATGCAAAAATTCTCAATAAAATTTTGGCAAATCACATACAAAAACATATTAAAAAGATAGTGCACCATGATCAAGTGGGGTTCATTCCAGGGACACAAGGTTGGGTCAACATATGGAAATCAATTAATGTAATCCATCACATCAATAGACTTAAAGATAAGAATCATATGATTTTTTCAATTGATGCAGAGAAAGCATTTGACAAAATACAGCACCCTTTTATGTTCAAAACACTAGAAAAACTTGGGACAGTAGGAACATACCTCAACTTTGTAAAAGCTATCTATACTAAACCCAAGGCCAACATCATCCTAAATGGAGAAAAATTGGAAGTGTTCCTTCTAAAAATGGGAAGAAGATGGGGATGCCCTCTTTCACCACAGCTATTCAACATAGTCCTTGAAACACTAGCCAGAGCAGTTAGACAGATGAAAGAAATTAAAGGAATACGAGTAGGAAAAGAAGAACTCAAACTATCATTATTTGTCAATGACATGATTCTATGCTTAGAGGATCCAAAAAATTCCACCAGAAAACTTCTAGAATTAATGAGTTCAGCAAAGAGCAGGATATAAAATCAACACCTATAAATGAATTGCATTTCTATACCTCAGTGATAAACCCTCTGAAAGAGAAATTAGGAAAACTATCCCATTCACAATAGTCTCAAAAAAAATAAAATACTTGGGAATCAATTTAACAAAAGAGGTGAAAGACCTCTACAATGGAAACTACAGGACACTAAATAAAGAAATTGTACAAGACCTTAAAAGATGGAAAAAAATCTCCCATGCTCTTGGATAGGCAGAATCAATATTGTCAAAATGGCTATACTACCCAAAGTGCTATATAGATTCAATGCAATTCCAATTAAAATTCCAACATCATTCCATATAGAGATAGAAAAGGCAATTATGAATTTCATTTGGAAGAATAAGAGCCCCAGAATAGCCAAAGCAATTCTTAGCAAGAAGAGTGATGCAGGAAGCATTACAACACCAGACCTTAAATTATACTACAAAGCTGTAGCAACAAAAATGGCATGGCACTGGCACCAAAATAGACATGTAGACCAATGGTACTGAACAGAAGACACAAAGACAAACCCACTTAAATACAGTTATCTTATACTAGACAAAGGTGCCAAAACATATATTGGAGAAAAGATAGTCTCTTCAACAATGTGCTGGGAAAACTGGAAATCCATATGCAGCAAAATGAAACTAAACCCCTTTCTCTCACCATGCACAAAATTCAACTCAAAGTGGATCAAGGACCTGGAAATTAGACCAGAAACCCTAACACCTAATAGAAGAAAAAATAGGCCCAAATCTTCATCATGTCAGATTAGGACCTTACTTCCTTAACAAGACTCCTATAGCACAAGAAGTAATAGCAAGAATCAATAAATGGGATGGATTCAAATGAAAAAGCTTCTTCTCAGAAACAGAAACAATCAATGAAGTGAACAGAGAACCTACATTCTGGGAACAAATTTTTGCCACACGCACATCAGATAGAGCACTGATCTCCAAGATATATAAAGAACTCAAAAAACTTAACACTAAAAAACGAGGAACTTAACACCAAAAAGAAGAAGCTTTTTCATTTGAATCCATCCCATTTATTGATTCTTGGTCTATACCCAAAGGACTTAAAAACAGCATACTACAGTGACGCAGCCACTTCAATGTTTATAGCAGCTCAATTCACAATTGCTAAACTGTGGAACCAACCTAGATGCCCTTCAATAGATGAATGGATAAAGAAACTGTGGTACATATACACAATGGAATATTACTCAGCAATAAAAGATAATGAAATTATGGCATTTGCAGGTGAATGGATGGAGCTGGAGAACATCATGCTAAGCGAAGTAAGCCAATCCCAAAAAACCAAATGCCGAATGTTCTCTCTGATAAGTGGATGCTGATCCATAATGCGGGAGGGGACGCAGAAAGAATGGAAGAATTTTGGTCAAAGGGGAGGGAGGGGGAAAGGACGTGGGGACAGTAAAGATGGTGGAATGAGATGGACATCATAGCCCCAGCTTCATGTGTAACTGCACATATGATGTGATTCTACATCACATACAACCAGAGTAATGAGAAGTTGTGCTCCATCTGTGTACAATGAATCCAAATGCATTCTGCTTGTGTATCTAAGCAGAATTTAAAAAAAAAAAAAAAAAAAAACCTCTACATGTCGTCTTGTATCCAAGAAATTGCCACCTCCATAGTCGATTCCAAAGCCTCTGGAGCCTGCCTGAAGTCGAGACCCTGGGAGAGTCCCATAGCATTCAGCAGGCCCTCCTCAGTCCTTTCTGGGGAGGCAGCATGTCCAGTGCTCTGCTGGGCCAGTGGCCTGTTGCTTCCTGAGCGCTGGGGCAGAGCAGCCCTCTGCAGGGGCTGGGACACAGAGGGTCCTTTCAGACACAAGATGTGCGTAGTAGGCTTTGAAAACGCACTCTTACTCCACAATGAGCTCTTCCGACCCTACAGCAAGGAGTCCATAGTTCATGGCTGAGGACCAGAATTCTGACCTTCATGGCTCAGATGGTTTCTGTAAGTGTAAATTGTGTCTTATTAGGTTGTGTTCCCTTTTATTCTGACCTCTTTCTTGGGACAGTGCAAGAGCTCAAGGATTGTTTCTCTCAGCTTCTTTGCAAACTGATATAATTGCTGGCAAGAAAACCATCACCAGATGTGGTCCTCAACCTTGGACTAGCACCACGAGCTGAAACAAACTTCTTTTTTATAACTTACTCCGTCTCCGGGATTGCACAGAAGGCAACAGAAAAAGGACTGTGGGGCCCTCTGGCAAATATGTGAAGTGCAGATGTTCATTGCTGCTCGTCGCTGCCTTCCTTCAGAAGTGAGCTTTCTCACAACAGGGGCACCTGCTCAGCATCTTTCCAGAGGTGATTCTGTGGGATTCTGACTTCTTCTTCATAGTCTTACTTTCCAAGCCTCTATGGAGATTTTACAGGGGTCAGGGTGACTTCTTGTTCATACTGGTGGCCTCTTGTATGCTTTTCTATTCCCTGGTAATGAGTCTGTAAACCCCCTTCTCTGAGCTACCTCCCAGCGTGCTCTATGTGTCCACTTGTGGCAGCAGCTGTCACTGGAAGCCTCAGCTTCACCCCCATGCATACACTTCGGAATAAATTGTTTGTTTTCTCACATGAATTGGCATGCATGCACCTGGAACTGGACTTGCTTCTGCCATGCTCTATGGGGCAGAGGCCTTGAGTCAACGCCCGGCTGATTTCTCGTGCTGGTGAAGGAATCCGCCAGTAGTCGGGAAGTTGTAGTTTGGTGAACACAGGGCACATAATTTTAAAATGTGCTTGATACTCAATACTGGGATTTTTTTTTTTGAAGAGCAAAGAAGTCTATGTTTGTTTTAGTTCCACTAATGAGTCAGTGGTAAGAGTAATACTAAGTGGAACTAATCCTAAAAGTGGTGTATTTCATTTAATAAATGGACTTCACTCCTTCTCACCCGATTTTTGTTTGTTTGTTTGACCAGGGATTGAATCTTAAACTTGCAATCCTCCTGCCTCGGCCTCCCAAGTTGCTGGGATTATAGGTGTGCACCCCACATCTGGCCTCACCTGCCCTGCTTTACAATAGAGAAAATAATGTTGCTGCTCTTTCAGTCAGAATGGAGTCAAATGAAACTTTTGACTTTGGTATTTCAGGGAGAGGAGAATATGAACTTACTGGAAAGTGACTAAAGACCAGAACCAGCACCAGGACCCATGGGGAACTTGCACACCACAGCATTGGGGAAAAAGAGGTCTCTTTTAAAAAAAAAATCTCAGTAAAAGCTTTCAGATTTTTTTAAAGTGTCCAAATAAAATTACGAGTAGTTTTTCTCCCCTTAGCTTCAACTGGGCTCAGTGTCGGCCTGTTTAAGTTTTCAAGTGTTGACTTATAACCCACCCCGTGAAGCCTGCAGATGGTGTTTTTGGTAGGAGTCGGGAAGGCTCGCGTCTGGCCAGCTTTGGGCTTCCTGCGCAGCCAGCAACTGTGTGTGTACCTGACTATGCCGAGCACCCGAGCCCAGGAGGTTGCGTGCCAATTTTAAATCACATTTTGAATTTCTCAGAGAGCGGTTGCACAGCGGTGTTTATACTCCCGGTCTGGCTGCTTCGCAGGACAGAAAGCGCCTCGTTCCCAGCGTGTGCTCTGCCTGTCTGACTCCCACACGTGCGTCTTGAGACTGGCTCTCTTTTTCAGTGAAAGGCAGTTATTTTGACCTTGGACAGGAGAGACAGTTCCCAGGAGCCCTGTGTTGGATGGAGAGTGCTCCTTCAGCACGTCCTGGAGGCCCTGCTGTGGAAATTGTGGCCAGTGTTTCTTGGCTAAGGCACCGTCAGGCTGTCTTTGACAGTGATCACGCCTACACACAAGCACGGGTCACAGGGGAGGTGGCACCATCCACGCCCTCTGGGTAGATGGACGGGAGGCCTCCCCACCATGGCAGAGGCCCTGCACCACGAGCCAGAGCCATGTCCTAAATCCTGGTGGCCTGCACCTGGATGGGGGTTAGTGAACCTGGACTCAATCCACCCGGGCTTTGGGTGAGGGGCCGTGTGCCTCTAAACCTCGCCTCCCTCATGTGTTAACTGAAGATTAGGGCAGTGTCCCCTCTGTGACGGAGAGAGTTGGGGACACGTGATGTGGAGCTCAGAGAGGGATCCACAGGAAGGGAGGAGCAGGTGCAGTGTCCTTGCTAGTGTATTTGACTACCGGCCACGCCCACTCTGTGTTCTCCTGGACCAGGACCAGTGCTGTTGGCCTCAGCCACGTCCTCTGTCCCTGTGAGTCACCCACATTTCCATCTTCAGCCATCCTGTGTTCAGGGTGGGTCCTTAAAGAGGAAGGGTCCCAAAGAGGTCTCATGTAGCCGACTTCAGAAGCACTGGCGAGGAGGAGTGTGGAAGAATGTGCTCCCGTGTCCCGTCACACACGCACACTCACGTACAGGCTACGTTTCCGCTGCTGTAAGTGCTCGCGTTTTAAGATTGAAGGACATCTGCTTAGTATTTAGAACTCACTGCCTTCTTGAATGAACAAAAGCCCATCCTCTCTGTATTTCAAAGTCATTCCAGAAGTGTCTGTTGACCCCTGTGCCCTGAAGCCCAGGGTCATTGGAATTCCCACTCCCCAGCCGTGAGCCAGCAGTGGCTAACCCTATGCCTGAGGAGGGACAGTCCAAGAAGGGCTCCAGAGTGTAAGAGAACCACTGGAATCCAGCAAATCTTCACTCCCAGGTGAGGCAGGGTAGATGGGAGACGCCAGACCTTCTGTCTGCAGGGCAGAAATGAGGGCCAGTGGCCAAGCTGAGATCAGCTCGCCTTCTGCAGAACCTCTGCGGCTTAGTTGAGAGACCAGTAGGCTTCATTTGTTCCAAACATGACCCTCGGTCCTGTGGGAACTGCGGGTTGGCAGTGGACATGAGGTGTTCTGCTGTGCTCCTCTGGGGCTTACCTTCTTGCCATCCACAGAAGCGTCCACTTCCTAGGTTTGTTGCTCAAATTAAGGAAGATGATTGATGTCAAGTATGTCGCACACACTTTGGCAAAATCTCAGCTCCTGCTTTATTGCTGTTATTATCGTCACCATTGGAATCTGCTTCAAGTATGTGAGCGAGCACGTGGGTTGGGGCCCATGACAGGCCGAGGGGGAGCCAGGCGAAGCTTATATCTTGGAAGTGCGAGGGTGAGGTGGTGAGGAGAAAGGTCTGGGCCATAGTCACCAGTGCAGCCAAATGGATTGCCGACCCACAGGCCACTGACTAGCCATCGCCCAGAGCCGGCACCCCTGCTCCACACCAGAGGTCCAGTTCGCCCCGCCAGGACCCAGGGCCAGCTTACGTGCAGTGCCTACAGGGCTGCCCCAGCTCCTCTGGAAGCCTCGAGAGCCCTGCATGGGATACAGCTGGACAAGTTGAGTCATTGCATCAGACTGGTGGCTAAGTATCTTGAATATGTGTCCTGGATAAATTGAAAAACATAAAAATGGTACAACTCAAATATCACCTCTGTAAAGATTGTTAAAATATCATAATGGTATAAGTTCCAGCATTGTAAAATTCAGCTATTTTTAAAAAATTACTGGGCCAAAATGAAAACATTTCAGTACTCATCAATTGTTTTTGGTGATGTGAAATGTCAGAATTAAGAGTGGAGTGTGATTTTAAAGTCACGATGTCATTTTATTGGAGATGATGCAAGCTTGCGCAAGGTCCTCATGTGCCTATGGGAAACATTACAGAAGCAAGAATTCATCGCAGTGAAGTGAACTTGACATTGCTTCTGGAATCTTGCTGAAGTAGTAATGTGTTTTGCAGAATGACTGGAGCGAAACCAAGTTAATAAAAAAGCGATTATTATGTGAAATCCTTGTTTCCTAAGAGTTAGCTTTTATAAGTACACTTTACCCTCCTACTCAAGGAGTCATCTTGAACAAGCCGGAGCCTGGCCTGGGTCTCGCCAGGAATCCAAAAGTGGGTGGTATGGCCTCTGCCGGGAGCTGCGGTCCTCGCCACGTCTACCCGAGGACGCGACGGCTTCCTCTCCACTCAGCACAGATCAGCTGACGTGTTTACCGTCAGATACCAGGACAGAGATAAAACAGGGCAAGTGGATGCCAAGCTGCTGACCATGACCAGTCCTCCCAACAACCGTCCCAGGGCTGTCTGAGCCTGGCCAGCGGCCAGCGTGGGCCTCCCCCTTCCCATCACTGACGTGAGCAGGGAGGGCTCGGGGAATGACAGACCCTTCAGACGGCTGAGAGACGTGAGCCACAGCTAAAGGAGACTTCCGGGTTTGATAAGACAAACCACCCCCGTTCTCTCTCGATTCCTGGATGGTCCCCTCTTCCAGGCATTTTGAGATTAGGAAGTATCCTCTCGAGCAGCGAAGGCAGCTCTGCTTTTCATTCCCATGAATCCTGTGGCCGTGGCCAGAGTGCTCAGTATCCATTCGGACCCTGGTTCCACGGCTGAAATGCAGGTGGTAGTTTGTGATTCCAAATTCTGCAGAGCATGAGAAACGTCGAAATTGAAAGTTGTATCTACAGAAAGGCCTCCTCACATTCCTTGAAGGGACTGAGACATGCCACGTGTTTCAGAGTAGATAAAATCAAGTGAAGTAGGGTTGTTCAGAGCAATTCACGGAGGTGGCAGCCTCGTGGGAAGACAGGTGGCAAGGAGAGCCACTGTGCGAGGCCACAAGTTGAGTACGAGTGGCCAAAACCACGAAGAGGGGCAGGGATGGAGGAGGGTCGGGTGAGGGAGGGGTCCACCTTCCCAGGGCCTGTGAGGCCTCTCTGAAGAGGGGAAAATGGACCGTGCAAGCCAGGGCAGAGATGAGGCGGCACAGGGTCCTCAAGGCAAGTAAAGATACATGCAAAAGGGCTGGAGCTGGAGCTCAGTGGTGGAACGCTTACCTAGCATGTGTGAGGCACTCAGTTCGATTCTCAGCACCACATATAAATAAATGAGTAAAACAAAGGTCCATCAACATCTACAAAAAAATTATTAAAAAATCACATGCAAAGGCCCTGAGGTATGCAAGGGGCTATGGAGGAACCAGGAAGTACAGCTCCCTGAGCAGACAGGAGTGTGGAGGCTGAGAGGGGAGCAACCTCTTCTGGCCGGTGGCAAGGACTGTGGCTCTCATTCTTTCTTTTTTTAATTTAGATCTGACTACTTTTAAATGTTTGACACATAAGTGTGGTACATATATATGGGGTAGAGTGAGGTAATTTGATATACACTGTAGTGCGGAATAATCAAGTCCGAGTTGTTAGCATTTTTGTCTCCTTTAACATGTCATTTCTTCATGTTGGAAAACTCTAAATTCCTCACTTCCGTTTCTGTGTGAAGCATATCACAGGTTGCTGTAACCAGGGCCACCCAGGGGCTGGAGCAGGCCAGGTCTTCCTGCTGTCTTCTGTCACCTGACCTCCTCTGCCCCTCACCCCTCCCTGCCCAGCCTCTGGGGACCACTGCAGGTCTTCCATGCTGTCAGCTGCTCCAGCCACTGCATCTGAGAGAGGACCTGTGGCCTTTGTCCTTCGTGTCTGGCGTCCTGGGCTAACACAGTGTCTTCCAGTGCTACCCTGCTACCTCAAACGCCAGGATTTCATTTCTGTAATGGAGTTTTGGCCTCTACTCTGGTGTGATGGAGCACCATACAAGTCTGTACACAGGAGGATGTGGGTCTGACTTGCTTGTTGAAAAGATTCCCTGGAGGCCAGAGTGGTGGGGGAGGCAGGCTGGAGGCGGCTAGGGTGGGGCAGGGGCTGGGAGCAGCATAATGGGGGCCAGGACTGAGGAAAGGGCGTGCTTTCAAAATCCATTTTGGAGGAAAAGCCAATAAGATTTTGAGATGGATCTGATATGGAAATGTGGCAAGGAGGGCTTGGAGGAACAAAGGAAAAGCCTATGGTCTCCAGTTTTAGCAGCTCTCCTGGTGTGGTGTGCACTGGCTGAACTGTGAGGCTTGGGGCTGCAGCCTGCGTGGCAGAGAAGCCAGGGCGCCCTGCTGGATGTCCTGTGTTTGAGTTGGCAGGGAGTCCTCCAAATGGGGCTGTCCTGTGAGCCAAATCAGATGCACTCTTAAATTGAATGTGAAAAAGGCCTAAACCAAATTTTAACTGTGACTGTGAAAAATTAATGCAATTTCCAGGTAATTTGATGCTATTACAAGTTAACAAAAATTTTACGGCTGACATGACATTCACTCACTGTTTGTTTAAGTGACCCAGGGTGCAGCTTGCAATTGGTGGTGCTTTAGAGGCAAGGTAGAATGGTGTGTGCCATCCTGGCTAAAATATTCTTCTACTCTGTTTCTGTGACATCAAACACGTTCTTTGGCACAACGGCACATGGTGATTATTTGCTGAGCTACGGGGAGGTGTTCTGATAGAGTGCCAAGCACCAGGAGGACCAAACTCACAAACCGCTCAGCTCCACGGCCAGCTCTGGGTGTCTGTGTTATGCAGAGCTGTTCAGAGCAAGTGAGGGGATGTACCCCCTAAAACTGCAGGTTGTGATGTCTCCAGTCCTCAGTCCCACGCAGTCACAGAGACGTCCAGGTAAGGCTCAAGGACCATGTCAATGACCACGCCTCTGACAGCCACCAGAGGCACATGGTGAGCGAGCCCGGGTCCACGAGGTGAGGCAGCTCTACAGAAGGCCTACATTCCTGCTACTTCTTCTGGAGCAGAGTAGGAATGACAGCTTCTAGAACTTGAAGCGAGTCTCGCGGCCACCCACAGCCATGCACATGAGCATTTAGATTTAGTCTGAGGTCTGAGATGGGCCAAAATGGGAAACTGCTTGCACATTGACTCAGTTCCCAAATGGAGAATCTCATACCATGAAGCTGTTTCATGCACAAAATTATTTTTAAAAGTATATAAAATTACCATTATGCTATGTGTGCAAGGTAGATGTGAAACAAATTTGGGATTAGACTTGGGTCCACCACCATGATACCTCATTATGTGCTTGCAGATATTCCCAAATCCCAAGCATCCAAGCCCTTTGGGTAAGGGGCTCTCAGCTTATATAGGTGTACATAACTGCTGGTGTCCTGACTGTACTTGCCTGACTCTGGGACATGCGGCTTCTTACCCGGCAGCATCCAAAATAGCACTTGTCCTATTCTGTGGGATCATCCTCGGACACAGATTGTCAAGAATTTTCAAAGAAGACCACTCTAGTAAAAACTCTTTTTAGTATATGTAATGATTATACTTAAGTCTACTCTACTCCTAAACAAATAATAAAACTCGAAACTCTCAAATGTAAAAGCCATTTAGCAAGCCGTAAACTGGAATTCCAGCACTGAACTGCAACTCTAAATGATACATCAAGATCACTACGGGTCCTGCAGTCACAGCGAATGGCTATTTTCAGTTAATGTTAATGATTTTTACATCTATTTGTTCAGTATAATTGTGAAAGAAGACCCCAAATGGAACTTAAACCCCACTCTATTCCCATTTGTCCATCAACCCATTACCTAAGACTGTTATTTAAATTAAATTTTCTCCAGTTTAAAAAAAAAGGAAAGAAAATCATACAAATAAAACATGAAGTTGAAGATTATTCCAGATGACTGTTAGGTATAGCTCTCATGCAAAGTCTGAATTATCTCAAAAATTAAATTTTAAATGATTCTATTTCCTGTTTCATTGTCAATTTGATTTCTTTTGTTTTTCCTTTAGCCTCTTGTACCTTGTTCCCCGAGCTGCCAGTGTGCACTGTGAGCTCGGACCAGGCAGTCCTGCTGAACTGGGGGTTGATTGATGCACTTCTCGATTGACACATTGATTCAGCAGAGCTCAGTCCTGTCTAGACGAGCTCAGAGCTCAGAGCTCGCAGTCCACTCTTGACTCTGTTCCTTCCTTCTCTTCTCTCTCCCCTCTCCAGGTTTGACCTGTGCTTGGAGGTAGGTCCACATCCCCTCCACCACCCCACTGAACTCTGGTGCCCGCTCTGCTTTGCTCAGATCCCTCTCTGTCATCCTAGCACAGCTGAGCTTACTACTCATCCCACACAGGGCATCAGTCAGCTGCTTGGCCACATCTCATGTTTTGGTTTATAAAATGTTCTTGGGCAGAGCTGTGTCGAAGGGGGTTGTGAGACCTCCGTTTGGCACTCCCACCAGAACCCAACAGTAATGGGTCTGCCCAGTTTTGAACTGGAACCTACAAAACTGTGAGCACAAATAAACCTTTTCTTTTTATAAGTCAATTTTTCTCAGGCATTTTGTTATATAGCAGAAAGTTGACAAATACATGGAGAAATTGGTCAAGGGCTACAAAATTAGACAGAAAAAATTGAGTTCTGGTGTTATATTGTACAGGAGGGTGACTATAGTTCACAATATTTTATTGAATATTTCAAAGTAGCTCAAAGAGAGGTATTTGTGGTATATATTCTTACCACAGAGAAATGATAAATGTATGAAGCTAAATTTATTTCATCACACGATGTATAACATGTATGGAAATGTCCCACTGTACCTCATAAATATATACATATATTTAAAAACAAAATTTAAAAAATATTAGCCAGGCATGGTGGTGCATACCTGTGATCCCAGCAGCTTGGGAGGATTAGGCAGGAGTATCGCTAGTTCAAAGCCAGTCTCAACAACTTAGAGAGGCCCTGAGCAACTCATGGAGACCCTGACTCTAAATACAATCTAAAGAAGGACTGGGGATGTGGCTCAGTGGTTAAGCATCCCTCGTGCAATCCCTGCTACCCTCTGATAGATTGATCGATCGATAGATCGATAGATAGATAAAATTTTAAAAGAATTGAAAGGAACACCGGCACCAGGATCCTCCCATGGAGAGTTAGAGGGATGGAGTATGCCAGGGCTAGGGCTCTCCTTGTTGACAGCCGTGGTCCCCGGGGCCTAGGATGACCTCTGGCATCCTGGGGTTTGTGTGTACACACTGGATAGAATGTGCCCTGGGAGGCCTGGATGGCAGCAGGAGGGCTTACCTCTGTGGATAGCAGGTGTGCTGTGAGCTGTGTGCTGGACCACGGGGACCAAGGGAGGCAGCCTTCTGGAGCCCCACAGTGGGTTTCATTCACGAGCTGCCAGGCTGAGCTGCTGGGTCTGCCCAGGAGCTCAGCCTGCAGTGCCAACATCCACCGAGGGCTGTCACTTGGAGCCTTGCATGTGAGCACAGGGGAGGAGAAGTCACTTAGGTCACTGGGCACCAGGCTGAACTGCACTTTCCCAGAAAGGACTAGAAAGTGTTTTCTGCAGAGTGGAGGGGACCAGGAAGCAGGAAGTGAGTGTCACACAGGCACTGCATCCCTGAGAAGCCAGCTTGGGAGCTCATCCCAGGACGATTGGCCCTGTCCTCTGTGCCTGTGCCTGGCGCTATAGAGGTAGGACATGGCCTGTGCTGGTGAGAGGGCGTGTCCCAGGGGGAAGGTGCAGAGTGTCAGAGTGTCTCTCTTTATGTGCAGGAAAATCCTAATGGCCCTGGGAGACCCTGGGCTCGTCTCCCTCTGTGGACGAGCTGCTTCTCATGGCAGCACCGTGAATGTTGGAGCATCTCTGCTGAACCTGGGCATCCACCTCGGGTCAGAGCTTTTATTCCCCCTAAGTCTCTTCTTCTTTCCCCTCCTGGGTGCTTCATTTTACTTCAGGTTATGTTTGCTTTGTGAGTTTTCCACTTTGAAAGATGGTTAGGAAATAGCTTGAGGTGTAAGACAAGGCACAGAGGCAGGAAGGCAGCTTCCTAGGAAAGTGAGTTTTGAGCTTCCTGAAAGCTGCCTGCCAGGCCTTGTGTTTCAGGACAGGGTTTTAAGAGTGAGACCAGTGAAGTATTTGGAAGAGAAAAGAGCTCGCTTTGGGGAGTGTCAAGTGTCCTTTTGCCTGTCCCCTCAAGCTAACTTCTATTTAGTGGTTAGCCAGCAGCAGGAGACATACAATTTTAAAATCTTCAAAACTCTGCTCTGCAGTAACCGGGCAGTTTAGACAACAGTTGTTCACCATGATCTTGTCCACACTCCAAAAAGCTCAAGAGTTCAGTTTTCTAGAAAGATACAGGAATTCATCAGAGCTGGGTGCAGACAGGAAAATGACTATTCTGCCATATGCAAATCAGAAGTCCCTAATTTTGTATGTTGACTTGAACTAGTGATGGGAAGTAATTGTACCCCAAGTGCCAGTTTTGCCTAAGCCAAGCACAAGCGTTGCTGCAGGAAGTCACGCGGTGCGGACTGCGGAGCTGGCAGAAGCATCGGAGCTTCAGAGCCGGGAGAGCGACTCTGGGAGGCTAGTGGAGCCCATCAGGCGGAGGAGGGCCGAGGTCGAGGGCCACACACCGCAGGACTGTGTGAAACATAATTAAAGCCACAACAGCATCTTTTTAAAAGTGGTCTCTGGGCTGGGGCTGTGGCTCAGTGGTAGAGCACTTGCCTAGCATGTGTGAGGCCCTGGGTTCAATCCTACGCACCACATAAAAATAAATAAAATAAAAGCCCATCAACAACTAAAAAAATTTTTTTTAAATGGTCCGTGCTGCGTTGCCTTTTCCTGCAGAGGAAAGCATTGTGTTTCGTTTTGCTTTTATTCTCTTTAGCTGCTCTCTCTATATCCCGAGCTTTCAAAATTAGGGAATCGATGTTTCTAATGTGTTTCACAAAAAGCATTTTTTAAAAAAAGCAAATACTAGGTCAAATGAAGAGGAGACAGAACCAGCCCCAGAGGGATTTGTGCTCTCATAGCAGGAATGCTGTGTGTGCACGTGGGGCTCAGGGTCAGGGCCTGGAGGTCCAGTCCTGCATGCCTCGGGGTCTGTGGAATTACTCCCTGTAAGCTCCAGCAGCAAGGGAGGAAACACTTCCATTGCAGATTGTAGCATGTGCTGTGAAGAAAATAAACACAGCGAGGAAAGTGTGAGAGTCATCTGCGCCGTGTAACAAGCACTCCCAGCAGCTCAGAGCCTTACAGAGATGGGCGTCCACACTCACATGTCTAGGACAGAGGGGCAGCACTCAGCCCTGCAGGAGCCATGGCAGGACATCCACGTAACACCCACACAGGGGGTGCCCAAGGGAGTGCCCTAGGGGGTCCCCTTGACAGGTCCTGAAAGAAACCACACTAGGGCTTCCTGTGAGCAGAGGAGAGTCATTCAAACTGAAACCCACAAGAGGAAGAACAGCCCGCCATGCTGAGCACTGGGGAACGGGGTTACCACACAGGAAGTGTAGCCATCCTCAGGAAGTGGAAAAGGCTCACCTGTCCCACCATCTGAAGGGGCACTGGGGAGCAGGATGAGATGGCAACAGGTCAGCCGGAAGGGCAGGAATGAGGTGGGAGGCAGGTAGGAAAGGGAAGGGAGACGCAGCTGGCGTGCTGGCCTTGGAGGACTTGGAGGGGAATTTGAATTTCACGTTCGGTTCTCGGAGGAGCCCCGGTGGGTTTCCATGGGGGCTGTGTGATGAGATTTGTATCTTTGGAAGCTCTCTCTGGCGTTGGCATGCAAAGCTCCTGGCAAGGAAGGACAGCTGGTGACGAGGAGACCACGGGGTGCCATGCTGGAGGCTGGTGCCTGCTGTCAAAGCAGGTCCCAGTGAGACCACGAGGGAGGGACGCAGTGTGCACCATGGACACGAACCCAGCAGACTTCGCTGATGGACTGGAGGTGGGCTACGGAGGACACGGAAAATGGAGGGTCCCTCCAAATTGTCCGATGGGAGGTAGTGACATCTACTGAAGTGAAGAAAATAAATGAGCAAGTGTTAGAGGATTGAATTGAAAGATTTATTTTAGACACATTACATTTGGGCTCCCTGTTGTGGGTTGAATTGTACCCTCAAAAAGATACACTGAAACCCTAAATCCCAGCACGTCAGAATGTGACCTTATTTGATAGGATCTCTGCAGACATGACGAGGTTACGATAAAGTCATTCAGGAGGAAGTGGGCCCTTAGGCCAACAAGACTGTGTCCTCAGACAAGGAGAGAACAGCGGTGCGCACACAGGTGGACCACGTGACCACTGAGCAGAGACTGGAGCAACTCCTCTGTAAGCCAAGGAGCACGGAGGCCCCAGCCACCCCAGAGCTAACAGCAGGAAGCACAGCAAAGCCCTCTGGGAGCGTGGCCCAAGAGCCGGAGGAGCACAGCCACAAGGTCCTGTTGTCTGGACACACCAAGCTTATAGCACATAAGGACCCCAGCCCCAGGAAGCCACGGCAGTGCCTGAGCAGATGTGATGAGCAGGGTCAGAGAAGGAGCTCTCCCCGTGGATGGGTAGGCTGCCAGCGCAAGGCCCCAGGAGGAGGGTGCTGCGTGCAGCAGGGTGCTGCCTCATTTTTGCTCAGCAGACATTCTGCAACCACAACAGACCTGGACAAGACAATGAGTGTGGAATTTCCTAGCTAGCCTCCCATCCCTGGAATGATCAAAATGGACAGGACCTGTATATAATGCAGATACAGGGATGTTACACATACCCTGTGGGAAAGCATTCATACTTCCGTAATGATTGTGTTTATTACTTGTAATAAAATATATTATGGAAAAAATCATTTGTGCTTCATCAGAGTGTTAGAAATATCAGATTTTGAGAATTGGAGGGGATGGCAGAGGTCATTTCTGGAGTTCTTGAAGCTTCAGTTCCTGCAGTTACCTCTACCAGGAGATCAATCAGTTTCTACTTAAACACTTCCAGTTGCTCAAGAAATACATTGCAACCCATTAAAAAATGTTGACATTTAGAAATTTTGACCTGAGGTGATAAAACCACATATTTTGGTGATTCAGTAGTTTGTCCAGTCATCCTTTAAAAAAAATCTTCACGTTGAATCTCCCTCCCTGGCCTGGAAAGCCTTTGGGATGACAGAAGGCCACCAGTCACTTTCTCATGGGAAGGACCTCCTGCTTGGTGCACCTGGTGCGTCCGTCCATGTTTTCTCACCCTGACCAATCACCCTCGTGGCCTCACTGAGCTTTCTTCTATCTCGTCAGTGCATGTTAGCTTTGACTACTGAGACAAATGCCTGCAACACTCGACTGGAGGAGGGGGCAGGTTCATCTGGACTCACCGCTTTGGAGGCATCAGTCCTTGCTCCACGTCAGGTGTCAGGCTCACTGCCTCCTCCTAGCAGAAACGGGACTGCGCCTTCCACGTGGCCGCAGGGGACGCTTATCTTACCATGGCACGTTTCTCTCCCACTCCATGTTCCAACATCAGCAGGAAGAAGCAGCCACACTAGGAAGCAGAAACAAGGCAGCAGGAAGCAAGGAAAGGATGAGAATGGGAAGGACAGCTGCTTCCTGTGATAGCACCGAGGAAACGCCAGGCGAGGACGTGCAGCCCGCCTGCGTGTGCACAGGAGCCAGATGGGAGTTCTCCAGGGAGGGCCGTGCTCTGGCCCTCTGCTGCTGCTCTCACCCCGAATGCGACTTCCTCAGCACCTGTGTCTGCTCCTGCGCACTCGGGCTCGCCTTTCCTGAGCTTGCTTCCTGGTCACAGCCCTGTGTCCATTTTCCCTGCAGCTCGAGTTGTCCCTTGCCTAAGTGAGAAGCCAGCTGCACGTGCCCCATGGCTCCTTCCATTCTGTGGGCTCCTGTGTGTCCAGAGCTGGCCCCACGCCCTCCAGGGCGGTGCTTCCCCACACTTCCCTTTCTCTGGGTAACCGGAGGGTCTAATCTGGGCTTAGTTTCTTCCTGGTGTTCTCAGTGCCCTCCAGTCTGCCTTGGCACCTGGTCCCATCCTGCGTCCTCACAGCAGCTTTGCTTCTTCCCACCCGTCTGTGCCTGGCTTTGCCCTTGACTTCTCTTCTCCTCTGTTTTGCTGGCCTCCTGTTGCTGCTCCTGCACATCGCCCTTAGGTCTCTCAACTTCAGCTACTCCCCTGCCTCTGTTTCTTTTCATGGGGGTTTACAACTTCCAGAAGAGCAAGCAAGGGCGCATTCCCCACCACCACCTCTCATGATGGTGTTTGCTGAATTGCAGCATGAACAAAGACTAATACCAAAAGGTTCTGTTGTTGCTGGGTCTACAAGAATGATAGAGACAGAGGGAAATATCTGGCAGGATGAAAAAGGAAGAGGAAGCTGTCACCATGAAGAGGACGGATGAGGCTGGACACAGGAATCTTTATCTAAGCTGCAGCAGTCCAGAGGGTAATGCCTAAAAGTCTCTGGACCCCAAGCCTGGAAATCCTTTCAGATATATACTCATTGGAGTGGTTGGTTACACATAAGTGGGTGGGAACTTAACAGTTTCTCTTTGTCCCATATTCTTAGGCTAGACAGAGGATTTACAAGTTTTTATCAAGAAAACATGGTATTTTTCGTATATTTCTCAAGCAACAAGCTTGAGATAGCCTCTGTCGCAACTTTTGCTGAAAACCTGGCATTTACAAGAAAGAAGAGGCTCTGCAGAAATCCTGCTGACATTCTTTGTAAAACTCTTTCTGAAAAGAAAAGAAGCTTATGTTACAAATGTGGTGGGGGTGTCTGGAAAAGCTTAATTATGGCAAGGGTCTTTTGGGTGGAGGTACCTGGTTAGCTTCAACCAGGATGCCCCATACTATTTCTTACCAAGGTACTCTTGACTTCTGACTACTGAGATTGTGATTGAAACCAAAAAGCATTACAAAAATAGCTAGACAGTTTCCATTTTCAACATAATATTTAAAATCTGAAGTCAAACATATGTACACATGGGATCAATTCTGATTTAAGCTGTCAGCCTTCAAGTTGTATGTGTGTCTGTTTTCTTTTTTCCACAAGAAATATGAATCTCCCATAGAATGCCACACAAATAAACAGAACTTGACTGTAAATACCAGGGCTATGAGAATCTGTCCCATTCTGTGCTGAGGGACATAAAATTGTGCCCCTCCCCGGCCCTGGTGTGAAGCGCACAAGTAAGGCTACGGAGCAGCCCTGCTCTGACCTGGCCTTACCTGAGCTCGCCTCACCTGGCCTTCCAGAATGCAGAGTCACTCACATGTTGTGAAATTTTCGGGTAGAAGCTTTTATTCTTCATTTTCCTAACCCCCAGAACTAGTGAAATGCTACTTTACAGGGCAAAAGTGATTGCTAATGTGATTACGCTGATCAGCACTAAATTCCCTCCTTCATTGCCCGAGCATAGTCTTCGGCTTTCTTGTGAGACTGGGAAGGTCTGGTGATGCTCAGAAGAGGAAGACACAGGCAGGACCAGCCCAGGCACCACCCAGCCTGTGGTCTCTGGAGCAGGGCCCAGGTCTCTGCCGCTGGGCCTGATCCCTGCTTAGAACCTCGGTGCTCAGTGGGCTGCTTCTGAGAGGAGGTGGAAGGTCTTCAAGACCCAGTGAGCCCTGGCTCCACCTTCTTCTTCCTCAAGTCCCTTTAACTGGCTTGTACCATTTCTATGAAGGATCTGGGAACTTTGCGTTTTTGAGCGACCTCTGTTTCAGGAGGAATGCCACATTTGAGAATTGGAACAGCCTCCCTCAGGCACCAGCCCAGCTCACTCAAACCTTTCTGACATGTCTGCCTCAAGTTTGAGTTTCTCATAACACCACTTGGAAGGATCAGTTGGCTCTGATCAGGTCCCACATCAGACACCAGGGCAGACTGTTGGGTCCCTGATGAGCCAGAGGGTGGCATCCTATTGCCTCTGGTTCTTCCAGGGAGGACCACAACTTCTCAGAAGAGCAAGCAGGAAGCGTTTCCTTCCCTCCCACTGGCAGTACTGATGACATTTGCCAACACCTGGGGGGCTCTGTTCTACTCACAACCTCCCAAATTGTTTAAAAATGCATATTTTTCTGGTATGAGAGTGACCTTGAATTAGTGACTAAGCTTCACAGGATGATAAGATCAAGACTAAGATCAAGAGCTGGTGAATCCTTATTGTGTGTATTTCCTGTTCTGCAGGAACAAACCATCACAGATTTAGCAGCTTAGAACAATGCCGTCAGGGTGCGAGTTGGAATCCATCCACTGCTCCTCCTCACTGCAGGCTGGCGGAACCCACAGGCTCATCATGTGCAGCTTGCAGAAGCTCTTGTGCCCCAGGCTCCTTCCCTCCATTTCTCTCCCTCCTCTTTCTCTTCCAAGTACCTGTGAATTCAGCAGGCCACCCGCATAATCCCGCTACGTCCTCATCTCCATGTGATGGTCAATCACATCCTCATAATCCTCCTTCCATGTAAGGTGACATACTCAGAGGTTCTGGAAATTACACAAATGAAGAAAAAAGTGTTTAATCTGAAAACTTTAGAATATATGAGTAGCTTAATGACTTAAGAGCCTTGATAGTCATTGCCAATGTCAAATCACGGATTCCAGGGGTCTGTGGACTAATGGGTAGAAAAGCAAGCCTGCCTTTTTTTCTGGCTCAAAGATGTTTCATTCACATATTCTTATATAGTGAAGGGTGCTAAAAATCAACTCAAGTCACAAGGGAGGTAAAATATTTGTGCTTAAGTTATCCACACAAGTTTTTCCTCTATTTAGTTATTAATTAGCAGTTGTTAGAATCCAGAGGACCATTGTGGGCTTCTCACATTGTCTTTGTGGAAGTTAGACAGGGGCTAGAGAGGACGGAAGTGCTGTGGGAGCCCCGTGTGCTTGGGGCACACACTGCTCCTGTTCCTTATGTTGAACCCCCCTCGGGTTCGTGGCAGTGTGCACTGAGAGGAAAACACCCTGTGCGGCAGACACAAGGCATCAGTATTCTGGCTGATGCCAGATGCCATCAAGGAGCCCTTCAAGAGCTCACAGAGGATGCTAGAGACAAGTTCCGGAAGCCCTCAGGAACAATCACACAGGTTCCTGTGCCCTTGAAGGTATTTTACCTTCAAGGGCAGGGCACTGCTTGCCAGCTCAAATTGTTTCCCTTTGCAAAGAGAAGAGCAATAAACAGACTTGGTAATGGACCATATTTTGCTTTTTTGGTAAAACCTGAATACAACAAGGATTGTGGAAAAATCAATTTTCTTGGGAGGTACAAGTGCAAGGCAGCTGAAGGCTGGTTCTGATGCGCTGTTCCCCTAAGGCTGTGGAACATCCTCTCCAGGCTGAGACTTACCATGGCGCAGTATCTGAGTGCTGGGAAATGAATGTCTGAACGATAGCTGCAAAGTGTTATATTTGATTTAAAATAGGAATTGAATCTTGTTACATATGAGAATGTTCAAGTAAAATGCAGTAGCAAGGATTTCATTAGCTGTGGA
This sequence comes from Xerus rutilus, assembly GCA_028644305.1. Classification (NCBI taxonomy): domain Eukaryota; kingdom Metazoa; phylum Chordata; class Mammalia; order Rodentia; family Sciuridae; genus Xerus; species Xerus rutilus. The sequence goes on along the minus strand of CM053412.1, from coordinate 66,923,048 downwards.
AAGGAAACAGCTTGGAGCATGTAAGTTCAAATGTGCTGTGAAGGGAAAGGGATTGGCATGCAGCTCTTCTGGTTGATGTGAGAGAAAGCCACCAAACTTTGACGCAGTAGATTTTGATTGCAAGGACAGACTAATTTGGTACTGACATTTATAACCTTATATCCATTGCATTTGACTTGTTGGCAACATAACAGAGTCAGAACCCTTTCTTAAAATTAGGGAAAGTAGGAAATAAAGATCAAGTGGAAACAAATCCTTGACAAGTAGATGAATGAAGAAATAAAGATTTAATCTGAAAACTGGAAGATCAAAGAGAGACGGAAGTGTTTGGAGATGCCCTAGCTCTTGCACCATTGCAATCACGGGGGCTCCCTGTGCTGCGTCTGCAGGAGCAATCATAACACCCTGTAGTGAGTGCCAGGCCTGCCCTGTCTGTGTCTCACACTGCGTAGCTTCGTGCCTTGTATGTCGTAAATGTACAATAAACAGACGTTGAAGGAGCACACATTTCGGTGCATTAAAAATGATCCTAACATTTCAGCCATGTGTTGGTTCACTAGGAAGGTGTGATACATTAGCAGAATTCTTTTAACAAACATTGATTGGGTTTCCTCTTAGGACCAAGTGCTTCTCTGAAAAGCACAGAACAAACATGGGCCCCATCCTCAGGGCGGTCGCCTCAAAGGGCAAAATAGTGGTCGGTACACATCACCTCCGGCATCATGTGATGCCCACAGATGTCTGTGAATGCTTTTGCTCACCCCACCCATTGCATGTTGGTGACTTCTAAGAAAACTGCTGTGGAATCAATGTGGAGCCGATGAGTGACTGGATGCTTACACACTTCCAGCACAGATGGGTCTGGCTGCCCCATCTCTTGCTCAGAGGCATCATGCAGGCATGTGAAGTGTGTGGCTTTCAGAGGACTGCGTGTCCAGGTGTCCCGTGTGACTGCACAGTGCACCGCGCTTCCTGGACTATTCTGCATGCATGAAGTCATCTTGTAGGCACCCTGTGGAGCAGGCAAGTAGCGTTGTGAATGGCTTGATTTTACAGCTTTGGAAACCAAAGTTCAGTGTGATTCTGCTATAAGGTCCTCTTGCCCTCTGGTTCATGTGTGACTCGAGGACAGAGACCAGGCATAGCACTCAGACTGTGCCAGTGCCCAGGAGGCATGCAGTCCATAGGTTCTGAACAAAAGCTACACCAGAACTTTTGAAATGTGTCTTTGCTTAGGAGTCTGTTGATGAAGAATATCCTGGAATTCAGAAGTTCCTTCCAAATCCTTTCCATGGTGCTTTCATCTGTGTTCATTTGCTTGGTTGCTGTCACTAGACCACAAGCTGGGTGGCTTAAACAGTAGGCGTCCCTTTTCTCGCAGTTTTGGAGGCTAGGTGTCTGAGGTCCAGGTGTCGGCAGGACTGGTTTCTCCGGAGGCCTCTGTCCTTGCTTTGTACATGGCCATCTCCTCCCTGAGTCTTCATGTGGTTTGCCCTCTGATCAGATCCTTCCTAATCTCCTCTTCTTTTAAGTACACCAGTGAAACACACAGAACCTCAAGTTACCTTAATTACCTTTTCAAAGTCTCAGTCTGTTCTGAAGTCCTTGGCATTAGGACTTTGGCATAGGAACATCACAGGGGACACAATTCATTCTATAACACACTTATTTTGGGGATGCCTTATTATTTTATTATTTTGTATAAAGAGTAAAGAAATATAATGATTCTTAAAAATAAAGACCTATTTGGCTCTTTGGTTAGAGGAAAGGCATCGCTGCCCTTACGCCTGCCGCACCTGCAGCCCTCTTCAGCCAGGCCAGGTGCGGGGCCCGCCAGCCCTCCACCAGCTGGAGCACACCACCACAGTGGTTCTCAGCCCCAGCTCACCATGCAGCTGCCCAGGGAGCTTGTACAATGCACCCATGCTCCGGCCCATCCTCAGCAATACCAGCAATACCGAGGTCAGGACATCTTGCTTTTAAAGAATCCCACAGAGCTGTAATGCACAAGGTCGCCAAAGCTCTGAGCTCTTCTGAGCTTCGGCAATCAGTCAAAAATTATTTCATAAGAACCTTTGGGTCTCACTGCCCAGTTAAATAGCAACTACACCTCAAGAACCATGATTTCTACTTGGAGACATTCTCCAGTTATGTGTAGTGAGAGTGAGTCACAGAGATTCTGGAGGACTTGGACAATACGCACTGGCATGGAGCAGTAAAACACTCCCCTACCTGACCAACTAGCTGGCCCTCGTGCTGAACTGTGAGTGCCTCCAGTGTTGGGACTGTGGGTTGTGGCCTTTGTCACTGCAGTGCCCAACATAATTCCAGCATACAGGATGCCGTCAGCAGGTGGTAGAGTGGATGTGGGAGTCACTGAGGGATGTGCGAGGGTGGAAGTCCAGGCATTTAGAACCGAGATGGTCAAGGCTGGAGGTCCAGAGGCATCCGTTACCTGGGCCAGAAGCCAATGTGCTGCAGAGGCCCCTGCACTCAAGAGTGGCACCTGGTGAACAGCCAAGACTCACCTGCTTGCTTATCAGGACTTGGGAAAGCGTCACTGGGCCATGAGACATGCCGGTGGCCAGGAAGTGTGGCTGCCCCAAGCTGAGTCGGAGCTGATAAGGTGAACCAAGCCAAGGGCACATGCTTGGGATTTGCTTTGCCCTTTCCTGGTGCTGTGGTGAGTCTGGCCTCTTTAGTACAGAGACATGAAGTTGGGTGACTAGCAGAGGTCACTGCTGTTGCAGGAACGCAGACTGCAGGCTCTGAAGGGAAACCCTGCCAAAGGCCCACAGCGTCCTTCTTAAGGAGACTTTTCAGATTCTGGGAGTTACTGCCCACCAAGTGATTGGTGGGAAAACTTGGTAAAAGGAGCTCCAGTTTTACATATCCCTAGGTACACATATGCAGGGCCAGCATCCCTGATCCTACGTTGTGTTCATAAAGTTATGGATTTGGGAGTATTTCAGATTTTAGATTTTCAGATGAGGTATGCCCGACTATAAAGTCCATGCAAGTATTCCCAAATCTGTAAAACTTCGAAGTGTAAACTAGTTTGGATCCTGAGCATATCTGGAGAAGGATACTCAACCTGTATTGTCTGTTTCTTCTGAATGGAGGTGGCGGGTAACTGGGGATTGAACCCAAGGATGCTGAACCACTGAGTTGTATCTCCAGCTCTTTTTATTTTATATTTTGAGACAAGGTCTCAATAAATTGCCCAGGCTGGCTTCTAATTTGCCATCCTCCTGCCTCAGTCTCCAGAGTCTCAGGGATTTCGGGGGAGGGGAGCACTGTGTTTCCTCTTTGTCAAATACACAGAGCACTTGTCAGTGAGGGGGACAACCTGCGCCAGAGGCAGCAGGAAGCCAGTGGGACTCCTGACTTAGCAAGTGTTGGTGCCCTGTGTCCCCTGCATACCCACGCTTGCCATCCCTGTGCTCCGCATTCCGCCCCGGGGTTGCAGGTGCCCGACAGGTGATTCTCCTTTCTGAAGAACTTCTTCCTCGTGGGGCAGCTCTGTTGGCTGCAGCTGTATGCAGTGTTTGTTGGCTTGTGAAAACACAGTTACGTTTGCCTTCTTTGAAGGATAGTTTCAAGAGATAGTTTTTGATTGAGATCTTTTGCCCTCCTGCCATCTCTGCTCTGCGGTTCCGGTGTCTTTGGGCTTCCATAGTTCTTGACACTGTCTCTACTTAAGACGCATTTCTTTGGCACCTTTGACATTTTTCCTCTTCATCTTAGACTTTCTGTAGCTTAACTGTGATGTACTCCAGAGCGATATTTCCTTTGTGCTTGTTATGACCAGGGTCTATTGTGATTCTTAAGTCTCTGGTAGGGGATTGGGAGTTGGTAAAAAGCAGCATGGGGGACATTCTAAGTGATGTCCAGGCTCCACGTCTTGATCCTCAGGGTGGCTTCCCAGGTGCACTCATGGAATTATAAACTGACGATCTGTGTGTTTTGCTTTATTTAGCCTATATTTTACCCCAGACAAGTGTCTCAAAGCATTTATGTAACACAAACATAACTTTATAGAAGCTAGAAGTACTGAATTTTCCTCATCAAATGAGTGTTTTGACTAAATTTGGAGATTTACCGCTTTTAAGGACACTTTTTAAATCTCTGAGGATATTTTTATCTTATAAAGTTTCTCATTTAAAAAGAAAAATCATAGGAAATGTAATTAAAATAAAGATATTTTAAGATTAGTCTTTAAATTATTAGAGAAAGATTTTTATTCTAAGAACTCAAAAGTCAATTGATAAATAAGACTGAAAGGGGTTCATGTTAAAGTACAAAGGAAGGAGAAAGGAAGGAGGGCAGCAGACGAGGAAGAGAGGAAGAAGGGAGGGGAAAGAGAAAGGAAGAAATTAACTTGAAGATGGTGGGATGGAGGGTTCATGGATATTGCTGCCCTTCCCACAGCAGCTGTAGCAGCCTGGATGCAAGGCCAGCAGCCAAGCCTCGGTAACAGGATGAGCTCTGTGGGTTGACCTTTGAGAAGGCAAGCACTACCTGTTCCCTTCCCTGCCTTGTGCCAATATCCTGTGTCTCCCGATCTTTTGTCCTGATAAAGGCTGGAAACTTCCCGTTGCATTGCCTGAGATCATAATCCCCGTGGCTGTGTTTGTGAACACGTGACTTGTGAGATTCACCTGATGTACTTCAGTCACCCGTCCCTTCAGCCCAGCACTCTGCTCTGCTGATCATTTTAACCCGTGCATTGGGAGAGCAGGAGAGCCAAGCATGACAGCCAGTCCTCCACGTTGTGAAGCCAGTATTTGAAAGAAAGAGAGAAGCAGTTTGCAAAATGATAGGATTGCGAGTAGCAGGACGTGCTCAGCAGGGTCCTCTGAGGAAGAGCACTGGGAGGAGGAGGCCCCTTTCAGCTGGGATGAGCAGTGACAGTCTGTCTGCGAGGTGGACGTCAGGTGTTAGAGCTGTGCAAGAGCAAAGGGGCACGTAGGGTCAGAAAGGAGAAACCGAATTGTCTTCTTGCCAGTTTCTTAGATGTGATTATAACAATGGAGAAAAAACGACTCATTTCCTAAACTGTGATGGAGGGAGGAGTCTAGAGTGATCGGTGCCTTGAGTGCAGACTCCCTCTGCACATGAGTCACCCTGCTGTTGCTCCTGAGCACAGAGGACAAACAGAAGGCCACGCTAGCTAACAGCTGCCCGGCCTGGCTTCCCAGGCATGAAAGGAAAGCCCAGGGTTAGAGAGAATGAACACAGCAGGTCACAACGCAGTTAGTCATAGGAACCTGGTGTGTGTTCCCTGTGGGAACAACAGGACAGCACAAGGAGTCCAGCCCTGGGACCACAAAGCTGTCGTCTCACGACATTGAGCTTGTGTCTGTGAACAAGCTTGATGAAGACGTGAGTGGCCACAGGCACCCAGGCACCTTCCTGGGACGAGTCTCAGGTGTTTGGTGACAGCCTCAGAGCTCCTTGATGCAGCCCTGGAGCGAGGCTGTGGTCCTGAAGATCATGAAGCTGGAGGCAGGGGGTCCTCCGTGTAATTCTTCGTGCCTGCACCTCAGCAGAGGGTGGACTGCTAGGGGGCCAGAAGTCCTTACTCCCCACTAGCCACACGCGCACAGGAACGGCCACTCCTGGAGGACTCTGAGCAAGCCAGTTACCCCAGCGGGGTGGGAGGCTGAATGCTCCCCGCCATATGTCTTCTTTGACCCCATGGAGCTGTCCTTGCTGCCACCCTCCCCTCACCTGGGTAGCTGCAGCTTACTGAATGTCGCATCTGCACCTTTTCCAGGGGTCAGAAGCTAGGATTCGTGTCTCTGTGATCTGTTCCAAGCTACCTTTTCCAGCTCCATCCATAACTACTGCTATGGTTTACAAAGTGTTCCCCAAAGGGCCGTGAACCAAAATGAACATTTTTTCTTTATTATTTAATTATCTCGGGTATTTTATAATGATAGAAAGCTAACCAGTAAAATTATTTTAGGGACACTAAATTTATTCTTCAGGTAATTTTCATTATGCCATGAAATAATATTTTTCTCTTGACAGTTTTCAACCATTTAAATTAGCTCTGAGTCACACATTAGTGACATTAGTGGAGCCAGACACAGTGTCATACACACTTAGAATCCCAGTACTTAGGAGGATGAGTCAGGAGGATCCCAAGTTGGAGACCAGCCTGGGCAACTTAGTGAGACCCTGTCTCAAAAAATGAAAAAGGAGGCTGAGACAGGAGAATCGCGAGTTCAAAGCCAGCCTCAGCAATGGCAAGGCACTTAGCAACTCAGGGAGACCCTGTCTCTCCATAAAACACAAAATAGGGCTGGGGATGTGGCTCAGTGGTCGAGTGCCCCTGAGTTCAATCTCCAGTACCAAAACAAAAATGAACAGGGCTTAGGGTATAGGTCAGTGGCAGAGCATTTGCCTCTTGTGCTTGAGGTCCTGGGCTCTGTCCAGGAACCACAGCGGGGTGGGGAAGGACACATTGCAGGGTAAAGGCAGATTTATCCTGGAGGCGATTGTTTGCAGATCCCTGTTCTAGTGGAAGAAGGCAAGCTTGAAAGCAAAGTTCTGTAAATATAAATGAGCAAAAAGGACTGGGCTTTCGAAATTCAGGAAATCTCCCAGCAGGCTTTGCACTGGTCCCTCTTTATCTGAGAGCCACTCTCCATTTACGGGGAGCCAACAAAGGCGCAGGCGTGGACTCGGCTGCACGGGGCTGTGAACCCCAGCTTGCATAGCCAGCACTCACTGGGCCCACCCCCGCTGTCGCTGCCAGGAGAAATCCTGGTTGAAAACCAAACCCAGCTGGTAAAGGCGTGCTCGATTCTAGATGTTACACGGTAGCTGCTTCGTGGTGATGTTTCATTACAGGGGAAAGAAAAAGACATTCAAATGGGCGCACACATGTCCTCACGGTGCCCCGTGGCAGCACATTTAAAATTTCCACTCACTCTGAAAAGCCAAACTATGGCAAACGGGCCAACCTGGACAATACAGCGCCAGGCACCCTAGTAAAATGGCTTTCCTCACACGTCTCCTGGTCCCTGGGGTAGGCCTAGTGTAAACATCCAGCGTGGATGCAGCGTGGATCCATTCTGGGGCAGGCTAGTGTAAACATCCAGCGTGGAGGTGAAGAGCGACCTGGTAGGGTGGACCTGTCAGCCACTTCTGTCCACAGGAAGGTAGGCATTCGGCCGCCTGCTGCCTGAGGCCTCCTGTCTGACGGCCAGAGCTCTTCATGAGCTCAGGGACAGGCGAGCGGAGTGAAACGCAGGGATGCCCCTGCCCAGCGCCCCTGCCTTGGCCTTGCAGGCCTTGCTCTGGCAGGCAGCGCGGCGTGTGGCGGCAGGACGACACAGTGGGGTTCAAGGCTGTGTGGCCTTAACCACCAGAGCCCGGAGAAGAGCTTTCATATAAACGTGGAGCTTGGAATTAAGGCTTCGTGCCAACTCTGTGAGCAGCCATGGGACCGAGGGAAGAGGGTCAACACTCACCCTCTCCTGTTGCTTTTATTTTATTTTTTTAGAAAACCATGTTATGATCTCTGCAACTCTCACCCTAAACAAATGACAGTTTCCATGTTTTTCTGCAAAGGCCTGAGAAGGTTAGGGCAGGAGCGTGGGCCGCTCTGCAGAAACTCCCTAGGTAGGGTCATTGTTTCGTTGCAGACACTTCCTGCCTGGTCCCCTGTTGACTCCCAGCCCTCTACCTGTGCGGGGAGCTGAGTACAGGGCCGTGTCTGGACTGTGGATAGTGACCTCACTGAGCGCTGGCCACTGGGGCCCACCCCTGCTCCCTCATTCCCTGTGGGTGGAAATCCTGAGACTTCAGACAGGAACAAAAAGAGAGGAACTGACTGGGGTATTTACCAGATACCATTGGGAAGCTTCCAGACTGGAGACCCAGCCCTGCTCCTCCTCTGATGCTGGGATTTCACAAGTGGCCCAGACTAGCTGCCCCAACGTCTGTCCTCTAAGGATGGCACAGCAAGTCACTTCTCTCAGGGAGCAGCCATTGGGAAAAAAAGGCCTTCATCATTTTTGTTGACAATTTGGAATATGAGAAGTATGGGTTAACGTTCAGGTATTTATTTTCAGCCTAGCCGCTGTAGGGAGTTGGCTTAGAGAGAGTGAAAGGGAGAAAATGTAGAATATTCCAACAAGACACACGAAAAATCTACTCTGTTGATCAAGCCGTCAAAACCAGAAGGGGAAATCTCTTCTGAAGAAATTCTGAAGTTAATGGGTCCACTTCTGAGAATCTCGGTTATCTTAGTAACCCACTTAATAACCCACTTCCAACATGTGTCTCCCTGACATGTCTCACGACAGTCAACACAACGCAGCTCTGTCAGAAGAGGCCTGTTCATGTTGTTCCAGATGAGCGCATTGTGCATTTCCTGAAGTGAGCAGCCTGCACGCTTCCTGAGGGTGGCGCTAGGCCTTACCTCTTGGGACACTTCTAGCATAGCGCCTTGCAGTGGGGAGACCCCATTAAATGTCTACTGAAAGGACATAACGCTAAAGAAAATCACACAGGTGAGAACGAACAGGTGGGCCCTGTGAGCTGACTTCAATATATGCTGGCAAGAACACTTCACATCAGGCCAACAAGAAGTCCTCAGATTTCTTGTTATTTTATTAAGCCAGTTTGCCAAATTTTGCACCAAGGGACCTACAAATGGTAAGGAATGAGAGAAACAATTAGGCTGTGGAGTCCATTTCCTCCCTTGGCAGGCTTAGTCCCTGGGGTGTATTTTTCCAGCAATTAGCTTGCAATGGCTCCTGCACAGGGTTCTCCTGAGATTCCCTTAGGAAAACAAGGAGTTGGACTTGGAGAAGAGTTTCTCCCTCTACTCTCCACTTCCCAGCACCCAATATGACATGGCCTTTGTCTTTCCCCCACTGTTGGTTCTGTCCAACATCTGCTGCAGGTCATGCATGAAGAATTATACAGAGGACTCCCTGCCTCTAGCTTCGGTCATCAGGGTCCAGAGCCTCACTCCAGGGCTGCATCGAGGAGTGCTGGGCTCCTCACCACACACCTGAGACTGCGGCTCTTCACAGGCAGCTGTGTGTAGTTAGAAATTAGAACACATAGCATGCACTACATATCCACACGCAAGCGACTTTCTCTTCCTCTCTGCCCTGCCCTCTTCTCTCTCTCTCCCTCCTTTATGACTGCCATGAGCTCAGTGGCTTTCCTCTGCCATACCTTTCCCACACGATGGTCTGCTGTACTCAGGCCCAGATACACAGATAAATGAGAAAGGAGCTTAGAATAGGAAATGCTTTATGATTGAAGATGGACATAAATGCAGGCGGCTTAATTCTTACCTCAAGTGCTGACCCTTTCAGAAAACATCTAAAAATCAGGCAAAAACAGAATCAAAACTTTAAGAACTCTTAAGACCAGTCCAATGTGTGCAGCAATCAAGGGAATATGAATCAAGAAACAAATAATGAAAAACATTGAAAATATTTGGCATTTGTGTTTGGCTTTGCTTCATGCTCATGCACAGAGGTCTTAGAGACAACACCTCTCAGAAAGGACTTCATTCACAAAGAATAGCATTTGTCTGTATTGCCACATCTGGTGGCTGCCCGAACGACATGCACGTTTCTTGACTTTGTTCTACCTAACTGAAACTCACTCAAGGAAGGGAGGGACAGACAGATTTTAGAAACACCATAAAGCAAATGAATAACTCACAACTGCTCAGAGCAAAAAAAAAATCACAGTTGAGATAAACACTGGAGTCCTAATATCCTAGGAGGGAAAACTGAAGAGAAGGTTTCTTTGAGAAATTGTGGCACTCAAGTGACCTGGTCCACTGGAAAATTTAAAAAGTCACTTACCTTCCCAGGACAGGATGTATACTCAGAAAAGACCTGATAAAACCCCTAAGCTCGCACCTTTATTTTCTTTCTAGCTTGGTGAAGCAGGAAGGGAAGGCTAAGGCAGAGCTGTAAGTGGTCAGCTCTGTGCTCCTGCTCTCGCTCAAGCCCCTACCTTCCAGTCCTCACAAAAGTCTTTGTGAAAGCACGAGCCGAAGAAAATCTGAAGGCATCCATTTTAGCAATGCCCCTGAAAGGCAACGACTGAGCCAGAGATCACTCTTGAGACTTAAGCTCTATTGGAACTTGCCCTATCGGGTTTGAGGCTTGCTGCGACCCCTTGCTTCTTCGTTCCATTTTGGAATGGAAGGTTCTATCTTGTGTTGTCCCATAGTGGTATTTGGGCAACAGATACTTGTCTGTTTTCACAGACTCACAACTGGAGAAGAATTCTGCCATTTTGCCTTCAAAATGAATTGTATCTTGAGTTTCACTCACATTTTATTCAGATTGTATTCAGATGAGACACTGGACTTGGATTTGATGCTTGAATGGGCAAAACTTTTTGGCTTTCGGAAAGGGATGAATTATTTTGCATTTAAGAGGTATGTGAATTCGAGCCGGGTGCGGTGGCTCACACCTGTAATCCCAGCACTTTGGGAGGCTGAGACAGGAGAATCGTGAGTTCAAAGCCAGCCTCAGCAACGGCGAGGCGCTAAGCAACCCAGTGAGACTCTTTCTCTACCTAAAACACAAAACAGGGCTGGGGATGTGGCTCAGTGGTTGAGTGCCACTGAGTTCAATCCCTGGTACCAAAAAAAAAAGTATGTGAAATCGGAGCATCTAGAGGGCAGAGTTATGGGCTGAATTATGTTCTCCCATGTTAATCACTTTCCTGTCACTAAAACAAATACTCTGAATACTCAACTCATAAAAAGATAAGGTTTATTTTGGCTCATAATTTTGAAGGTTATAGCCCATAATCAGTTGGCCCTGCTGTTTGTGGCTTGTGGCAAGACAGCACATCATAGCAGGAGCCTTTGGCTGAACAAAACTGCTTACCTCATGGCCAGCAGGAAACTCAAGAAGAGAAGAAGTATCTTGGGACCCATTATTCACCACAAGGGCTTGCATCTAATCACCTAAAGACCTCCCACCTAGGCCCAACCTCTTTACAGTTCCGCCACCTTCGGTAGGGCGACCGTGAGGATCAGGTTTTTAAAACATGGTACATTCAAGATTCCCACCACTGCATCCCCAAAATGTATATGTTGAAGTCCTTACTCCAGCATCTCAGAGTGTGACTGTATTTGGACATACTGCCTGCAAAGAGAAAATTAAATTAAAACAAAGTGGTTAGGATAGTTCCTAACGGAGGCCAACAGGTCTCCTTGTAAGAGGACATTTGGACACACAGAGATTCTGGGGATGGGTGCACAGAAGAAAGACCACATAAAGGGGCAGCAAGAGGTTTCATCTGTAAAGCAAGGAGAGGCCCCTTTAAACCTGAGCCCACTTGTGACACCGAGACCTTGGACTGTAGCCTCCAGAACTGTGAGAAAATGAAGATCTGTTAGCGGAGGCCCCCAGCTTATGATATTTTGTTATGGCCATGTTAACAAACTAATATGGCTACTTTTATCGTTTCCATTCAGTGTTGTATCAGAAGTTCTGGCCAGGAAAATTAGGCCAGGAAAAATGAAAGACCATCAAATTAGGAAAAAAAAATCTCTGTCTGCAGATGGTATCTACCTATATATAGAAAATCCCAATGAATTCACACAAATACTTCTAGAAATAATAAATTCAGCAGTCTCAGTGAAATTCAAACACTTCCATTTAAGATAGTAAACAAAATAATAAAATACTTATAAATAAATTTAACCCAAGTGGTGAAGAACTTCTACAATGAAAATATTAAATGTAACTGAAGTTCTAACTAAATGGAAAGAAATCCTGTGCTTATGGTTAGAAGGCTTAATATTGTTAAGATGTCATTGCTGGGGCTGGGATTGTAGCTTAGTGGTAGAGCACTTGCCTCGCATTCGTGAGGCCCTGAGTTCGATCCTCAGCACCACATACAAAGCAATAAAATAAAGACATTGTGTCCATCTACAACTAAAAAAATATTTTAAAAAAAAGATGTCATTGCTACTGGAGATAATCTACAGATGCAATACAACCACTATTAAAATGCTAATGCACTTTTTTTGCATAAATAAAAAAGCTGATCCTTCAGTTGATATGGAATTACAAGGGATCCCAAAGAACAAAATTAGTATTTTGGAACAACGAAGGTGCAAGACACACACGTCCTTGTTTGAAAACTCACTGCAAAGCTACAGCACTTAAAACAATGTGGCATTGTTGTGACGATAGAAATGTAGAGCAATAAGATAATTTTCTTCTAGAAGAAAACATGTAAATAGCCAATAGGCACATTATTTGTAATTAGGGAAATGCAAATCAAAGCTACAGCAGATTTCCTCTTGATTCCAATTAGGATAGCTATAACAAAAATGATAATAAACAGAAAATAACAAGCATTTACAGAGACATTGAGGAATTGGAACCCTGGTACATGGCTGGCAAAAATGTGAAACGGCACACCTGCTGTGGAGAACAATTTGGCAGCTCCTCTAGACGCTAAGATCACAACTGCATAGGAAACAGCAACTCCATCCTAGATGTCTACATGAAATAATTGCAGACTGGTTCTCCAGCAAGTGTGTGTATATGTGTGTTTGTAGCAGCGGTGGAGGTGTAAGGCCCAACTGTCCATCCGTAGATGAATGGATGGACAAATTTCCATACATACGATAGAATGATACTTGGCCATAAAGAGAGTGAAGTATTGCTGCAGGCTGCAGTGTGCATGACCTTGAAAACCGTATGCTACCTCTAAGACGCCAGGCACAAAAGGCCCGTTACTGTGTGACGACGTGTGTGTGTAACCTCCACGGACTCAGAGCTGGCATGTGGCTGCCAGGGCTGGGGCGAGGGTGGAGAGTAGCTGCACACCAGGTGCCTCGGGACAACGAGCTCTGGAAATCCACTCAGGCAATAGTCGCACAACACTGAATATATCTGCGATGCTTTGATGCTGCTGAGTTTGCTGTGTGAGTTTGACCTCAATTAGTATGTATGCGTGTGTGTGTGTGTGTGTGTGTGTGTTCTTTTGCACTTATTCTAAGGGTTATTCTAAGGGTTTAAACAAGGAAAACCTCCTTGTTTATAGAACACAATGAGACATTACTTAACTAATCTTGAGAAAGTGTCTTTCTCTGTGTTCACACTTATTTCTTTCCAGTGAAAGCGGCAGATGGGGGAGGGCTGGGGAGGGTGGTACTGGAGGCTGAACCCAGGGGTGTTCTATCTCTGAGCTACATTCCCAGCCCTTTTTAATTTTTGACATAGGATCTCACTAAGTTGTTGATGCTGGCCTCAAACTTGGGATCCTCCTTCCTCAGCCTCCCAAGCAGCTGGGATTGCAGGTTGTTGAGGGGTGTGCTGGGTCAGAGTGTTAGGTGTTCTTAAGTGTGACTTCCAGAAAGCCTGTGCCACTTCCAAACTGGCACTTGGATGAGGTTCCCTCACAGAAACTCAGGGTTACCACGTTTTATAACGTGTCCTGATCAAGTGGGTACAAGATGACTTGCCATTTATGTCTTAGCTCATTTGTGTTATGATGGCTTTTAGCTTCTCCATATAAGCAGATTCCCTACTTGGATTTTCTCTGGCAAGAGGCTTATTTAAATGTTTTGCCTGATTGTTGATATGCAGGGATTCCTCATCTATTCTATTAATCTTATGTACAGTTCAGGTGTCCCAATTATTTGTCTGTCTGTTCATTTTATTTATATTGGCTTTTGTTGAATCTCCAATATTAATGCAGTTAAAACCATCTTTTCTTTTTGCTCTAGCTTAGATTTTTAGCATTATTTGAGAAAACAAACCCTACTCCAAAGTCACAAAATTATTACTACATGTATTCCTTTATCAACTTCAGAATTTTATTGTTCATGCTTTTGTGTATGATGGGGAACTAGCATGATTTTTTTCTGTGTTTATGGAGTCGGTTTTTATCTGCAAGATAACTTACCTTTCCTTCCTTTTAAGAACCACTGTATCAATGCACAATTTACCTGTGCCTACCTGATGTGCACATCTCAAAGAGCTTGGACACAAGCATGTGCCTGTGAAGCCATAAGCACCATCAAACTCACAGACATGTCCATCACCTCAAGGGCTCCTCCCTCCCCTATCTATTATTAGTGGGTTTTGGTTTTGGTAAGAACACTAGCATAGAACTCATCACTGGCTGAGCAGGACTCCTCTGGAATGCCTGTATCCTGTGTGACTTTTACCCTTCAACCATCATCTCACCATTTGCACTCCCCCAAAAACCCAGCTCCTGGCAACCACCTGTCTACTGTCTGTGTCCACAAGTTGAACTTTTAGATTTCATGTACCAGTCAGGTCAGGCAGGGCTTGTCTTCCTACGTCTGGCTGATTTTGCTCCACATATTACCCCACAGGCCCATTCACGCCAATGTAAATGGAGAACTCCTTTGTTAAAGCTGGATGCCGTTCCACTGTATTGTGTATATGCCGTGGATTTTTACATCCATTCACCCCTCAGTGGACATTTAAATTGTTTCCCTATCTTGGTTATTTTTCATACTGCTGTAGTTAACATGGGCATGCAGATAAATCTTTGAGATCCCAATTTAATTCTTTTGGACGTACACCCAGAAGTGGGATTGCTGGACCATAAAGCATAGTTCTATTTTTTATGAACCTTCACACCACTCTCCACAATGGCTCAGCCAAACTACACGCCCATCCACAGTGTGCGTTTCCCTTTCCCCAAGCCCTCACCGGCACTCATGGCCTGTTGTTTCAGTGGCAGCCGTAGGAAGGCTGGTGACTGAGGGTGCTTCAGTTAGCATGTCAAGGAGAGAAGTCGGCTTCTCACAGCTCAGAGCCGGAGACGTCCAAGATGAGCCCCGGAAGCTCTGGAGTCTATAAGGGTCCTGTGTCTCTGCTCCATGACGGGGCGCCTGTGCTGGCCTCCTCCAGAGGGGGATCGTGACTGAAGCACTTCCTGCAGTCTCCCCTCTTCAGACCTCATGCTAGCAAATAGGTATTAACTCAGGAATTGTATGTGGATACGTTCAGACCATAGCAGAAATGATAGCTCAGCGGAGGCTTTGGTTTGCACTTCCCCAATGGTTAGTGATACTGAGTGGCTCGCCAAATATCTACTGGCTGATTTTATGTGTTCTCTGGAGAAATGTCTTACTCAGGCCCATTGCCCATTTCCTAACATGGTTATTTGATTTTTACTACTTAGTTGTATGAGTTAATCATATATTTTGGTTTTTTTATTTGTTCTTTTTAGTTACACATGACAGTAGAGCCTATTTTGACATATTCATACCGACATGGAGTGTACCTTATTCTAATTAGGACCCCGTGCTGTGGATGTACACGATGGCGAGACCCATTGTGGGATATTCACATACATACACAAGAAAGTCGTGTCTGACTCATTCTGTCACGTGGTTGGATCCTAGCCCCTATCAGACCCAGCAGCTGCCTTCTGCACCCCATCGGTGGCCTCTTCCTTCAGGTCGTTGTCTCCTTAGGTGTGCCGAATCTTTTCCATGTAACGTAATCCCAGTTATTTTGGCCTTGTTGCCTGTACCATATCAAAAAAAAATCATTTCTGAAACTAATATAAAGCAACCTTTTCCCTAGGTTTTCTTCTAGACGTTTGCAGTATCAGGTGTTTATTCTACTTGGAGTTGGTTTTTCACATGCGGGAAGATTAGGGTCTGTTTTCATTGGTTGACATGCAGGGGTCGAGTTTTCCAAAGCCACTTGTTAAGGATGTGCCCTTTCCCTGTGGGGTATTACTGGGGCCTCGTGAAGGATTTACCAACGATGTACGTGTGGATTTACTTCTGGGCTCTTTCTTCTGTTCGATTGGTCTTTGTACCATTCTGTTTTAATTGCTCTAAATTTATAATGCCTTTGAAATCAGGAAGTGTGATGACTCCAACTTTGTTACTCTTGCTCAGTGTTTCTTAGATATTGGGATCTTTTGTGGTTCCAGACTTTTGAACAGCTTTTTTTCTTTCTATTTCTGCTAATAAACTACATTGAGATTTTGATAGGGAATAGTATTAAAACCGTAGCAGTATTGAGTGGTATGAACAATTTAACAATATTAGTTCTTCCAGTCCATGGCATGAGGTATATTTCCACCTGCTTATATCTACTTTAATGCCTTTTGTGAGTGTTTTATAGTTTTCAGGACACAGGCCTTTCACCTACTTGGTTAAATCTGTGCCTGAGTATTCCATTCTTTTAGGTGCTATTGAAAATGTCGGGTGTTTTTTTTTTTTGCATTTATTTTATAGATAGTTCATTATTAGCATATAGAAACAAATGATATTTGCATGTTGATTTTATATCCTGCAATTTTGTTGAATTTTAAAATTAATTGTAACAGTTTTTTGGTGGAGTCTGTAGAAAATTCTAAAGACTGTGTATTAAAATCATTAGGAACAATTTAACACTGCTCCAATTTGAGTGCCTTTTATTTTCCCCTCTTGCCAGGATTTCCAGGACTATTTGAATAACAGAGGCAAGAGTGTCCACTCTTTCTCTTCCTGATTTTAGAGGAATCTTCCAACTTTTAGCCATGGGGTGTGATATTACCTGTGGCCTTGCAACGCATGGTCTTTATTGTTTTGGGGTACATTCCTTTTATACCCAATTTGTTGAGAGTTTTTAATCATAAAATGATGTTGATTTTTGTCAAACGACTTTTCTGCATCTGTTCACATGATTGTATGATTTTTGTCCTCATTTTGGTAACGTAGTGTGTTACACTTGCAGATTTCTGTGTCTTGAGCCATCCCGGCAACCAAGGATAACTACTCCCTGATCCTGGTGTGTGTTGTCTTCAGTGTGCTGTGGCATCTGGTTTGCTAGTGTCTTGTTAGGGACTTGTTTCTGCTCACCTCATGGCAACCAGGAAGCATCGGGAGAGGTTTGGGGGTGTGGCCAGGGACAAGACGTACCCCTGTGACTCCCATCCCCACCTGGGGCCCACCTCCTGAGAGTCCCCCCCCCAGTGGCTCTATGAACTTGAGACTAAGCCACCAACACATGGACCTTAGGGGACACTCCAGATCCCAACCCCCTAGACGTACCGTGTTCATGGTATTTTCATTCCTTGTCCCCAGGAATTTTTTTATTTCTCTTTTGGTTTCTTCTCTGATTCCGTGGTTTTCACACATGTGCTGCTGAATTTTGCCCTGATTTGGATAGTTCAGTTTTCTTCCTGTTGTTGATTTCCAGTTCCACGCCACTGTGGTCAGAAAGGCATGAGTTTATGTGAGGAAACTTGATGGGACTCACTTTGTGGCCTTGCCTGAGACCTGTCCTGGACAGCAATGTGCATGTGCTGGGAAGAAGGTGAGCTCTGCAGCTGGGGAGCATCCCGTTGCTCAGACCCACGCCACGGCCTTTCAGTCTGTGAGGTGTGGCCACTGTTGAGGTGGACTATTCAAGACCCCTACCATTATTGTAGTGCCATCTGCTTCTCCATTTAGCTCTGCTAATACACACACCTAGGTGCTCTGATGTTTTGTGCATGTATATGCAAAACTTATTCTATCCTTTCTATGAACTGAATGCTTCATCTTTATAAAATGACCTTCCTTGTCTCTTGTGAGAGCTTTTTGACTTGGTTTACTTTGATATGAGAACGGTCCTCCCTGCTCTCCTATGATTACCCTTTGCATGAAATATGTTATTCTGTCCCTTCATTTTCAGCCTGTACGAGTCCTGAAAGCTAAAGTTTTTTGGTATACAGCATATAGTTCAATCTTGTTTTTAAATCCATTTCATTATCCTCAATCTTTTAACTGGATTATTAAATTCATTTACATATAAAATAAATATTGATAGGTTCAGACCAACAATTGTCATTTTGTTCATCGTTCTCTATCTCTCTGTCTAGTCTCTTTACCCCTTTCTTCCTCTTTTATTCTCTCCCTTTGTGATGTGAATTTTTTCTGAAGTGGTATGGTTTGATTTGTTTTATCTTTTGCGTGTGTCTTGAACACGCAGGTTTTGGTTTAATGATTACCATGAAACCTATATGAAACATCTTCTAGTTATAATAATCTATTTAACTTGATAGCAACTTTATTTCAGTCACATATAAAATCTGCACTTTGATTCTCCCCACATTTCATGTTATTTATGTCACAATTTACATTTTTGTAAATTTTTATCCACTAACAAATTATTGTGATGATAGTTGTTAATGATTTTATATTTTAACTTTTACACTAGAGTCCAACACCATCCACATGCCACATTGTAGCCCAGGACATTCTGAACTGGCAATCCCCTTGCCTTGGCCAGCGCGCTTCGAATCTTCAGAGCCTTCCACGTGGCTCTTCAGTGTCTTTTCATTTCGTTTTACTCCCATTGGTGTTTCTTGCAAGGCTGGTCTGGTGGTGGTGAGCTCCTCCAGCACCTGCCTGTCTGCAAGTCCTTTGTCTCTTCATTTCTGAGGGACGGGCTCCATGGCCTCCAAGGGCGGCCTGCTTTGGGTGCAAGATTTCATGCAGGCCACGCACAAATGTTTCTCATAAAACATTTGAATACACCTTCCTGCTCTTTAAGGCCTGCAAGTTTTCTGATCAGAAATACACTGGCCGTCATCTGGAGGAGCTCTTGTAGGCGATGCGTCATTTTTCTTTTTCTGATTTAAACATTTTGTTTTTGTTTTTGACCTTTGAAAATTTGATTATAATATTTCTCTGTGAAGACCTCCTTATTCTCAGCTGTTCTGGAGTTCTCTGGGCTTCTTGGACCCTTAGTTCATTTAACTCTTTAGATTTGGGGCTTTTCTGCCGTTATTTTGGGTTAGCTTTCTGCCCCCTCCTCATTCTCCGTTCCTTCTGGACATCATCATGTGTCTGTTGGTTCACCTGCTGGTTTCCCACGACTGCCACAACCTATTTCCACTCCTTTTCTTTGCTTTTAAGTCTTGCTTCTCTACTGGGTGATGTGAAATGATTGGTCTTCAAGCTTTCTGAGGCTTCTGGTTAGCCCGTCAACTGTCGATGCTTTGTGTGGAATTTTTCACTTCAGGCTTTATATGTGTCTGCTCAATTCCTTTTTATGATCCTGCTTTATACTGAATGTCTCATGTATAGCTTTCCTGATTTCATCTAGTGATTGTATTTTCTTGTAGCTCACTGAATTTCAAGGTAATTATTTTAAATTCTTTGCCAGGAAGTTTGTGGGTTTTCTTACAGTTGGGCTCAGCCTCTAAGGCTTTAGTCTTTTCCTTTAGTAATGTCATGTTGCCTCGATTCTTTCTGCTCTCTCCAGCCTTCTGTTGCCATTTTGGCACTTGTGCTTCTCCAGCCCTCACTGACTAGCCTCAGAAGGGAAAGAGCGGGGCTGGAATTGTAGCTCAGCGGTAGAGCGCTTGCCTCGCAGGCGTGAGGCCCTGGGTTCGATCCTCAGCATCACATACAAAGCAATAAAATAAAGACATTGTGTACACCTACAACTGAAAAAATATTTAAAAAAAAAAAAAAAGAAGGGAAAGAGCTTCACCAGTAAGCCTGATGAGAGATTCAGCCAGAGCTCAGGGTCCTCTCAGATTTTCCCTGTGGCTGTACCTGCTATACTCCTCTTGTTCCTTCTTTTCCTAGGTGCCTGTGCCTTCCATCTCCACGAAGCCAGGCTTGATGCTGAGAGACACCCACTTATTTTTCCTAGGGTAGGGCCCTAAGTGCTCAAAGGTGTGCACCTTCTTGCTGACTTGTAAAGCCACACCAGTCACTAAGCTCTGGATTTGCTGCTGCACTCTGTATGCTATCCACAAGAGTTCATGCAGGCCACGCACAAGGATGTGTGGGATGCCATCCACAGGAGCAGAGACACAAGATGTGGCTGCATCAGCTGCTTTGGAGGTCTTCAGGTGATTCGTCCTGCAAGGTTCAGTGATGGGTCTCTTGGTGGACTCTGCAAGCTGGTTGCCAGGGTCAGTAATGCTCTTGAGAAGCACACACAGTCAAAATGCTCTCTCTCTTCCTCTCTGCTCTTAGCTATCCCCCAGCAACTCATCCATGCTTCTTCCTTCGGCGTCCCTGATGGGATGGAAGTGGGCCTCCTGGGTAGCATACGCAAGCCTGGGAAATTGGGTGCTCATATCATTCTGTCTTTTCCCAGTAGTGGAAACTGCAGTCCAATCAGGCCCCTCCTAACACCGCGCTGTGCCACCCTGGGGAGAAATTTCGTGGATAAAGGAAGCTGCGCCTCTTGCCCTCTTCAGTATGCTCACCGCTGGGACTTTTGTTCCCCACTGAGATGGCATAAAGTCAGCTAGTGTCTGTGGCTCCCACAAAGGTATTCTCATCCATGGGTGGCTGCCAAAGTTGGTGCTTCTGTGGAGAGGTGAGAGCTGGGACCTCTGACCGTTTCATATCACTGATCAGTCATTCCTGTCCTTTTGCTCTTAATTTGTAGGGTCAACTTTGACATTTATCAAGTTAATTTAAATAAGTTGTGTTTTATTTTAGCAATGTATGATATTCCACTTGACTGTTTTTTTATTTGTTTGTTTTGTTTCAACTTACAGGTTTATAACATACCTTAATGTCTATTTGGACATACCAGCTTTGCCCACTTTTGATCTTATTTCTCAAAATTTCAAAATTAACATAGCAACTCATATAATTTCACAAGTGTTTGTTGAGATCCTCAGAACATCCCCCTATTGCTGTCGAGCCACACTTGTTTTTCTGCAGTAAACTCTACTTGATTATGATGTATTATATTTTTACTCTTTAAAAAGATTAAAATCTTTTTAATAATCTAGGTCTATGTTCACAAGTAAAATTGGTTTATAGTTTTCTCTTGTAGCTTTATTTAATTGAAATGAACTTACCCTAACTATAAAATGTTTTAGACTACCTCCCTTCTTTTTCTGTTTTCTACAACTACTTTCACAAGATACCGATTACCTATTCCTTCAAGTTTGGCAGCATTTTTTGGTACAACTTTCTGGGCAAGAGCCTTTTTGTGGTTCCACTCTAACATGTCATATAATGCATGAGAAAACATTTTTTTATTACAGTGGGTTTTTAATGAATGTGCAGCTGAGTGTATAATGTCATGTAAGGTAGATTTGGGCTGTCGACTGATAATCAAGGTTGGACTCATGACACTCCTCTGCTCGTGGGCCAGCCTCCACCACAGGTGGTACAGAGATGAGGTCTCTGGGCCACTGGAAGAGGCAGAGCGGTGTTGCTAAGCTTCTCACGGCCTCTGCTTTCACCCTCAGGACACACGGGGCGGCTGCTGAAGTCACTGTGCTTCCTGAGCCTGTCTTTCCTGTTGCTGCACGTCATCTTCCACATCACCCTGGCCAGCCTGGAAGCCCAGCACCGCATCGCACCTGGATACAACTGTGAGTGTCCGAGGGTCCACTCCTCCGCTGTGTGGGTGTGTGTGCGTCACCATAGGTGTGGTGTGAATTCGGAGTGTGCTGTGGTCACTGGCAGTCCAGCGCAGTGTAAATACACCTAAGAAGCTCGGCAGTGGAGAGTGAGATCATGAGGACGGCTTGATTGGTGAATCCCTAGCGAACATTAGCTCTGGGGTTCCCCTGAGTGCAAAGCATTAGCATTGAACTTCACCCCAAAATCAAGATTTACATGCTGTCCTTGGAGTTTACAGTATGAAGAGAATCGTACCATTCCTAACACCATAAACAAGAGCACAAAATTGGATAACATTACGTAGATCATGTGACAAGGACATTGATCGTGTTATAAACCATAACATAAGATTTCTTGTGTCTTTGGGGGAAAATGTGATAGAATACAGATAGTTCCTTTTTCAAGTTGGGAGTTCTGTACTGGCATTCATAGGGAAGGAAGACGTTGTACACCTATAATATTTTGAATTTGTGATCTGAAAACGTCAGCATACTTAGGCTTTGTCCAGAGTGTCTTCCCAAAACCAGGCATTGGTTTTTGTAGGATGAGTGATTATCACTGGGGACAACAGGAGCCCCGGGTGGCTGGAGGGCGCCCACGTGCTTCTCCCTGGGCCTGCCGGCACCTGGGGAGCAGGAAGCACACTGTCATCGCAGTTTCTACTCGTCAGCTTTCCTCTGAAGGACCCATCTGTGGCTTTGAAATTTGCTGAACTTGGTTAAGTGCAGGTACAACCAATATGAAGTCAACGCGCCCTCCCGTAAAGTAAGAGGGTCGAGTTCCTCGCAGATCGGAGAGCATCTGGGTAGACACAGCGAGGCCCCTAGCTGGAAGGCGTGTCCTGAACCACTCTTCCTCCCTCCGCGTGGGCCTCAGGCCTGCGCAGAGCCGCGGGGTGTGCGCGGTGGCCGCTTTACTGAGTTCAGAGCCCCTCTGATGGCAAAGCCTCCCGCAGTGGCTTTACTGCAGTTCTATAGCAGAAAGTCCTGCTGCTGTTCTTAAAATTGCTGTGTGATTCACATGCCGCAAAATTCACCCATTTAAAGATACACTTCAGTGGGGTTCTAGTATATTGAGACAGCAACTGCCCACAGCGCTACTTCCGATGCAGTATTGACCCTCGAAACCCAGATCCAGGAGTAGTATCTCCCCATTTCCTTCCCAACCACCCAGGCTACCTCTCATTTCCTTTCTGTCTTTATTCAATTTACTTTTGCTGGACGTTCTATCTAAACGAATACAATCTGTGGCCTTTTGTATCTGGCTCCTGTTCTTTTTTTTTTTTTAATATATATTTTTTACTTGTGGATGAATTTATTTTTATTTATTTTTATGTGGTGCTGAGAATCAAACCCAGTGCCTCAGGCATGCTAGGCAAGTGCTCTACCACTGAACTACAACCCCAGTTCCTGGCTCCTGTTCTTTAGCATACCCTTTTCAAGGCTCATCCATGATATAGCATGTATCAGTACCTACTTCCTTTTTCATGGCTGAATAATATTCACTTGTTAACATGTGGTTTAATGTTGGATAGAAGCCAAACATCATTTAATTACTAAAGTCTTGATAAAACTGAGTGTTTAAATCATGGCATTTGGGTTATAGTGATAAAAAGCACTGATTATATTAGCTAGTTTCACTCCTAACCTAGAAAGTTAGCAACAATATTTTATAGTGCTTTGTAATAAAAAATCATTGGCATATTTCATAGTAAGGCACTCCAGAGACCATAAGGGCATATTTTATAACTATTGTGTTATCCAAATAAAAATATTTGAACTCATATTTTGAAGAATATGAGTTCTTCATCACCAGAAGCAATTTAGCACAGAATACTTTTTGACTTATAAGATTTTTTAATCTGAGTTGATTAATATCTCTCTCTCCTTTCTGCATATGTTCTGGGTACTGAGTGATGTGGGGAGGATCAGTGGAGAGTGTCCAGCTTAGCAAGTGTAACTCATGATCTCTTCCACCTCAGGGAGTCTAGGCATTTCTATTTTTATCTACAATAAGGGTTTTCCACAATTCTTCAAAATAAAATTACAGAATGAAGTGTTAGAACAAATCCCCTTTTCCGCATTACAGCAGGATCTCTCTCCACGTCCGCTTCCATGAGGTATAGCCAGATGCGCACACAGACACACATGCTTCTGCTCTGGTCTGACTCCTTCCAAAGCAAGGATCAGAACGCACAGGTGCTCAGATGGGACCTCAGTCGTCTGAGTCCCCAGGGTGGAGCAGGGGTAGAAAGGGCTGAGCTCTCGGCTTGCCCTGCCCAGCTTCCTCGCCTGCCCCGCAAGCCCCTTCCCAGTGCTCAGTCTTCTCAGCGCGACCAGGTGCCCGCAGGTGCCCATCAGCACCCGCTCCAGTTCTTACCACAGTGTACCTGACATGTCACAATCCAACAAACGCCTTCCTTCCTTTCTCTCCGTGTCCCCAGTGAAAGCGCTCCTCTGCTCCACCAAAGCCAGCGAGTGACCACTGGGATGGCAAGCTCTGTCTGTACCAAGTCAAATTCCAAATTGATGCCCATTTGTTTCAGTGCCCAGGTTCCCATTTGAAGTTCCAGTATTTCTGATGAAGTAACCAACAGGCAAGGGCGAGGTTAGACGGAGTTAAATGAAATCTGAGTTCTTTGCTCCCAGCCTTAGGCCCCGTGAAGATGAGTGGGCATCGTAAATTCCTCTGAAGCAACCAGTGATGTCCGGCTCCCCCTGGCTCGCCGTGGGTGCCGCAGATTCGGTTCCACTTCATGTGCAGCGTTAATACTAATACATTCTTGAAAAAGGATAAAAGAGAAGGACAAACAAACTTCAGAGCTTTGCCAACTAGTGTTGAGTCCAAGATGCACACAGACTGGGTTTTCAGCCTGAGGCGTTTTGTAACGATGGAGTCGTGTAAACTCTGCACACCTCAGGTGGTCATGGAAACCCAGCCTTCGACCGAGCTGACTTCATTCTGCAATGCTGTCCATGTCGCGCTCTCTCCAGAAGGGGAGCGAGGTCTCACCCTCCGGTTGTAAACACGCACTGGGTTCTTCTAATCTCCCAGCGCTGATGCTCAGCCTAGTTTGGCCTCTGCAGATATAAAGGAGCAAATTTAAATGAAAAGGACCACAGCTGCCTGGGTCCTGGTGCTGTCAGTGCTGTCAGGGCACTGCCGGGTCGGTTCCTGGGCATGCTCAGGGGCACTCAGGCCAGGCCACTGAGTGCTCGTTTGTACGTGTTTCATTTATTCTCCTAACGACTGCTTTTCCTATTTAACACTCAGATCCTCGCCTGGTTGTGGCCAGAGCCCCCAGCCCCACCCCGGAGCCCACAACACGTGTTTGAGGGACAACAGTAGCATTTATAAACATTGAGTCACTGGACGTCCCTGTCCCCAGAGCCTCTGAGTATTAACTGGCAGTAGTAAAACCTCCTTCAGACTGCTCTGTTTAGTATTTGACTAGCTGGCGGGCTTGTTAAAGGTGCCATTGTGCAGAACTGAAACCCAACCCAGCCCTGCTCTCTCTCCCTCTCCCTCTCCTTCACTTTCAAAATGGAGTTCTTATAGGCAAGTGAGGATCCTTCGGGCAGGGGCACTGCTGTAAATTCTGCTCAAACGTGTTTTGCAGCTAACTAAAATATTTTCATTCCATCACAACGAGGCTACTTAAATAAACGTGAACCTGGTTTCAATTATGTCATTACAGATTACATAGAAGTAGTGTGTCTGACTGGGGTGGATGTGTAGCCACCCTAGAGAGATTTCCAGGCCAGTCTGGATCCCTGTGCTTTGCTAGAGCACATTATTGATGGAAAGAAACGTTGGGGTTCAAAGCTATGTTAGAGAAATTTCTGATGATAGCAGCTACTTTGATAGCTATTTATAGGACATTTACTAATTGTAAGACCCCAGAAATCATGAGATTCCTTTTCCAATTCCTCTTTTTCTCTCCCCGCAGATGCCTGTGCTATTCTTCATCAAGGGCGCCCTGCGCTGCCCCATTTAAGGTTACAAACCAGTCTCAGGGTGGGCAGGGCCAGCAGCCTGGAGGTGAGGGACAGCTTCTCTCCCCAGGCTCGTCCACCCGGTGACAGAGGAGTCATTTTACTCAGGCAGAGGCCGGGCTGCGGGCCCTGCCAGGCCTGTAGGCTGTACCCTCACAGTCCCCTTCTCCCAGGAACGTCGTTTTGTGTAGACATGCAACACCCGTGTGCACTCAGCCGTGGGGTGGGGCCGCGAGAGGGGAGAAAGTCTCGGGGCCTGGGGAGTCGCAGAAGCCAGAGGGCACCCACGCTCCCTCTGAGCACGAGCCGTCAGGATTCCCCACGCTTTCCCCTTTTTATTTTATTTTAATTCTCCATATTGTGTTAGTGCGTCGCAGTGGTACCTGCCAGCGGGATGCGGTGTTACACGTTGGTTCAAGCCACGACACAGCAGTGTCACTGGTCAGTGTCACTCCCCAGGATCCGCTGCCTTGGTCCCGCTGAGCTCCCTCTGATTTCCCTGAGACCCCGCCCCCTCCCACCTTCTTTGCCCTTTTCCTCTGTATCTTCAGCACATGGGGGCAGCATGCGACCTTGGCCTTCTGAGTCTGCCTCAGCTTTCTCACGTAATGGGCTCAGGCTCCAGCCATTTTCCTGCAAGTGGCATAATTTCATTTTCCTGTAAGGCTGAATAAGACCCCGTGTACAAACGCGTCCTCCTCAGCTCTGCCCCGTCACTCCTCATTAACGGGTTCTGGATTGTTTCCTTCTGTGCCCCTCCTAGGCCTTTGGCTGAGTCCAGTTTGAAGAACTCACATGAGCGTTTCTGGGGTGTGGTCCAGCGTTTCCTCTTTGTCCCCACTGTTAGCTGACCACCTCTCTGCTTGCTCCACTGTGGGGCTCTCGGCCGGTTCACTTCTGCCCAGTACATAGACCCTGAGAGCCACTGGGGTGAGGGACTCTGGAGGCCTGTTTGTTCTTCCAGGAGGACATGCGACTTGCCCCCGAAACCCTTGAACCCAGAACTTGCCACTGGCTTTGACGGTGCTTTTTCCTGCCCTTCTGCAGCCCTCAGAGCCTCAAGGCTCCCGAGGCTGGCTGAGACATCGCTGGCGGCAGTGAGACCAAGGGACAGACAAGCTGGCAGTGCCTCCTCCCACCCCTGACGTGAGTGGAGTGTGAGGCCCTGTACAGGGAGGCTCCCGCCATGCCCACTCCCTGGCACCCACGTTTGCAGAGCACAGATGCTGACAACTGCAGGTGGCCCTGGGATTCGCAGTGTCACCTGCTGGGTCCATCCTGGTAAAATGACTCCATGGCCTACGTAGACTCCTCGTTATGGCTTTCATGTTGGACATAGTCTGGGGAGGGCAGGACTGATGCAGCCGAGATGGAGGCATAGCATGGAGGAGGAGGAGCACCCAGACCTCTTGAAATTACCTGCTGTCACTGGAAAAGCCCAGCAGGCTCAGGGAGGCGGCCTTCCAGAGGCCTGGCCCTTCTGTCCCCTCCCTCCTGCTCTGCTCTACCTTTTCCTGGTTCAGGCACATGGACAGGTTCTGCTCCCTGGGAGTGAGCTTCCTGAAAGCAGTTACTGCCCCTCAATAAGACAAATGAAAACAAAAACAAAACAAATTTGTTCCAAGTTGGGGTTCCGCCTCTGGCCATCTGGGCAAGGTTTGGACAGCACAGTCCCAGCTTCTCTTAACTAGGGTGGTCTGGAAGGACGTGGGCCACACACCCACCTTCCAATCACATGTGTAGTAAGAGGAGTTAGCCGGCAGTGCTGCCGTTTGCCCCCCACGGCCCTCGGACACAGGCCACCCTGGCCCTAGTCGGGTGCTCTGCCGTCTGGGGGAGGCAGCTCAGGCGAAGGCAGATCAGCAGAAGTGCTTGGAATCAGTGCTGAAGGAGCTCCAGCAGCTCACGTCTGGCAGAGCTGGTGTTCCTGGAATCATGAATGCAAGTAGTTTTCACAGTCAAAAGCCAGACACGGGTAAGAGGGAAAGCTGAGGGGTGTACCTCGCGGAGGGCCGTGCCCCCGGGATGAGAAACCCATCATCCAAGGCTCCGGGATGTCTCGGAGTGACAGTCACACGGGAACATTCACTCTGTGCAGCATTTTCCAAATAGGATATCTCCTTTATGATGGGAAGTATTACCACGAGGATTTAAATACTACTTAATACATGAGCAAACCTAGCATTTTAGGGGACCGGCTAGCCACTCATCTGTGCCTCTGCTTCCTGTACTATGAAGGGAAGACAGCAGTTGCCATCTCAGGCTGCTATGAAGGGGAGGAGGTACAGGCCTGGGAGCCGTCCCCAGGTGCCCAGTACACACAGGCTGCTGTTGCGATGGCCAGAGAACCTGCACTTCTCATCCAAGGTCACACACGACCATGAGGTGCTAGGAACAGCTCAGAACCAAGTAATGCACTGTTACGCTGATAAAATCCGAAAATTAGGAAGCTTCCCTGGTACCAAAGCTTTGTTTAACTGTTCCTGGTTAGAAGTCATCTGCAACTGCCTTTCAGAATGTCCTGCACCAAGAGTGAGCAACAGGGACGTTCCACACTGCGTGGCTGATGAGCTGAGTGCCTGTGCCCAGTCCCCTGGAGCCCACTCCCCCTGCCTCCTGCCTTCAGGGGGGTCCAGCCTTTGCCTCTGTCCACAAGCTGGTCTGCAGCCAGCTGGACCTGTATTATAAATCCTGAGAAAATTGGAGACTGATGCCAATCAGTCAGTAAATTGACAGTAGTGAGCTGGACAATTTTCCTTGAGGCATGAACCCCTGAGATCCTGGACCTGAGGCCGTTTCTGTGACTGTGAGGGATGGCTTGATCTTTCCCTACTCAACACTCAGTAATGACACCCAGCAGCGTGTTCTCAGGTATGTTGAGAAGGAAGCTGTCCTCGTTCTGCACTGACCTTGCTGGCCCACACTGCCCCAGGGGCGACTCACATAGACCTTTCTTGTCTAAAACACCAGCTCCATTGTTGTGAGATCCTGTGTGTGTTTCTCTGAAGGCAGAGCAGCTCACCTCTGATCTGGGGTTTTGACGGTGCCAGCTGGCGCAGGGCCCCTCCTCCGCCAAGCTCGCTCCTCTCAGCCCTGAGGAGGGGACAATCCCAGAGCTGCTGGCACAGGTCCTGCGTTCTTGCTGCCTGTCTGCTTTGCTTTTTCCTCACTGTATCTCACAGTCAGCTGTGTGTGTGTCTCAGTGTGTGTGTGTATGTACTATCTCTGTGTGTGCATGTGGGTGTGAGTGTGCAAGTGTGCATGTGTGTCTCTGTGTGTGCATGTGTGTGGGTGTGGCAAGCATCTTTTTGGTTCTAAGTTTTGTTCTAAGTCAGTAAGAATAGCAGCTTCACTGTATGATCAACCATTAAGCACTAGGCATATTTCAGTCACAATATCTCCGTTCTGTAGTATGGCCTTGCAACACCCGTGACCCGTTACCCAGCTGCAGGTAAACAGACTGAGCAGCAGAAGAGTTAAGTTGTTATCAGTTAAGAAAACAAAAGGAGGGGCAGATTGGGTGGCAGCTTGCACGGTGCCAGGATGCAGGGTGCTGGCCGTGTGCGCAGGCCAGGGCCAAGCGGGTGGGACAAAAGCTGCAGAGGGGCAGGTTCTGTGCACCTCCTCACACAGTTTGGGGATCAGGACAGAAAAGTGTAAGAGAAAGCTGGAGTTAGAAGTAATAGGGGAGGAAGGAGAGGAGCAGAGTCCTGGGGTAGGCGAGCTGTAGCAGGTGTCTCATGAATAACATCAGGGAGGGGAAGGAGCCCCCAAGTGAGAGCACATTAGGGCTCCTCAGGCTCATCTGCCCCTGCCCCCATGCCCACCAGTTCCTGCTGTGAGATAATCAGTCACAGAGCAGAAAATCTAAAATGATGTGGGATTGATTCTGTTTGCTTAAACAACAGTTGACTTAACCTCAGTTTCCTGATGCAGCATTTCTAGCGTCAATTATTTACAATAATAGCAATAAAGCAAGTCTGTGTGGTGTGGGCTAAGCACAGCCTTGAGGCAAGAGGCGGACGATGGGACCATGACTGTGTGCCTCCAACTTTAGGCCTGATAAAGGACCTCTCAGGGCCGTGGTGGGAGGCCAACTCAGGGAGACAATAGAAGGACATCTAAGGGCCATGCTGGGAGGACTTCTCAGGGCTGTGGTGGGAGGCCAACTCAGGGAGACAATAGAAGGACATCTAAGGGCCATGCTGGGAGGACTTCTCAGGGCCGTGGTGGGAGGCCAACTCAGGGGCACGATGGAAGCACCAGTGTGCTGAGTGTCCTCATGGCATCCCAGAAGGCATTCTCTGCACCAGGTCAGCCAGTCCTCAGACTTAACTCTGAAACAGCTGTGTTTATTAGGATTTAACATGTGGAATCATAAATAGAAAACATAGGCTCACTCTGACACACAAATGGCCTGAAATGTAAAGAATGCTCCCCGTGTCAGTCCTCAAGGGCATGTGGGTTAAAAACCAACTAGGATGGCTGGATTTAGAGACAAACAATAGCAAGTGTTGGTGAGAATGCGGAGGACCGAGGCCTCTTGCCCACTGCTGTGGCAACTGGAAGTTGGCGCCCTGCTGTCAGAAACAGCTTGTCAATCAAGGAGCCATCATGTGATCTGGTAGTTCCACTCCCAGCTCTTCCCCCAAAGAATGGGAACCAGTTGCTAACACGTGCTCACAAGCGTTTATAGCAGCATCACACACAATATCCAAAGATGGGAACAACCCAAATATCCACCACAGAATGAATGGATAAACGAAATGGAGTGTGTACGTACACAGAATATTATTCATCCATAAGAAGAAATGAGCTATGGACAAATGCTACAATACGGTTGGACCTTGTAAACAACCATGCTGAGTGAGGAAGACAGGGAAGTTCACACGTGGGCTGATTCCGTTTAGATGAAATATCTAGAATGGGTCAGTCCATAGAGACAGACAGCAGATCATTATTGCCAGTGGGCGTGGGGTGGGAGGAATCGGGGTGATTACTTAACAGATGTGTGGTGTTCTTCTGCAATGATGAAAATGGTGTGGATCTAGAGGATCCAAATTCTGCAGCATTATGAACACCCCAAATGCCTCTGAGTCATTCACTGGCCTAGGAATAATTGTATTGTGACAGCTTTTCATCACATTGACAAAATACCTGAGAAAAGCAACTTAACGGAGGAAAGGTTGATTCAGCTTCTGGCTTCATTGCTTTGGTCTTTGGGTGAGGCAGAACGGCAGAGAGGATGCAGTGGAGCAGAGAGGCTCACCTCGGGAAAGCGAGCAAGCAGAGGGAGAGAAAGAGGACGAGGAAGAGATGGGGAGAAGATGTAAGTGCCAAGGCACAGTTCCAATGACCCACTCACTCCAACCGGGTCCCACCTCCACAGTCTCACCGCCTCCACTGATGAGGTCAGAGCCACTCTTCAAAAGCCCTGCCTCTGAACACTGCTGCTCCGGGGACCAAGCCCTCAGCACATGAGCACTGGCAAACATTCCAGATCCAGGCCACAGCACGCATGGTGTGTGAATCTCACTTCAACAAAAGGAAGAGATAAAAGTGCACCATGTTCATGGAAATCTCATCAGCATTCGAACAAAGCACGATTGCTAATTTTAGTAGATTTAAAATAGCCCAGCACTGCTTTTAAAAATAATGATTGCTGCTGGGTACGGTGGCACACGCCTGTAATCTCAGCAGCTTGGGAGGCTGAGGCAGAAGGATTGCAAGTTCAAACCCAGCCTCAGTGACTTAGCAAGGCCCTGAGTAACTCAGTGAGACTCTGTCTCTAAATAAATACAAAAAAAAGGGCTGGGAATGGAGCCTACCTTCTTCATTCCAGAAATAAGGAAAAGAGACACAGTCATTATGTAGCTCTTCAAAGATCACTGAGAGTCCTAGGCGTAAGGGTTGCACCAGGACATCTACCCAGTGCTCATCTAATAATAGTTTTGAGAAAATCAAGGATATACATTTTAAATTAAGGCTGGGGGAATTTTACTTTTCTGAGTAGCCAAGATGGAAAAAAAAATCCAAGCATACAGTTGATTCATAAAAATCAATCAAGTAAAAATAGATGCTCACCATAAATTTACAAAAAAAAAAATTTCCATGGCCACTGGAGTGTAAATGTCACTACTCTATTGATTCTTGATGTCACCTCAAGTGTTACCATAGACTGCATCTATAATTGATGTTTTTTTTTAAGGTTGGAAACAATACCCTTCATATTTAAATACTTTTTAGAGCTTGAAGGAAAACAGGAGTACAAAAACGACAGCTTTTAGAGAATTGTTACTTCTGTTGTGGAGTCTGACTGTAAATGCCTTTTAAAAAGATTGTGGAGATTGAGGACGTAACAGTTCTGCTTCTCACCATCGGAGCAAGCAATGTTTAGACGAGTTCTAGATGAGTTCTAGAACAAGCCATGTTTAGATGAGTTCTAGAACAAGCTGTATTTAGATGAGTTCTAGAACGAGCCATGTTTAGATGAGTTCTAGAACAAGCTGTATTTAGATGAGTTCTAGAACAAGCCATGTTTAGATGAGTTCTAGGACAAGCTGTGTTTAGATGAGTTCTAGATGAGTTCTAGAACAAGCTGTGTTTAGATGAGTTCTAGATGAGTTCTAGAACAAGCCGTGTTTAGATGACTTCTAGAACAAGCCATGTTTAGATGAGTTCTAGAACAAGCTGTGTTTAGATGAGTTCTAGAACAAGCTGTGTTTAGATGAGTTCTAGATGAGTTCTAGAACAAGCTGTGTTTAGATGAATTCTAGAACAAGCTGTATTTAGATGAGTTCTAGATGAGCTCTAGAACAAGCTGTGTTTAGACAAGTTCTACAACATTTGGTAGAATAAAACTAGTGTTAATATTAAAGGCACATACTATACTGGCTTAACATTTTTAGTATTTTGTAACTTCAACAAAAAGATGAAAGCATCTACAGGGCTGTGAGATCGGGGTCAAGCCTTATCATCGCCAGTATCCTGAGAGGGATCCAAAGCTTTATTTACCCTGATTTGATCATTACTCATTATATATATGTACCAAATTATTATCCTGTACCCCATAAACATTCACAATTAGTGTACATCAAATTAAATTTTTTAAAGTTTGATTTACTTCAGTTTTATAATTTTAGTGATCTTAAAAATATACAAAATAAACTAGTTGTATATACATATATATTTTAAATAAGTTGGTCTTTTTATCATAACTTTATTTTTATTTATTAATTTGTGTGTGGTGCTGAGGATCAAACTCAGTGCCTCACTCGTACTAGGTGAGCGCTCTACCGCTGAGCCACAACCCCAGCCTCATACTTGTATATTTTTAAGAAATGTGGCCATGTTAAATTATTTAGGAAAATGTATTTGACATGAGAGTATTCTCTTTATTTCTTTATTATTCTAAATATCTAGAGTGCAACAAATAATTACCAATATAAAATATTTTGTGATGAGATTAAACTTTTGCCATTTATTTAATCTGTTCGAGATGTGGGAAATGAATATTTTAATTTAAAGAAATGTAGAAGCTTTCTATAGTAGAGCTGAAATGTAAATCAGAGATTTCTGTGTAGCTGAGACCCTTCTGTCCCTTTGCCCTTGGACAGCTCACCGTTCCTCCGGGAGACTCAGTGATGTCATGAAATGAAGGATGAGTGGAAGCTGACTGGATGCTTCCCTGCAGGTGGTGAGTGGCCCAGGTGGTGTCAGGAAGCTGCCTAAGGAAGAACTAATTCTCTATATCTGATTGGATGCATTGATGACTTTGTATGACAGCTTCGTCTGTCATGGAAAGTCTATGTGTGATCTTTTGATATGTGAATGAACTTGAACATGGGACATTTCTCTCAAGCTAAATAATTACATAATTCAAAATTATTATTGAAGAATCTTCCTTTAGATCATTGTGACCTTAAAATAAAGGCAGAATGTGAAGAGAGAATACCTGAAGTATGTGAAGCACTTCTGGGAAAAGGAGGGGTTTTTATATATATTAGGGTGAAACTAACAGATCTTACCATATTAATTTATTTTTAATTGAAAAAATTAAAAATTCACATATTTATAATCTTTTTATACAAGATTTTTAAAAATCTTTTTTAATATTTTTAAAGACTTAAAAATTATTAACATAACCATAGCCTCACTAACTTAATTTTTGTGATGAGAATGTCAAAAGCTTATTCCTTGAGCAAGTTTAAATATATTATCATTACCTGCAGTCACCATGCAGTGGAGTCGATCTCTAAAACTTACTCCTTCAGTCTAACTAAAACTTTGTGTCCTTTGATCAATATCTCCTCCTTCCCCCTCCAGCCTGTTTCTTTGGGTCCAACTTTTTTAAATTCGACATTAAAATGAGATCACCTAATATCTGTGTGTGTCTGGCTTATGTCACCTAGCACGACGTCCTCTAGACCCATCCATTTTGTCTCAGGTGGCAGAGTGTCCGCGTTAAGGCCCAGCAGTATTCCATTGAGCATGGACTACACTTTCTTCATCCTCAAGTCCATTGGTGGGTACATAGGTTGCTCCCACATCTCTGCTGTTGTGAATAATGCTGAGGTGCACGTGGGTGTGCAGGAATCGATGGGCACAGAATTAGTTCCTTTGGCTATGCACCAGCAGTGCAGTTGCTGAGCCCTGCGGTAGTTCTGTTTTTCAGTTTTTAGCCTTGGTACTATTTTCTGAAATGGTTGTACTAATTTACATTCCCACCCACAGGGTACCAGTGTTCCTTTTTCTCCCTATCCTCTCCAACACTGACTTACTCATCATTTAGATAATAGCCATTCAATCAGTTGAGTGACATCTCATTGTGGTTTTAATTTGCATTTCCCTGATGGTTTGAGATGTTGAGCATTGTTTTCTAAGTCTCTTGGCCACTTACATCTCTTCTGGGAAATATCTGTTTAAATTATTTGCCCAGTTTTAAATCAACTATTTGTTTTCTTGCAGTGGAGTTGAGCTCCTTACATGTATGGGATGTTAGCCCTTACCAGATGTTCGCAAACACTTTCTCCCCATCTGTGGGTCGTCTCTTCCCTGCTATGCTCCCTCTACTGTGTGAAACGCTTTTACTTTGATGTGATCTGAGTTGTGTGTTTTTGCTTCTGATGCCTGTGCTTCTTGAGTCTTATCCAAGAAATCACTGGCTAGACCAATGGCATAGAGCTTTTATTCCATTGTTTACTTCTAGCAGCTTTACAGTTTCAGTACTTACTTTAAAATGTTTTATCCATTTTAAGTTTATTTTTAGAAGTGGTGAGATAAGGGTCCAGTTTCATTCTTCCGCATGTTGATTTCCAGTTTTCTCAGCATCATTTAATGAAGAGATTACCCTTTCCCTATTGTATGCTTTTCATCTTTATCTGAAATCAGTTGTCCATAAATATATTGGTTTATTTCTGGGCCTTCAGTTCTGTCCCTTTGGTAGTGATGTCTGTTCTTATGCCAGTACTATGCTGTTTTGATTATAGGAGCTTTATAATACCCTGTATTTTTGAAATTGAGTAGTGTGATGCCTCCAGCATCGTTCCTTTAACTCAAGATTTTTTCAGTTCTTAGAGATCTTAAATGGCTCCATATGAATTTTAGAATTACTTTATTCCTGTGAAAATGACATGGTAATTTTGATAGAGATTTCTCTGAATCTGTAGATTGCTTTGGATAGGATGACTTTTTAAGAGAATTAATTCTTTGAATCCATGAGTATGGTATATCTTCCCATTTTTTTGTTGGAATACATTGTTTTTCAATTTATTTCATCATTTTTTATAGTTTTCAATGTGCAGATCTTCTCCCTACTCAATTAAATTTACTCCTAAGTATTTTGTTTTTGATGATATTTTAAATGCAATTCTTTTCTTAATTTCTGTTTCAGATAGTTGTTAGTATATAAAAGACCACTGTTTTGTGGATTGATTTTGTAATGTGCAACTCAAGAACATTGTTATTATTGTTAGGGAATTGGGACTGGTTGAGAATCATAGAACTGCATCCTGATAAGATTCATCAGAAGAAAACTCATTCCAAGGTAGCCAAGTTAGTCAAAGCCTCATCTGTGAATTCCATGAGATAATGATGAAAACCAAATTTAAGCAGAGGGAAGACCCTCTTCCTCAAAGATGTCAAGCAGTCATGGAGGCATCACTCAGTTTATCCAGTCATCTCATGACAGTATTTGCTGTTCACTCACTGTGTACACACCATTCCGGCTGCTGGGGAATGGCAGCTTCCAAACAACAACCTAGGTCCTTACTCTCAAAGAGCCAATATTCTATGGCATTAGAGAAGCAAAAACAAGTAAGCTTTATAACATAATGGTAATAATTACTAAGAAAACTGAATCCAGCAAGGAAGAATGGACATATTAAGGCCAGCCACGAGTGAACCTCTACATAGGGAGACCATGAAGAGACAAAGAATGGACACATGAAAAACAAAGCAGAAGTCTTCCTCCCACAGTTGCTCCTGTTCTCTCCCACATCTTCCTGCACTCAGGGCTCTTGTGAGAGCCCATGTCTTTTGCTCACAGTGTCTCATCTTCCTCACCTCAAGATGCCCAGGGGCATTAGTCAACTTTTTTGCTGCTGTGACCAAAAGACCTGATAAGAACAATTTTAGAGGAGAAAAGATTTATCTTGGGGCTCACAGTTTCAGAGGTCTCAGTGTACAGATGGCTGGATCCAGTCCTCAGGATTCGAGGTGAGGCAGGATATCATAGTGGAAGGGTGTGGTGGATAAGAGGAGCTGGGAACATGGCCCCAGGAAGCAGAGAGAACTCTTGTTCCCCTGGGGACAAAATACAGACTCCAAAGGCACACCCCAGAGACCCACCTCCTCTAAGCATACCCTACCTGCCTACAGTTACCACCCAGTAAGTCCATTCCAGTGGACTAATGCACTGATTAGGTTAAGGTTCTAATAACCCAATCAGTTCACCTGTGAGCTTTCTTGCACTATCTTACACATGAGCTTTTGGAGGACACCTCACCTCTAAACCATAACACCAGATGATTGGTAGCAAGAGAAGAGCTACCCAAGCAAAATTAAATGACTTCCAGCAAGCATCAGAGAGAGGCTGGGCCATATGCTGGGGGACACCTGGTCACCCTCTCCTCCATTGTCCTTTCTCTTACAGAGCCCAGCCTCCTCTCTCCCTGATGTCTGTGGGTATTGATCCTTACACTGCTCTGAGTGTAACTTAGCTCTATTAAACCTGCAAATTTCAATACCACCTCAAATACAATGAAAGGAGATAAGGCTGCCAACCTAAAGGGAGTGACTGATGCCTCATGCAGGCCTGCCAGCAGCAGGTGCTAGGAGCTGGATGGAGATCATCCTTCTTTCTCCCAAGATGGATTGCCACTTACCTTCCATTTGGAGGACCGTCCTATGAGATCATGCAGTCCGTTGCTCCAGATGGTGGCCAGCTGACCATGCCTTGTGTGGTGGCCTCCAGTTTTCCTGCTCTGCTTCCCTCTTCCTTGTGCTTGCTCCTCCTTCCTTCCCTCATCACACTGGAGATTCAGTTCTGGAGGATGCAGGCCACGACAACATGCTTGGCTCATTCTTTCTAGTCCTGAGGCAGCTGGTGATGGCTTCCTTCCTGTGCCACTTATTCACATAGTTACAGCCAAACACCTTCAACAACAGTCAAGCCTCTGGACCCACCTATGGACATGCAGCACTCGTGCCTGGGTGCCACGAGAGACACATGAACTTCTGTTTCTGCAGCCTTCTTGTGCAAAGAGTGGAGGGGACTGCAGCACAGCTCAGTGGACTCTCAGTTGTCTTGATCTTTTTTGCCACACAATCCAGAGAGGGGGCTCTGTCAGACAGCTGAGAGTCTCACCAACCTACTCTAGCTTTAGAAAAAGTATAATGGCATGAACATGGAAAGGATGAACTTGGAGACAATGAACTTGGAGACCATGAACTTGTAGAGGATGAACTTGGAGAGGATGAACTTGGAGAGGATGAACTAGGAGAGGATGAACATGGAGAGGATGAACATGGAGAGGATGAACTTGGAGAGGATGAAC
>CM053412.1:66847165-66885124 GCA_028644305.1 Xerus rutilus | reverse complement strand
ACACACACACCACACACTACACACCACACACACACACTACACATATACTACACACCACACACCCCACACACCACACACACCACACACACCACACACACCACACGCACACCACACACACACCACACACATACCACACACCACACACACACCATACACCATACAGAACACACACCAACACACACCACACGCACCACACACTACACACCACACACACCACACACACCACACACTACACACCACACACTACACATACACTACACACCACACACACCACAGACACCACACGCACACCACACACACACCACACACATACCACACACACCACACACACCACACGCACACCACACACACACCACACACATACCACACACCACACACACACCATACACCATACAGAACACACACCAACACGCACCACACGCACCACACACTACACACCACGCATACCACACACACTCACACACACAATACTGAGGGTTCCTATTCCCCTTGCCTCAGGGTCTTGGCTTGAGCTCGGCTTACTCACCCCGTCCGCCAGCTCCTGGGCACCAACAGTGCTGTCTGTAACTTCGCAGGAGGAGCAGGTCCTCTCACCTGAGGTCAGGAGAGGGTCTGCAGGTGCCCGTCTGCACGTCCAGCAGGGCTGCGTGCCGCCATCTCTGCCCGCTCCAGCAAGAGCGCCAGGCGAGGTCAGGGCCAGTGGAGTCGCCTCGCGTTATGAGGAGAGGCAGCCCAGCATATTCTGTCCCACGGCGGCAGGGCCCTCGGGCAGGCAGCACAGCCGCCGCCTGTGCACACGCCTGTGCCCTCTGTGCACAGCAGGGCCCGGGACAGGCTGAGCAATGCCGCGGGGCCGTGGGAGATTATTAATACTCTTCATGTACAAACTTGGAAATGAGCAAGAACCGCCAGCAGAAAAATGGGTAAAAGACAAAACAGGCAACTGTGAACAATTTTAAGTGGCCAATGTAATGTTACAAAAAAGTCAATTCCTAGCTAGATGTGGTGGCCAGCACCTGAGTCCCAACTACTCGAGAGGCTAAGCAGGGTGGCGTGATCCCAGGGGCTGGGTGCCAGCCTGGGCAGCACAGCGAGACCCTGTCTCAAAGAAGAAAAGTGCAGTTCAATATCATTAGGAGGAAAGATTGTAAATTAAAGGGGAAACTGAGTGTGATTTTTAACCCATAAAGTGTGTAAATATGTGAAAAGTGAACTCGCGCCACTGCCCTCCAGCATTGGCCACTGGCCAGTCTTCAGCCACCTGGCCCCTAGCTTGTGCTCAGAGAGGAAACGGGCCGACAGGCTTAGGGTCCTCCAGTGCCTTCTCCTCCTCCAGGAACATCGCCTGCCGGTCGTGTGCCTGCCTGGCCCTTCCCTCCAGGTGTTCACTCCTCACTCCTTCCCTTCACGTCCTGAACCAGCGTCTGACTGCTAGTCTTCACCACGTCTCTGTGTGCCGTGCTGCGAGCTACAAGGGCAGGCACCTGGATGTGTTGCTCAGGGTGTCCCCGAAGGCCCTCACAACGCTTAGCCCTGGCGGCAGCTCCAGACATTTTCCAAGAGGCAGAATGAGCAGACAGGCCATGATGATGCGGGGGGTCACGGAGGTTCTCCTGAAGCTCATGGTACTTGGGCTGAGTCTTGTGGAATTGTTTTGTTGGCAAAAATTGCCAAATATCACCAGTTTCGTAAAGTTCATCTTACAGAGGAACACGATCCTCAGAGGACATTTTTAGCCGTAAGTATTAAAAGTCTCGTACACATCCATACTCTTGCTACGTATCGATCTCAGGGTATTTTCATACCTAAGGATGGGCAGTGGCAGCTGCACTCACAGGCAGATGCACAATTTCACAGTTAGGAAAGAGAAGAGAAAGAAAAATAGAAGGTGGAAATAGCCTGAGGCCCAATCCAAAGAAACAGGCTGATTAAGTCAAGGTGCACGCACACATGGGTGCTCTGTGACCTTTGAACCCAGCGCTCCACATCTCAGGGCATGAATGTGAGAGACTCCACAGCAATTCAGACCAACTCTCCCATCTGTCTCTGCCTCTGTCTCACACATGCGCATGACAGAGGAGGGAGAGAATACAGAAGTCCAAAAGAATACACACTGATGTGTGAGCCGTGTTTAATCTCTATGTGCTGGGATGACATCATTCAATACATGTGCATGTGTTACTTACCTATGCACCCAGACCTCACCAATTCATGAGAACTTGTATTTTATACAGTTATGTATCAGTTCCTAATTTTATCATTGCAGACTAATACAGTAACGGTGAAATTCTGCAATTGAAAATGAATTTGCTTTGCAATTTAAAATTCATTTGCTTTAGACTAAAAGTACTATAGAGTATCAAGAGAGCATGCCTGTATCATACTAGGGCCTTGACACAAACAGGAAGTTACCTATAGGGACATCCAGGACCTCCGTCTCTGAACTTAAGACTCATTTGTCTTTTAACACAGAATTTTAAAAATCCCATCTTTAATACCTCCCCACAATACAGCATTTCCCCTTTTGCACCGTTTCACTTTCTGTGCTTTCAGTTTCCTGAGTTCAACCACACTCCAAAAATGTGAAATGGAAAGCTCCAGAAATAAACATTTCATGAGTTTTTAATTGTGTGCCTTTCTGTGCAGCATGATGAAATCTCATACCATCCTGCTTCATTCTGTCTGGGGCATGAATCATCTGTATGTCTGGCATATCCACACTGTATATGCTACCCTCCTGTTAGTTACTTAGTAACTCTATGTTGGCAGAGCAATAGTCATGGCATCACAAGGCTGTGTTCAGGTAACCCTGCTTTACTTAATAATAGCCCCAAAGCATAGAAGAAGCGGTGCTGATGACTCTATTATAGTATATTTTATAATTGTTCTATTTTATTATTAGTTATTAATCCTATATTGTGCCTATTTTCTAAGTTAAACTCTGCCTTAGGTGTGTCTGTGTAGGAAGAAACAGTACACATAGTACCATTCACAGTATCAGACGTTTGTGGGGTGAGGGTTCTGGAGATGTATCCCCACGGATGAGAGGGAGCCACTGTATTTGGTTTTGACAAATATTTGACACTTATTTATTTTCTTCAAAGTGTAGAGAGTGCCTTATAAGGCAACTGTGGTCCGTTAGATATGTCCCATCCATGGCAGTGTAAGGAGGGCTCAGTGAATAATGCCAGCCCCCACCCATCAGCAAGGCCCCCTCTGCTTCTAGGGGCTCAGGTCTCCCTCTGCCCAAGCTCAGACACTGTGCCTCACTCAGCTCTTCATCACTGTGAGCAGAAGACCTGACAAGAGCAACTCAGAGGAGGCCACGTGTATTTTGGCTCATGGTTTCAGAGGTTCAGTCCTCGGTCAGCAGCTTGCATTGCTCTGGGCCTGAGGTGAGGGGGAAGGGCGTGGCAGCTCAGCTCAGCCAGGGAGCAGAGGGTGGGGCGCCAGGAGAGGGGCACAGAACTCCAAGAGCCAGGAACAAAACAGAATCCCCAAGGGCACGCCTCCAGTGACCCCCTCCTCCAGCCACACCCCACTGCCTGCAGTTACCACCCAGTAGTCCATTCAAATTATGAACTCATCAAATGGAT
Organism: Xerus rutilus; assembly: GCA_028644305.1. NCBI lineage: Eukaryota > Metazoa > Chordata > Mammalia > Rodentia > Sciuridae > Xerus > Xerus rutilus. Next base: position 66,881,528 of record CM053412.1, on the reverse strand, counting down.
TCATCCACTGATGAGGTCACAGTTCTCATAGTCTAAACATTCCACCTCAGAGCATTTCTGCATTACCTAACCCATGAGCTCCTTGGGGGACATTCCTGGATCCAACCATAGCATCCTTGAACATTCCATGCACCTTCCCTATTGTTTAAGCTCCTTTAAACATGGTAGAGAGTGTTACCGATTTATGGTGAGGATAGCAGCATCTGTCCTGAGAGACAGCAGCACCCGGCCCCTAGAGGACAGTGGGGTCATCACCTCTCAGAGTCTTGCCAGTGGTATTCCTCCCGGCCTCAAAGATCGTAGGCATAGCTCCCCCTGTGCCTTGCTTGAATGGCCCTGAGCTGCAACTTCTAAAATGCAAAATTGCTGTGTACAGTGTTGTTGTAGGGACAGACGAGGCAAGACACGGGATAGGAAACAGGAAGCAGGTTTATTTGACTACACTCGGTTCAGAGGGTACAGCTCTCGCTGTAATCAATCAATCCCCCTGAACCCCGAGTTCAGGCAGTTTCAGGACTTTATACCCCACGTGTGAGGGGAGGGGCTCAGAAGTTCACAGTCTGCAGAAGTTCACACAAAAGCAGCTTTTTCCTTTACTGTTCTGGGCAAGTTAACCCTTCAAGGACAGCACCTGAGAAGGGGACAGCTGCTTTTCCTCTCTTTCCTTCTCTGCCAGCTGTTACCATGGAGCCCAATTAGCAGCATCTCTTATCTCTGAAATGTGAACATTTCTGTGAAGCTCAGGCCCAGGCCAGGGGCCTCGTTAAAGGATCTGTTCTTGTTACGCTTTGCATTTGCAAACACACTTCCTGTTAAAAAAAAAAACCTTCTATAAAACATTACATCGTTACCACACTAGAGAGTTCAAAAATGTTTCTTTTGAAAAACTTTTAAGGGGGTGTTCAGCACCCAGAGTGCTGATCTCTTTCGGCTGATGGCCACACAAGATAGAACAAAAGAAATAAGAACTTTGACTACATTGAACTCTTGTGTAGAGACTTTTTTGCCGATAGTCCTGAGATCAATTATGGTGCGGATTTCTGAGAAGCTTAGTTAAGACATTCTGTGGAGGGGCCGCCACAGTGTGCCCTCGGGAAGAGCTTTGTCTTCTTTGGTTCAAGCACTCCAGTCTCACTCAGAGATTCTTGAAAAGGTGTTAGAATCTGGCTAAAATAATTCAGAATGGCTTCACACCAGTTGTCTACACCGTTTTGAATGGCATCTGTGCTGATGGCAGGAGGTGTGATGTCCCCATGCATCCGAAGCTGAAGCTTCTGAGTATTATCTGTGAGTTTGCTTACACACTTTTTTCCAGTAGTTTCTTTCACCGAGTTCTCCATTTCAGACGGAGTGGGCTGAGATGTTCCGGCTCACTGCATAAACCAGAGCCCTCTCTGTGACTGATTCATATCACAGCTGTGGCCGATGCAGAGCACACAGAGACTGAGGCCTGGCTACCTTTCCCACAGCAGCTGGGAGCCTGCAACCGGCCAGGACTTCAGCAAAGGACCGTAAATCTTTCTAAGTCAGCATAAGGGCAAACCACGAGGCTTTACTCCTCTTCCCATTAATGCATCCAATTAAACCATTAGACAGGCAGGGACAAAGGTGAAGGACTTGGCACCCAGAGGACAGGGGCATTTAAGTTTGAGACGCCCCAAGACTAGACTTCTCTCCCCGCACGGTTCCCCCCAGGGTCTCCTGGGCAGTTCCAGATGTTCCTCTGCGGAGAGTCACACCTGGGAGAGACACGCTGGCAGTCAGCTCAGGGAGAGAGGCTGCTTTAAGGAAGGTGACCACAAGCCTCCTTAGGTTGCTAATACACAAGTAGAACTTTGGCTATTATACTGTTGGATCCAGAAAAATCTCCTGGACCTAACGTGTACTTGGAGAACGAGATGTGAGGGCATTCAGGCCAGGACCCGAATAGCTAAACCTTTTTGTTCATATTTACGACATTTACTCATTTACAACAGACCTTTTTCATTTATTTTATTTAAAGCCTGTGAGAAGTCAGGATTATAAAAATGAAATGAAACTCTGGCTCCTTCCTTTGAAAAGAGAACTGAGTATCTCTCGGTGGAACAGACAAGCCACCACGGAAGGAGCCACAGTGTATCGATGTATCATTTTCCGGAGCACCTGGTTGGCCGGAGACGCAGGGACATGGCACTCCTCTCAGCTTGGAAGTGGCTGCCTCTGCTTCTCCTTTGTCGGGCCTGTTGCCTGCCTGAGGCTTGGTGATGCTGCACCCCTGAATTGGATGCATGCATCTCCCTTTGGTTTTTCCCTCCAGGTTGCCCTCTCCCATTCTCCAACATGGAAATATGGGTGTTAGTTCCAGGGCCTGAGGCTTTGCCCTTCCTTCCTGACGGCCTGTACGTGAGCCACCACACTTGCTTGCGTGTGGGTTCCCGTCTGAAAGGCAGTCATGGCCTCACTGGGGTGCGGTGTTTCTGTGGGGGTGAATCCTCCGTCTTCCCCACACGCAGTACCTTAATCCACCTGGAAGTTCTTGTGCTTTCGTCTCCTGCCTTCTTCACAAGCATTCATACCCCTAGAAATCCAGTTTTTATATCTCCTAAAGCACATTGAGTATAAAATAAGACAGGCGGAACCTGCTCTGGTTACCAGTCCCAGAAGGGCCTGAGTGTAGACAGTGGGAGTGGGCCTGGCCCTGAGCTGCTCTGCTGGAGAGCCACAGAGACCACAGTGCTGTACTATGTCCAAGAAAGCCTCACCTCTGATCGTAGGCACTGCTAAATGCCTCGAATCTGAAAGCACTCCATACAGAGAGGGACTTTTTAGAAGCTGGACGCGGGCTGCATTTTCGAGGCATATTGATTGCTTGTCAACTGGTTCAGATTTAAAACTCAGAGACCCTGCTGTGTGCCAAGAGGTTAGTCAGACATTCTTATGTGTGACTGTAATGTTCACAGTATTTATCAGTAAAAACACAAATTCTGAAGCAAGCCCTGGCTGTCACAGACCTGTGTGGCACCAGCCCCTCTCTAGTATTCTGGAGTGGGAGCCGAGCTGCCCTTCCCACTGTGTCCTGCTCTGTGGAACCCCCTCTCCTTTAAATGGACCTGCAAATGCCCGCCTTGTGTCTAACCCTGTTGAAATTTCTGAGTGTGAATCAGGCCCCTGCTCATGCTTTTGTTTTTGGCCAATGACTTAAACTTGCAAAGGGGTCTTTGCTAAAAAAAAAAAAAAAAAAAATGTACAGAAAAGAAAATGAAGGAAGGAAAGAAAGATCTTAATTTTTGAGAGGATCAAAAGGCAGAACAACTAACAAATACTTGGAAAAGTGGCTGCTGGTCTCTGGAGAGAAGAGAGGAAACAGGAAGGACATCCGGGAAACCTGCAGCTCGCCTTTCTCCGTACACATGACCCAGATGACAAACACACCACTCCTCTTTGGCCCTATGGCCACTAAGTGCAGCAGAGAGCATTGGTGCTCTGCACACAGGAAGCCTCCCCTTTCCTCCCTCCCGTCTCCAAGTGCCCACTCTTTATGGCTTACAGTCCAGCGCACAAAGAGGACACCATGAAGACCAGCGTGGAAGGTCTTTTGCTTATGCAGAAAGACAGGACCTCCTATATTTGACCCATGTTTGCCTGTAAGTTTAAGGGATGGCCTCATAAACACCAGTCAGAACACTTTCATACGCTTGGTAAGCTCTTCATGAAGGACTTAAGGTTAATGAAGGAAATGAAGTAGGTTTTGTTTGTTTGTTTATTTCACTTTTTTGTTTGCTTGTATTTTTGGTACTGGGGATTGAACCCAGGGGCACCTTACCACAGAGCTACATAACAAGCCCTTTTTATTTTTCGTTTTGAGACAGGATCTCACTAAGTTGCTGAGGCTGGCCTCAAACTTGTGATCCCCCTGCCTCAGCCTCCTCTGTTGCTGGGATTGCAGGTGTGTGCCCTCGTGCCTGGCTGAATGAAGTTTTTTATGCATTTGACCTTACTAGACTTTCTATGCATTCCCCTAAGACAATTTGAGGAGAGTTTTGGCAAACCGCACTAAAAGGAAAGGTCTATAATACGACGTGGATTAACTGGAACCACAAAACATAATGATGCGGCAAAGTGCAAACCAGCAATGTGAGGCCTCGTTCTGTACTTGTGAAAGCATGCCTCGGCTGAGCGCAGGTGCGCATGTGTGCATGTGGGCGTGTGGGCGTATGGGCGTATGCGTTGGGTCAAGGGACAGAGAGGGCGTTGTGCAGTGGTGGTTTTGCAGGATCAATGTCCTGAGGCTCGTGCCTCACGCACCACCTGAGACCCTCCGGGGCCGTGGCTGCCGTTCACCCAACCACCTGCCTCGTGCCCTCCCCTGCACACGTGCTCTGCTTATGTGTTCTTCCTGTAGTCCTGCGGAAAGAGCCTTGGCCCGCCTTTCCGAGCTGAATTGACTGACTTGTAGACCTACAGCATGTGTCCCAACATGGCAGGGGACCCATGGCAAGTGGTGGGACAGAGACTCAAGGCCAAATTTATTTTGCTGCAAAAGCTGAATCCTTGCCGTCTGCCCTGCTCAGATTCCTGGTACTTCACATATGGCTTTGAGGGAACAGGGTGGTGAGCATCCCAGCTGCCATCCTAAACTCCTGAGAGGTGGGATCAAAGCCAGGTGTCAAGGACATGCAGAGAAGTTTTGTATTTGAGAACCAAAAGATAAGTACACATGGATAAAATGCCAACTCAGGCAGACGCGTGGCTGGAGACCGCCAGCTGCTGATGCCCCTGCAGCAGACCCTGCCCTGGCCAGGACTTTCCTCCAGATGAGGCTGTGATCATGGCTGTGCAGGACCTGTCAGAATGTGACCTACTCGGATTTCCCCAAGAGCAGGTCTAAGGAGCACAGTTCACGCTCCCTAGTGACTCGCACTTGTTAAGCAAGTTGCCTGTCACTCTGCATCCTTACTTCAAGTCAAGTCATGAAGTCCACATGAGACAGAGAGGATGGAAGTCTGTGAGCATCCTAGACGTCCCAGTCGACTGCAGAGCTGGCACTTTAGACCAGTGCCACGTGGCAGAAGTCCAGTGTCCAGCCGCAGCGACACTCTGGGCAGCGGTGATGCTGGCAAAGCTCAGGAAGCTCCTGGGCCAGAACCAGCTTCTGGAAAGGCCCCCGCAGGCATTCCCGTATGAGGACAGGCCAGGCCAACACATGCATATCAGAGGGTGTCTTTTAGCAGCTCTCGGAGCAGATGGTGGGGCCAATTCGGGGGCAGCCCATCATCACAGATGGGCACTGCAAAGATATATTCTTGGTCACAGTGAACATGGCCATATGCTCAAGTGTTTTCTGCACTGCCTAGAACAGATGGCTTGCCTTGTGTAGCCTCCGTGCTCTCCGTCCTAGTTCTCCGAGTAGAGTGGCCTACCACGTGTGGACCGTGTGTGATCCCGTCCAGCCGCAGCTGCTGGGGGCCCACAGCCTTCTCACACACCCGTGCTGCCTCAAGCTGCAGGAACAACCTAGGCTACCTGCCCATCCCTGCCACCTGAATGGCGCTGCAGTGCCTCCACGATCCTCTCCCTCAGAGTCCCCTTCCTGACCAGGGCTACTTCTCCACCGAGTGGTCCTGTCCCTCTGTGACTGAGGCACCCTGCAGTGTCCTCCTGTCCCTGTCCTCAGCCTCTGCTCAGCCTAGCTCAGCCTAGCTCTCTTCCCTGTAGCTTGCTAGAACTGCCATGCGTCTTAGCCATGCTGTCCTTTGTCCCCACTGCTTCCGGCTATCCCTCTCAGCTTCCCCTCCCCATCTCAGCTTGGCCTGGCCTTTTAAAAGACAAGCCTGGCCTCGCTGTCTCCACTTCTGACTCAGTTTAGTTCCCAGCCCGCTGCTCTAGGCTGTCTTTCCCACAATCCCACTGGAGCTTTCATTTATTTAACTATGTTTGCAGGATTCGGAGGGACCCAGGCTCAGTCCTGCTGAGCAAGTGCTCTACCCTGAACTACCTCCCTGGCCCCTCTGGGGTTTCTCTGGTTCCTGTCCCAGGCTTCCCCACAAAGCCCAAGAGGCAGAGGTTGCCTTGCCAAATATGGCCTCTCTTTTTATTTGACTCCATCTTTCTTAAAACTCCCCCTCACATTCTTATACCTTCCTTTTCATTTTTTAAATGGAATCCTCTTCCCTTGACTGCTCTTTAAATATGATGAGTGTTCCCCAAATCCTATTTTTGACTGTCCTTTGATCAAAAATCTAAACACTCTTGCTGAACTAGCATAAAGAATAGAAAACTTAGAGAGTCATGGAAACTGATGGGTTTGAACAAGTTGTGACGGCATGTCAACTATAATTTCACCATTTGCATAAAGGCTATGAGTCTCAGTCTTCTCATCACCCTTATCAAGCATCTTGTTTTAATGTTGCACACTAGGCACTATATTTAAACAGTGTCTGTAAACATTGTATAATGTTGCATATCTTGGCTGTTTCCAGTGTTCATGTTGGGTAGTTGCCCGGAATTTTTAGTCCCTAATTATTCCTATAATTTCTTACTGAGGAGTCCACTGTTTCCCTGAAGACCTGGGGCCATGCAGCTTCCCTTCTGTCCACCACTCTGCAAACTCTTTCTGTCTCTCCCTCTCTCTCTCTCTCTCTCTCTCTCTCTCCCCCCTCTTGCCCCCTTCCCTCCCTACCACTCCTTGTCTCTCTCTCCCTCTCTCTCCCTCTCCCCTCTCTAATTTTTCTCCCTCTTTGCCCCTCCCTCCCTCTCCCTCTCTCTCTTCATCTCTCTCTCTCCCTCCCTCTCTCTGTCCCTCCCTCTCCCCCTTCTCCTCTCTCCTTCCCTCCCTCCCTCCTTCCCTCCCTCCCTCCTTCTCTCCCTCTCTTCTCCTTCCCTCCTTCTCCCTGCCTTTCTCTCCTTCTCTCTCCTTGAGTCTCTCTCTCCCTCTCCCCCCTCTCATCTTCTCTCCCTGCCTCTCCCCCTTCCTCTCCCTCTCTCTCTCTCCCTCCCTCCATCTCTTTCTCCTTCCCTCCCTCCCCCTTTCTCATTGCCCAGTTGTTCCTGACAGTGGGGTTGGATATGGAGAGATGCTGATGGTAGGGAGGTCGGGAGGTTGGAGTGATGGTGCTGATGAGGATGAGATTGACAGTCTGGTGCCCTGAGAGCGTGGCACCTGTAGAGAAGGCACAGTCACCTGATTGTGCTTGAGGTGGCCCAGTGTTTCCGCATGAGGGCATCGTGGTGGGCAAAGAATGAAGCACACGGCAGCCTCTGTGAGGCTGGCTGGGCCACTGGGCTGCGCTGCCCTGGCACAGGAGCACAGGACGCTGCAGTGAGCCTCTCGAGGGCAGTGAACTTGGGCTGCTCCAGGCAGGTCCACTCAGGCTCTTGGCCGGCGTGTTTGTTCTCCAGCATGTGGGCAGCAACTTCAGGGGGTGTCTGAAGCCTTACAGCCTGCCAGTCAGATTCCTCGTAAAGCAGGAAAGTCAAGAGTCAAGGATTATTTTTAAAAATCAATGATTTAATGAGGAAATTGATTAAGGTTTAAGTTTTGTATGTGAGTAAACGAAAGGTGTTTTTTCAAAAGAAAAAATGTGAAGTGGCTGCAGTGTCCTCCATGCAGAGAGGGGGAGCCACAAGGTGTATATTTGTGACTACAGGGTCCAAGTCTCCAGCCAGGGCGGAGAGAGCAGAGAAGGCCCTCAGGCTGACGGGCCAGCTGGGAGGACAGCATGACCCTCACTCAGAACCCTGGACTCAAGTAATTGGACATGGAAGGCCTCATGAGGATCCAGGAAACACATCTTCATTCCCACCTATTGCAGCAACAAGAAACCAAAATCTAAACTGATAGGAATTAATTCCTAGCATAAACAGTCTTCAGTTCTCTTCAGGACAGTGAAATAATCAGGGCTTGAAACTGTAAATCCAAAGGACAGTGTATTTGGTGCCGATAGTGGCCCCAATGCCCAAGCGTTTGACAAACCAGGGGGATGACAGTTGCAGCAGGTGGGCGGCCATGCACGGGCCAGCGACTCCACACAAGAACGCTGACCGGCTGCCAGGCCTGGCTCCACGGCTAATCACGGAAAAGCAAGTCACAGTAAAAGGTTTGTAAAAGATAAAAGGATTCACAAAGTTCAACTCAATCAAGTGCAGGTATTGAATGACTTTGGAAATAGAATTTTGATACTATCAATAAAATGTTACATAGCCATATGTTGTGACACAATAGTTCTGCTTCTGTTGACTTATCCTAAAGCAATAATTGGACAACTCGAAGATATACATCACAGATGTCCATCACATTCTCATGTAAATATATCTTATTTGATAGTTGGGAATTTTATTTTGTTAAATTTTGAAATACTGTGGGGACATGCATTAGGGTCACTATCTGTATCCTATAGGTTTATATTATGGAGTAATCAAAGCAGGACTGAAACCAGCATGACTCTTGTTTTTATGTGCATACAAATATAGATGCCTTGGTATGTGGATATCTGTGCAAAAATATTTTTGTTATTTCCCTGTTTGGTAGTGATTTAGGACCACATACCTACAGGGGGTTCGTGTAGATGTTAGTGATTGGACAGAGGAGAAGGACATTACAAAGGAAGAATATAGTACGAATGAAAACCATGCTTTTAGCCAGGCACCGTGGCACACATGTGTGATCCCAGCAGCTTCGGAGACTGAGGCAGGAGGATTGCAAGTTCAAAGCCAGCCTCAGCAACTTAGCAAGACCCTAAGTAACTTAATGAGACTCTGTCTCAAAATAAAAAATAAGAAAGGTCTGGGGATGCAGCTCTGTGGTTAAATGTCCCTGGATTTAATCTCTGACAGAAAGAAAGAATGAAAGGAAAGAAGGACAGAAGGAAGGAAGGAAGGAAGGAAGAAAGGAAGGAAGGAAGGAAGGAAGGAAGGAAGGAAGGAAGGAAGGAAGGAAAGAAGGAAGGAAATGATGCTTTAAAAAATAATATGCCATTCGATGTGAGAACTGTTAATTAAGAGACATTAGGATTTTTACTTCTTATCCATTAATGACAAATCTCACCTGGGAAATATGACTTGGAAAATTGTGCAGACTCAGGATTTAGCCCAAGAGGCTGAGATTGCTCATAGGCTGGGAAGGTAGCAGGACTCGGCTCACGAACCATGAGAACAGCCATTGCTGGAGTTCAGTAGATTTCAGCTAAAGTTCAAAAAGACCTGTTTTTCTCTTATAATTCCATGCTATATTCAATGTGCATGGCCTGGTAAAATGTTGGCTCCTTTTATTGGATATGAAAATCTTTCCCTTTCAAGAGTTAAAAATGATGTAAATGAAATTTCTGGCAGACAATTTATACATGGTGTGATTTCCTGATATTTGAGAGTTTTGTCACCAATTCCTGTGCCAGGCTGCACGTTCAGCTGCCTGGTAGCCCTTGTGGTATATGAAAGTACTTGCACTTTTATAGGAATGTGCCAGTGTGCCCCACCGCTTTTCAGGGTTATTAGTCCTCTTCTGCTGGCTGTTTTGAAAAAGTGGTGGCACAAGTCCAAGTTCCAGTGTCTGTAGTGACCAAGGCACACCTGGTGGTGACTATCGAATTAGATGCAAATCTATGCCTCACTTGAACCCAGTTTACCATGATGTTATGAAGTCTCCAGGAAAAAGCACGTGACCTTCCTTCTGTGGTTGAAGCTGAGCAGTGCATTGATTGACAGCATGCCTCGAGCCCTAGTCAGTAAGGAAACAGGAGATTGAGGCACATAGCCAATCTGTAATGCAAAGACAGAATTTGCTTTTCCACTGATAACACTTACAAAATACTAAGACTGCAGACTGAAAAGGACTTGTTGAAAGTCCCTCAGTATTGTGTTCAGGAAGTGGAGAAACACAAGGGAAGCTCGTCTAAGGAAATGCAGGCGGCCAGCAACAGAGCTATTGCTAGAACTCACATCTGAATAACAAGCAGAGCCCTGTGGTTTAAACCACTGCTGCAGAAAAATAAAAAAAAAAATTTTAAAAATCAGCCCTGTACAAAGGAGTCACTGCACGCACGATCTTTCATCTGGGTACATTTATTTGTGCAGACTGCAATCCTGCTGTGCATACGGCACGTTAAACAAAGCTGAATGAAGTCCGCACATGAAAGCTGATGTTGACAGTGGCTTAATGACATGTAGCACCAACCACGGCTCTCACGTACCTCTAAAATTAGTAAGCAGACATACAACACATTGGGAAATAAATTTTTTTGGAATTCCATATTATAACCAGATGGAGTGGGAGACAAATGATAGGAGAATAAGGAAGGAAAGTGAAGAAGGAAGGTGTCTTGGTCCACTTTCTCTTGCTATAATGGAATGTTGCAGGTTGGGTAATCTACAAAGAATAAAGAAAGGCTCATTTCAGACCTGGCTCTCGAGGCCCAGACTTCCAAGAGCATGGTGCTGGCAGCTGGTGAGGCTTTCTTGCTGCACTGGAACATGGCTGAGGGCATGAACAGCGGGGCAGAGCAGGTGTGCTAGCTAGATAGAGTCTCTCTCTTCTGTTGTGGGATCCCACCAGGATGTACTCATTCAATCCTCTTTATCCTCAAAGCCTCCCTCCAAATGGCATCAGCGTGTGAATTTGGGGATTAAGTTTCCCACACTTGAACTGTGGGGACACATCCCAGGCAAAGCAGGAGGAAAGAAGACAGCACCCAGCATATGGCATGACAGTGAGCAGGGGGTCGAGGACAAGGGCCCTGCAATCCCTCACCTCCTAACCCTCTGTTTGCTCCTTTGAAAAGGAGGTGGGATGATTGTATTTGGGAAGGTTAAATTAGCTAGTGCTTGTGAAGTCAGCAGCTTACAGGGGACTAAAAAGCATAGCTGTTTCTATTGCTACACTACTTTGGGGGAAATGTCCATTCTCTTGACTTTAAAAATGGTTAAAAATGGCTACAAGTTACCAAAAATGCTTCCATTACCATCGTCTGACATGTGGATCTCAAGGCATCATTCTGACTTTCATGGTTCACGTTCAGCACTTTCTGAGAGTCACATACCAGAGCCCTAACTGAAAACCAGAGTGAGCAACGCTGGCTGGTTTCTTTTGTGGATAGGTAGATGATAGATAGATAGATAGATAGATAGATAGATAGATAGATAGATAATAGATGATAGATATGCAGACAGAAGATAAGTGATAGATGACAGATAATAGGTATAGATAGATGATAGGCTGATAGATACATGAGAGATGATAGACGACAAATGATCAATGTTGATAGATGATAGATATATAGACATGATAGATGAAAAATAGGTGATAGATGATACATGACAGATGATAGAGAAATAAATAATAGATGACAGATAATAGATATATTGATAGATGATTAATTGATCAATGATAGGGAGAAAGAAGGAGAGAGAATAACAACGGCAGTGCTTCGTTCACTTGAGGAGGTGACTGCTGATCATCTTTTCAGGGAGGGAATGCTACGTGTGTTGGCGTCTCCGCTCTCCTTTGCTGTCATGGGAAAGCCAGAGCTGCAGGTATTAGACAGTGTTGGTCACCCAAGACATGTGAGACCAGGCACTGGAACTTGCTCTGCCAGCTGAGTGGCACTAGGTCTGGAGATGGACCCACCATCAATTCTGAGGATGAGATATTGGGCTGTACAGTGCAGTTTTTGGAAGTGAGGACTCCCAGCTCCCAATTTCTAGCTCTTTGCCCAGGGTGGGAGGAGGAAGCCTCTCTGAGCACCAGTCATTTCCCCTCCACGCATCTTTCTCACTGCAGACCCCTCTGTGGGGATAGCAGTCTCCTCCCATCTGTGGGGCCTGCCTGAACCAGGTAGTGCCCAGCCCTGGATACAGGGTGCTCCTAAGCATGCAGACTTGTTCAAGGTCTAACTTATGAATTAGGCTCGGTAATTAGCAATCATTAATAATAAAATAGAGCCATTGTAGCAATATGCTGAATAGGAGTTACTTAAAGCTTACCAGTCTTCCTTTGTTCCAGAGGTTTTCCACTTAAGGTTCAGATGGCAGCTGACCGCGGAAGCAGCGCTGCGGGGGCGCGCGGGCGAGGGCGCGCGGTAAATCTCTCTTCAAGAGTGTCCGGTCCAGGCAGCCTGCCAGCCACTTTTGTTTTCTCCGCTTTCACCACATGTCGAGCTGCTTTGGCAAAGGAGAGTGGTATTACCTTACCATGTGGAGCACGGTTAATGGCTTTAAAAGAATTCCCCAGCAAGTCAGTAATGAGCTGCCAAAAATACTCTTGGTGCCAAAGGATCTGGATACGTCTGCTCCATTTACTGCCTGTCTCTCCTTTCATCCTGACGCTGCGCTTACCAAAGACATAAAATCCACAGCCCTGGGGCATTGTGGGTTTAAGGGCTGAAGGCAGGTTTTAATAAGCCTGGAGCACCTAGGATGCTAAGAAGGTGTGCTGGTGTGGGAAAGGCTCAGCCCAGGTGCTTGCAAGGAGTCACCCTCCCATCTCCGCTGGGCATGGCCGAGTGGCTTCACCAGGCTGCTTCTCAGACTTGCACCAAAACCTTGCCCTTTCTGTCTGAATAACTCACATTTCTCAGCCACAGGAACATAAGGCCTATTTCTCAATCAAAGCTCCATGTTCAAAACGTCAAATACGAGAGTAGAGCAAAATCATTTATTTTTAAATTTCACATTGATAATAAATTGAATCTGCTAAGAAAAGGGTTTTCTTAAAATTTAAATGAAATTGGGAATATGAGGAAAAGATCTGGGAAAGCAATGGACATACAGAGCAATGTAAAAAGTGCTTATTTTCCTCCGGAAGCAAATGGAGTCTACAGAAGTGGCATCTTCCTCCCTCACCTCATCCCTCCGCATAGCCTCCCTGGCCCTCACCCTGGCCTGAGGTCACCATCTGGCTCTCCCTTGATGAAAGATTCTCCTCTCTCCTGCTCCTTACTTTGGGCCAGAGAGAGCCCAGCAGCCTTGAGTAAATGTGGGTCTCTCCTGACAAGTTGTGTGCTCTTTGCCACGGTCTTGATGGCTAGGATTTCAGGAGCAAGAGTCCCTGAAATAGGGATTCTCGATTGCTTAGCATAAGGCTCCCAGGACACAAGATGTTCACAGGGGACCTACTTCTCTGGGCCAGAGTCCAAAAAAAAATTCCTGGGCTGGTGAGTTCAAAGTCTGTGTCTTTAACTCCTACTCAGAAAAGCATATTGGGATTCAGCTGGAAGAATGACATCATCCAAGAAAATAAGTCAAATCTGCTTTAAATTAGTGTGTGTGTAATTCATATGTGAAATTTTGTCCTTTATTATAGAAGTTATTTAAAACACTCCATCATGACCAACTACTAGGGATCCAAACCCTGTGGTGAAACCCCATCTTCATGCTCTCTGTGACTGTGCCCATCTCTCTTGGGGCTACTTCAGGCTGCCTGGGGCCACCGGCTCCTGTAAAATCTCCTGCTTTCCCTGAAGCCCAGCTGATGTCTGACAGTGTCTGCAAGGCCACTGAAAGATGGAGTGCTTGAGGTAGTTAAGAAAGGCACACAAACACTTGCCCAGTGTATTTTGATTTCAGGAAAGAAGCAGGGTCTACCTCTAAAGACTCAAGCCTGAATCTTCTACTTCCTGCTAGCAGAATTATTGTTCACAGAAATACAGTAATGTTTTGCTCTGATGATCAATTAACAAACAACAAAACATGAATTTAGGTAAGATGAATAATTTCTTAGAATAATAGTTACTGAAATCAAAATATTTTTGCCACTGGTGAGGCATCAGAAAAATGTAAAGCACTTGAATTACACCATATACACATGAAAAAATTTTATTAAAATGTTCTTTGATAAAAAATTAGTGCTTCTCTGTATATCAACTCCTTGGAAAATTATTATGTGCCTATCACATAGAGAGGAATGGAAAAATTGTGGCAATTTTTTATACCCAGCTGTCATTCTTTGATTTTGTGATTTGGGTTTATTACTCCTCATGTGATTTGGATAGCATTTTTACATTTTTAACCATTAAAAACAGTGACTTTAAAATTTAAAGAGTGAAAATACAATCCACTGATCCAGCACAGGTCAGAAAGGTATAGTGTGTGGGTTGCACTTCAAGATGTCACCTGAATGTGAATATGTGCCATGAAATTGCAGGCCGAGGGTCAGAGTGTGTGCAGTGCACTGTTTGTTGTTAGCAAGAGAGCTTCGCTCTCCTCTGAGCTGGACGTCCTTAGATGTTTAGAGGATGACTGACTCTGTGGAAGCGTTTAGTTTGATCTTCTCTCCTTTGTCCATTTCTGCTTCTTTGCCATTTGTGGAATCTAGAAAACCTGATCTCTTGGAAGAAGAAAGTAGAAGCTGGGCGAGTAGGTGGGGCAGGATGGGGCGAGAGCAGTCAGTAGGTACAGAATCATAGTTTGATAGGAGAAATAAATCCCGCTGCCGTATTACACAGTGGGGTGATTCTAATTAACATAACTATGGAAAATTTCAAAATAGCTGAAAGAGAGGACTTTGAATGTTCTCCCCACAAAAAAGTGATAAATATTTCCGTGATGAATATGCTAATTACCCCGATTTGATCTCTACCTGATGCATATACACGTGGATACATCACACTGTTGCCCTGTGATAGCTACACTATTGTCACTTAAGCAATAAATAAATTGAGGAAAACAAAAATACAGGAAGGCCATCTGCAGAGTGGGGCTGTGGAGTGATGAGCTTGAGGGAAACAGGTCGTTCCGCATAGGTGTCAAGCCAGTGCCCAGCAAGCGCCCAGCAAGCGCGTGCACAGCAGGGCAGCCTGTGATCATGGGCACTGACCTTATCTCCTCCATTGCAGGCTCAACGTGGGAAAAGACGCTTCGGCAGATCGGCTTTGAAAGGTAAGCAGGGTTGGCATGTCTCCACTTCCTGCTGCTCCTCTTGTCCCATTTTATTCAAAGAGGTCTTTTGAATATAAATCAGTTGTCTTGCCTTCTCGCCTTTGGCCAAACACGGCCTTGTGTCTGTGAGCCTGTCTGCACGTCAGAGCTGCGCTCTAAACGCTTCCTGCACACAGAGTGCAAATCCAGGTTAACGGGAGCCATTGACCAAGTGTCTCCTGGACTGTGATGCCATGTGAAAGGTAAGTCGGATGGCTGGAGAACTCCAGGGCACAGTTGGAATCACCTCTGGCGTCCTGTTCAGCTCTACGTTGCCAATGAAGGAACTGATAATGTTGCTGTTCTCCCAGTTACTAAAGCAGCTCCTGTCAGCTCCAAGTTCAAAGCTGAGGTCATGCCACGTGCAGCTACATTCATTTCTACCAGGCTCCACATTCGTTTCTACCAGGCTCCCCAAAAGAAAGAATATGCACTCATTATAACATCAAAGATGTGGAGGTGGGTCCTTGACCACCTCGCTGGGGGTCAATGACAGGTGGCAGGCAGCACTTCCCACTGGGATTTCGCATCTTACGCTGAGCTGTCAATGGAGACGCAGCTATTGAAAGAGAGAAAAGTAATTGTAATTTTATTTTACTCTGAAAGTATATATTCACTAGTTCTTTTTATTGTATTGAAAATGTGCTTTTCTGTGGACGTTCAAGTTCACAGAGTGGTCAAAATAAAATACTTAGAAATGCGTCTTCTCTCCGGGGACAGCAGAGACTGGTCTGTCACCACTGACAGCAGTCTTTTGCCACTTACTAAGTGATTCAAGGATTTACTTATGTCCCTACACACACTTCGTCTCCCACCAGCACCATCACAACTTGGTCTCCCTCGAGCTCTTGTAGCTAGTTCAGCATGTCAACAGAGGTTGGCTTTGCACGGCCAGATCCCACAGGGTGCCAGGTGTGGTGGCGCATGCCTGTAACGCCAGTAACCTGGGAGGCTGAGGCAGGACTATTGCAAGTTCAAGGCTAGCCTCAACAACTTAGTGAGACTCTGTCTCAAAATAAAAAAAGGCTGGGGATGTGGTTCAGTGATTGAGTGCTCTTGGGTTTGATTCTTGGTATCCCCCCCAAAAAAATTGATGAGGGGAAACAGGTTCAGCTTCATTCCAGTGTGGAATCTTTCTCTCAATTCTTCTTCATATGATGAAATGTTCAAACACACACAGAAGTAGAGAGACAAGGGAATGCCATATATCCACTGGCCAGGTTCAACAGGGCTCTACCAAGGTCACTTTGTCTATTTTCTTTTTTTGGCTGAAATATATTCAACCAAATTTCTAACATCATGCCATTCCTTTCCTACATAGGTGAGCACACATCTCTGAAAACAATGGGCATTTTCTTCCTGAACCCTAACCCACTGTCCTCTGAAGTAGTACAACTAGCCTAGGTCCTCAGGTTCCCTAAGACCTGGCCCACAGCACTGAGCTGGCTTGGTGGCAGAGGCCTGCCCTGCAGACCCAAGGCCAGGCTCATCCCCAGCCCCAGAAACAGGTGAAAAAGACCCAATCGATACTTAAATTTCCCAATCACATTGAAAATGTCATTTTTCTTGGTTTGAATATGCATGCCATCAGAAACCACACCTCCTTCCTCATTATGACATCTTTTAAGCTGCCTTATTTTCATCAGTGGTCCCCTGACCCCCATCCCTGGCTTTGTCTTGTTTTTCTGTAAGTCATAAACTTTGAGGAAGTCCGGTCAGTTGTCTTGAGTAATCTCTCCCAGGCTGGACTTGACCTTCTGTGATGCCCTTTGCAGTATTGTTCTAACCTCTCTGCTATGTGAATTCAGAGGATGCTGTGTGCAGCCTGGGAAGAGACTCATGACTTCCCACCCTTGGGCACAGACCCTCTGGCCTGCGTGGCCTCCCTGGTCCTGGCCCAGCCTGCTCTCCCAGCCTCCTCTGCCTCCTGCTCTCAGCCTGGAGTCAGGGTCCCTCCTGGAGCCTGGCTTCCTCTGGTGAGGAATGGCATTTTGAAACCACAATCTAGACACTGGGGATGGTCATCACTCCTGGGATGCCATCCTTTCTGGGCCTGGTCAGCAGATGGAGCTAGGAAATATGTTTTTTAAGAAGAATAATTTCTGAATTCATACAATGTTTCCAATTCAAATGTGGCCTCACAGAATTTGTAAGTTCTCTGAAGATACATTTTTCTCTCTTTACTTTTTCACTGAAAAATCTTTGCTCTTAATAAAATTTCCTTGTTTCATTTTAGATATTTTCAAAATAATACTGATATCACCACTGATACCAAGTGGCCCTTGGCCTGACATGCTGTTAAGATGTGCCGTTAGAAGACACAGAACCACAGCAGTTTGAAATCGTTTTCTTCTCTTTGTGTGATCATATCTCAAATTCTTATGTAATTTAGTTTAATTTCAACAGACTGTTCTGTTTGGTTAATGTTATTTTGAATATGTGACATTGATGTGACTGCAGGCCATGTGACATCATGAAGTCTCCGTCAGGGAAACCTTAGCTCCGTCTCCCCCTGGGCTCTGGCCCTCCCTTCCATGGGGATCTCGGTATCAGCTTTTGATGTGACTCCAGTGTTTACTTTCACAAGTGGACGCTCACACTGGGTGCAGTGCAGCCTAGCTCGGCCCCAGAGTGAGGACCAGCGCATCCTGTGCAGTCTTCACCCTGTCCACTGGCACTGTGTGGGTGGAGATCCCGCTGCAGGGTATGCCCATGGTCTTTGCTCTCTAGCCTTCAGGCGGCGCTGTTCCATGAGCGCATACAGCGGGGGAGATGAGTCCAGTCACCCTCGTGCAAATCAGGGGTCTGATTCGGCAGCAGCTTTGCTAATAGTCTCAGGGATACACACAGTGTGGGTGGGTACAGGTGATGCACAGAGAGATCCAATAGTCCCAGGTGTTTCTTCACACCAGGTCCCGACTCTCTACGACAGATGAGGCTTCTCATACATTTCTTTCTTCCTCATGTTGCAGGGAACATTTGACTTTGCAACATCCCGTTTTATACCCAAGAGATTTAAATAGCTTATGTGACATCTCCTCATATGTCAGTGGATTGCAGGTTTGTGTACTATGAGACTCTGCACCAGGAATAGCTTGCTTGAAGGGTTCCACTGACGAGAGCTTTTTCCTGAGAAAATAGCACTGATATACTTGAGCAGTGACCTATTTGATATATGTCCTTTGGATTTTGTTACATTTTAATATATAACATTTTGAGGTAGGCCTTGCTAAGTTGCTGAGGTTGGTCTCGAACTTGCAATCCTCTGGTCTCAGCTGGGATTACAGGCCTATGCCAGTGGGCTTGGCTCTTCCGTAGAGTTTCTATTCCTTTTCATTCCCAGCAGTAGTGCACAGGAGTAAGAGTATGCTGTCAAACTCAGGCATTTTGCCAACCCCATAGATAAGAAGTGGTGTCTCAGAGTCCTTTTAGTTGCATTTATCTGGGGTCATTTTTCCATCAAGAATAGGTTGAGACTCCTTGCTTTCTCCTAAATGAAGCATTTTAGATAAGAGCTTCTTCTAAAATGGTTCAGGGTCCACAGGATTTGGTCATTGAAACCACATTTGATTCTTAGCATATCAGCCCTAAACCTTTTGATTTATTAAAAGAGCACCATGTGCCCAACACTGTGCTAAATCATTTTAGTCCTTACAATAGCCCATAGACAAGGAGTTGTCAAAGTTTGGCCATGGAGGACAGATAGTAACTTTCCAGATCTTGCAGGCCATATGATTCTCTGCGACATAACAATGTTGTGTTGGAGCAGAAGCCAGCCATGGAGAGTGGGCATGGCTGTATTCCAAGAAAGCTTGATGTATAGAAATGGGCAACGGGCAGGGTTTGGATGCTGGCCATCATCTGTCGGTGCTCACCGTGGACTGTGGTCTCACAGGCACAAAGATTTGAAAATAACAAGCAGGACTTCCCATATGGGCACCGTCCCTCACGCTGACCTGTGTTCAAATCCTGGTCCCAAGACTAAGCTTTCTACACACACCACAGAGTTCTTAAACTAAGATCTTTTTCTGTTTTGTGTTTTCCTTTTGCTGTAAATCTGGGGACACGGCCTCAAGTCACCAGTTACTGACTATTCTCATTTTAGGACTATTTTGCACAAAACCAGACAGTGCAATTTCCAACTTAGAGCGCTCCCCTAAAATGCGTGTGTTCCCCAATATCTGCATAAATTAAAACGCTATGGGGTGTAGACCAGGAGTCTGCTGCTGGCCGTGGCTTCTGCCATCACTGGCAGTGCTTACACGGCAGCTCCTCCATTGAGGGTATTTGGGGATCGTCCAAGTTTTTACTGTGGCCGTGCTGTGTCCTCCTGCATTTTGCCATTCAAGGGGCAGAGAGGGTTCTGTGCATTGCACTAGGTGTCTCGAAGTGCAGAGCAGATGTTGATCTTTGGGGCTTGTACATTTGCAGTTGCAAAGCGTGTGCCCGCTGGGCTGTTAACGATGGCTTTACTCTTCACTCCTTGAGTTGAACCTGATCTTGGTCTTAAAGAACATTCCAATTATATCTTCAAAAAGCCACCTGGTTCTTCAGAGCAGATGTGAGATGTTGATCCTTTCCTCACTGTCCTTTGAAGTTTTCCCATCTGCTGCCACAGCTCATCTGAGTGGGGACACAGAGAGGGAAGACGTGACTGCATCAGCTGGAACTTGTCCAGGAGCAGGGACGCAGGCATCCTGGGAGGAGTGCTGGGTGTTGCCCACCTGCCCACCTCTTGTAGTAAAGCTGCAGGGGAGGTGCTGGACCATCCTGGGAACTGTGTGCAGCCCTTTACTCTCTGGAAACCCACGGCCACCATTTATGTGGCAGTGCCCACCATCAGCAGTCATGTCCGCCTTGCACACAGTGGCTTCTCCCTCTGTGAGGCATCAGGACTATGCTTTAGGACTTCATTGCAGAAGCACGTTGTGCCTGGAAGTAAGTGTCGGGTGCAGGTTCACACGTGGTCTGCGTGCGGTCCACAGGTCCTCCCCACCTGGGAACTGCAGCAGCCTGATCTACACAACACAAGCACGTGGTTTCAGTGTGGGAAAGGACAGTGTGCCTAACAGATCTTGGTGTCTTTCGGGAAGCTCACTTCTCCATGGAGATGTTCTGAGCTTATAATGATGCATATTTCCAGATCAGTCATCTCAGCCTAAGCTGAGGTGGTGCCAGGAGGGAGGGCTCTGCAAATTCACTATTCCTCTGGATGCTTTACCTGAGAGTTGCCAGCTGAGGTGGCTTTGAAACCAAATTGGCCCCATTCTCAGTGACTTCATGCAGCAGATGCTTCTCTCTCACTCGTGCAAAATGTGGCAGAGAAACCAGACTCCAAGTGGCACGTCCACGTGGGGTCCATGGTTGGCTTCCGTCCTGTGTCACCTTTGTTTTAATATCATGCTTCTGAGCTGGCTTGGGTGTGCATAGGGGGCCTGGAGAGGTGCACCATGGTTTTAAACACCCCTACTCAGGAGCAGCATTGGTCACTACCACTCACAGTCAACAGGTGCCACGCCACCGAGGTCCCAGGGAGAGACTAATGGCAGAATGTCAAAAAGCGCTAGTGATGTCTACCACTGTGAACTCTGAGCAAGGCCTGAACATGGATGTTTCTTTCCAAGGCTGCACTTTTCATCTGAGGAAAGTATTTCAGCAAGTAATTAGTCCCAAGCATACAACCTGCCAGCAGAAATAAGAGTTCCTGCTTGGTAAGAGATCCTATTTCTGCCTGTGTAAAAAATAACAATTTTTTACTGATTTCTTGCCCATTTTTACTTAAAAAGCAAAGAAATTATTCTCAGTAAATGTATGTCATCAGTAGAGCCCTTCAAATTACATTATTCACCTGATTATATGTGATTTTTTTTGATGATCTGCTTGGATTGTGGAATGAAATACCTTGCCGTGTCAAAGAACATTTTAAATTACAAATCATGCTGGAAATCGCCTGTACCACAAGACACATGTATTCCTGGGATTTCTCCCCAGTGCAGACAGGACTCAGAAGCCTGGCTTTGTCTCAGGAGACCCCAGCCTTCCACAGCACTGTCTGTCAGGTGTGCCGTGTCTCACCTGTGGAGAGGCTTCCGCCGCCTCCCAGTGATACTGCCTGGTGGCCGTCCCCAACAGCTTGCTCCTGGGCCACCAGCCCTGCTCATCACCTCCTCATATCTTCTGTTCGACACTAGACATACTCTATGGAAACTCCTTCCTGGGCAGCAAGCAGTCCTTAGGCTTGTGAGGATGAGACTGGCCACTGCCCAGGCGCTCTCACAGACTAGCCATCGGGGGTGGTGGAGCGGATGAATGGCTTGTGACGCCAAAGCCCCAGCACCTGAGCGTCAGGACCTTAGGAAGCAGTGGGCTTCTGCCAAAACCAGGGAACAAAAGAGCTGATAGCACATCGCAGCACCTGGTCGCAGCCTGCAGCTGGGCCGCTCACTCCTGAGAGGAGCAGGAGGCAGGTGCAGCTTCATTCTGTCTCCATGAGTTTCGGCCTCCTGCTGACCCCCATCATCGAGGGACTGTCTCCAAGTCTCTCTTCTCAGGCTGCCAAGTCCACACTCAAGCTCAGTACTAGCCACTCAGTCCCCTTATCACACCTGGATCTGATGCAGAGCTACACTTGGGAGGAGCCACGTCTGTGAACCACAAGGAGGCCCAGCCTCCTGTCCACTCAGGCTCAGTTAAATGATGAGACCTGAGGAATGAGCGAGGCTCTGACTGCTGCAGTGTGGTCAGGGCCGGCTGGGCACGCCCACAATTACCCTGTGCAGTGTCTGAGTGGCCCCCACAGGTCCAGGTGCCGGAGGTTTGGTCCCCAGGGTGGCCACATTGGGAGAGAGTGGAACTTTATGGGGCTGTGAGGTCCGAGAGAAAAGATTAAGATGGTTGTCCACTGTCCAGTTATCAAAAACGCCAGAGCCAGGCCCGTCTCCCTCTAGCGTCCTTCTTGAGAGGTGACCGCTGCACACATTCCATCCATTTCTATCTGCCCTCCCGATAGGCCAAACAACGGGGCTGCCTGGCCTCCATCCTTGAACCTGCGTGAGACAGCTGGGTACCCTCTCCACATCACGCAGACGTGCTTTACTACTGGGCAGCAAGCTGATGGCTCGCTGGGTTCATTGGCTTTCCATCCCTTCAGGATGCAGAAGCCCACTCACCTCGCCGCAGAAGCCCACTCACCTCGCCTCAGAACCCGCTCCAGCCCCTGGCCACAGCCCTCCATTCTCTCTTCTGACTTCCCAGCACCTCCTCCGCCTTCAGAATCAAGGGCTTACACCTGATGGGGTTACAGCCGCTGAGTACTTGACAGTCCTACCTGTGTCCCAGCATCTATGGGGCAGGAGAGCAAGTAGGGCTGCCCAGCAGCCTCGAGCGCCGGCCCAGCCATCGGTGGATAAGAGGCACTTAGGGCCCACAGATGGCATTTCACTAAATATCAGTGCGTGGCTTCTCTGTTGGCTCATCCCCCAATTTCATGGACTTTTCTTTCTCAATAAATTCTGGTTACTATTATCTTTCCCTTTAGAGAACAAATAGATTCCTTGGAAAATTTAAGGCCAAATTTTAATTTTTTTGTCCTCTAGCTTTATAACTCATTAGCTGGGTTATAAAGATTGATGTTATTTCGTTAGATAATGTCAGTAAAAGTATCGAGAAATAACAAAAAAGCAAATCCCAAGGTTTTACGGTATGCTTTGCTCTGTGGTTGCTTACCCCAAGAAGCAAGGGGCGCAGTAAAATCACCTGTGAGGACTGCGGATTTAGAAGGGACTGGAAAGGACTTGTTGCACGATGGAAGAATCTGACTCTGAGAAAAAGATGGAGAAAGAGAATCTGGGGCCGCGAATGGATCCTCCACTAGGGGAACCGGAAGGCTCACTTTGGTGGGTGCTACCAAATACAGCCATGAAGAAAAGGTGCTGTTGATGGGTAAAAGTGGGTCTGGTAAGACCAGCATGAGGTCTATTATCTTTGCAAATTATATTGCCAGAGACACACGTCGGCTTGGTGCAACAATACTAGACCGTATACATAGTCTTCAAATTAATAGCAGTTTGAGCACCTACTCTCTCGTAGACTCTGTTGGAAATACAAAGACATTGATGTAGAACATTCTCATGTTCGATTTCTGGGAAACCTGGTATTGAACCTGTGGGATTGTGGTGGACAAGACACCTTCATGGAAAATTATTTCACTAGCCAACGGGACAACATCTTCCAAAACGTGGAGGTTCTGATTTACGTCTTTGATGTGGAGAGCCGCGAACTTGAAAAGGACATGCATTACTATCAGTCTTGCCTGGAAGCCATTCTCCAGAACTCTCCAGATGCCAAAAGTTTTTGCTTGGTTCACAAAATGGATCTGGTACAGGAAGATCAACGGGACCTGATTTTTAAAGAGCGAGAAGAAGATCTGAGGCGTTTGTCTCGCCCATTGGAATGTTCTTGTTTCCGGACATCTATCTGGGATGAAACTCTCTATAAGGCTTGGTCCAGCATTGTTTATCAACTGATTCCCAATGTGCAGCAGCTGGAAATGAACCTAAGGAATTTTGCTGAAATTATTGAGGCTGATGAAGTACTTCTGTTTGAGAGAGCTACTTTTCTGGTGATTTCTCATTATCAGTGTAAAGAGCAGCGTGATGCCCATAGATTTGAAAAAATCAGCAACATTATTAAGCAATTCAAGCTGAGTTGCAGCAAGCTGGCTGCCTCTTTTCAGAGTATGGAAGTCAGAAACTCTAACTTTGCTGCTTTCATTGACATCTTTACATCTAACACTTATGTGATGGTTGTGATGTCTGACCCATCTATTCCTTCTGCAGCTACTCTGATCAACATCCGCAATGCCAGGAAACATTTTGAAAAGCTGGAAAGAGTGGACGGACCAAAGCAGTCTTTTCTCATGCGCTAAACATTGCCGAATATTATTTCACACAAAAATTGAAACACTGTTTCTTAATTAATCTTAATGTTGTATTCGTATGTGTAGGCCCTGAAATGTTGTGATGCTTACCACTTCTGTATTTCTTCTCTACTCCCCAGTCTTAATGTTTAACCTTGAATGCTATTTACTTAAATAGCCCGTGAGGAGTTAGGTGAACTGTCCATGAAGTTGGTGTAACATAAAAGTAGGTGATATATGTAAGTGTTCTGATAACCTGGTTCTAATAGTGTTTGTGTTCTGATAACGTGGTTCTAATAGTTGTGTATGCCAAAGCCTTTCCCAGCATCCTCTTGTAGTCCTTATTAGATAGTAACCTATAAGTTTGAAATATTACTGTTTTCTCAGAGCATGCATTAAAATATTCCTTAACTTCAACTGTAAATAAACTTTTGCTGTTAGGGAAAAAAAAAAACCAGCTGTGAGGAAAGTGAAGCTCCCCCGCAGGCAGCCAGTGCTGTGCCCTCCCGAAGTTGTTGGGTGAGGCCCTGAGGCTGAGGAGTGCTCTGAGCACCTGTTTGTACCAAGAGGGATGCTGCCTCCTGGCGCCCCTCTGAGGAGTGTGCGAAGGGGAGGCTCGAGTGCGCTGCAGCACCTGCGGACAGGCAGAGGCCGTCCTGCTTGGAGCCCAGCACACGCCCCAGCCTCCCCAGCCAAGGCTGTGTGCAACCGCAGTGCTTGCACCTGGCAGGATTCAGCTCTCAGTTAATGCTGACCCTGTCTCGTGGTGTCTTCTGGAAGATGGGTGTCTCGATTCCTTCAGACAGTATGTACATAAATATACTTGGAAAGGTTAGTGAACTATTTTGAGATCATAACATAAAATTTGTCAGAGTAGTTTACAATCAAGAAACAACCAGAAGATGTTTCTATATTTTAGTGTTTAAATATGTGTCCAACATATTAACTTGTTCGCCTATTTGAACATTTTAAACCTCCGCTCCTGCACCCTCTGGGGCTGGATTTGGGAGTGTTGGATGAATATAAAGGGAAAGGAGCTCAGATCCCTAGGCTGGCCTCTCTCGAGCAGCTTCCCCACAGGACGCACCGACTCCCCCCATTCTGCTCCAGGCCTGCTGGGTGATGCTGGTCTGACCCATGTCTCAGTGACGGGTGGACGCAGGCTCATTGCTTGCTCGTATCCCAGAGGCTGTGGGTCAGTAGTGGCTCTTCCCCAAGTCCCATCTTCACCCTGCTGTTGGGCTCTTCTTTGGCACGTGCCTTTGCTATGGCTGAGAAAAGCTGCCATGGCCAAGCCAAGTGATGGCCCTTGAAGCATTTGACATGTGGCATTCCTGCTCACTGTGAGCTTCCCAAGGGGCTTGTACAGCCAAGTGCAAGGTCTGTGGGTGTGGAAGGCTGCTCCTCTCAAAGGGCCCATGAGAAACCGCACAGGAGGTGTAACATAGCCCCAGGAGAAGAGCGGCGAGTGGGGTGCTAATACAGCCCACACAGCAGACCCTTCCCATGTTACAAGTGAGCAGAGGGAATCCCTAGGGGCTAAGCCTTGTACTGGGGGTCAGCGTGACATGGCTCCACCTTCGCTCCCTCACAGTCCACTGTGCTGGTATCTGTCACATTTCACCGTGACCAGCATTTGTTGACCAGGGGACGTGGTGACTGGCTGGGTGCTGGGGTGGGGAGAAGCCAGGGTCTTGGTCTTCCACAGGATATCAGTATATAAACATGAAACAGGGTACAGCAATTTACATGTTGCCACTTGATTTAATCATTTGAAAATGTTTGTGGTGCCAGGTGCCATGGTATAGGTATCACAGAGCGACGGAGCCGTCCATGGTGCATGAGCACAGGGAGGTGGAGGTGAGGCTGGCTGCACGGTTGGGAGGGTTGGAGGGAAAGCCTCCGGGAGCTTCCCTTCAGGGCATGCATGGGCAGGGCCTGTTAGGCCTGGCAGGGGTGAAGCTTGAGAGCACACAGGGCCGGAGATGAACACAGACCGAGGTGAAAACCTGCCCAGGAAGTGCCCAAAAGCAATGCCAGCTTGGTAGCAGCAGAGAAAGGTTGGAGGGAGTAAATCCAGGGGAAGACAAGCACCTGAGTGTGTTTCCTCTTGTCATAACGAAGTGCTGGCTGCTAGGTAATGTGTGCACAAAAGAGTTGTATTTGGTTCACAGCCTCTGGTGGCTATAAAGTCCAGACATCAGGTGAGGCCCTGGCTGTGTCACACCATGGCAGGAGCATGAGGAGATGTCACCTGGTGAGAGAGGGCGTGCTCAGTGCCATCAGCTCTCTGCTGTTCTGCTTGGAGGTCTTCTCCAGCCTCCTAGAACCCTGCTCCATGCACATGCAGGCCTGGAAGGGCTTGAGATCAGAGTCCTGTTGCTCCCATGAGCCAGAGAATTGGGGGGACTGGTGCTCCCCCTGGACAGCCCATGGCACATTGCATGGGGTTCTGCGGAAGCTTCCCAGGAGCTCTACCACAGCAGCCCTTAGCCACACCCTCGGAGCCTTTCCTCTCCTCCTCTCACCTCCCAGCAGTACTTCCTCAGTGCTTCCCAGACAGGCCACCCGCAGGCCACCCGCACTCCACCCCACTCCCGGGTTCTGTACTTTGGAGAACAGGGACTACGGTGTGGTGTTGGTGCTAAATTATCCTGACTCATAGGAAACCCAACAGCTTGGATTTCAGTTTTGTCTTACCATGGACTTATTCTATGAGGGGACAAAATAACGCTATTAGTGTCTATATTATTTTAATCACTATTTATCACCATTTATGAGTTTTTAGAAATCCTTGGTATATAACTTTCAGGGATAATGAGAGATGATTTGTAAGAGATACCCAGAGAAGTTGATGAAAAGAGTAAGACCTGCCTTCCAGAACTATGCTCAGCTGCACAAAAGCAGAAGACTGTAAGCAGAAGACTGTATGTTCAGGGTACAGAAGCAGAACACTGTCCATGAATCCCAGTTCAAGAGCCCTGTTTAAAATGAAGATATCAACACACGTCTTGCTCAAGTGATAAAATCTCCAAGTGTTCATTGCTGTGTCCCCTGGATTCCCTGGAAGCAGATGGGCACTGAGTGGGGCCTGGGCCTCAGCTTCCTACAGCTGGAGATCCAGGAACCCTGTGAGGGCCTCCCACTCTTTTGCATGTGGCTGTACTGAGGCACAGAGAAATTAAACAGGAGAGCTGAGGTGTGAACTTTTTAATCAAGTCCAGATCTGACTTTGTATTTGATGAAATTGTTACAAATGAATTTGTTTTGCCACCATTTAACATGAAGCATGTCAATATTAGTAAGGATGACAACATGCAGCCAAGCCCTTGGGACTCTATTGTGTATTCTTTCTCTTTCTTAAACCCCCCAACAGTGAAGTCTGCTAACACCACCATGTTTTTGGACATAGAAACCATGCATAGGGCATGTGTACCCAGTGGCCACACAGCTCAGAAGAAGTGGCGGGAACACCTTCATCCAGGCTCCTTTCTAGCTTGGAGTCAGAATGGTGGCAGCTGTCAGAAAAAACCCTACTGTCTTTGCTCTGCGCCCCTGCTGAGTGTGTGAGAGAACTGGTGAGTCACACCAGTAATGATGTCACAGCTTTGCACAGCTGCTCACAGTGCGGAAGCCTGCTCACGAGAAGGCTCAGTGGAGCCCAGAGAATCAGAGGGCTCCTGTGCTGGAGGGTTTGTGGCGATTCTGGGGCTGTACTCATAAAACAAGCTGCAGGAGGAGCCCTTTTGGCCTTGACACATGTGTGGGACCGATTCTTTGTCCCATGAGCATCCCTGGACATTGCTGAGTTCCCATGGGAGTTGTGAGTTCAGTTCCACTTTAAAGGGAGCTTGTCTGTTTTTAATGAACATATTCTTCCTCTTACTTTCACCTTATTTTCCAAAACTCATTATTAAATAAAGAGTCAAGGATTGGGGACAAAGCTCAGAGGTACAGCACTTGACTGGCACGTGCCAAGCTCAGGGTTCAATCCCTAGGACTGAGGAAAAAAAAAAAAAGTCAGGTGCAGTGGCCACACCTGTAATTGCAGTGACTCTGGAGGCTGAGGCAGGAGGATCACAAGTTCCAGGCTAGCCTCAGCAACTTAGGAAGCCCCTGTCTCAAAATAAAAAATAAAAAGGGCTGGAGACATAGCTCAGTGGTAGAGCACCTCTAGCTGCAATCTCCAGTACCGAAAGAAAAAGAAAAGAGGGAAGGAAAAAGCCAAGCCATTTACTAAAATCAATGTTGTTTTGTGTAAGCACAGGTTGAGGGAACTCTGATTCCTTGCAGTGGCTGACAGGAACATTCAATTAAAAGGATTTAGGCAAAAATGAAGCATGCTCAGGCAGAAGGACACACCAAGTGGAGGGAGCAGCAGTAGCACACCTGTCCCAGTTCCATGCCCCACGTGACTATGAACTCTGTGATCATGCACAGAGTGATCCTTCTAGTGGGAGGCCGCCATCCAGAATCCAGAGCCAAATGTCCTGAAGTCACCTACAGCACCCTGAGAGAGAAAAACTTCTGTACAAAGACCAGATCAGTGGCTTTATCTTTAGTTGGATGAAGTCTTGATTGCCAGCACACAACTGCAACTGGACCAGAATTCTGACGGCTTCTGTCTACCTGGCTGTCGTGAGGTGCCCGCTCCGCACCAGGACATGGTAGACAAATGTCTCGCTCTCTCTTGCTCAAGCACTTAAGTGCCTGTAGCTCCCACACAATCAGAAGAAGTCTAGATCCCTCACTAATTTACATGAATGTGATACTATGTAATATTTTCATATAATCGCTTTCCTTAAATGTCCTCATGCATTTGATCAAATTTGCTATTCATTTTGCTTTGCTGAAATATCATGTACACTTGAAATACAGATCAAAATCCACAGAATTAATAAAGGCACACAGATGTCATATAGGATGTGTGCATTTGTGTAACAGAAGTTGACCCTTCACACTTTCAGCCTATTGAGATCTTAACCCAGGACTTGGCTTCCAGCTGAGTGATGAGCTTCATCTACATTATTTAAGCGGTGACATCATTTAATAAGCATTTGGTAAGAGAATCTGTTTTTCTTCTAGACAAAAGTATGTCACCTTTCATTAAAACTTCTCTTTCAAAATATGGTTGGAAGAAGGTACCTTCTGATCTGCTGTCTGTGGCCTTAGCAAATTGGTCATCATGACTCATGTAAGTAGCCTGAGTTGATGAATGGCTGCGATCAGCTGTGCAGAGAACAGTTCCCTCCTGAGTTCCAAGCTTAACCCACCTGGGCACCTGGGCACCTTGTTCATGCAGATCGCATGAGCATTTTCGATTCACCAGTGGCAAGAGCAGATGGACTCTCTGATGTATCCTTGAGAGACCTCATGCCTCGGTGTGGGTGACCCATGGGAGACAAGACACCATGCTGGTGAGGGAGAGGAGGAGAACAAGTGTCCAAGCTCTGCCTCAGCGTGTTTGGAAGGATTGTGTTAAGGGACGAATGCTCCCCAGCTCAGGGTTCTTATTGCATATTTCTTCCACATCCAACTTACAAGTCTGAAATTCAGTCTGTCATAGCTCAAATTACCACAAAATGGCCCCTCGATAGCTCAGCCAGTGACACACCTTAGCTAGGAATGAAGACATTTTTGCTCAGATAAAGTGGCAGCTTCTCCTAGGCGGACCTTATAGGCACTGTCTGAGCTTTACATTAGATCCTGGGAAATGTGCTGGTCTGAGATGAGCCAAGTGGAAACACATGCTCCCCTGCGCTTTCTGCTGGTCTACCACACCTTTCCTACATCCACACCAACTGTTTGAAGTAACAAAATTGTGGTCTTGTGCCATTTCTGCAGGTCATGTGTACATATTGATTCCTGAGTTTGGTGACTTGGAGTTCAGTGACTCGGAGCCAGTGGCAGCTGGGTCCTTCCCACTGTGAAGTCTGTGCCCTCCCTTTGCTAATCCCTGCAGACCCCCAGGACTCTCGAGGGTCAGGTGCAGGTCTGCTGTGACTTTCGCCTGCCTTATGAATTAATTAGAAGTCTCCAACCTAACATCCCGGCCTGCCCCACCTGAGGAGCCCCCTGCTCCTTTGGCACATGTGAAGCTTCCTCACAGTGGGGGTGAGGCAGACCCCCACCGTGATGGACGTTCTGGGCCACTTCCCATGAGCCTTTGCTTCATGCTCCATTGCATCCACCTCCCATCTGGGGGACGCCTGCTGTGTCACCTCACCCTTGAGGCCTTTCCGGAACCTTTCTGTCCTGATCTTAGGTGTGTAAATTACTTTTACTAAAAATATATTTTACAGTACACATTTTTTCTAGAGTCCAGCTTGTACCTGTCATAAGCATCCATACAGGGCAGCGTGCTCTATCCAGGCCCCACACAGAACCCAGACCTCCTGTAGAGCAGGTATACATAGAATATTCATAGCACCGAATTTCATAGTTTGTAAGCTAGAATTTGACATCAAAATGATGTTTTCATCAGTGTCACTAAGAATGATTCTCAGAGTTTCGATCAGCCCAACTGAATATCTTCCACAGCAAATTAAGTGTTTCATGAAGACTAAGTGAGCACTCCTGGAGAGGAAGAAACAGTTAATCCATCACACCAAATAGTAGTCATTCCTATGTCACAAGGATCGTGTGAGTCATAATGTGTTGGTGGTGCAGGGTGTATTTGTCCTGCAGCCTGAGAGGTTGATTTCAGAAGTCATCTGTGTGCATTGGAGAATGCGTTCGAAGTCATTAGATACTAAAAAGCCATGGATATTAGTTTAATGGCAAAAATATCAGCAGTCACAGGTACAGTGGTGTTTAGTATTTTTATTTTTTCTCCAGGGATCTTAGGATTTGGGGATCAGTACAGGATCCCTAATCCAAAATTCTTAGGACCATATTTCAGCTTTCAGAATGGTTCCATTTTGGAATATTTGCACATACATAATGAAGTATCTTTGGGGCCAGGATGCAATCTAAACACACCATTCATTTCTGTTCTGTAGACATAAAACTTGACACTAATTTTATACAACATTTTAAATAATTTTGTACATGGAGCCATGTTTCACAGTGTAGAATTTTCCACTTGTGTCCACTTGTTGGTGCCCAAAAGATTTCAGATTTGGAGTTTTTGGATTAGGGATGCTCAACCTTTCTTCATTCTGTGAATGAATTCAGTGAATTCTGGGCGGCTCACCTTATTCTGAGATACTCAGACATCTTGTCCTGCAGAGGCTGTGTGACAGGCCATGCCAGAGAGGAAGATAACACTGCACAGCACACCGCATCCCCAACTCTGCTAGTCACAGAAGATGGGGACAGAACACAACCAGCAGCTACCTGCTCCTGCTAGAGGAGCTGAGGCAGGCGTTGGCAGCAGACACAGACAAGGGTAGTGGCCCAGCACCACTGTGTCTACCCCAGCAGTAAATAACCTGAGAGGATATTATTCAGGAGCAAGTAGCATAAACAGGAGAGAATCTGAGACGCTTCAGACTGGTCTTCCAGTGGCTTCCTCCTGAGGCCCGCTATTGACCTGCTTACCCTAAACAGACAGGAAATTGTTTTTACTTGGTCATCATGAGAAATATTTGGGTTTGGAAACTTCCCTGCACTCTGTTCTAACCAGTTAAATATGTTTATTTAGAAATCCACATAGATAATCGAATCCCATATTGCACTGGATGCAATCTAAGTGCATTTGTGGGTGTTTTTGCATTAGAACACTAATGGATATGGACCGCAGTGCAGGGGGCATAGGAAACCCTCACCCTTGGAAATCTGAAACTGAAAGCTGAGGCTCTGACCTGGGTTGTTGGGTGGCCACCAGGGCTTTCCAGAAAATGGATGTTTAACTTCTTAAAGAAAGGCAGTGGCAGACAGCATTGAAGCTGCTCTGTTTGGCTCACCCGTGACTGCTAGGATTTGTGACCCTTAAGAATGCTAGAATGTTTTCTGAGTCATCCATACATTGCCCTGAGTTACTTTTAGGGAAAGAAAGAAATGAGAAAAAACAACAAAAACAATATCAAAACCAATTCCATTTGCTGCCAAGAGGCCAAGGGCAGAGATAAACCTGTGGATCAGAGGAGAGGGTACCCATTTCCGCTGAGGTATGCTCATACCCTGCTCATCTGAGGTAGGCACCCTTGTGACCAGACCCACACTAGCGTGGAGGGGGTGACACCTGCATCCCATCCAGCAATGGCACCCTCAGCACCTGTGCAGGCTGCTGGTTCTGGTGTGATCACTGAGCAACCTCTCGTGGTCCTTGCCAGGAGGTAGCCCCAGGCACACAAGCACCATGAGGACGCATGTTCTGTGAGGACCAAGGGTGGCCAACAGAGGTATCCCACAGAAGAATGGCCTCCCAGAAGTGCGTCTGAGCATGTTTCTTAGAGGTTGTCTTCTTGGGAAAAAGAGGAGGGACTATGAGATCCAAAGCCACAGAACCTTAACACATCAGTGTATCAAGAAGCCAAGGGACCAGAACAGTGGCTGGTACTCAGCAGGCACCTTGATAATATTGAGTAGAAGTGCTTGTTGGGTTGCCTGCTAAAATGAGAAATTCATTACAGCGGAAACAGCCACTGCTGGCATTCAGCCCCACCAGGTGATCAGCTATAATAAACAATGATTCCCACACAATTCAATTAAGAGATATTTATTAAATAAGGACCTCAAGCCAGCATTGAGATCAGCATGAAGAGGGAGGGAGGAAGCGTGAGCCATGGCCTCATCTGAACCGCTCCCCCGCTCTCAGACATGCCCATGTCCGTGTGCATGTGTGTGCGAACTGCCAGGAGCCACACCCAGAGACTCCAGGTCTGGACTGGACGCGGGAGGCCTGGTGCAGGAGGATGCAGGAGCTGCAGTCGTCCTGGTGAACCCATAGGGCTAGCGTCAGGTGAGCAAAGGGAGGGCACTGTGGGGACAGTGACAAGAGCGAGGATGGGCGGGGCCTGGCTGACAGCCTGAGCATCCCTGAGTCTGGCCAGGCTGGGGCAGGGCCTGTGTCTTGCAGACAGCATGGAGACGCACACTGTGCACACGCGCAGGCGCAGATCCCAGGAGCCCCAGCTCATGCTGGGGGCCTGGATATTTTCTTTATGAAATTAACCAATCTTTGTTTAGGAGAAAGGCTCTCAATGACCTAGCCCTAATCCCATAAATCAGAGATTTTGCAATAGGTCTTGAACTATTAAAACATAATTTCCCAGAATTTCAAGCAAAAGGATTCGCAAAAGAAACAGTTTCCTGTGGACCTAGCATTGTTAATTTTATCCTTGCCATAAATTTTTCTAGTAGGGAAATCCCCGGGGAGAAGCAGCCAGCAAAGCAGCTCCTGTTGAAATACGCAACAAAGGCGGCGGGGACGGAATTTCTGAGTGTAGAGATGTCATGAAGCCATTCCCTCCAGTACAGCTTCCCTGTTATTTTCAGCAGCCACATATCTGCAGATGCAGCTTCAAACATTCCATTTGTATCAAACGCTTGTTAGGTTTGGGTTGCTATTGTTCCTTCATATATATTTCAGATTTGGGGCTTTTCTCTTTCTTCCTCCTGGCTGCTCCTGTGTGTTTATCTCCTTCTCCTTCTTCTTTTTTTTTCCCACTATTATTTTTTAACTTTGTTTTGGTGTCAGGGACTGAACCCAGGGCTTCTTAACCACTGAGCCACATCCCCAGCCCTTTTTATGTTTTACTTAGAGACAGGGTCTTTCTAAGTTTCTTAAGGCCTCACTAAGTTGTTGAGGCTTGCTTTGAGTTTGCAATCCTCCAGCCTCCCAAGCCACTGGGATGATAGATGTGCACCACTGTGCCTGGCTGTGTCTTGATTTTATCCACCTGAGGTGGCATTGCTTCCGGGGCTTCCCACCTCCGCTTGGTGTCTCTCTCCTCCCACCTTCCTCTTTCCTCTCCTCCTCTTTATCCTCTCCCTCCTCTCCTCCCCTCCCCTCTTCTTCTTCTTGTTCTTCTCCTTCTTCTTCTTCTTCCTCTTCTTCTTCTTCTCCTCCTCCTCCTCCTCCTCTTCCTCCTTCTTCTTCTTCTTCTCCTCCTCCTCCTTCTTCTTCTTCCTCTTCTTCCCCCTCCCCCTCCTTCTCCTCCTCCTCCTCCTGCTCTTCCTCCTTCTTCTTCTTCCTCTTCTTCTCCTCCTCCTCCGTCTTCTTCTTCCTCTTCTTCTTCTTCCCCCTCCCCCTCCTTCTCCTCCTCCTCCTCCTCCTCTTCTTCTTCTTCTTCTTCTTCTTCTTCTTCTTCTTCTTCTTCTTCTTCTTCTCTCTCTCTCTCTCTCTCTCTCTCTCTCTCTCTCTCTCTCTCTCTCTCCATCTGGTTGAATTTGCATCTGCTAAAATGCCACCCTTCTTAGGGACAAACACTGGCTCATTTCACTCCCAGCCCACAGCCGCACCCACTGCAAGGTCCAGACCAGCCATGCACCCGAATCCTCCTGGCAGGCGCAGGCACAGGAAATAGCTGGTTCATTCTCACACCCTAGAGGGGCACAGAATTGTCCTCATTTTGTAATTGAGGAAACCGAGGCGTTAGGTATCTTTCTCTTTGGTCA
>CM053412.1:66816006-66846665 GCA_028644305.1 Xerus rutilus | reverse complement strand
CCACTGCAAGGTCCAGACCAGCCATGCACCCGAATCCTCCTGGCAGGCGCAGGCACAGGAAATAGCTGGTTCATTCTCACACCCTAGAGGGGCACAGAATTGTCCTCATTTTGTAATTGAGGAAACCGAGGCGTTAGGTATCTTTCTCTTTGGTCATGCAACAAGGTATTGGCTCGTCCATGCTCTGCAGAAGCCTTGGCGTGACCTTCAAGGTCATGCCCTAAACGCTGGCACCTTTAATTCCACCCACCATTCACTATCCTGTCTCACATCACCACCACGCAATACACAGCACAAACTCAACTTGCTTATGATTCCCTGGTCACATCACATGGTTTCAGGCATCTTACAAACCTGTGTCACACTTTGCCAACTGAGGGAGCTGTCCCTGTGACCTCCTGGATGGCACACTAACCATTTCCTCTGTAGCTGAGCCTGCACACAGGTGATGTTGCCTCCACGCCAGCCTCTCCTGCAGTGTCCTTCTCAGCATTGTCTCCGTAGGGCCTGACAGAAGGTCTGCAGGTGACAGGTGTTCACGCCTGTGCTGAACTAAATCAGCAGGAATGGGGTTCAGTTTGAGGTCTTCTAGTCCAAAGTTCATGCTGATTTCTTTATTCTTTGTTACATTCTAGTAGTGACATAGACAACTTCTTGCTGTTTTCAGACTCCGTGTCTATGGAGAGCCTACATGTAGCCCTCTCCTGCAGCCACCCACTGGGTAGCTTATTTTCTTTTCAGCAAACTTAACTGAGGTTCACTTTTCTCAGGCTTTTTAATGCAAGCAGGAGGCAACGTCTGGTCCACGTTGAAGGCCAGGGTGGTGGAAGGGTGGAGATGCCTGACTGTTGATAGTGTTGTCCTTGTAACCCCACCTCCCCCGAGCCTGCTGTCACAGCTGGGTGGTGTGGCCAATGCCAATGTCATTTGGGAGGAAGCAGCTCCAGAATGTGCTCTGCTTTCCTGAAGGTTTTGATGAAGTCATCTCCCTTGCTATGCATAAAAGATCTGGGGACTTAAAACAATGATCCATAGGAATTGGGATGGTTGAGGGAGACTTGAATGTACATCCTCTCAGAGCAAGAGAAAGGCCAGTGCTCTGTAGCTCTGTTCAGCACAGTAGGACAGAGGTCAACTCCAGTCCATCAGTGGAGGAATAGAGGAAGGCAACAGTGTGTACATGCATGGTGGAATAGTATTCAGCCTTGAAAATGATGGGTATACTAACACGTAACCCCTGGATGGAATTGGAGAAAATTACTGTGAGGGAGATGAGCTGGGCTCAGAATGGCAGATACTGCATGTTCTCACTTAAAGGCAGAATCTAAAACAATTGATCACATCAAGGAAGAGAAAAAGGTTGGGCCACTGCCTTTGTCTCTTTATTTTTTTGTTTTTGTGGTGGTTTTGGGGATTGAACCCAGGGCCTTGGGCATGCAAGGCAAGCACTCTACCAATTGAGCTATATCCCCAGCCCCTGTCTCTTTATTTTTGATAAGCAAGAGAGAATATTTTTGAGAGGAGTTCAGAGCAAAGAGGGGCCACCATGGCTCTCCCTTGGTGAATTTTGTCATAGTCACAAAATCAGCTCCAGAGCATGGAGAAGGTGAGAAAAAGAGAGGCCAGTGGATTCAGCGGATGACCTGTCCTTTACACAAATATCTCTGTCAGGCCTGAAAAGTCACACGAGGTCTCACTGGAGCTTCACTGGAATCAGTGTCCAAGGAGAGGTGAAAATCCCAAGTGATGGAGGCTTTGTCAGCAGAGCCCAGCCACTGAGATGACAATGTCACTGTCATGGTTGGTGAGAAGCAGCAGAAGTCAGGTGGGGTGACGTGACAGAGCTGGAACTCCAGGCGGAGCCTTTGGACTCTGCACTTTAGATCTTGGAGTATTTTTTAGGATTACAGAGCAAAAGGAGTGAGTTTTATTGTTTTTGCACTTTGTTTTGTTTCTGTTCATTTGTTGGTTTGTGTCTGGAAATAGCAGAGGTGTGCTGACAGAGGCTTACCAACCAGGGCTCTAGGGAGACAACTCCTGATTTGCAGCATTGCCAGTTTCCCACTGAGGTCCACCTCGGCTCAAGGACACTACTGTGAGGGAGCACAGAGCTGGGGAGAGCTGGTTCCATGCAGCTCCAGCACTGTCCTCCAGAGCAGCATGCTTGTGACAGTGCCCTTAGCAACCTCATCCTGCTCTCCACCTCTGCTAAGCCCTCCCTCCAAACAAGGGCCATTCCAGTAGCACAGGCAAAAAACCCAGCAACTCCTAAAACAGTGTCCTGCATCCCAAGTGGATGTTAGTGTTAGAGATACTAGGGTGAGGCAAAGACTCAGACACGTGCTCCCCAGTAGCTTGGCAAAGTCACCTGACTTCTGCAGAAGGGTGTGCTACTGAGTTAAGGCTGACAAGCACCCTGGGCAGGAGTCTACCTGCTTTTATCTCTAAAGCAGCACAGCCTCTGCTCTGATAGGAGGAGCTCGAAGTCACAATCTATGTGATTGGCTTATTTATTTATTTATTTATTTATTTTTAGTTTTTGAAAACCTTTTTTATTACATTTTCAAGAAATCCAGTAATAACCCTACACATCACTCATCTGGAGGCAAGCACAAAGACCTGCTCTGCATTGCCACTACAGCTGCAAAAAGGAATGTCAGGCAGTAGGAAACGAATCTTGTTGCCATCACTGCATGGTTGTAGCTGCATGTGGAACATTTTTAGGCCAGTTTTTTAAAACACTTGAGTTAAGGTAGGCAAACCAGGCAATTTTATGATATGATGTGATTGGCTAATTTAAATTTGGGGTGGGCAAAAGGAAGAGCTGGAGTTGCCATTGGACACACTTATTTAAGGAGCTCAAAAATGGTTACATTATAACCACCTGGTTTCCTAACTTAAAATGGTTCCATTAAACATCCTGGAATTCAGATTACCTTAAACATGTTGTGTGTTGCATTACAGTTTTAGCTTTGACAGAAAAAAAAACCATTCATCTTATATTAACAACTACTGCTGTGAGCTGAGTGAGTTAAAATATTCGAGCAGTGCTTTAGCTTTGAAGAGCTCACACACAGATTCAGACACTAACGTAAACAGGTAACCAAAAAATCATACTAAAATTCCGGCACCAACTCATACATTTAATAATTAGAAGTCAGCATTTAGCTGCTATGTTAATGGTAGAAAAGTCTCTAAATCTGCCAAAACAGACTAATCACTCCCTAATGCAGTTTTATTTGTACATAAATGTTGCATTTCTTCCCAGAGTTTCTAATTGAAAGCTTCCTTCCCTTACATCAAATATACTCATCTTGCTCTGTGTGGATTGCCTTACAAGGTCTGCTAGATATTATATCAAAAGCACACATGGGAATGCATATGGGGGAGACGTTGAAAGTGAAATCAGGTTTCCTGTTTCTTTTATCAAGTTTTTATTATTAGATACACATTTGCTTTGTCTGCTCTTAAAGTTACTGAAGCTGAGTGACTGGTGGTGACCTGAGCCAGGCAGTCATGTTTCAGCTTAAGAAAACAACGTCTGCTGACTCTCAGGGTGTGAGCTCTTGAGGACACCAGAATGGGACGTCCAAGCAATTTAGTACCTTCTATGTGTTTAAACGGAGCTCATTATATTATAATCCTGTTTTTAAAATTTGATTAAAGCTGACCTTTCTATGGATTCTGTATCCAAGGATTTGCTCTCCAAAAGAGCTGCAAAACTGTGGGTGTCCCTGTGAACTTTCCCACTTTTTTTGTAACACTGTTGTTTCTGGCTCTGGGGAGGGGCCCTGGTCTGGGGCAGCTGGGGCACCACCCCTGAACTGCACGCAGCCCTGGGAGCTTCTGAAGCCTATGGCTGGGGTGCTCACCTGCACGCTCCCCCTCTACACCCGCATTTTCAATCTTTCCTGTTCCTGTCTGAATTTCACTATCTCCTCATTTTGGATTTTCAGAATCAAAATGAAATTTTAGTGTTGGGAAGACCTTGAAAGTTATTTTGTAAGTTGAGAAAATGAAGCTTGGAAAATCCATTGGTTTGCCTGTCAATACCCACCTGTCTCCCTTCTTCTCTGGACAGGAGAATAGCAGTAGAGTTTGATAAGTCGTTCAGGCCAAATAAGGGCATGGCCATTAGTGCTTCAAGTGTTCCTTGTCTTTCCCAGTCAAGGAAACTCTCTGAATGTCTCAGGTGTGATCAGTCCAGGAACGCTAGGCAGCCTGAGCGTTCTGACTTCCAAATAACATGAAGCAGGAAGGATCTGCTTTCAACAGGCTGAAGACCTGGAGCAGTGCCCTGCAGTGGGTGTGTCATTGTGAGAGATATCTGTAGTCGTAGACAGAGACCTAGATCACACATACATGTATTGCTTTGTAGTATTTTTACAGATAAGCCATGATTTAATCTATCCATTCTTTTGATCTACCTCTTCTTCTCTTTAAGGATATATAGGTTAATCCTAATTTCCGACTCCCTTGACTCCCTTTGAAGATATAAAATCACTTTCTGAGTACATAAAATCAAGGTGACTGTAAGGAGATTGACTGCTGGTGCAGTTTAGGCCACATTTCACAGGAAAATGGACACATAGATCTCATTGATTTATGAAAACAGGACTTCTTCCATGCAAAACCTGGCTGGCCTATTTCCAGATATAGAATTTACTTGAAATAAAATTTAATGGTTGTTAAATGCCCTGAAGGTGGCCTTGGGGTCAGCAAGGAGCGGCTGGCACATGCGCTGTGCTCTGCCTCTGGGTATTCTGGACTGCTGCTTTAGTCAACATTGTGAAGAAGAAAGTTCTCAAATCTACCTTCTCTGCCTTGGCTTCTGTTCTGGGCAGACATTCCATATGACCTCCAGCCTGAATTGTCACCCTGCAGTGGGTCCTGGGCACGCCTCTTGCACACTGTGAAGCCCACCTCCATGCTACAAGCCAGATGTCTCCCTGGGCCTTCCTGCCCTTGTGGCCACCTTCCTCTTTGGCACCACATCCCTCAAAGACTCTGCTTGTGTGAATTTTTTGTAAAAAATTCAAGTGCGGTATGGCCTGCTCCCGGCCTGTCTTCCTCTCTTTCTGACTTTCTCTCCTTGGCATACCTTCGCAGCCAATGTCCCTGCTTAGACACAGTGCCTGGCACAGAGTTAATACTTAACCATTTATTTTGGATTAATGGATGAAAATTTCTGCCAGATTGATCAGATACAATTCACACCTCTTGTTTTTGAAACGTTGTCTCCGATATATTTATTTAATCAACGCAAACATATGTTTTAATGGTAAAATCTCCCATTTTGTCAACTAAATCTGCACATGCAAATAGCTGAGGCTGTGTTCTGGCCTCTCTGCCCTCCAGGCCACTCCCAGGCAACAGTGACAGGAGCGTGGCCGCTCTTTCCTCCCATGTGCATCCGGGGCTCTCTGTGGCCGCTCTTTTCTCCCATCTGCATCCGGGGCTCTCTGTGGCCGCTCTCTCGCGGAACTCTTCATTGGTGTGTTGTGCACTGTTTTCCTGGGAAGTAAAGCAACTCTGTGGAGGGCCAGCAGTGTGTCCTGGAGCTAGCAGCCTTCAGCTGGTCTTCCCTGGCCACTCACACTGTACCATACGTGGTGCCAGTCCCCAGGATGCAGAAATGAACTAGACAGCAGATTGCTGTCGGGAAGGTTTGCAAATAATTGTGATCTAAAGTGTTAATCATTTTCTAAGCCAGTAGGTGCTTGGTACGGTGGGCTCTGGAGGAGGAAGTAGCCTATTCTTTTGTGGAACTCGTGGTGGAGGAGAACATTAGGAAGGGCTTCTCAGTGGAGCTGTAGGGGTGAGTCTTGACAGGTGAGGATTGGAACACATTCTTGGTGAGGGGAGGGGACTGCACAGCAGAGCAGAGGGCACACCTGCATATTCTGGGTGCTTCCGAATGTCTGGAATTGGAGGTGGGAGGAAATCACAGCAAGAAACAGGACTAACACCACCTGGAACAGCAAGGACCTTAGGTCCTGCTCAGGAAATTGATGCCTACAGGTACAGGGTAGCAGGATGAGCTTTAGCTTCCGAGAAGTGAACTCTGGAAGCAAGCTGGAGGCCTGAATGGCAGAGAACAACCTGAGACAAAATAGTCAAGATGTCATTGCAGAAATCCAGAGCCCTGAACTGAGCAGTGGGGAGAAAGCAGCGAATGAGCAAGAGAAATCTCAGGAAGTCAAAATCCCTTGTAGCTTTTTAGTGAGAGAATGGGAGCTCCCCACTCCCGTCTTGGTTACGCATTGATGGTAGCACCATGTTTATCATCGTGAACATACAGGGAGGAACATATCTAGAATAAAGATAGCATTTGGTTTTGAAAAGTTATGGAATTCCAGAGAAGAGTTGTCAGTGTGAAAGGGAGATCTGCCACTTTTCACAGGGAGCAGGTCGGGTCTGGGTGTGTAGATCTGCAAGCCATCATGGAGATACGGAGAGGACCATTGGTGTTAGGGATGGTTGTCTCATCCAGATAGATCGTGTGGCTCTAGAAGGAAAATAGTTGGAGAACAGAACCTTGTGAGCTCATCCTCAGCACGTAGGCAGGAACAGGGAAGAAAATGCTAGCAGATACACCACAACTCAGAATTCCTTGGTGGATCTCCCTGCGATGAGAGTTTCCTGGGTATTCATATTCATAGGGAAGGGGGGAACTCGAAGGGCAATGTAAGAGAACCAAGGGAGAGCAGGCTTGAAAGGAGGCGAGACTGATATTGCTCACCAGATGCTGCAAATTGGAACAGAGTCAGAGGACCACAGGTGACCCGACAGGGCATCTCTGGCACAGGATGGGGAGGAAGCCTGGTGCATCGGGTGGAAGAGGAGTGAGGCCAGGGCATGGCACAGTGAAGTTTGCTGTGCTCAGAGGAGCCTTGGAAGAAAAAGCAAAGTGTCAGAAAGCCTGGGCTCGCCTCAGGCTGTGCTCCTAGTGTTTTAGGAGTTTTACCTAGTGTTTACCTACTGCTTCCCAAAATCATTTGGAATTGCTTAACTTGAGCCAACACTCAGCCTTTCCGTGGGTAGGTAAGATGAGGGAAGGGAGAGGCCATTTCTAACCCTCTCCCAGCTCCAGAACGTCAATGCCTTGCTCAATGAGTGGGTAAATCACTGGGCAATTAGATGAGGAAATGAGATGAGCTGTCACTGACTTCTGAAATTACTAGCGACCTATTAAAAACCAGATATGTAGGCTAGCTCTCCATTTGTGTGTTAGCATTCCATCATTGTGACAAACACTTGGGAACTTACAGGAGGAGAGGTTTATTTGGGCTCCTGGTTTCAGAGGTTTTCAGCCATGCCTGGCTGGCTCCATGGTCCTGGACCTGTGGTGCAGCATGACATCATGGCAGGAGGGCATGGTGGAGCAGAGCAGCTCACCCTAGGATGGCCAGCAAGCAGAGACAGCAAGGAAGAGGAAGGACCTGGGGACAACATGTGCCCTCCAGGTCACATCCCCACTGCTGTCCTTCCTCCAAGGCCCCACCTCCTGCAGTGTCCACTACCTCTCAAAACTGGGCTCAATCATGAGCCCATCCATCCATTGACAGGACAGAGCCCTCACATCCAGTCACTGCCCCAAAACCCCACCTCTGAAAACTGCTAGACTGAGGACCAAGCCTTCCACATACGAGCCTTTGGGGGACATTTCATATCAAACCAAAACAATGAGTATAGCTCCCTAAGTATTCACTCATTTTGGTCAAAAACCTAGACAGGCAAGCATTTGTTTTACCTAGTGTTTCCCAAAATCCCTTCCATGTTAGATGAAAATATTAAGAAATGGTTTTGTGGTCAAATAAATTTGGGAAACAGAGGTTTAAATACATTCAAATGAATTGCTTGACTTGGGACTGCTCAAGCCTTTTAGTATGATAATATGCATTATGAGTTTCTGATACTTATTTGACTAAAGATTTTTTTCTTTCGTTTTAATGCACAGCACTTCTAAGTACTAACATATTTTTAAAAAAATTTTTTTTCCATAAAAAATTTATGGACACAATATCTTTATTTATTTATTTTTATGTGGTGCTGAGGATCGAACCCAGTGCCTCACGCATGCAAGGCAAGCGCTTTACCACTGAGCCACAATCCCAGCCCTCTAAGTACTAACATATTGAATAAAATGCTTTATTAAATAATGTTCTAAACACAGAGAAGGAAACCTTATTGATTAAGATGGCCTGTGAATGACACATCAGCTAGATTCTGACCTGTTTGAGGTACATAGCTGGCATCCGAGTCTCCTGTGAGGCCGTGTCATGAATGACTGCTTTGTGAACTCAGCAAGCCGAGTTCTTAGCTTTGCAGCTCCACAGCTGAATACTTCTATCCCTGATGGAAATCCGGGCAAGCTCTGGGCGGAAGTGGAACTCCTGTCACAGCGGGTGGAATGGTTGCTTTTGCAAACTAAGTTCATTTACTGTTTAACATACGCAGGCTGTGAAATGTCTCTTTGGGGATCAAGAAGCACAAAGTAGAGACTGTCATTCAAAGCCACTGCCTGTAAATAGGGAGCTCAATGCAGGTTCCCCGCAGGCAGGCCGGGTGGGGAAGGCCAGGCTGGGCTATCTGCAGCTCAGCTGTGGTGCAGGAAGCTGGAGGCCACAGCTGGAGCCCTGGTACCTTTCTTTCTCTCAGAACCCCCTACCAACCTTGGCTTGGCCTTTTGTAAAGTCCATGAAAGAACTAGGATGATCTATTGCTAAAAGCCCACCCCAGTGGCACTGGGACCTCTTGCTTCAGCCCCACAGGGCGGGCCAGGGCTGGGCCTGTGTTCTCCAGTCTCTTTCCTCGACCCCCCTCCTCATTCTGACGACTCCAGTTCATTGCTCTGTGCGGTCACCTCAGGCCTACTTTAAAGGTTTACGATGAATCTGCGTTCTTCCCATGGCAAAATCTACTATCAGATTTCATTATTATGAATTTAGTTTGGATGAAGCTTTCTCAATTGAATTCTCTTACTCTTGTCTCAGAAGAAAGGATTTGCTTTAAAAAAACAACCTCTGACACGTGGTATTCACTGATGAAGAGCCGTTTGTACAGACACTTGGTGAGATAGTCCCTCTTTGATAAAAAGGCCAATTGGACTGTTCTGAGGATGGAATCCTAGGAGATGCTAGACCAGAAAGCCCATCATTCAACTAGATCTTGACTGTTGTGTCCTGCACTGTAAAGGGAAGCAGTCTGTGGAGCAAGGTCTCTGACCCTGAGCAGAGTGATGGGTGAAAACCCCCTCAGGCTGTGAAAATGCTGGGGACACACGGGGTGAAAACCCCTTTCAAGACAACAGGGAGTGCACTTGGTTCTGTTCACTCTGAGCACATGCGTGTGCATAACCTGGAGCCTGGGGGAGCAGGCAGGGCCTAGAGGAGAAGGTCTCACTTCGCCTGCATGCAGGGCAGTTCTGTCCTCTGCCTGTGAGACTCTTGGAGCTCTGGCTTCTTCATGTGCAAAGGGGAGATAACTCCACCCAGCTGAGTGTGGCGGTGGCTGATTCAATAGTATGTGCAAAGCTCTCAGAACACAGGAAGTGCTCTCGTTCCTAAAAGGGTTGACACTCTTTATCAAGATGTTAACGATGATAACAATGATATTCTTGGTGAGGGTCTTGCTGTTTATTATTTTTAAAGTTTTTATCACAGTGCACAATGCACACAATATAAAAGGGCGCTGTGTCTGATCCCACGGTGTATAGGAGTATGTGCAGCCAGCTTCTACGTGCGCTTCTGCACCTGCCGATCCAGCCGCTCGCCAAGGGAAAGCTCCTGGGAAAAGCTGCGTCTGTGCTGAGCATGTGCAGTCTTGTTGTCGTGGTACTGTGCCTGAGTGACACAGGGTAGCAGGGGTGTGTGTAACACTGACATCGTATCAGGTAACATGAGCAGTCTGGAGATCATACGAAGCACACAGGAGTGTGTGCAGAGGTCACACAGGAATCTGTGTCATTGTGTGAGGGACCCAGGCTTCTGAGGTTCAGGACATCTGTGGGGTCCTGGGACCAATCCCTGCCCCCTGCATATGTGTACACCTAGACCTGATGCATGTCCCTGGCTCTTCCTTCCTGTCCCTGAACAAGTCTTACCTCTAGTGAACACTTCTCCAAAGACTTGAGCCCCTGGGAAGTTGCACTCTTGATTTTCCCACTGCCCATCTTACCTCCAGAAGCTCCGGCACCGACACAGACCTTGGCTCTGCCTGTATCTTCCCTGCTCTAGACTCACCCTGCAAACCAAGGCTGCGTGATGTCTCTTCATATCACTAGCCATTTCACTAGCTGCTTCTTGCCAGGGTTTATTTTTTACGTGGGTGAACAGAGCAAATGTCAGCAATCACTCTCCACACTTAGCAGTAAGCACTGTGCTGCTCCCCTGCAGGTGGGTCAGTGCTGTGTGCCCAGTTGCTCGGGGCA
Source organism: Xerus rutilus (assembly GCA_028644305.1). Lineage (NCBI taxonomy): Eukaryota > Metazoa > Chordata > Mammalia > Rodentia > Sciuridae > Xerus > Xerus rutilus. The sequence goes on along the minus strand of CM053412.1, from coordinate 66,836,233 downwards.
ACAGCAGCAGAGCTGTGGGTGATGGAGGAGCACAGCTACAGGGACGTGGCTGGCCTGTTGTGTGCCAGGTGTGAGAGGCTGGCCATGGCTGATGAGTGCTGGGGACCCAGGCCACAGCACAGAGAGCTCTCCAGCACACTGGGTGGGGGGTGCCTGCCGGGCCTCCATGATGGTGCCCATGCACTGCCCCCTCCTCTGTGCTCACTACCTTGGGTGCACCTCAGCTCACAGACAGCGTCTGCATATTCTTCCCATGGAGCCCTCCTCTTCCTCCAGTGGAGGCCCCTCCTGGCCCCTGGCCGGTGCAGCCCACGGCTCTGCATTGATCTCTAGGTCCCATAACAGCAGATGCCAAGTCTAAAGGTGATCTGAAGGTCAGTTGACGCTGCTCTTCTCAACACCCCGGCCTCGGTGGAAATGACTCTCTGCATCCGCCTCTCTTACAAAAGCGTGAGCTGGTGTCTGGCTTCACTCGATGACAGTGAGAAGGGTCGGCATGTGAAAAGCCTTACACAGAAGGGAGACATCCACGCGGTGTCCACTGGCCTCCAGCCCCAGTCTTCCATTCCCAGTTCAGCATTTCTCCTCTAACATCAGAGAAGAAACTCGCCAATTAATTTCTGTGCAACTGTGTGGAGATGGAATCAACTTTGTATACAAAACAATGACGAGGTCCTGGACCTGAAAAGAGCTGTGATAGTTTCTCTGCTCTCCCATCCAGCTTTCACCTATGTTTATAATAAAGTCCCTTCTAGCTGCCAGTATGTCTTTAGATTTTAACTGCCGTGGTTAGATTGCAGACAGCTGCATGTGAACCAGACACGTGGTTTATTTAGCTGTGATATATCCGTTAGCATGTTTTAGAAGTTATCCTTGCTTAGAGTTCTCCATAGTATTTCTGAAAGTCCTGTAAAATGCTGGCCTACCACTGAATCATAAGACCCTGAGATCAATGAAAAGCCTTCTAGGCATAAACAGCATCCTTTATTTTAAAGCATTGAGAGTACTGGAATGTATTATAAGATGGTCAGCCACACAAATAAAACCAACTCAGTTTCTTTCCTTTCTCCCTCCCTAGCTTGAAGGGAGCCGATGCCGGCAATGGGATCAGAGTGTTTGTGCCTGACATCGGCATGTTCCTTGCCAGCCTGACCATCTGGCTCGTCTGCAGAAACATCGTTCAGAAACCAGCAACAGAAGCAGCACAATGTAACTTGGAGTTTGAAAACGAAGACCTGGTAAATCTCACTGTGTGTCCTCCCTCCTGATCCCTAGGGACTTCCCCCCCATGGGTGTGGCACCTGTGATAGCGCCACATGCAGAGCCTTGTAACTGACAGACAGCATGTGGCCGAGGCCCTAACAGTCCCTCTGCAAAGCCACCATGTGGTCGGCTGCCACGCCTCCCTTCCACATCTCAGCTACATGGGGACAGGTGAGGGGAATTGAGCACCCACCTTCAGGAGGAGCTCAGCAGGGAAGGGCCAGCTTGAGACCCCCAAGCCATCCTCTGACACTAAGGCAGACGACTAAGTTCGTGAGGTTGTGCATTGCGTCTGTGTAATACGAGCCTCTGGGTCTGGAGATCTGGGTGCAAAGTATTGGAGAAGCAGTAACACCTGGTAGTTCCAGGAAGAAAAGATTGACTCCTCCTTGCGGGGAAAATTCCACTGCGTACCTGGCCCTCCAAGATAGTCATGTAACACAGCATGTTGATTATTTTAAAGCATTCCGGAGGGGAAAAGATGTGTTTTGGTTTTTTTTCTTTTTTCTTTTTGGTACCAGGAATTGAACTCAGGGGCACTCGACCACTGACCACATCCCCAGCCCTATTTTGTGTTTTATGTAGAGACAGGGTCTCACTGAGTTGCTTAGTGCCTCGCCGTTGCTGAGGCTGGCTTTGAACTCGCGATTCTCCTGTCTTAGCCTCCCAAAGTGCTGGGATTACAGGCGTGCGCCATCGCCTGACGGAAAAGATATGTTTAGAGAAGCATGAGAACTGGAAAAAAGAAAGGTAGAAATAGAAAGTGAGCTGTAAGTGCTCAGCTGTGCACAGGAATCACTCCTGCACCAGGAGGCGTGTGTTGGCCACCTCTCGCGCTCTCCCCTGACCTGCTCTGCAGCAGGGCCCGATGGCTGCCTTGGCTCTGCAGGTCAGGTGGCATGAAGTAGCATCAATGTCAAAAGCCATTCACTGAGCAACAGAAAGACGTGATTTATGAATTTAAAAGTTACTCAAATATACCTGATCTGGACATTTGACACAAGATACAACTACCAGTGTCAACTACTTCCGTTGAGAGTGGCGACCTCTAAGGCATCAGAGGGTGCAGACAGGAGCGACACTCTGCCTGACTCCTTCCACTGGAGACGTGCCTTCATGCCACGCATCCAGGGCCTCCTTCCCAGGCAGAAGGGCACGCTGCCAGCCAAGTCGCAGCATTTGGCATTCAACTCTGCAGCCCTAAAAACAGATACAACTGTGAACATGATTCTTCTTCGTGTTCACTTCACTTCACAGTTTTAAGACAGAGAATTTAAATTTTGAGTATCTGCTTTTATGATCTAATTTTATTTTATAATATTTAGAGTTTTGAAAAGATCTTACTTAAATATCATTACCAAAGATTGTCCTAAGTTTTGTGGATGGAAACTCATTAATTAGCTTAAGTTTTGTAAGTTTGGGACATTGACATTATTATTATTATTTAGAAAGGAGAGATTGTTTGTCCATTATCCTCTTATCACAGATGGAGGGTATAGGATAACTATTTGAAAACCGAGGGGACTTTGAAGTCGGATACAGAAGCGAAGGTGCTGGCTGTGTGGTTGGAGGACTGTCTGCACTCCCTAGGCTGAGCTGATAGGTCTAGAGTCGCAGCTCAGAGGGACAGCAGGTGCTTGGCATGCACGAGGCCCTGGTAAACCCCCTGCACCAAAAACAAAACAAAACAAAAAAAGCCCCAAGGAACTAACAATAATGCATCACATAGTTGTCGTGAATACTAAGTAGACATAAAATCCACAGTGCCCCGCATGGCTTTCTGCTGATATGTGGCTTCTTCCTCCCTCCCATACTTTCTCCAGCTTGAGGTGGAGCAATTTCAGAGCCAGGGTCCTCTCAGAATCCTAGACACTTAAGTGAGACAGTGTGTTGGAGGTCAACCCCTCAGCTCCACTTGCAACAGATAAACGTGAATGAACAGCAGAGCTTCTCACGAAAAGAGCTCGCGTCTCCAAAGGCAGATGCTCTTTGCCATGAGGCTCAGAGAGTCTGCACTGGTCAGCTGCAGGCGTGACTGTGAGGTAATGGTCAGGGTCTGACAGCTGGGGCAGTGTGATCACAGGCATAGTTCTAAATCATGCTTCCTTCTCCGGGACACTTTATTTTCATGGTTAGACTAGTGGGACCTCTGTGCCATTTCAAATTTGTGTAGGTTTCTAAGCCTTACACATCATGAACCCTGATATTTAAAGATGATAATATAAATTCTCAAAGCATCTCGTTCCAGGCTTTGAACATGCTAAATACCATTGTCAGGTTGTTTTCTTCTTGGCGGGGTTTGGCTTGGGTCGATTTAGGTATTAACGCCATTCAGCATCTTCCATCCACAGGGAGCCCAGGAGAAAGAGGGTGGTGGGCGAAGCCTCCAAATGCGATCTGCAAGGAAGATTTCTTACTTTGGCAATCTGGACCTGAGTCTGAAAGGAAGACGGGTACACAGCCAAAATCCGCAGCTGAATTTATTTTATTTTTGAAGGGCCCAACATACTTCCTGCTGCTTATAAATCTTGGCTTTTGCTCTCCAGAATGTCCGGGTCTCGAGGATTCCAAAAGAGCAATGTTTGCTGCCATTGCTTCTACCTTCATTTGTCTCGATGGAGAAATGGCGAAGCCTGTCTCCTGGTGCCAGGGAGAATGCTTTTCAAGTGCAGCATCGATTAACGTAGCAACTAATCCCTGGGGAAGACTCATGGGTCTTTGTGGATTTGAAGATGAGGCTGCTTGCTCTCTTAAAGGTGTTAACAAACCCAGGAATTCCCGGTTAAGACCCCCAGGGAAGAGGAGGGACAGTGCAGGGGAGCGTGGCCTTCCTCTCCGGCTCTACAGAGAGCAGGCCTCAGGAGGAGACCGTCCTCCTCCTGTTAGTCAGCTGTGCATCCTCGTGACTAGACCTGACCCGCAGAACGTAGAGGAGGACAAGTTCATCTGGGGCTTACGGTTTCAGAGGCTCAGTCCACAGTCAGCCAGCTCCATTGCTCTGGGTCTAGGGTGAGGCGGCACATCACAGTGGAGGGGTGTGGTGAGCTAAAGCAGCTCAGCATGTGGCCACCAAGAAGCAGAGAGAGTGCAAATATAAACCCCAGGCATGCTGTCAGTGACCCACCACTTTCAGCCACAGCCTACCTGCCTACAGTTACCACTCATTTACTCCATTCAAGTGGATTAATCCAATGCTTAGGTTACACGCTCACAAACTAATCATTTCACCCATGAAAGTTATTGTGTCTTCTCACACATGAGCTTTTAGGAACACCTGCCAGACACAGAGGTGCATGCCTATAATCCCAGAGGCTTGGGAGGCTGAGGCAGGAGGATCACAAGTTCGAAACCAGCCTCAGCAACTCAATAAGACTCTGTCTCTAAATAAAATATAAAAAAGGGTTGGGATGTGGCTTAGTGGTTGAGTGCCCTGGGTTCAGTCCTCAGTACCACAAAAAAAAAGATAAACCATAACACCTCCCATGCGAGAAAATCTTTTCTTACATGACACGTCTGTGGTCTTGTGTAATTGCTTTAATTCAGAACAGATCTACCAAACATAGCTGTGAGAAAGACTGAGAAACTGCTATTTTGAAAACTTTTTAAAAAGTGAGAGTTTTATTATAAAAATCAAACTGTTAGGACAAGATCATCCGTGCATTGAAACAGTATATAATTTCACCAAACTTATGTTATCTGTGTACTCTTATAACTATCTCTAGCTATTTCATGAGACTTGAGAGCTTCTTTTTTAAGCAAATAATATTTGCACGTACTTTTAAACCAAATTTTCCATCAATTATTTATACAAAAAATTGCCATCATAACTTGGTGTGCATCAACAGGCGTCTTCCGAATGGTCTGACAAATCAAATGAATTAAAACATGAAGGAGAAAAAGAATGTTCCCATATAAGCCATCCCTATCTGCTAAAAATCGAGGATGCAACATTTACATCTTTCTATGTCTTTTGGAAATTCTGTCTGAGCCTCAAAAATTGTAGTCTGCTTCCTAGTAGCCAGTGTCCTGAGGCTCCTGGCATCTGTACCCTGACACATAAAATGGTCAGGGGCTTCCGGTTGCAGCTTCGAGGTCCTAGTTGCGGTTCAACAGAGCAGGAAACAGAGCACGGGAGGGAGCCGTCTCTTCACTGGCTCCTTCCAGGGCGTTCGCCACTTGCTCAGTTCAACCTGAGGCTCAGCTTACGCTGCCCACTGTACGTTTCCTGGATCCTATTTTTTTCCAGCAGGCAGACACAATTATGTCCAGAACCTTCAGAACAGGAGGGAGCTGGGCGGCTCCAGTGCCCTGCAAACCTCACACTTCCTGACTGGCTTTGTGGTCGTCCAGAGATGCCGGAGCTGCCACTCAGTTGCAGAGCTGGGTGACCTCTTTTGTGGCTTCTCAAGGTCATGCTCAGAAACTACCCACTGGGTCTGCTTTAGGAAATGAAGTGCATTCGCAACTTGAGTGAAGCTTTGAATGCTGGCAGTGTTAAGTGCTATTAGTTTAAATAAAAGAGAAAGTTTTCACAGAGGTGGTGCTGTCGTCTTCAGAAGATTCCGGCACTCATCACATCACAGAAACTGATTAAATCTGGATCCACGACAGTGTCTTCTCAGACATCTCCCTGGTTACCAGGAGAGAGTGTGTCTGCCCTCACCCTTCACCTACCTTGGAATAGACCCCCTATTCACCCAGTCAGCAGACCATGCAGCAGGTCAACAGAACCCTCCCACCCCCTGGACCTCGCCCCCTTGCCCAGGCCCCGCCCCACTGCCCCGTGTCCTGCTCTGGGCAGATCAGGCTCGGTGGGTATGGGAGTCGCTCTCTCTTCCTGGGGCTGGCTTATTTCATTTTGCCTCAGCTCCCCTAGGTCCTTCCTCGCATGTGACAGGATTTCCTGTTGGAATCAGCAGCTTTTCAAGAGGGAGGTACAGGACTTGAAAGTTTGAATGCGCGTTAGATGTTGACGTGGGCAGTGGTTCCGTGGGCTGCTTCCTTAGGCTTAGTGTGCTGTGGATGGCTCCCCAGACACCCAGGAACTGGGGGCTGGGTGGCTGTTTACAGCTCCAGCTCTCCAAGCTCCCGGGCCAGGTTCAGTTTGGACTCAGCAGGCTGGTGGCCTGTTGGTGAACACTGGAGGGACCCCTGCCCTGGCCTAGGCTGCAGCAGGTACCCAAGGGGACAAGCCTGCCCGTCAGGAACCAGCCCCAACCGCTGGGCCAGCAGGCTCACAGGCCAGCACACCTCAGCTTGCTTTGCCCTCTCAAGCATTTGAGCCCCAGGGCAGCTGCTATGAAAATGCTAAAAGGCCTCAAGTGCAGCGGTGTGTCGGTGTGTGTCTGAAAGCCAGCGGCCGTCCTGCCCGCAGAGGTCAGGGAGCCATTTGTCCAAGCTCTCACAGGCTGCTGGAGCAGACTGCCCTTTGATCTAATCTACATCCGCAGCCACTGCAGAATTGGCTGGTAAGCCATCTGTTAGGAAAGGCACCGACATGTTTCCATGACCCAGGCGGCCCTTGCGGCCATCTCCTCCTTCGAGGCCACGTAAAGGTTTTGGCCAAGCTCCTTCCTGGACGGATGGTTTTCGTGCCCATTCCCTGGGTGTGAGGAGGGTAGGCCACAGATGCCCACCTGTGCCAGGGTGACCTGGGGTGGCCTTGAGGGCCGTGCTGGAGGACCCTGTCTTCCTGCCCCCCAGGAGCTGGAGCAGGCTGACAGCAAGAGGGCCTGTGGGCTGTGCTTCCCCGGTGGCCCTGACGCTGAGGCAAAGGGAGGAGCTGCAGGGGCCAGCAGCAGTGGGGCTATCTCTGTCCTCTGCCCAGGTAACACCAAAGCCCCATGTAGACCCACCCGCCCTCCAGCAGGTCCCCACAGACCTCTGCAGTTCCTGTTGCCACGGTACTGCCAACTGCTGCTCTGGCCGCCTGCTGGACCCCTGCCACCAGAGCACCTAGACGGCTCTGGGACTGAATGCCCAGTGCAGGCCTTTGCCTCCCAGCCTCCGGCCTGCTTCCCTGTTCTCTGTTGCCAATAAAGACAAGCATAGGAATGACGGTTGGGCATCCCCCTTCTCCCTGACCCCTGTAGCAAAGCCACCGCTGCTCCTGCCGACTGAACCTCTAACACCTGTGCCACAGGCTGCCAGCTGCTGTCCCCCTCTGCTTATTCCCCGGCAGCCGCTGGAACAGTCTTGTGAAGCCAACCAGATCATTTGCTGGATGAAGTGGCTGAACTCACAGTGCGGCAGGGCACGCGTGACAGATGGGGTGGGAACTGGAGCAGGGTGTGCTCAGTCCTTTTGGAGAGGTTCCCTTTTGGAGGCAAAGGCTGGTTTTTCTAAGATTAGAGAGTAAAGCATGTTTGCTTGTTGGTGGGGATGATCAGAGAGAAATGGAGCGTGTTGTGATGGCAGACATGGGAATAATGGCCAGGTCATTCCTTCCCCTGCTGTCCTGAGCAGATGGGATCTAGTTGAGTTTGCTGGAGCACTTGCAGCTTGCATTGCTGCAGGTGGAGGGCAGGACAGTGCCTTGCAGGCAGGCCTCGGGAAAAGTTTCTGATGCAGTCTGGTGATCTTTCCTCAGTAAATAGGAAACAGGTTCATCCTCTGAGAAGGAGAAGGCTGAAAACCTGGAGGTGGTCCTCTAAGGGGCAGAAGAGGCCAGGGCCCAGCACAAGTGCCCACTCTGAGCACCCCAGAGACTTGGGCTGGCTCTTCCCTCTGCCCAGAGTGCTCTTTCCAGGGACTTTAACATAGCTCGCAGACGTTGTGACATGTCGCCTCCTCTGAGAGAGTCTCCCTGACCTCAAATCTAACGGAGCCACCCTTTGAGTCAGTCCTGCCCTGTTTGATTCTTGCTGGGAGCTATCTAGCTCGCTGGTCGTTCACATGCCACATGGTTACTGCTGTGTCTTTTACTAGAGTGATTTGGGTCAGAATCACCAGATGTTCTTTTAGCCTCAAGAAATACATGTAGAAATGTAGCCATGTCTCAGTTTGCACAGAGCTTAGGCTCCAGCCCCTTGCAGAGGCCTGACTCTGCAGGGTGCAGTCCCTGGTGCATGATGACGTAGTATTTCACGCCACCTGCACACACCCGCTGTGAACCTCACATCACCTCTACATGACTTACAGCACCAAAGGCAACGCCATGTAAATAGCTGTTATACTTTGTTGTTTAGGGAACAATGGCAGGAAAAAAGTCCGCGTATGTTCACAGACACGACCTTCCACCATTTCTGATCTGCATTCAGTTGAGCGCATGGCAGTCCTCTGCACCCAGGAGCTCACCGGGGCCGCTCCGCCCTGCCTGTGGGTGGGCAGATGCGTGTGCACGTGCGGTGGGTGCAGAGGGACCGGGCTGTGTTCTCTGGCCACCGTCTCCACACCCTCCTTGGCCAACAGCAGGTGTCTGAGTGCTCGGGGTCCCTGGGACTTCCTTCAGCGTGGCAGCAGTCCCTCCTGTTGCCTCCCCCATCCCAGGCAGAGAGCCCAGGCAGAGTCGGGCACCGGCAGCCAGCATCGTGTCAGCATCTTTGAGCTACACATCTGGAGACAGGACCTTCACACCGGGAACTGGAAAGGCCAGGCTCCACTTTCACATCTGACCAGGAGCTGAGACTAGCTCCGAGCTCCCAGCCCTGCCAAGGCTATGCGGTCTGTCACCTAGAGACAGATGCAAGCAGCTTCCCAGTCTTAGACAAGACTTCTCGTGTCTCAGGGTGATGGCTTGCGTGTATGAGTCCTTCAAAAGAGTCCTAATTCTTTAGGGGAAATGTTCCAATTAGCAAAAAAATAAAGCCCTATTTTGTCTTTAAAAACAAGACAAACAAGCAAACCAGGTTTGCATCCCAGTGGAAAGAGCACCCGTGTTCTGCAGCGAGTGCTTGCTGAGGGGCTCAACTGCCCGGCATGGATCCGGGCGTCACTTTAAAAGGAAAGACAGGAAGCGACTGTACATGCAGCCAAGTAGCCCAAGACCACCGTTCTCCCGTGGTCAGAAAGCCCTGAATAGTGAACAGAGGTGGACTTCAGAAAGCAAAGGGAAACCCTGAGCCCCAAGGTCCACCCTCTGGGGTGAAGCTGCAGAGGGTCTACCCAGCCTGGAGCAGCTCCAGGACCAACCAAAGGAGCGCGTTGGCAATGCCTGCCCTGAGGGACCCCTGACTGGTGTTTCTGCTTACTGCCGCAGGAAAGGCCAGTGCACCCAGTGGCCACCCACACCTGGGGCTGACTGGGTGCCGAGCACAATGTTGCTGACTTGGGAAGGGACCTCACTCACTGACTGTGAAGCAGGAGCCCCACAGTCCGCCGGTGGCCTGCAGTGTCTTCTGTTGTCCTTTCTTTAGGCCGTGGGAGAGAAGATGGACCCCGAAGAGGCCCTGATCAATGAGGACGACGGGGCCGATGGCGCGGAGGGCGAGCCGGAGGAAGGCCCCAGGCTGAAGATGTTCCGCAAGGTGGCCTCCGTGGCCTCCAAGCTCAAGGAGTTCATTGGCAACATGATAACCACCGCCGGCAAGGTCGTGGTCACCGTGCTGCTGGGGTCCTCGGGTGAGTACCCCTTTCTGTGCAGCCCAGGGGTGGCATAGGAGGAAGTGCTGAAGGAGACAACATAACTGTCCCTGGTAACCCAGCCCCATGGGCGAACCACGAGGAGCAGTCCTGTCTGCTTGGTTCTGGGCTGATGTTGTGGAGGGGTCCTGACAATAAGCCGTGGCAGCTGTTGATAACCTTGTCCATACCCGAGTGACCACGTTGTCTGGTGGAGGTCAGAATAACACCCTACCTCTTGCTCTGAGGGTGATGTGCTGCCCTGACGGTCTGGGGCGACCACGGCAGCCACTCTGGTGGCTCTTGGCGCGTCTGCACGGAGTCATTTGAAATCTTCATTTAACTCTCAGGATACACTGTTTTCCTTCTGAAGCTAGATGGTAATCTGCAGCAGACTCGCTTCCCTTCCATCTTGGCCGCGGATGGCTTGTTCCATGCTGATGGTATCTCCAGCTCCTCCCTCCTTCCATCCCACCGCCAGCAGGGAGCTTGTCAGAGTGCGCTCACCGAAGGTCCCGAGAGAAGGGCGAAATGAAGCACTGAACTGTTTTAGTAGGAAAAAAATGAGAGGAAAAGAAAGTAGACTTACTTCCTCAAGAAATGAAACCCAGCATCTTAGTGAGCACTCCTTTCACAAAGCCCAATAAAACGGTGTTGAGCACAGCAGTGGCCTTCCACAGCCCCTGCCAGATGGCAGACCAGCCCTCGAGGGCGACCTCTGCATGGTGCACACAGCCCCACTGCTGGTCGTGTGCACTAACTGGATCAGACTTTCTGACCCTGGGGGGCGGGCTGCGTAGACTTGAGCGGCCGGTGTCGGGTATTGTGCATCTTAGTTACCTTAAAAATAAAGCAAGCACAATAGTGTCAGGAAGGTTGGAATGGACAGGCACGGCTCTCCCCCCCAAAAAAATAATTGGGGAGCAATAGAAAGAGGGAAGCAGACAAGTAAACGTGCAAATTCTGTTGGTGTGAGGGAGACGCTCCCGGCAGGAAGGCTGCAGGAGACCCTCTCCATCCTCTGCTCTTTCACTGTGTTTAAAAACTGCCCCTCAGGGGCGGCCTCTTCACGGTACGCACAGCCTCGCTTGTGGTCACTTTCTCAGCCTGGATTCCGGTGAAGGGCAGCTGCAGGGAATCCCAGCCCTGCTGCTGCTGACCCCTGCCTCTCCCCAGGCATGATGCTGCCGTCCTTGACCTCGGCTGTCTACTTCTTCGTGTTCCTGGGCCTGTGCACCTGGTGGTCCTGGTGCCGGGCGCTCGACCCGCTGCTCTTCAGCTGCCTCTGTGTCCTGCTGGCGATCTTCACTGCTGGACACCTCATGGGGCTGTATTTATATCAGTTCCAGTTCTTTCAAGAAGCCGTTCCACCCAACGACTATTACGCAAGGTGAGAGGCGTCCCTGGAACTGCGTAAGGAGAGGGCATCGCTGTCCTCCCCCGTGATCGTGGGGAATTTTCAGGGGTTCTTGTGAGTGATGCCGACTGATGTGTTGAGCAAAGATCTGTCGGGGTGAGGGAGCAGTCAAGTGCCTTAATGTTACTGGACAATACAGTGCTGGGCTGGCGACCTAGAGGGGTGCTGGGATGGCAGGTGCTCACATGGAGACCTGGAGGGATGCTAGGATGGTGGGTGCTCAAATGGTGACCTGGAGGGGTGCTGGGATGGCGGGTGCTCAGATGGTGACCTGGAGGGGTGCTGAGATGGTGGGTGCTCACATGGTGACCTGGAGGGGTGCTGGGATGGCGAGTCACATGGTGACCTGGAGGGGTGCTGGGATGGCAGGTGCTCACATGGAGACCTAGAGGGGTGCTGGGATGGCGGGTGCTCGCATGGTGACCTGGAGGGGTGGCTGGGAGGGCGGGTGCTCACACAATGACATAGTGTGATATTGCTGCTTGCTTGCTAATTGCAAAGGAAAAATTCACATTTATGAAGGCGCTCCGCACTTTGGCCACCAGTTGATAAAGACCAACATGACCAAAAATAAGAGCCTGGGCTTTCCCGGCTCTCAGTGAGGTGCAGGACGTGGGTCCCCAGCACCCTCGTCTCCAGCCCCCAGCCCTGCTCCACAGCACAGGCACACGAAGGGGAGAAATGATTTCCATGACTTCACAGGAAAACCAGTCAGGAAAACCCAGCATGCAGGTGCCACCGGCAGATGACCTGGTGTCTCCAGAGTCAGCGTCAGGACAGCAGCAGGTGCGGGGAGAGTGGAGGAGAGCCCGAGGGAGAGCAGAGACACCACCAGGCAGGCGGCACACGTGGCTCGCCAGATCCCGGACGTCAAGCCTCAGGCATCATGGGCTGGGAGGCGGACCTGGGTGGGCATCAGAGGACAGCTGGAAGGACTGCTGATGTCTCAGGTGTGCCCTGGCAATGACAGTATTGTGGGCACAGAGGACATGCCATTGCTGTGGGAGCTGGAGGGGCCTGCAGCTTTCAAATGCTTCAGCGAGGAGCAATGGACTGGGAGAGAGAGGGGCAAGACAGAGCCTTCGAGCCACACGGTCAGTATGGGCCATTCGTTGTCCTGTGTGAGCCTTTCTTTGCCTTTGGAAAATCCATTATCAAAGTTACAGAAAAGAACAAAGGAACAGGAAAGGCAGGCGAGGGTGCTGGTGTGGGTGACTGTCCTGGATCTCGTGCGTCCACCCCACCTCTGGGCAGGGGTCAGTGCTTCTTGAAGAAGTGAGGAGCCTGCGTTCTGAGGGGCAGACATGATGCCTCGTTGGCCGCCCTGCATCCTTCTCTCAGGTCTCTCAGGTGGCCTTCGTGTGATGGTAAATACACTCAGGCAGTGCACGGGCCTGGACTGATTCGTGTGTAAGATTTGGCCACAGAGATGCTAGTTTGTGGTGGTGTCTGTACAGTGCTAACAGGCATTAGTCAAACCCTAAAACCACTTAAAGTCAGTTTAAATTAAAGCTGGTGCCCAACACACAGGCACAGACCAACTAAATCCAGGTGGCTCAAGTGATTATATCCTAATTCCATCTGGTAATAGCAGCATGCCACAGAGGCTCATTGCAGCGTCTCTTCATGAGGTGTGTTACATAATGTTTATTTTAGGCAGGCAGGAAAGAATAAATGTCCAATTTCAGCACAGACTTTAGTTCTGGACTGATGGATCCTTCAGCTTCTTTGGTTTTCGGTTTATTGTGTACAGATAGAAAAAAGCATCTTGCACTGTAGAAAGGGCTAGAAAGGGTTGACTTTTAGGGTTGACTTAATCGTGAGCCTCAGTGTCCTCCGGAAAGCTACAGGTTTGGGGGGGTTATTCTTCCTGCTAGTTAAGGATCTCTTCTTCCACCTAGAGGCTGAGAACAGGAACTACAACCACCTTGTAGAAGCTCTAGTAGGTCAGGCAAACCTGGGCTGTAAAGGGTGCATTTGTATTTTAGGCTTTCAAGAAGGGGTCAGAGTATGAAAACAGCCCAGATAAGATGTAACAGAGATGGGCGTGCTGGCACATGCCTTCAATCCCAGCTACCAGGAAGCTGAGGCAGGAGGATCGCAAGTTCGAGGCCAGCCTCACCCAACTTAGCAAGGACCTAAGCAACTTGATGAGAACTTGTCTCAAAATAAATATAAAAGGCTGAGGACATAGTTCAGTGGTACAGTGCCTATGGTTTTAACCCCAAAAGAAAGAAAGAAAGAAAGAAAAGAAGGAAGGAAGGAGGGAGGGAGGGGGAGAGAAGGAAGGAAGAAGGGAAGGAAGGAAGGAAGGAAGGAAGGAAGGAAGGAAGGAAGGAAGGAAGGAAGGAAGGAAGAGAGGGAAGAAGCGAGGGAGGGAGGGGAAGGAAGGCAGGACAAGAGGTGTAAAAGAATAAGCAGGTAGCAGGATGTGGAGGCACAAGCCTGTCATCCCAGCAGCTCAGGAGGCTGAGGCAAGAGGATCGTGAGTTCAAAGCCAGCCTCAGTAAAAGTGAGGCGCTAAGCAACTCAGTGAGACCCTGTCCCTACATAAAACACAAAATAGGGCTGGGGATGTGGCTCAGTGGTCGAGTGCCCCTGAGTTCAATCCCCAGTACCCCCCTCTACCCACCCCCCAAAAAAGCAGGTCTGTGTTCCAGTAAAACTTAGCTTATAAACACTGAAATTTAAATTTCATATTCTTGGCAAATTTCAGGAAATGATACTTTTCTTTAAATTTTTTCTAGTCATTTATCTATGTGAAAACCAGTTTTAGCTTATAAGCTGTACTGAAACAGGTAGGGGCCAGACTTGGGCCAGAACCACATGTCACCAGCTATGGCGTGGGTAAGAACAGCTCTCATAGCGTAATAACTTGCCGTGTTTTTCACTTGAATTATCACAAACTCCAGGTTATGATTTATTACATATATTTTTAGATGATCCCTGCAACAATTTAAGAGGTCAACTACTGTCCCCTCTAGAATAAGTCCTTAGAAATTAGATTGCTCACCAGGATTTGGAAACTTTGAGCTAAAACACAGTATGTACACTGCCTTGGTTTAGATCCCCCATCCCATGGACCTGGATATTGCATTTGACTCTTCTATATCTTGGAAAATAGCAACTTTAAAATGATAGATTCTCACTAAAGCATTAACCCTCCATCTGAGTTAGAAGTAGACAAGCTGGAGTCTACTTCTAGACTCCAGATAGATGAGTGTCGTCTTTGTGGGCATTGGTCACAAGCCTCGTGACCACAGAGTTTAGCACTCACACCCAGCTCGGACACAGCTGCCTCTAGAACAGCGCGCAGTCTGCGACCTTCTCAAAAGTGTTCAGATGGGCACACCGGTGAGAACTACTAGCCTTATTTTTAGAAACATTGAATTGATTTGTTTTTGCCATTACTATGATGCATGTTTGTTGATGCTTGTTTGAAAAAATTAAATAAAGAATAAGGGAAACACTGTTTTAAAAATTCTAACTCCCAGAAATGATCACTATTGACTTTTTGGTCCATGTTCATCCAATATTTTTCCTTGGCATATATATTTATTTTTAAAGCAAGCCTGGAGTCCTGCTGTTCACACAGCTCTGTCACGTGCCCCTCTCCCCAGAGCCATGCATCTTCCCAGTTGTGAAGAGCCTGTGCGGGTGTGCCATGCTGGAGTCTGGGGGACCTGAGGTTCCACAAACCTGGGCCAACAGCACATTAATGCAGGAGTCATACGCCATGCCCTTGCCAACGCCGATGCTGTGTTGGGTCCCATGCTTGGCACAGATCTGGAGTCTCATTTTTCTATGGGGTGATCCTGTCTTTTCACCCAGAGACCCCCAGGAGACCATCTGCTTGCCTCCAGATGCATCCGCCATCACTTTTTTCCATGAGAGGCCCTAGAGAAGATGAGCAGGGCACAGGCGGGCTCCAAGTCAACCTGGAAGCTTGATGAGGTGTTGGGGCAGGGAGGAGACTTAGTGATTCCCCTCCATTAGTACACTCAGGATGGCATGGCTGTATTGCAAAACCAGCTTCAGGACTTGTGAGTTGACAGCGGTGAGTGTCCTTACAGACCGGTTCAGACACTGCCTGAAAGTAGGATTATTCTTCCCAGATCTGAAGTGTTGTAGTCTCTTACATCCACAGAAATGTTAGTGATCACGCTTTGGAAGTTCATCCAGCAAAACAAAGCTTTAAAATGAGTCTGTATAACTAGATATGAGACCCGTATGTACTATTGAAAACAGCCTGTCCAATAGCATGAGGCCCTGTTGGCCCTGTTATGCTGGTGGTCTCCCTAAGGAGCCAGCTGAATAGTTAGCCTGAGTTCATGCAGGTGTCACACCTCGCAAGGTGGAGGATTTCTCAGGGATCGCTGCAGACGGCAAGCACTTCATAGTTTGAAAGATGTGGCTGAAGTGGAATTCCAACTGTGGGGCCGGGGAGGCTCCCTGCTCACACCTGTAAATGCCTCATTACCTGTGGGGCTGGGGAGGCTCCCTGCTCACACCTATAAATGCCCCATCACCTGTGGGGCTGGGGAGGCTCCCTGCTCACACCTATAAATGCCCCATCACCTGTGGGGCTGGGAAGGCTCCTTGCTCACACCTGTAAACACTCCAGTCACCTGTGGGGCTGGGGAGGTCCTGCTCACACCTGTAAGGCAGGGCCAGACCTATGAGTCTGGGAGTACTGGACAGCTTCTCTCCTGTGGGCCTTGCATTCAAAGTGCAGCTGGTGCCCTGGGTAGGGGACAGAGAGAGTGGAAACCTGGCCTGGGCCATGTGGTCAAGTGTGCTGTCTCCTGCAGTAAGTGTGGTGGTTTCCTTCCACACTGGTGACCTCTGTGAAAGTCAGTTACAAGTTGGCAGTCAGCCTTCGAGTGTTTCCCGTGAGATGCCACCTAAGGTGGCTCTGAGGGAAACTTCCCTAAGACCAATCTTGCTTTTTCCTGAGATGTCTAGATAATTCAGATCTGAGTAGGTGAGGGCAGTGGGCCCAGCAGGAGGGAAAACCAGATGCCCATCATCCTATGCCCATCACCAGTGTGGACCCTGGAGCTGGCCAGCTGGTGTCTCGGGCCCACCTCTTTGGCACGTGTGGAGCCCTGCGTAGGCGGCGCCTGCAGGAACTCCTGAGGTCTGCTCTGCTGCTCCTCAGCTGGCTTTCTTTCCAGCCACTGAACTTTCTCTGGGTTATTCAAGAGTGGCTGAGAGGTGAGGCTGATTTGTTCAAATTCAGTTGGTTGGTTTGCTGCCTAATTTTTTTAAACCTCAATTGTAAAGTTGGCAAATGAAAGAGGAAGGCACGAGAAAGAGTCTGTTCATTCTCATGAAAACAGTACTCTGTTAAATAAATATTCATCCGTTTTACCCCTTTTCATCTGCTATTTCCATAAATCATAATGATTAGAAAGCGAATCATGCTTAATGAAGGAAAAGCTCACGTTTACATGTAAAAACAACATAAAAACAACAATAATAAACAGACAGCACAGCCTGGGATGCCTGCATTTTGAGTTTGACTGCTCTAGAACAAATGAGGAGAAAGTTAAAAAGCAAACATTAAAAGCGCAATGCCGCTCATTATATTTAAACTGTTTTTATAATGGTCATAAAATGTCCATCACACACACGGGGAGCAAAGGCCTAAGGAAGGGCCACGGCCAGCGTCAGGGTGAAGCAGTCAGGCACTTGGGCCACTTGGGGAATGCACCTCTGCAGCCTTCCCAGGATTGCTGTGGAGTTGTTACCAGAAGCTTGGTCCTGTCCTTGTCCCTGATGCCAATCCAAAAACAAGGACATGGTTTTGAGAAAAAGGAAAAAGAATTTTTATTGCTTTGCTAGCAAAGGAGGAACGCAGGGACTCCTGTCCCAGGGGTTGTGATTCTGCCCATCAGCAGGAACAGGGGGCTTTTAAAGAGCTGACTCGAAGCCCACATTCCAGGTGTTCTCTGTTGGAGTTGTCATTCACTTGTTAATTTGGGAGACAGTCATTTCTGAGATCTGAGGTACCATCCCCAAAGTCTAGATTATTTCTGTCCGGGAGTGGGTGTGTGCTCAGGGACAGAGCTCTGCTTAGGATGGGAGAGAAAGGTGATCCTATTTCCCTGAGATTAGGGAGGGAGAGAGATTAGAGGAGGGAGAGAGGAGCAGAAGGAAACATGCCCATTTAAAAAATGAGCTGCAGAGCAGCAAGTGCTAATTCTAAGCATAAGGTGGACACTGTTACAGAGTGCCTGTCTCACTGGGGGGCCTGGGGTTTAGTAAGCAGAAACTCCAGAGAAAGACTAAATTGTTCCTCATGGAGACCCTTTGGCCACACTTGCACCTGGGGGCTGGGTGGGGGTGCTGGACAACCTGTCATCTTAATGCCAAGGCATGTCAGTTTACCATTTACACTCTTCTTCCGATGTGTGACACTGGTGTCCTGGAAGTGGTCCCTCTACAGCATGGTTTAATTAGTAAGTTGATAGGTGACTGCGTAAAATTGAGGCTGGTGAGTAAACTTGTTTTCATTTTGAAAAGATTCTTGATGACTAAGTGACTGAGCCTGGAGTCTCTCACAGGCCTCATTTGCACTCACCTGGAATGTGGGAGTAGGAGCTGAGAGGGAGCTTGATGGAGTTTACACAGACATAGAACCCAGACACGGGGACCCTGAGTCCATCTGGACACATGCACCAGTGTGATCCCTTGGGGACAGGCATGGTGTGCTGTGGACCCAGGATCCCACTGCAGTGGGGCATCCTACCCAGCTCTGATGCCTAGCCTTGGGCACAGAAGAAACTTGGGCTTCTGAACATGGAGGTCCTTTGCAGGGGATGCTGATCCAGAGCAGTGACTGGTCTTCCCACTTCACCTTCCAGAGCGTCAGCCTGGATCCCAGTGTTAGAAATCAGACTTCTTGCCTCCACCTACCAAGGCTTCTCAGCAGAAGGCCTCCCTTCACTTCCCAGGGAGACGACCTCTTGTTGTCAGTGGGGATCTAGGATGTCCCAGATTGTGTGGGTAACTGTACAGCGTCCAGGGCTGAGAGAGCTCAGTGCAGACGCCTGACCTCAGGAGAGGGCCGTCTGCCCAGCTGCCTTCGTTCCTGCTGCCCAGGGTCAAATGACCTCCACTCCCGTCAGATGGGACAGTAAGAGTGCCACAGGGCTGGGACTTTCTGGGAAACTGAGGCAGCATGAGGCTGCTTCAAGCCTTGACTCTTGTGATCAAGTCAGAAATATTTTAGACACGTTGCTCAGAGTGACGGGAATGAGTTCATTGAAGAGATGGGAAAAGGGAAAGGGGACACTCCCAAGGGACAGAGTGGGTACTCTCAGAAAGAAGTTTCCAGAGTCCCACCCAGGTCTACCTCTTGACCTCTGACTGTCAGCAGGATGACAAACTTTCAAGTCCCCACTGGCATGACAATTCTAGGTCACTTTGGCCCATGCTGACAGGTTCTAGGTGGATTATTAACCATCAATTCTTACATATTGTATTGTTAGAAGGAATTATTCTTATCTCTCTGAGTTCCAAGATTTAGTCTGTGGAAGAGATCGAAAAAGTCTCCCCGTTCAGGCTAACTTGGGTTCCTCTATTGACATTATTTGGGGCCTGCATTTCTCTGGCAGATGACAGGTAGTTTGCTAAGGAATGTGACATACCTTGTCCACTTAAGCCAGGCAGGGCTGTAGGTAAACTGCTTCTTGGAAAAGAAAGCATGTGTGGGCCCACTTTATAGAATTATTCCCTTAACCTCTGTTCCCACCACTCACGCCTGTCAGTCCCCCATCAAGAGGATTATGCCCCAGAGCTCACTCTCTGAAGTCCAACGGCTCAGAAATCTCACATCTTGCCCTGTTGCTGCCCAGGCAGAGCACCTGTCACACCTGACTTAGAACTCTCCATGCCTCAGTTTTCTTATTTATAAAATAGGAATGAAAACCATGCCTGGCTGGGAATGGGTGCACTGTATTGAACAGAACAACATACACTGAGTGCTTGGTAACATGGGGGTGCTAATACAAAGATATTTTTCCTGTTGAATTCAGCTGGAATGTTTAATATTCAAACTTTATTCTGCAGTTCTAACAGTTGATTCTAGCCTCATCACCTGTTGCCTGTAGATCCCTGGGCACATAAAGCTGTTCCTTTCTTCAGAGAAAGTGTCCTCTTCTGTTAACACATCTCTATGGCCTTTACTCTTCCCTCAAAAGCAAGGCCAGGTACTTCCTTCTGCAACTTTCCATGCTCCTTCTGTAAAGAACAGGAGTTACCTCGTACCAGTTGCCTTCTGCGCGCTTGCTGCACCAGGCCATAGTTCACACGTGTGTCTGCCTCAGGTCCTGGTGCTCAGGGCTGTGAAGGCCTATTGGGCTTGGTTTGCTCAGGATTTAGCAAGTTGCCTGCACATGGGGCTCCCAGGAATAACTGTCCAAGGCTGTTTTCATTCTCTGTTTCCTAAAACTCTTGTATTTTAGCTCCTTGAGATGAAAACAGTGTAAACCTATTTTTTCTGAACTACAGGTGGCCCACAGTTATAAACAGTATGAAAAACTTCAGTCCACAGGGTCAATTTGTACATACCCACTGACTCCCGGTGGCCCATGTCCACTATAACTGAATGTCAAGTTCAGTCAGAAGTTGAGCAAGGCTATGGTGTAGATAGCCATGGCCCCTAAAAGGCAAATATTTAGCTTTGGCCTCATAAAATTGATGGTTTTAAATTTATTTGTGTAGGTAATTAAAGAATAGCTTTTACCCTGTTATTTTCAAAAAGGAAGAGACAGAGGCTCCAGACTGGCATAGAGTAGGATCAACCTTCAGACCAAGAAGTTTATTAGAGAAATATGAGATGGACTTCCGGCAAGATGGCGGCTTAGAGGGACGCAGCTACCAGTCTCCCCAAACAAAAGACCAGAAACTGCGGTACAACCTTCTCCCACCAGGCTTTTGGACAGCACAGAAGGAAATTTCACTCGCGCAGTTTTGGCTGAT
>CM053412.1:66750895-66815506 GCA_028644305.1 Xerus rutilus | reverse complement strand
ATAGATTTTTAACATCTTCCTCATTTATACTTTATGAATATAAAAATAATGTTTTATTTTCTGCTTTGCTGAAAAAAAAAAAAAAAAAAAAGAAGTTTATTAGAGCCCATAGCACCAGCAGGGTCTGAAGTAAACCTCCAGCCTGCCCAGGAAAAGTAAAAAGTGGTTTGTGTGAGTGTGTGTGTGTTTTGACTTCTATTTTTTCATATTATTTATTGTGTATTACAGTTGTACATAATGCTGGGATTTGTTGTTACATATTTATACAGGTGCACAATTTAACAATATAATTTGGCCAATATTACTCCCCAATACTTTTCCCCTTCTTTGACTCTTCTGATTAATCTTAATGTGCAATTTGCATTGTCAGATATGAGAGTAGCTACTCCTGCTTGTTTGGGGCCTTCATTCACATGGTGTGTCAATTTCCATCCTTTTACTTTCATCCTGTGGCTCTTTTCCTGTAAGGTGTGTCTGTTGAAAACAACGTGTAGTTGGGTCTTCTTTTTAATCCATTTTGTCAGCCTATGTCTTTTAACTGGGTAGTTGAGCCTATTTATATTCAATGTTATTATAAGGATGTTTATTAATTCCTGCCATTTTTATTTATCATGTTTAATTTGGTCCTGTTTCTCATTTACTTAGCTACTCTTCAAATGAGATTTGTTCATTTGTGAGCTCTGGGTTTTTTAAAAATTATTATTTCTTTTGTGTGTATTTCTTTAAGTAAGTTCCATAGTGCCAGCTTAGTAGTCATGAATTCTTTTAGTTTCTGCTTATTTTAGAAGGTTTTGTTTCATCTTAAATTTTGAAAGGTAACTTTGCTGGGTATAGCACCTTAGTTGACAGTTATTTTCTTTCAGGACCTGGAACACATTATTGCAACCCCTCCTGGCTTTTAGAGTTTGTACTGAGAAATTGGAAGTCAATCTGATTGGCTTGATTCTAAATATGACCTGATGTTCGTTTGGGGGCTTTTAAAATTCTATTATTGTTCTGTATGCTAGGCATTTGATGTGTCTGTCATGGAGAGGTTCCTTTTCGATCTCTTCTCTTTGGGGTTCTGAATGCTCCTGAATCTAAATGTCCATCTCATTCTCAGGGTTTGGAAAATTTTCTTTATTATTTCCCTGAGATGACTATTCATTCCATTACCCTTTTTAATTCCAATTGATTAATAAATTTGGTCTCTAAATGTCCCAGAGTTCTTGTATATTCTGATCATGATTACTTATTTTCTTTTCTTTAATTCTGTCTGAATGTTCAAGGCCAGTCACTGTGTCTTCCAGCTCTGAGATTCTGTCTTCAGCATGGTCTAATCTATTAGAAATATTTTCAACTGAACTTTTTATTTGATTTATTGTGTCTTTCATTTCCAAGATTTCTGTTTGCTTCTTTTGCTATCTCCTTTTTAAATTTATCATTCATATCATGTTCTGACGTCCTTAATTCATTCAGATGTTTTTTTGTGTTCTCTTGGAATTTATTGATCATTTTTATAATCATTCATTTGTATTCTTTATCTGGTATTTCATTCGCTTCAGTATGTTTGGGCTCATTTGCTGGTGAATTATGAACCTTAGGAAGTGTCATATTACCTTGTTTTTTTAAGTTTCTTATATTCCTATGTTGGATTTGATGCATCAGTTGGGAGGAATTTCTCTGCCACTCTTAAGTGTTGGTCTTCTTGAGGCACAGCCTTCTCTTGCCAAAGTGTCCTGGAGTGATCTAAATGGAGACCCCTAGTAGGTGTAGTATCCCAGCCTTTATGTCAGTTCTTTCTGCTTTTGTGGTAGTAGTGGAAGCCCATGAAGGGGAACTGAGGGTCCACCTCTAGCCATTTCTAGTTGGAGTCTAGTTGTTAGTTTGGGGTTTCGTCTCTTCTGTATTTTTGTGTGTTAAAATATAGTTGAAGTTTGAGTGTCATTACTTTGTGTGTGGAGCAAGGTGTGCTGTCATTTGGTTGAGTTTAGTTCAGCAAAAGTCTCTACCCTTTGAAAGTGTGATGTCCCTGTAGGTTCCCAGCATGGTTTCAGAGGTTCAGTCCACGTCAGTCTGGTTTTATGGCTCTGAATCCATGATGACGTAGAACTTTGTGGTGGAGGAAAGCAGCCCAGGATATGGCAACAGGAAGTAGCAAAGGTCTTCTTTGAAGGTCCCTGAGGGAGTGAGAGGTATTGCATCACAGGAAAACAGGTCTCACATTGACTGACATTAAGAAATTAAACTGGGCATTCAGCAGTTTGGGCTGAGGCAAGTACTTGGAGGGTCCCAAGTCTACCTTTGGGTGGAAGGAAAAAAACTCATAGGACAATTGGCCTGGTTAATATATGACCTTTGATACATGACATTCCCCAGGGCTTAAAATAAATAGAATTAAAGTAATAAGTAGATTTTGATTTTGAAGAAATTAGAGATTTCAGTTCATATTCCGTGTGTGGTTCAGAAACCCAGTCATAGTATTGAGACACCAGGAAACGTCTCTTAGTTAGGAGCTGGTCCTGAACATAGGCTCTGTGCCTGCTGCAGGGTGTGGAGGGTGAGTGTTCAGAGCTCAAGGGACAGACCAGTGCCTGGGAGTTAGAAGACAGTCAAGAAAGGTTAGCTCCATTTTTATTCTACCGTATGTGTGTGTGTGTGCCTGCGCACGCGCATGTGTGTGTGTATGCATGCATGTGTAAAATATACACAATGTGATTTTTTAAAATTAAATAAATGTTTAGATGTGAAGGTTAGTAAATAATATCTGTATGGACTGATTTCCAATTTTTGTAGCAGCTAGTACTTTAGTAAAATCTGACCCAACAAAATAATTCTAACCTCATTTTCTCTTAAAAGTCTCAATACCATCACTGTACTACTGATGTACAACATTAGTCCTGCCTCTGGAAAATATCAGAACTATTTAATTTCTTTCCTTGGTATTCTTCCTATGAAACAAAACATATTCCTTAAACAAAATTAAGTTGAAGTTGTATATATTTTGAATGCACACACATAAATGGGGATATGTATAATAACTGTACCTTTTCCATAAGTTTATTATCAATATTAAATGATTAATATTTGTAAAAACAGTGCCTGCAAACAATAAGAACTTCAATGATGTGTTTGTCAAATAAACTTTAAACTGACTAAATAAGTTGTCCTAATAGCTAATTAGGTTTTCAGCCTTTGATTAGCACTTGAATTACAACATGTAAAAATAGTCTATCACTTATCTTCTGCTTAAACTCTGAGTTCAAACATGAATTTTTGTTTTAGGGAATATGGTTTTAGATGCTTATTACCTGAATTAGAAGTTATTTCAGTTTCTGGGTCAGTTACTTTGCCTGAGCAGTTTGCTGGCACATTTCATTCTTATCTTATTAAATTCTCCAAATTCTATGAGGGAAGTTCTGTTGCTTTTCAAAGGCAAAACTGAGCTTACCAAGGTCAAGTAGCATGTTTATTGAGTGATGGAAACATTGAGGTTCTTTCAACATTAAAAGTGAATAGTAAATTAGTAATGGTTAGAATCCCTTGTGGCAGTACCACTGACTATCCCTCAGGTTAAGATAACAGATTATGAACAATTAAATCTAAATAGATCTTTGGAGAAAGGGCATTTTAGGACACAATGATTACTTAGCCATCAACTTTTTAGTGTAGTGTGTTTTCATCTTGTTTGTTGGAGTTCGGATCCTCGTCCCTGTTCTGGATTCTAATTGATCACAGCAGCGACTCATTGATTTTCCAGTTCTATTGTAGATGAGCCGATTGGCTGCACTGTGAAGTATTTTAAGAATAAATATACTGGAGTACATTGGCCCATCCCTGTGTGGATGGCTCAAGTTCAGAAGGTTGCGAGGGAGTAACTGCTGCACCTGCGCCTGTGGCTCAAGGATGAGGGATGGCTCTCAACTGGGAAACCGATCTGCTCTGCCTTTTCCCTGCAAAAAGGAGGGTTTCTGTTCAGAGAGTTTGACAGATGTTTTCATAAGCTTGCCAGTCAGCATCCTGCTTTTCTTAACAGCTGTACTGAGGTCTAACTGCTATGCAGTCAGCTACACATACTTAAGTGCACAGTTTGATGAGCTTTGACACACAGTCCCATGGAGCCATCACCACAGTCAAACCTGCAATCCTCCTGCCTCAGCCTCCTGAGTCACTGATTACAGGTGTACAGAGACTTTATTTTCCTGGACTTTATTTGTTTATACATTTATCCATGATGTCCAGTTTTTCTGGAGTCACTTTTGGAACAGGCTGTTCTTTATTACTCTTATTGCCTTTATACCTTTCTTATAGATAAGATGTTCATTTACTAATGATTTAATTTAAATATGGACTCTCCATTCTGTATCATGATCTTGATGTCAGAATTTATTCAATCTGTCATTTTTTAAAATTCATGGTCATTTAGACTATTATAAGTCTTTTATGTTTCCATATAAATTTTAGATCACTGTGTCAATTTTACAATAAAGCCTGCTGAGGTTTTGATTGGGATTGCATTGATTCTGTAGAAAAACAAGGGTGGCATTAAGTCTTCTGGTACAAGAGCATGGTATAGGTGTCCAAATTTTGAAGTCTTTCCAAGTTTCCCTCAACAGGGTTTTTGTTTGTTTGTTTGTTTTGTTTCTAATTTTTAAAGCACAGGTCTTTTCTTTCACTTTACTGTCAGAATTGTTCCTTGAGTGCTTCATAGTGTTAATGCCATCATGAATGGTAATTTTTATTTCAATTTCTGACAATTTATTGCTCATTTATAGAACAGCTGCATTGGTTCTATAAGATTTTTCTGTAGATTCCAGTGGATTTTCTACATAGACTCCATCACGTACAAATAAAGACAGTTTACCTTCATCTTTTTCAACCTGGGTACCTTTTGTTTCTTTTTCCTGTCTAATCAAACTTGCTGGAGGTTTGTATTCCATGTTGAGCTGAAATAGTCACGATGAGGATCCTGGACTTGCTCTCCCTCTCAGGGTACAGTAGATTTTTCAAATACTTTCTATCAGGTTAATCAAAATTTTCAGATCATAGATTTTGTCACATGCTTTTTAAATGCATAATGAGAACACTGTTGTTTTCCTTTCTAATCTCTTTATACCATGACTTGTCTTTGCATACTGAACTCCCTGGTACTCTGGGATAAGTCTCGCCTGGTCAAGGGTATTATGCTGTGGCTGGGGTGTAGTTCAATGGTGAGGCACACACTGCAATTACAGAAAACTGGCCAATAGTTAAGATATAGATGAGCCCCCAAAACTTCAAAGCCATAATGCAGAGCCCGGGGAACTCGATGCAAAGTTTTCTGAAGCCTGAAAAAGCAATGTGGTGTGAAATCTGTCCAGTCAGTTTTCTCACACACCAAGTCCACGGGCCTGGAATGAACTCTGTTTAAGGTCTAAGTAAGAAACGGTCAAAGGGCTGGCTCCACTCTGCTGTGGTTTCCATGTGATGTAATGCAGGGAGATGGGGCAGCACTGGGCACCAAGGTAGCACAGCTCTTGCAGAAAAGGCAGTCCGCTTGCAGGGACGAGTACCTTGAGAAACAGCAGCTCTTGCTGGAAAGAGTCCTTGGAGGTGGCTTCAGTGTTGCTCTCACAGAAGCACTTGTCTGACGCTAAGGAAATGTCCTAGAACACTGGACACACCAACTAATTTCTGGGGAAGTCTGACGGCTCCCTCCTTTCCCACAGTGAGCCCTTTGTTTCATTCATAAACAGGAATTAATTCTGTTGCATCCACCAGCACTTAGATTCTAGGCTTTTTAATTGTACCATGGAACTTTGTATTGGGAAGGAGTTTTGACACCCTCCCCTGGTGGTCCCCAAGCTCCCTTGCTGGCCCAGGATGTAGAGGAAAGGCCTCATCTTGGTGCAGGCAGCGGACAGTCCTCTCTGCTTCTTACCCCCAGCCCCTCCTCCCAGTCATTCCAAGGCACTGGAGCCACTGAAGACAACTGGATGCGAATGATGGGAGACTGTTTGAAAGGAATCCTCAGGAAACCCTGTTTTCCCTATTAGTCCACTTTCCATCACTGTGACAAAGCACCTGATGAAAGCAGCTTCAAGGAAAAGAGAGGGAGACAGGGAGGTGGGGCAAAGCAGATCCTTCAGTGACATGCCCCCAGGGACCCCCTTCCTCCCATCAGGCCTGGCCTCCCAGGGTCACCACCATCCCAACAGCCCATTAGGTTTTGGATCTATCGGCAGCTCAGTCCACGGATGACGTCAGGGCCCTGGTGGTCCGGTGCTCCCTAAGCCCCCTCTGACCTCTGCTGCGTGGGGGAGGCTTTCAGCACAGGAATTTCTGGGGCAGCTCAAGATCCAAAACATAACCTCCCCTGAGAAGGGGCCTTTCCTGTCCAGCATCACTGACTCCAAGACTCTCCCATGAGACCTGGAAAATGGCCGAAGTGCTATGGAGGCTGCTGAAGTCCCATGCCCACTCAGCCCTCCCTGGAGGTCTGCCCTCAGAGTCACACCTGCCTCCCATGTCCCTCCTTCCAGGCGTGGGGAGTCCTGGAGTCACTCTGCACAACTTCTTCCTTTGTTTAAGAAGAAATGAACCTACAGGCTGTGCATGGGTGACAGTGCTCACCAGCAGCAGCAGGTAAAAGCCTGCCTGGTGGGAGGACAGCAGGAGGCCCCTTCTGTATCCGTGCATGGATGCCAGCCACGGCTCCGTCCCAGAGATCCAGTGCAGCTTTGATGTTTACCTCCTTTGCGGAAAACGTTGCTTGCTCTGATCGCGTAACATCAGCGTCAGCGCTGCGAGCCCCAAGGAGACATGGTCACTTGTGCTTCAAGCCTTTTCCGGGGGGAATAAGGCTTCTCTGCATTTCCAGCGTCGAGAGATCTGCTTCTCTTGGTGAGCAGTTCTGTACTATGGCAAATCTAGTGCTGAATCTTACTGGGTCTCTTTAGTTCACTCTTAGCTTATCGTGGCTTATGCGGTCTTGAAGCGGGCATGTAGACACTCTTGTTTGCCCATGCCAAGCTGTGACCCTGCACAAGCCATATTCATGTTGTACTTTACAGGAATAACAGCACTGGTAGTCGGTAGTGTTAGCCGAGCTTCTTGTGGAGCTTCATGTGCTTATTTGGTGATATTACTTTATTGGCATGATATCATACAGCTCATCACCTCGATTTAGTGATTAGCAACAAAGAGGCAGAATTTAAAATGGGTTGACAATAAACAGTTCTCATGTGACCAGGCCATGTCCTATGTGACTTGGGGACAGTTTGGGTGGAGAGGGCAGTGGAAACTGAAGGTCAGTGATGGCTGGGATCCTTTTCAGCTCAAAAACATTTATGGCTTGAAATAGGCCTGTAGGCCATAAGATAAGGCAGCCTGTAGCTGGGGTGGGGTTGCTGGCTGGGAGAGTAGCTTTTCCTCACTACTCTCCTTGAGGAGTTAGCTCTAGAACCTCCAGTGATAGAGGAAAAGTTGGCATCACTCAGGACTCGGTTTGGAGGGGAGGGAAATGATCCTAGAGAGCAGGAACGTCTGGGAGACGTGCTGCCCTCCATCCTGTGGGACCTCGTTAGTGCTCTCAAGGAGCCAGGGCAGCAGACCCTCGCTGCCAGTGGTATCAGAAGATGTCTTCTTATTCCCCCGGGAAGAGGCTTGAAGCACAAGTGACCGTGTCTCCTTGGGACTCGCGTCGAGCTCTGACGCTGACGTTAGGCGATCAGAGCAAGCGATGTTTTCCGCAAAGGAAGTGAACATCAAAGCTGCACTGGATCTCGGTGACGGAGCCATGCCTGGCATCCTCGCATGGCACCGCGAGAGTGAGGACTGGGAGGAGCGTCGCCCGGGGAGAGCTGGGCGAGGAGCCGGACCCTGCAGTAGCGAGTGCTCAGGGGCACGTCGCCCGCATGGTGTTTGCACGCATTCCATTGCAGTGAAGGTATAACAAATGTAGAAAAATAGAAACAGTTGTCAGTTCTGTCTTCATAGAAAGGCCTGCTTTCCATTTGGTGACACACGCCCCTGGTCCTTTGGAGACGCTCTCAGCCTGCGGCTTTCCCTTCTCCCTCCCTCCTCCAGCTCCTCACCACACACACCCGCACCCCTGCCATCTGGGGGTGGGCCACCTGGGCCACTGTACCGGAAGTGCTCTGGATGGGGTGGGGTGGTTAAGTGACACGGCCCCCTCCTCCAGCTCTTGAGGCCACAGGATGCAGGTGCGGCAGCAACCACGTCCAGAGAGGCCTCACCTCTGCGTTCATGGACAGCCATCTTCTTGTTGTGTCCTCAGGTGGTGGAAGGCCAAAGGTTTCTCTGGGTCTCTGTCCTGAGGGCACCAGGATCTGCCTGGTGAGCCGGTCCCTGCTGAAGGCCCCACCTCCAGACCCTCCACTGGTTTTGGGGAGAGACATGCAGACCATCAGAGCCCATGCTGGTGCGCTTGAGAGTGGTGGAGGGTTGCAGCAGGGCTGGGTGGCAAGGACTCTGAGGGCAGAGTCTTTCTGGGGCCCTGCCAGGGCCTCCGCTTTGCTCGGCAGGCTGGTTGCATGGGAAGGACCTTGCTGTGGTGCCACTGGGTGTCTAAGGCCTTGGGGTTTAGGCCCCTCCTCCTGCAGTGGTTCAAGGTGTCAACCATCGCCCAGTCAGTGAGATGCTAGAGCAGGCGTGGGTGCTAATTGCCTGACACCCGGCAGGGACTTGGTTTGCTGAGTTCTTCCAAGAAGGCTGCCTGACTCCATCAAGAGTTGTGAAAGGGAAGCAAATGCCCTGGTGCCAGCCAGAGGGCTGGCGGGGTGAAGAGTCACAGTGAGGAAGACCGCCAAGTACTTCCTCCTGCGAGAGCCAGTCAGCGAGCTCAGTCCCCCAAGGGCTCCCCCGCAGGGGCTTTCATGCTGTGCCCACTTTAAAGACAAGAAAACTGAGGTGTTGATGAGGGATTTAGCCCAACTCACATGATACCCTGTGAACTCGAATCTAACTCTGAAGCCAAACTCTGAATCGCCCCGTCCCACTTCCCAACAGCACAGAAGGCAATGAGCTTTGTAAACAAGCAGGGAAAGCCAGGCTTAGAAAGTTCCGTGAGCCAGGCCACAGTGCTCACAGGTTGAACCTTGGGATCAGGGAAAAGCAAACTCAGGAAAGGAAGGGAAGAAAGAATACTGAATCCAAAGCCTCAGCCCCTCGAGACAAGAAGGACTGTGCCCCCTGAGATCTCCAAGGCTAGAAGGGCTGCCAGGGAATTCCCTCCTGCTTTTTTCTAACCGTTGAATAATAACAGCATCTACTTTCTCAGTTCTTGACTTCAGGAGAAAATGAAAAGCCCCATCCCATCTCCCTGGGAGATCTGCCTCCCTGATTTGATCTGTATTTGAATGCTGTCCACCTTCTGACTAGGAGCTCTGGCACTGGGCAAACTGCTCAATCTCTCTGTGCATGAATATCTTATCTCCAAAATTAAAACAGTAATAGCACCTACCTCTGTGGTCACAGAGAGCAGCTTTGTGTGACCTAAATAAAATAAATACAACGCCTGCCTGCTTCTCCCAGGAACTTTCTGCACATGATGGCCCTTCCCTTCCCAGCACTGTCCCTCCCTCTCAGTCCTGAGGGAGGGTGGGAGACGCTGCGGAGCTGTTGCGGGTGTTTCGGGCTCTGTGGCCAGCAGGGCGTTCAGCAGTGGTTTGCCGCCAGCTGCTTGACCTTGCTTTTCACGGAGCACGGAGAAGCCCCGGGATACGGGGAAGCATTTTAGTAACACCGGTGGAAGGAGATGAGGCCCGCGAAGGAACGGAGGCCACAGGCAGGAGCCTGCCCTCTCGCCCCTGGAAGGCAGCTTCTGCGCACAGAGTCTGGAGCGCATGCGTGGCACTGAGGACAGGCCTAGAGGACGGCCCACGGGTGCTCCTGGGATCAGGGCAACGCTGGGCCTTAGATATTACGGGCAGGAAATGTAAGCGTTTGATGTTGCTGCAGCTGCACAGACCTGGGGGTTTCTGTGGACACTTGACCAGTATTGTCACCCATGTGGTGACAACATGGGCATGGGATTTGGCGGTGAGAGGAACCAGCATGTGCGGTTCCCCGTGATGTGGTCCAGGATCCTCGCTGGGCATCGGCGTCCTGGCCGCTGCACCAGGGCTGCCTGTCCGTGGCTCTGGAGGTGGCGACTAGATGTATTTTGTAAAATAGTCCTTAAAATTTTAATGATAATGCATGCTCATTAAAAAAAAAAAAAGTCTAAGCCAAATGCAGTGGCTCAAGCCTGTCATCCCAGCACTTAGGGAGGCAGAGGCAGGAGAATCGCAAGTTTAAAGCCAGCCTCAGCAACAGCGAGGTGCTAAGCAACTCAGTGAGACCCTGTCTCTACATAAAACACAAAATAGGGCTGGGGATGTGGCTCAGTGGTCAAGTGCCCCTGAGTTCAATCTCCAGCACCAAAAAAAAAAAAAAGTCTAAGTCATCAGGAGGGGAAAAGAGAACACAAAATCAAGGGGCTGGGGCTGTAGCTCGTTGTCAGAGCACTTGCCTAGCATGTGTGAGGCACTGAGTTTGATTCTTAACACCACATAAAAGTGACACAAATAAAATAACCATGCTGTCCATCTACAACTACAAGAAAAAAATTTAAACATTAAAAAAAAACCTGAAAGTTTCTTCTTTTCAATTGTTTCTATTCCTGATTCAAGTTCTTTCCACAGAGACAGCTGAGGCCAATGACAGGTGTCCTTCATACATTCTTCCATTCGCTGACAGGTACATATGCATAGATCAAAGGGAGGTTAGGAGGGTTTACCCTCAATGCAGATAGCTACGTGAAAAGCCAGCCTCAAGACACTGCATGTTGTGAGGCTGCATTTGTGGGACATACTGCAAGAGGCCAGACTGCAGTGACGGCGGACAGAGCAGAGGTTGCCAGAGGCTTGGGGAGGGTGGCAGACAGTTGAACAGGCAAGGTGCAGTACACTGTTTAGGCAGGTGAAATTATTCTGTATGTTCTTGTAGTGGCAAATATGTGATACTAATCCAGACTTATTGAGCTTTAGAACACAAAGAAAAAACCTTACTATTTGCAAATTTAACAATCAGAACGTTGGGAGATCCCAAGGTGTAATGAGGAGTGTGATGAAGGAATCTGGTTGTATTACAAATGCATGATATAGTCTTGCTGAAGTGGGTAGGGAGAAAAGTGTGCACTTAGGTAGCTTTGGAAATGAGTGGTGATTGCAAGTCTAATGACAGAAAGTGCTGTATAGAAACTTCAGTTGATAAAATCACTCCCCATGAGCTATAGGCTAACAACTCTAAAACCACTATCTATGTATGTGGAATTAAACCAATAATGAAGTGAGCGGCCAGCAGATGGCAGATTCCTCACCATTCCAGAGGAAGGCTACAGAATAAGCAAGGCGGAAGGCTAGAACCATGTGATGGCAATGGGGTTGCAGCCCTAAGAATGATCTCGTGATATCAGCCACGGGAGGAGACAGAGGGATGTTCACAGACATGATATGTGTGTATGCACATGCACTGCCTTGCATGTTCAGCAGACAGGACTTAGAAGCAGTGGGCCCCAGGAGCAGTGAGCACCCTGACAGCCCAGCTTTTGGTTTCTAAATACCATCTTCCAATGGTGTCCATTGGAGACAAGGCCAACCCTCAGGCTTGATCAGGATCTACAGAATGAGCCAGAAAATATCGAAATGATGAGCCTTCTCACATGAGCACAGTGGCAAGTGGAAAGAGCTCCTGATGTCAAAGCTGAAACGGTCTGAACAACAAAATAAATAAAACATTATTGGAGTAAAACCCAAGAGTCCATAGTGGTATAAGTCAATGACCAAATAAGTGAGTGCTGTGCACAGTTATTAAACAATGCAGTATCTTGAATGGAACTCTGGGATGAATTAGGGCATTAAATAAGAATTAAGGAAATCTGAATCAAGTATGGACTATAGTTAAAAATGATGTACCATGATTGGTGTGTTAGTGTTATCAAATGTACCATACTCTTTTTTTTTTTGGTACCAGGGATTGAACTCAGGAGTTCTTGACCATTGAGGCACGTCCCCAGCCTTATTTTGTGTTTTATGTAGAGACAGGGTCTCACTGAGTTGCTTACTGAGACTGGCTTTGAACTTGCAATTCTCTTGTCTCAGTCTCTCAAGTTCAAATGTACCATACTAAAGTAAGATGATAACAATAGGGAAACTGGACATAGGGGATTTTATGTACTATATTTTCAAATCTCCCATAAATCTAAGATTATTCTAGGATTTAAAGAATATTTAAAATATGCTTTGAAACTTTTTCTATGGCTTATCTAGATATATACTTATCTTTTTCTAGACATATTTATGTGACATAAATATATATGAAGAGAGAGATCTAGATATGTATGTCAAATATATATCTACATCCAGATATAGAAAGAGTTTCTTGGCATATTTTAAATTTCAATGAATATTTTACAGATATATAAATTTGAAGGCATATTTTCTAGATAAAAATACATAGGTACAGATAACAAAGTAGATATTCTTTATTATTTTTAACAGCTTCATAGTATTTTGTAACATAATGTGTTACAACTTATATATAGACATTCCCCAACTTGCCATTTAAAATTGTCTAGTCTCTATACTGTTATTATCCATGCCCAATAAACATCTTATATACACATCTATGCACATATGTTTATCAAAAAAACATAAAATACAAGAAAGTTTTGAAATTTTCCAGTAGAGAAGGCTGGAGATGAGAAGCCAGGGCTCTGAAAATACTGAATCTTCAAGGCCATCCTGTGGTCTTTATGTTGCCTTTCTAAAACTTTTCCACAAATTAATGATATGTATATTTTCTACTCTTATATCTAAATTATTTCCTGCTTCTGGATTCCTGTAGTAGTCCATGGTTTATGCAATGAAATACTACCCCCCAATTTACATGAACTGTATTCTGTATGTGCAGAACATGTACAAATATGACCATCTGTATACAAGGTTAAACTCACGTAGCAATGCCATGTAGTATCTATGGAGACATAATAAATGTAGATGTATTTATTAAATATTAGTGATACATATGTTACAAAATGAGTTACATATTGATGGAAATGATACAAACTAACCTCAGGATACTGTTCCTGGAGGAAGGCAGAGGAGAAGCAAAAGAAAAAAATGGATAAGGCTGTAGCCTCGTGGGAACCTTTTCTATACCTGTAAGTGGATATGGGTCTGAGGTATGTATCTAGATCTCTCTCTCTCTCTCTCCTTATATATTTTGTTACCATTAGATTTATGGTGGGGAAAGAGAGGGCAGGGGGTGGAAGAAAAAGTTGGAAAGCTGGTGGGTTTTTTTTTCCTAGGCGTCTAATGAGTTTTTCGTACAGGTGGTTCCACATGTCTCTTCAGAGTGCCGTGTTTGCCTAAAAATCAAATCCCCAGGACCGTCAGTGCGAGCCGCAGTGATTGCTGGCTGTGTGCTTCCCCCAGCACAGCGGGCAGTGCCCTGGCTGAGGGCAAAGCCAACAGACACAACCAGGAGAGACAGCAGAGAAAGGGTGGTTCCCTCCAGGCGATCTCAAGGCAGTGTCCCTGAGGACAGCACAGGGTCTGCAGAGGAGGGCCCCTGCCTGTCCTGAGCATGCCCTCAGATGGAGGTCACACTTCTTCACACACTGCAGGTTCAAAGAAGGCAGAGGGACACCTTTGGGCAGAGAATGTAGTAAGATAGGAGCAAAGTGAACTCTGAGTCACCTGAAGAGGGTGGGATGGCTGGGCCATTTCGGCTGCTTCCTTGTAAGCACCTCTGGAAGGCCCAACCCGAAACAAACACATAAAACAACTCCGAGAGCAAGGCGACAGTTAGAGGGACAGCAGCTGTCCACCTGGCAAGCGTAGGTAACTGTCGCTAGAGGACTTTCCTGGAGGCTACCATTTCCCCTAAATCGGGACATGCATACAGGATGGGCTTCCCTTCTCCCTCCTTCCAGCAACTGCTGCTCACTGCTGAGGACTGGCTGAGGCGAAGGCATGGCCCCTGGCCAGTGGGAATGGCCCTGATTTACTGTCCCGTCTACATGGGGATCTCCCCTCGGGAGCCTCAGCACCCCTGGGATCTGTCTCCAAACCCCTCTCCAGGGAACGTGTCATGAAAGTGGAAAAGGCTGAGTGCCCTGGAGGTCTGAGAGCCCAGGGGCATCCCTCTCTGCTCAGCCCAGCCCGGCATCAGTGGGCTGCTCTCTGTGCTGGGCTCCTCAAGCCTCAGGCCTCCCGAGAACCCGCTCTCCAGGACTGCCTCCGCTCCATTTCTTCCTCCAGCAGGGAACTGTTGATGCCCATTAAAAGATAGGAGGTTAAAAATGGGAAGATTTTGAAATAATGATTTTACCCTACTTACAGGGAGCATATTTCCTGGTTTCACAAGAAGATGTATCACTTGCCTTAGACTTTTACCCACCTAGCTGCACACTTACCCACTCCCATTAGTTATCGCTCACTTAATCAGAGAACCTGCCTCCTGGGAGAGGCGGAGATCCTGAAAAGCCCGAGCTCCTGAGAAGCAAAGGCTTAATGAGAAACGGAGCCCATCAGTTTCAGTTTGCAAGACGGCAAGTTCTCAATGTTGTCTACACCACAGTAACATAGTCAATCCCACCAAACCGTATGCTTAAAAGTGGTTCAGTTTCAAGTTCCATGCATTTTACCACAGTTCAGACTTACTTGTAGCATGCGGTGTCAGCTTCAGTATTACGTATTTCTTGGTAGGTCTGGTTCCTGTGTTGCTAGAGCCCAGCAGACGTGGTCTGGGATGAACCTGGGCACAGGTGCAGGATTTGTAGATCTGCCAGCTGTGCGAGTAGCACCAAGGCCCTGCAGTGCAGTCATTGTGTGATGCCAGGCCTCATGTGTGCTCAGAGGCAGAGGGAAAAGGGCAAAGCCAGCACTCTGTGGGGTGCGGACTCCTGGATCGAGGCCATGGAGGCCCCGCGGCACTGAGAGTCCCTGCAGGTGCACCAGGCCAGGGAAGCAGAGTTCCCAAGGGACGGGGCGAGGCCCCCTGCTGCTGGAGGCCACAGGTTGGCTTTCATGCACAATGGCCCCGTGGAGGCCACAGTGGGATCTGGGCGGAAGCATCCAGGCTGCCTCACGTTCTGTTTCTTCTGGACTCTTGTATGATTCCTCTTTACACACCTGGTGAAGCAGTCAGCTTTTTGTCACTACAACAAAGTACCTGAAGTATGCCACCTTTATAAAGAAAAGAGGATTGTTTAGCTCACAGTTCTCAAGAGCCCAGGCATGGCATCGGCAATAGCCCAGCAATAGTGAGCCACTCCTGGGGATGTCAGAGTGCTTGCACGGAGAGGCTACATCAGCAAGCAGGAAGCCACAGGACTGGGATCCCACAATTGGTTCAAGGTCACACCCCCAACAGACCTGAGGGTCTCACTAGAGCCTGCCTTTTAAAGGTCTCACCTCCCAGCACCACACCAAGGACCCAGCCTCCAACCCTGAGACTGCAGGGGACAAACCACATCCAAACCATAGCCCCAGGGTCTCAGCAACCTGCAACCTCAGCCACTCAGAGGCCAAGGCAGGAGGATGGCAGTTCAAGGTCAGCCTGCACAACTTAGCAAGACCCTGCCTACAAATAAAAATAAAATGGGCTGGGATGTAGCTCAGTGGTAGAGCTGCCTGGATCATCTCCACACCAAAGGAAAGAAAAAGAAGAAGAAAGAATATCATCTTTAACTACATACATTTATTTATTGATTCATTCAGAAAGTAGAGTTCAAGATTCTTGTTTGCTGCCAGTATAGAACAAAAATAAGTATCTGCCACATATGACCCAAGGTATACTTAAATAATGAGGAGGGGTTGTGTGGTAAGCCCTGGATGGTCCAGTGGAACTCAGGGTTACATCTGGGGAAAGTGGGCCCTGAATGCCAAAGGCCTTGGTGACAATTCACTGGGACTTGGGGTGACTCTCCAGGCCGTGGAGGAGGAGGGCTGAGGATGGGGAGCCAGCGCATAGACCCAGAGCTTCACCAGGGAGCTCTGGCAAGGTCGCCCGGGACTGGAGAGAACCAGAGCCTGGGAGAACGTCCTTGGCTTGGAGCTGCTCCAGGACAGAAGCCCAGTCCCTTCCTTGGCAAAGAATGCCAGCCGCTCAGGAGACAGCAGCAAGGCAGGCCACGCACCAAAGTGGGCCTGCCCCACAGCTCCCGTCTGTGTCCCCAGGAAATGGGTGTCCCAGGAACAGCCTTCAGCCACCGTGGGTAAACAGTAGTCGGTGGGATCTTCAGTATGTAGCATGACATCTTCTCAGAGAAGTCCAGAATCTTACACCCACCATCCTCAAGCCTGTTAGACTTCACTAACAGGCAAGTCACTTGACACACGTGCCCATAAACACGGTCCACATAGCCGGCTCGGGAGCAGAGATAAGTAAGAGGTGTCCCAAATGAACAGAAAAGCTCTGTTTCCAAATAAGCCGTTGCTGGGAATCCACCACCCTGTAGCTCTGTCATCTTTTATCAGGCAAAGAGACACACAGAGATTTGAGATGGTCCTTGTAATTGCTTTTAGTGATTGAGAAACTTTATAGACACAGTCATCCCTTTGTGCCATGAGGAGTTGGTTCCAGAACCCTGCCCCCCATGGATCCCTAAATCCATGGGTGCTTGTCCCTTATTTTAAATGGCTTATACCATCTCCAGACTGCTAGTAAGGTCTAACACAAAGTAACTACTGTGTAGGTAATGGCTACACTGTACTGTTTAGGAAGTGATGACAAGAAAAATACCAGCACGGGGGCAGTGCAGAGGCAGTGTTCTGAATGTTTCTGATGTGTGTCTAAATTCATGGATGCAGAAAGCACAGATATGAAGGGTCCACCGTGCTTTCATTCAGTCGGTTTGAAGGCTAGCCCAGGATGCTGCGAAGCCCCTCTCACTTATGTGGGTGTCTTCAGAGAGAATGGAGCTAGTAACATTTAAGGGCACTTCAACAGTAACACAGTCTTGGATCCCACCAAGCCCCTCTGCCCATGCCCTCCCCAGCAGCCCCATTACCTGGCAAAGTCTCTCCAAGGCTTCGGGACTTCTTCATCCTCAACCTTTTTGTACAACTGCCCCACATCCTGCATTCCTCTCCAGACTGCTTTTCCCACCACCTGTCCTCAACACCTCAAGGTTCCTGATGCCAGCCAGAGGAGATGCCTGCACATCCTTGGAGTGAGGGGCCCGCCTGTCCCCAGGACAGGTGCTGTAGCATCCAGATGTAATCCTGGAAACGGAAAGGCCTAGTGAGTTCAGTGGCATTAGATCCTACAGAAGCTCCTAGAACTGCAGTTTCAGAGGTCTGACCCGTCAAGTAGAGACTCCCGTCTGCCATAGGAATCCCTTCTACACATCCAGTGTCTTTTGGAAAGGGAAGCAAAGGCCCAGGCCTTGCAGTGTTCATCTTCTGTGTCTGGAAACAAATTCCTTATAGGCGTCAACAGTTGCCATCTGTGGCTTCTGTGCAGCTGAGGTCCCTACATGGTAGCACAGAGGTGAGCGTGACTCTGCAGGGTGCGTGTGGAAAGGGGCAGGAAGTTACGAGAGCACTGCTCATTGCCCAGGTGTGGGGTGCTGCTGTGATGCATGGGTTTATTCACCTGCAGCTTTGGAAAGTTGCTGTTAAATTTCTAATGGGGCAAAACAGGTATTTTAAAGCTGAGATTGAATGAGGTCATTTCTCACTGATGAGCCAGCTGTGGGGATTTGGTAGCTAAAACCTTCCACTTAAATTAACCCAAAGGGCTATCCAGCTCATCGGGTTTAATTGTAAGAGGTTCCTGAATACTTTATACAAGAAATTTACATGAATTTGATTGTTGGAAGATATTTTTGGAAGTTCCACTCTTCCACATGGACTCAAGGAATTTTCTTTTTTCAATATGTATTTTATTTTGCTTCCGATTAACATGTCTTCATTGTGCATATAAATGGAGTTTGGAGTAATATTTCAATGCATTTTTTTCTTTCAAATGCTAATTACATAAAATCGTCCCTGACTTTGGAAAAGAGACCTACAATAAAACCGAGTTCTTAGTGCAATTTATTTTTTTCTGATAAAATTGAGGAAAGTCAAACTTCTGTTTATCTTACTTTGAAATTTGTGTCCAACAAAGCAGTGCTGCACTGTCATCGTGATAAGAAACAGATACAGCACTGAGAGGGTAAGGTGAAAAACAGGTAGTCTTTGAAGATCTTGTAACTGAACACAGAATGCAAAGTAAAGGTTAAACTTGGAACAGATGCAAACAACAGAAGGGAGGGAACATGCTTATCATGTAAAAGTTGTACGCTTTTAGTAACACCTCTTCTTAGAAAAACTGTACATCAAAGTTAATTTCTAAATAAATTATATTTTACACATTTTCTCATTATATAACGAGAGACATAGTAGAAATTAACATTAAAAAATAAACCATTTGAAGCCGGGCATGGTGGTGCACACCTGTAATCCTAGCAACTCAGGAAGCTGAGGCAGGAGGATTAAAAGTTTGAGGCTAGCTTGGGCAACTTAGCAAGACCCTTTCTCTAAATAAAAAATAAAAGGGCTGAGGATGTAGATCAGTGGTAGAGCCCCCTGGGTTCAATCCCCAGTACTGCAAAAATAAATAAATCAACCATTTCAAAATTTAATAAGCCACATAAAGTCATCTTTCAAGGAAAATGATTAATTACAAGCTTTGAAAAAATTCAAATAACTCATAAATTAAATTGGACAGAAATATATCTTACAGAAATTCTGCGACGTAACATTTGATTTTTATTGCTGAACTGCAGGACTCCATCCAGTTTCAATATTTGCTTCATAACATCGACACTAGCTGACTAGCTAATGCAGAACCTAGCCAGAAACAAGTTATTTGCTCATGCAGTTGGACTTAGTAACCCCTTACCACATACTTGGCCTTTCAATAGTGCCAAGTTTTAATAGGGCTGGTCGGCCATTAAAAGGCGAATTTCTAAAAGGTGTGCGAGGGTTCAGGAATAGCTGGCCTTTTGAACAAATGTGAAGATCATCCGACTGACATTGACGTCATCTATGCACACGCAGGCAGGATTTCAGGAGATGCATAATGAGCACCCGTCAAACACATCTGCAAGGATCGGCACTCAAATCAGCATGGGTTGACCTGAGTTGAAGACACACAGTTTTCTGCAGCTTTCAAGTGACTTTCTTTGTTTTTCAACAGGTTGTTTGGTATCAAATCAGTAATCCAGACAGACTGTTCCAGCACCTGGAAGATCATAGTAAACCCAGAGCTGTCCTGGTACCACCACGCCAACCCCATCCTGCTGATGGTGATGTACTACACCCTGGCCACGCTGATCCGCATCTGGCTGCAAGAACCCCTTGTAAGGACCACAGGTTTCCTGCTCTTGTCCACTTAGTGACCTGGAGCCTCCAGGTCAAATGGCTCCTTTCTGCCGTTCCCTGGCTGATCAGTGCTGTATCCCCACATGGCTCCAGTGTTTTAGTTATAGTGGTTAATTCTGCAAAGAGTGAATAAGAACACTAGCAGATGGAGACTAGTGGCCTCTGCCGAGAGCACTATGCTTCCACCCCCGGCCGGGAGGGCTCATTGTCCTGCGCACGTGCTAGCACACGAGGCAGTGTGCCAGCCGTGTGCACACCCACCTCACTGGGCCCACTACCTGCCTCTGGAGGTACGTGTTGCACCGTCTCCCAGCTGAGGAAAATGAGGCTAGACAGGTGAGTGTTCTGAGCTCACACAGTGGTGCAAGTCCAGGTCGAGACCACACGGCCCTGGTGCTCACAGTGGCTGGACTTCCCTTCTTCTCCAGTGCTCTTGGCCTCTGAGGATGTTGTGGAGGTGGTCTAGCTCTGGGGGCCCCAGGCCTGCCCCAGGAGTCAGGTGCTCAGGACATCGCCTTTCTGTGTGAGGACAAGTTTATGTCCAGCGGGAAAGCTGACAAGGACCTGGTGATTTCAGGGGAGGACTGAAGCCTTTTTTCAGTGGTAAAAGGTTCTGTCCTCCTTCCTTTCCCTAAAGGGCTGTGAGAGGCTCCTGTGAGGCGGCGTATTGGCTCCTACAGGAAACAGGCCTGGAGGTGAGGGTGTCCTGCCTTCTCTCCAGCACCTGCAGGGGGCGCCACTCAAGCCGAGCTGAGGTCCCCATCCAGTCTGGCCTCACTTCGAGCGAGCCTGGGGCCCCGAGCAGTTTTCTGCTTTCCTGGCTCCGGTCTTCATGCCCACGGACTGGGAGGTTGGCATGTTCATTTTATCTGTCAGTCAACGAACACTTCCCTCCGTGTCCCACACACTGCGAGAGCCCAGCAGGCCAGGACCACAAGGGCCAGGCCCGCACTCACAAGGACTCTGCATGCTTCCAGTGAACAGCCATCCACAAGTAAAGGGCATCTGGATCAGAGAGGGACGCTGGCACTGGGTGGGCTGCGTGTCTCGGGACACAGGGATCTGCCTGCCCTCGGCTGTGATGCCTCCTCCCCATGTGTGGACAGGCACAGGGCTGTGGGGAGCCATGGGCAGGATCAGGGTCACGGAGACCATCCTCGTCAGCAAGGTTCTCACAGATCATCTTCACTTTGGGGACTGACAACAGGCACAGCAAGAAGACACTTGTGGGGTCAGAGGGAGTCAGGGTCACGTGTGCCAATGAAACCCTTGGAAATGCCATGCTCCTTGCTACACACACACACACACACACACACGTGGATATGTGCAGGTCTCCCTCCAGAACCAAGAATACACACAGAAGAGGTTGAAGTGTGAGCTGGGCACAGACATCACTGGTGGGAATTCCTCACACATGGCGGGGGTTGAGGAGTCGTTCTGAGATCCCAGGGCCCACGGCTTTCCCTCATCCTGAAGTCTCTGGAGGACACAGCAGCAGAGCGAAGGTCTGCTCTGGCCCCGGCACAGGCAGTGTTCTGCTGGTGATGCTCTGGGCTGCCTGGGAACGAGGTGCAGAGCGTGCTGGCTGAGAAGCCACGCAGCCAGCACAGGCAGGAGCGGTGACCCAGGCTCCGCGTCTAGGGGCACAGGAACAGAGGGCTTGGGGCTAGACATTCCAGGTGGTCGGGATGCCCAGTGGCTGGAGAAGGGCTTTCTCACGGAAGCAGTGTCCAAGGGCAGGGTGACCTGGCACAATTTGTGGAAAATGCCAGCCACCAGAAGTGCATGCTGAGATGGAGGTCTGTCAAACATGCCTGAGGGCAGGGAGACAGAGAGAAGTGGGTGCCAAGAGTCACGTGTCTGGTGGTCCTGCACGTGCAACCGCGTTACTCCCCAGGAAGCCCTCATGAGCTGCCATGCCATCGAGCCAGAGAAGCTGTGAGTGCACGTAGCCTGCGAGCATCCCGGCTGGACTCGCCCACCTTGAACATGCTCAGACCCCGCATGCAGCCTGGAGGTGGGCACATCACCGTGACGAAGCCCCTTCCACAGCACTGCTGCAGATCATGAGTCATCTGCTGACTGCTGTCGCACCACGAGGACAGTGGTCCTTAGGTGCCCGCTGTTAGCCCAAGGCACACAGCACATGATCAAGCCCACCCTGCTGAGGGCCTGTCTTGGTCCTGAGAAGGGCCCGTGAAGCCCCGAGCCATGCAGTTGACCCCCCAGGCCAGGCCTGTCTGCACAAGGCTCCACCAGGCAGGGGAGCTTGGCTGCCCCCTCGGGTGCTCTGCCTGGCACACTGGAACCCAGTATCAGGCAGTGAGGCTAAATCTACGCCCTTACTCCAGGGTCCTTGATATGCTGGTGTCCTTTCTGTGGGGGATGCCTTTGTTGGAAAAATATGCCAAGGCACCTGGGACTTTCCGTGACCCATTCCGGCTCCATTCTGCCTGTCCCCCATCAGTGACAGAGCCAGCAAACGTTTTGGTCAGTTACAGCCATGGCTTTGTGCACCAGGTGTGCTCTTGCTTGGTGCTATGGGTGAGCTCTGGCCAATCCTGCCTTCATCAACATCGTCTGAATCCCAGTCCCAGCTATGGCTTATGTGGCCACCCTGCACTGTCACGGAGGCTCAGCCCAGGCCCCTGAGCACAGCTGTTTCTAGTGCACGTGCAGGGCCACAGTGAAGCCTGGGTGCGCAGCACTGGGGTGTATCCTGTGACATACGGGGCTTCGTGGGGAGCCCATTTTGACAGTCGTAGCAAGTGCAGGATGGCATTTTTGTGATTTTTAAAAGTGTGTTGATCAGATCCCGTAGGGAGTATATATTAACTTTGACAAAGAATCACATGGGGCAAAGACATAAAGTAGGGCCATCAGCTTCGGAGGCTTTTTCACTGCTGCTATTAA
Source organism: Xerus rutilus (assembly GCA_028644305.1). Taxonomy (NCBI): domain Eukaryota; kingdom Metazoa; phylum Chordata; class Mammalia; order Rodentia; family Sciuridae; genus Xerus; species Xerus rutilus. The sequence goes on along the minus strand of CM053412.1, from coordinate 66,793,193 downwards.
AAGATCTGGCTAGAACAGTTTTAGGGGAGGAAACGTTTATGTGAGGGCTCATAGTTTCAGAGGTCTCAATCCACAGGCAGCAGGCTCCCTTCCTCGGGGCTCGAGGTGAAGCAGGACTTCGTGGCAGGAGAATGTGGCCGAGGGAAGTGGCTCACATGGTGATCAGCAAGCACAGGGACTGCACTTGCCAGATGCAGATACCTACCCCACAGCCACGCCCGAGGCCCACCTCCGCCAGCCACACCCACCACCTCAGTTACCACTCCCTAGCCCCTACCAGGGGATTGACTCAGTGCCTGGGTTAAGACTCTCACAACCCATCGTCTCTCCTCTGGACCTTCTTGCCCTGTCTCACATGTGACCTTCTGGGGGACACCTCACAGCCACACCATAGCAGAGGCCGATCTGTCTCTGTGACTGTTTCAGGTGCAGGATGAGAAGACCAAGGAGGAGGACAGATCCCTGGTTTGCAGCTCCAACCAGAAAACTGCAGAGAGGAGGCGGAGCCTGTGGTACGCTGCCCAGTACCCCACCGACGAGAGGAAGGTGAGCTGGGGCCTTGTCCCCCGGGTGCGTTCTGTTGCTGAATGTGGCCCTTATGCAGCAGGTGACAGCGCAGGGTGCTCCTAGCTTCTAGAAACAGCCTGACTCAGGGGCCTCGAGACAGAACTGTATTCAGACAGGGACCAGTACTCCACGCTGGGGTCCAGTTAGACCCTGTGGAACACCACACCGCTGACTGCTTCAATTCCACAAAGAAAAAGCACCCTTCACTTTTAAATTCCATATTTAAAGCAAACAATAAATAAAGAAAGACACATGGCATTGGAGAGTGAAAGTCTCAATGTTGAAATATGTCACAGCAAAGGAATTCTCCCCACGGAGCAGCTGGCCACAGTTGTCACTCAAGAGCCTCCTGGAGGAGACCCAGAGCTCCCCACACGTGGGCTGAACACCTCTCCCTTCTCTGAGGCAACCATGTGTATGGACAAGGACAAATGAGTCACAGGGGCAGCCCCCAGAGTCCCCGTGACAGGTCCAGTCGCCTTGGAGGGTCTGCTGGCCATCTGAACTCCTCTCCGCCAGTGCTGCTTGACTCGCTAACACGGCCAGTTGCAGTGCTGTGAAGACAGGGACTTCATCATTCTTGGACGGGGTCAGCATTTTGCTTCCAAGCATGTTAGAGAACCAAAGAGCAGGGTCTCTGATAATTTGGGGACAGGTGGCTCTCCCTAAGGTCCTGGGCCCTGCTCCCAGCATGACTGTCCTGTGCTGAGAGGCTGAGGAGGAGAGGGAGGTGCCAGGAGATCGACAGCTCTGTGGGCAGCTGCAGTGCATCTGGGGGTTTTCAGGGGCTCTGTGCTCACATTGACCCGGATTATCTTGCCGATTTCACTGAACAATGTGGGGCAATAGAGGATGCTCACCACTTCTAGAGTGAGGACTGGACCTCTGGGGACACTGAGCCCTGGGCAGGAGTCCTCCAGGGTACACCTGTTTTGTGCTACACTTCAGAGCTTTGCTGAGCATACAAAAGCAGTGGGAAGACCGTGTGCTGGGGCACAGGTCAGGGCCTGCACAGACCCTGCCCACAGTGATGGCCATCCATCCAGCCCTGCACGGCCAACCACGCACAGGAAACAAAAGAAGAAGGCTAGCTTCAGCCGGATGCAGTGGCGCACACCTGTAATCCCAGCACTTTAGGAGGCTGAGACAGGAGGATCGCGAGTTCAAAGCCAGCCTCAGCAAGGGCGAGGTGCTAAGCAACTCAGTGAGACCCTGTCTCTACATAAAACATAAAATAGGGCTGGGGATGTGGCTCAGTGGTTGAGCACCCCTGAGTTCAATTCCCAGTACCAAAAAAAAAAAAAAATGAGAGAGAGAGAGAAAAACAAAGAAGGCCAGCTTCATCTGAACATCCTTGATGATCCAGGAGAACCAGCCATGCGGCACACCATCACGTCCCCAGCACTGACTGTCCACATGCAGGACTGTGGCCCATGACCCTGTGATGACCCTGTGACGTGGCTGTGTGTCGTGAGCCCAGGCACTACTCAGGCTGGTGTGAACAAGCACTCAGCGTGGGGGCTTGCCCCCAGGGAGGCCCGTGGTGTCCTGGCCCGCGCTCCCTGCTGCTGGCAGAGAGGTGCAGGCAACACCTCGTCCTGCAGGGCGAGCACCTTTCCACTCTGCCTTTCACACCACATTTTAGCTGCGTGTTCTGTGACCCTCAGGAAACGACCACGGGCTGAGTCTGGTGTCCCACCAGGGAGGATTCGTCCTCAGTCTGCATAGACTGTCACACACTCCTGTGTGAGGTCCCACCACTGCACCAGGGCTGTCTGCAGTGCGCAGTCCAGTGACGCTCTGACCAGGCACGTGGCCCAGGAGCGCCCTGCTGGACCGCACAGCCATGCGTGGCCAGCTTTGAGGCGGATACTCCATGCGCTCACACGGCAACAAAATGGCCTCAGGGTGTGCTTCTCGGGGTGCGCCTTCGCTAGGTGACGAGGACCATCATAATTTGGTTGAATTTCAAGCTGGAAGCACACGTCTTTTCTCTGTGACAGAATGGGCCATCTGCATGGTATGCCACGAACACCTGAAAGCCGTCAAGGTGAAAGCGTGGGCCAGCCGGAGCGCTGGGACAGCTGTCCCCGCAGCTCACCTCCCACTCCAGCGAGCAGCGATGCACAGAGCCTGCTCGTTCAGCCCTGGGTACTTGCAGATAAGAACTTGCAAGTAAATGAAGCAAACCTCACTGCAAGGCAAATGGCTGGTGGAGTTGTTGACGCTTATAAAACTTAAACATTTGAGGAAAAAAAGCAAATTTCGGAAAACTCGTTTCCACTAATGAGACCTTGAAAACACTATATTTAAGGACTTTTGGGGAGAGTCCTTTTGAAATGTCTTTTTAACAAACGTGTTTTTGAAATGTTAGACATCTCAATGCTATTTAAACATTTGATGTGCTCTTTGAATGTTACTCCACTGAGTCAGTACTGGGTGGAGCTGTGGCGTCCCCGTGGCTGGCAGCACCAGGCAGGGGCAGGAGGCCCTTCCTGTGCAGTGGACGCCCATGAGCCCTCACAGCAGGGTGAGGGCACTCCACTGTGCTTCCAGGCCGACGCTGTGAGAACCCTCAGGAAGCTACCACTGGCTGAGTCTGTTGCTGCACCAGAGAAGTCTCCTCCTAATTATCGTCATTAAAACGCTCCTTGCTCTTCCCACCCCCTGCTTCTACAAGGCCAGATTTCCTTACATCCTGACCTAAGCAGCACATCACAGAAGAACAGCAGCAGAAGCTCATGGGGAGACCCAGCTGCCCTCTGCTAAGCCAGACCTCTAAGGAAGGCGTCAAAGTACAGGACAGTGACAGTCTGTCTCGTGTGTGGGCCTCTAAAATGAAAATAGCTTCTAAAAGCTATTTGAGCAATTTTCTTATCTTAACATACAATAGGGTTTTCGATTTCTAATGAATTGATGAATAAACAATTCTTTTTTAAAATATTTTTTAGCTATTGATGGATCTTCATTCATTTATTATTTATATGTGGTGCTGAAGATCAAACCCAGTGCCTCACACATGCTAGGCAAGTGCTCTACGGCTGAGCTACAGCCCCAGCCCATGAATAAACAATTCTTTACATGCCTGAGTTTGAGACAGTGTGAGACAGTGGCAGAAGCCACTTAAATAAAGCTCCCCCCATCCCCCAAGCTTTTTAAGATTGTAAAGGGTCCTAAGTCCAAAACATACCAAATCATCGCAGTGCTATTTGTTATTCAGGAAGCCCAAAGCACCCAGCACTAATGAAGTGGAAAGATCAGTTATACAATAATTATTTTGTTGTCAACAATCTACAAACCCTAAAGTAATCTCAAATCTCAGTAGAAATCTAATTGTTTTGTAGTAAGAAACTTGTGTTTCTTTTAAAGCGAATATTTTCAGGATTCTGCAGATGTCTCAGAGGGTCCCGGGAGCTTACACCTAAGCGGCGTGTTCTACTAAAACAAAACATCTGAAAAGTGATAGTTTTTGACAGTGTGTGGTTCACAGTCAGGTATTTGCGGTCAGGGATACTGCGACACGGTCCTGATGAGCAGCGTCCGGCGCGGCCACGGCCCCTGCGCACTCTGCATGGCTGTTGGCACACACCAGCACTGGGCGGCCGACAGTGGGTGTGGGCGCCTCGGGGCCTGCAGCTTCCCGCTCACCTGCTAACCTGCTGTCCTGTTTGCCTTTTGCAGCTTCTGTCCATGACCCAAGACGACTACAAACCGTCCGATGTTAGTATATCTTTAGGATTACCATTGATGCATGTGTGAGTGATTTAAAGGTGACGAATGGAATTACCTCCCTTGAGCATACTTTCAAGATCCGTGAAAGCTCCATATGCTTTTAATTTTTTCCTTGCAGAAATTATATCTGATTTGTTGCTGTGAAATATTGATTCGTGATATGAGATTGAATATATTAATACAAAATACATTTAGACATTTTTAAAGCCTTTTAAGCATTTGCTTCTCTAGCTATGCTAATTATTACATGATTTAAAAAAGGAAGTCTTACATGTTCATAGATACACACACGTATGTGTATATTTATATGTTTGTCTCAAAACTTATAATGCCACAGAGACAGAAGGGGAAACACCGGGTGTTTGCACTTTGTGAATTTCAGCCTTGCAATTGGGCAGAGACCCTAGCGTCTCACCTGGGCCCAGAAGGACTTCTGCAGCTGCCCTGTGCAGAGCTGTGTGGGGAGTGGGCTGGGCAGGTGTGGGGACCACACAGCCAGGGTGGCTGGGAGGCGGGCAGCGGCCAAGCTGAGCTGGAGAGTTCAGCCCATCCCAGGAAGGCCCAAGAGCCTCACGGGGTGTCTGCAGATCCTCCTAAGGACAGGCGGGTATGAGGTCAGGTGTGCACGTCACTCCGGTCACTCTGAGATCCGGTTTGGAGAGGTTGTATCTGACCATCCTGCTGAAGTCTGTCATTGAGCACAGCACCAGGTGGCTTGAATGGAGGGTTGTGCTTGGAGGACGGGTGGGAGGATGTAGGTCTACACGGCAGCCCGCCCTGCATCACAGGTGTCCTTCCTCATGCTCCCCGCAGGGCCTGCTTGTGACCGTGAACGGCAACCCCGTGGATTACCACACTATGCACCCCAGCTTGCCCTTAGAGAATGGCCCCGCCAAGACTGACCTGTACTCCACCCCCCAGTACCGGTGGGAGCCCTCGGAGGAGTCCTCAGGTAAGCAGCCAGCGCGGGTGTGTGGCTCGCTCGGCCACGCAGGCTCCTCACACAGCCCTGCAGGTTCAGAGCTCAGTGCTTCCTCTGGCTGCGGGTTCAGAGCTCTGGGCTTCCTCTGGCTGCGGGGGGCTCCCTGCCGCACCCGTTCATGTACAGCCTACTTCATTCACACAAAGAGAAAGGACATGTTGGTTCATGACTTCAACAGCATTTAGTGGTGCAGTTGCGGGTCAGGGTCCTGGGTGTGCCTGTGCCTCTGCCTGGAGGTTGCTCCTGAGCCTGCAGCGAGCTGCCGGCTGGGGCTGCCGTCTCCATGAGGCTCCCTGAGGGACTGTGTCCAAACCCCCTGTGGAGCTCCGGGCTGGACACCTCAGGTGCTCACCACGCAGGGCTTCCAGTGGGCACTTACCCCTGGAGCTGGCTTCCCTCAGAACAAGAGAGTGGAAACTATCACCCGCGCAATCTAGAAAGAAAGCGTCCAAGGCAAAAGCCACAGCCTTGGACCGAATCTTTTAGGAGTGGCCTCTTTGCTAGAGGCCCACCACGTGCAGAGGAAGGCGTCCTCGGGGCAGGAACACGGGAGTGCGGGGCTCCAGGGCCATGTTAGGGGCTGTCTTCAGCCACTGCATGGAGATGGTCTTCCCACCATTTCTGAGTGCTGGGTGCCTTGGCCCTGGCCAAGCAGGACTGACGGATCCTGTGAGAATCTGGGGGCTCTATTAGTTGGGGATGATCCCCCCAAGTCTGTGCCACAACCGCATATGTGCTGCCCTGCTGGGGACACTTGTGCAGACGTCAGGCGTTGGCACTGATAGTGACATAAAGTGTCTCTCCATCTAGAGAAAAAAGAAGACGAGAGTGAGAAAGAATTTGAAGAGGAAAAGAGCCAGGAGGGAAGAAGGAGCGTCAGGGTCCATGCCATGGCGTCCGTGTTCCAGTTCATCATGAAGCAAAGTTACATCTGCGCCCTCATCTCCATGATGGTGCGTGTGAGCGCCGCCGGCTCAGCCACCGGCTCCACAGCCCCAGGGAGCTCAGTGTTCCTGGTGCCTTGGTGACAGGGGGAGCCGGGTTGATGTCTCAGGGGATTCTTTCAGCCTAGACTGCCAAATCGTGTCCTCAGCCTCCTTTTAACACCAGCCCCCCTCCAGCTGGAGGCACCTTTCCTTAGCAGAGGGGAGACTCCCCTCCATCTGAGCTGCAGTCCCGCTGGACCCCGGATCTCCCTCCAGTTGTCCTTGGTGCCTGTCTCTGCTCACCTGCTCTCCAGCCTCACAGAGCCAGAAACAGCACCTTGGCTAACAGAGGATAAAGGAGTTCTGGTCACTCTTTCTTAAAAACAAACTTTCCTGGAAGATCTGACTTAGTTCTGAGAAACTGGACATCTTATTAAAGATGCAACTCTTCCACATTCTGTGGTCGGTGGGGAGACCCCAGGACACCTGCAGGGACAGCCAATGCAGAGGCTTGATAACTCGGGGAGACCACACCTAGGCAGCTTTGCTGGGCATAGCAGACGCTTCCTGGGAACCAGCACACACCCCAGTAAGGACACTCCCCTGGGCGAGGAGGCCAGGACACGGTGCTGCTCAGGCACGGCCAGCTCTACCCATGCACACACTGGTTTTTTTTTCTTTTTTTGCACTTGGAATTGAACCCAAGGACACTTTACCACTGAGCCACATCCCTGCCCTTTTTAATTTTTTAAAAATTTATTTCTTCTAATTAGGTTTACATGATAGCTGAATGCATTTTGATTCACTGTACACAGATGGAGCACAACTTTTCATTTCTCTGGTTGTATGTGATGTAGAATCACATCATATGTGCAGTTACACATGAAGCTGGGGCTGTGGTGTCCATCTCATTCCACCACCTTTACTGTTCCCATGCCTCCTCCCCCTCCCTCCCCTTTGATCAAAGTTCCTCCATTCTTCCCATGTCCCCTCCCCCATTATGGATCAGCATCCACTTATCAAAGAGAACATTGGGCCTTTGGTTTTATGGGATTGCTACTTCACTTAGCATGACATTCTCCAGCTCCATCCATTTACCTGAAAATGCCATAATTTTATTCTCTTTTATTGCTGAGTAATATTCCATTGTGTCTATATACCACAGTTTCTTTGTCCATTCATCTACTGAAGGGCATCTAGGTTGGTTCCACAGTTTAGCTATTGTGAATTGAGCTGCTACAAACATTGAAGTGGCTGCGTCACTGTAGTATGCTGTTTTTAAGTCCTCTGGGTATAGACCAAGGAGTGGGATAGCTGGGTCAAATGGTGGTTCCAGTCCAAGTTTTCTAAGGAATCTCCATACTGCTTTCCAGTTTGGTTGTACCAATTTGCAGTCCCACCAGCAATGTATGAGTGTGCCTTTTCCCCCACAACCTCGCCAACACTTATTGTTGCTTGTATTCTTGATAACTGCTGTTCTGACTGATGTGAGATGAAAACTTAGTTTGATTTGCATTTCTCTAATTGCTAGAGGTGTTGAACAATTTTTCATGTATTTGTTGATTGATTGTATATCTTCTTCTGAGAAGTGTCTGTTCAGCTTCTTAGCCCATTTATTGATTGGGTTGTTTGTTGTTTTTGTATTTGGGGGTTTTTTTTGATGTTAAATTTTTTGAGTTCTGTGTATATTGTGGAGATCAGTGCTTTATCTGATGTGCGTGTGGCAAAAATTTGCTCCCATTCTGTAGGCTCTCTGTTCACCTCATTGATTGATTCTTTTGCTGAGAAGAAGCCTTTTAGTTCAAATCCATCCTATTTATTGATTCTTGCTTTTATTTCTTGTCTTTAGGAGTCTTGTTAAGGAAGTCGGGGCCTAATCAGACATGATGAGGATTTGGGCCTACTTTTTCCTCGATTAGGCACAGGGTCTCTGGTCTAATTCCTAGGTCCTTGCTCCACTATGAGTTGAGTTTTGTGCATGGTGAGAGATAGGCGTTTAGTTTCATTTTGCTGCATATGGATTTCCAGTTTTCCCAACACCATTTGTTGAAGAGGCTATCTTTTCTCCAATGTATGTTTTTGGCACCTTTATCTAGTATGAGATAGCTGTATTTATGTGCGTTTGTCTCTGTCTTCTATTCTATACCATTGGTCTACATGCCTATTTTGGTGACAATGCCATGCCATTTTTGTTACTATAGCTTTGCAATATAGTTCAAGTTCCTGTATTGTGATGCCTCCTGCTTCACTCTTCTTGCTAAGGATTGCTTTGGCTATTCTGGTCTCTTATTTTTCCAAATGAATTTCATGATTGCCTTTTCTATTTCTATAAAGAAAGATGTTGGATTCATGTTGAATCTGTGTAGTGCTTTGGGTAGTATGGCCATTTTGACAATATTAATTCTGGTTATCCAAGAGCATGGGAGGTTTTTCCATCCTCTAAGATCTTCTTTAATCTCTTTCTTTAGTGTCCTGTAGTTTTCATTGTAGAAGTCTTTCACCTCTTCTGTTAAATTGATTCCCAAGTATTCTTTTTGAGGCTATTTTGAATGTGGTAGTTTTCCTGATTTCTCTTTCAGAGGGTTTCTCACTGATGTATAGAAGTGCATTTGATTTATGGGTATTGATTTTATATCCTGCTATTTTGCTGAATTCATTTATTCTAGAAGTTTTCTGGTGGAATTTTTTGGATCCTCTAAGTAAAGAATCATGTCATTGGCAAATAATGATAGTTTGAGTTCTTCTTTTCCTATTCTTTTCCCTTTAATTTCTATTGTCTGTCTGATTGCTCTGGCTAGAGTTTCAAGGACTATGTTGAATAGCAGTGGTGAAAGAGGGCATCCTTGTCTTGTTCCTGTTTTTAGAGGGAATGCGTTCAATTTTTCTCCATTTAGGATGATGTTGGCCTTGGGTTTTGCATAGATAGCTTTTACAATGTTGAGGTATGTTCCTACTATCTCTAGTGTTTCTAGTGTTTTGAACAAGAAGAGGTGCTGTATTTTGTCAAATGCTTTCTCAGCATCTATAGAGATAATCATATGATTCTTGTCTTTAAGTCTATTGATGTGATGAATTATGTTTATTGATTTCCATATGTTGAAACAACCTTACATCCCTGGGATGAACCGCACTTGATCATTGTGCACTATTTTTTTAACGTTTTTGTATGTGATTTGTCAGAATTTTATTGAGAATTTTTATGTCAATGTTCATCAGGGATATTGGTCTGAAGTTTTCTTTCTTTGATGTGTCTTTGTCTGGTTTTGGAATCAGGATGATACTAGCTTCATAGAATGAGTTTGGTAGGGTTCCTTCCTTTTCTATTTCATGGAATAATTTGAGGAATATTGGTATTAATTCTTCTTTGAAAGTCTTGTAGAACTCAGCTGAGAATCCATCTGGTCCTGGGCTTTTCTTTGTTGGTAGGCTTTTGATGGTGTTTTCTATTTCCCTGCTTGAAATCAATCTGTTTAAGTTCTGTGTGTCCTCCTGATTCAGTTTGGGTAGGTCATATGCCCCTAGAAATTTGTCAGTGTCTTCAAGATTTTCTGTTTTACTGGAGTATAGATTTTTAAAATAGTTTCTAATTATCTTCTGTATTTCAGTAGTATCTGTTGTGATATTTCCTTTTTCATCCTGAAATTTAGTAATTTGAGTTTTCTCTCTTCTTTTTTTACTGCAGCTAAGGTTTATCAATTTTATTTATTTTTCCAAAGAACCAGCTTTTTGTTTTGTCAATTTTTTGAATTGTTTCCTTTGTTTCGATTTCATTGATTTCAGCTCTGATTTTAATTATTTCTTGTCTTCTCCTTCTTTTGGCGTTGGTTTGTTCTTTTTCTAGGGCTTTGAGATGTAGTGTCAGGTCATTTATTTGTTAACGTTTTCTTCTTTTAAGGAATGAGCTCAATACAATGAACTTTCCTCTTAACACAGTCTTCATAGTGTCCCAGAGATTTTGATGTGTTGCATCTGAGTTCTCATTTACCTCTAAGAATTTTTTATCTCCTCCCTGATGTCTTCTGTTATCCATGTGTCATTCAACAGCATATTATTTAGTCTCCAGGTGATGGAGTAGCTTCTATTAGTTATTTTATCATTGATTTATAATTTCATTCCATTATGGTCTGATAGAATGCAGGGCAGTATCTCTATTTTTTGGTACTTGCGAAGACTTGCTTTATGGCATAACATATGGTCTATTTTAGAGAAGGATCCATGTGCTGCTGAGAAAAAAGTGTATTCACTTGTTGATGGATGAAATATTCTGTATATGTCTGTGAATTCTAAATTATTGATTGTATTATTGAGTTCTCTTGTTTCTTTTAGTTTTTGTTTGGAAAATCTGTCCAGTGGTGAGAGAGGTGTATTAAAGTCACCCAGTATTATTGTGTTGTGGTCTATTTGATTCTTGAAATTGAGAAGGGTTTGTTGGATATACATGAATGCTCCATTGTTTGGGGCATAGATATTTATGATTGTTATATCTTGTTGATGTATGGTTCCCTTAAGCAGTATGAAATGACCTTCTTTATCCCTTCTGACCATCTTTGGTTTGAAGTCCACTGTATCTGATGTGAGGATGGAGACCCCTGCTTGTTTACGTGGTCCATGCGAGTGATACATTTTTTCCCCATCCTTTCACCTTCAGTCTATGGACATCTTTTTCTATAATATGAGTCTTTTGAAGGGAGCATATTGTTGGGCCTTTTTTTTAAATCCAATTTGCTAGTCTATGATGAGTTTAGGCCATTAACATTCAGGGTTATTATTGAAATATGGTTTGTATTCCAAGTCATTTTGGTTTATTTTTGGTTTTAACTTGACTTGGTTTCTTCTTTGATTGGCTTTTCCTTTAGTGTAATTCTTCCCTTTGCTGATTTTTATTGTTGTTTCATTTCCTCCTCATGAAATATTTTGCTGAGAATTTCTGTAGCGCAGGCTTTCCCACTGTAAATTCTTTTAACTTTTGTTTATCATGGAAGATTTTTATTTCATCATCAAATCTAAAGCTAATTTTGCTGGATATAAGGTTCCTGGTTGCACCCATTTTCTTTCAGAGCTTGGTATTTGTTGTTCCAGGATATCCTGGCTTTGAAGGTCTGGGTTGAGAAATCTGCTGAAATCCAAATTAGTCTCCCCCTATATGTAATCTGAACCTTCTCTCTTGCAGCTTTTAAAATTCTATCCTAATTGTGTATGGTAGGCATTTTCATTATAATGTGCCTTGGTGTGGATCTGTTGTACTTTTGTACATTTGGTGTCCTGTAAGCCTCTTTATTTGATTTTCCAATTCATTCTTCATGTTTGGGAAATTTTCTGATATTATTTCATTGAAGAGATTGTGCATTCCTTTGGTTTGTATCTCTGTGCCTTCCTCAATACCAATAATTCTTAGATTTGGTGTTTTGATGTTATCCCATAGTTCCTGGATGTTCTGTTCATGATTTCTACCCATCTTCATTGTGTGGTCAACTTTATTTTCAAGATTATATATTTTGTCTTCATTGTCTGAGGTTCTGTCTCCCAAGTTCTCTAGTGTATTTGTGATGCTTTCTATTCAATTTTTTATTTGGTTTATTGTTTCCTTCATTTCAAGGGTTTCTGCTTGGTTTCTTTTCAGAGTCTCTATCTCTTTTTTGAAGTAATCTTCTCCCTGTATTTGCTCTCAAATCTCTTTGTTGGAATGAACAATTGTTGCTTGTATTTGCTGTCTTATACTATTCTGTGCTTCACAGATCATTTTAATTATGTGTGTTCTGAACTCCTTCTCTGACATTTCATCTGCTGTGCTGTCAGTGGATTCTATTGTTGCAGCATCTTGGTTTGTTTGGGGCATTTTCTTCCCTTGTTTTTTTATGTTTTCACGTGTCTTTCTCTCTAGCAGTGCTGGTCTGAGGTGTTACAGTTTCTGCCCTATAATCTTGTAGTGTCCCTGCAGGTTACCAATACCTCACCTCTGGTGTAACCAGGCCTGCAGGGACCTCAGGGATGGTCTTCCTGGTCCTAGCTGTTGTCTCTAGATGAAGGTTGGCCAGGGCAGCCGCCTGTTGGTTTATGGGGGGCCGCTGCACAATTGGTCTCCTCCTCCTCTGCACTCATGGCAGGGGTCGGTCTGTTCCTCCTCCTCTGCACGTCAGGCCAGGGTCCTTCTTAAATTTTATTTTGATACAAGGTCTTGCTAGATTATCCGGGCTTGTCTAGAACTTGTGATCCTCCTGCCTCAGCCTCTCAAGTAGCTAGGACGACAGTCAGTGCCGCCCCATTTAGTCCAGCTCTACCCTTGAAATAGAATGCTGTGCCCTTGACTGATCTCTGACAGCTTATGCAGATCCACCTCTAAAACTGCAGCAAATTTCTTATCATCAAACCTTGAATAATCAATTATTATAATAAATACAGTTTACAATTCTGAACTCAAGCAGGTATGTATTATTTTTTTCTCTCTATGCTAGGTAAGGTGATCTTTTTTTCTCAAAGAAATAGAAAAAACAAAAGCAGCTTTGAGTGCATTTTGTTACTTAATAGAAAAAGCCTGCTGTAAATGAGCATGGTCTTTCTTCGATGTGGCTTGTCCGTGCCACGTATTGTGAGTGTAGCTGCAGAGTCGCTGTTTGAAAGAGCCTGTGACTTCCAGGTCACAGAAGAAAGGAAAGGCCACAGCAGCTGATAGGATGAGTCACGTGTTACTAAAAAGTTCCCCGCAGAGGCGTGCCAAAGGGCCTGACCGCCCTGACACCCTGCATGCTAAACAGCAGAACGTGGGCTCTTCTTCCTACCTACCGAAACCAGAGGTAGACGTGCTCAGGCATTAAAAGGCCAGGACTTTTTTCTTTTTCTTTTTTTTTGGTGCTGGCAATTTAACCCAAGGGGCTCTTTACTTCTGAGCCCCATCCCCAGCACTTTATATTCCTTATTTTGAGACAGGGTCTCACTAAGTTGTTTAGGGCTTTGCCAAATTGCTAAGGCTGGCCTCAAACTTGCGATCTTCCTGTCTCAGCCTCCCAAGCCACTGGGATTACAGGTGTGTACAATTGCCTGGCCAGGACGTTCCTCAGTAATCCTCATAACTTGGTTTTTTCCTCATCCTCTCAAACAAGTACAATGTGGGGGAGAAAAATCTGCTGCAATCACAATCTCTTGAAGATAATTGTCCTGGACCACACAAGAAATGGCAGCGTTCTGTCTGCGTGCCACACGGGGGGGATGCACTGCACACGCCAGTGAATACAAATCCACCCGATGTGCGTGGAGTGCTAGCCCGTCCGCCGTCACCTAACCTTTGGTGAACGCAGTTACGAAAGAATAATATTTTCATGAAAATAATTCAGACCATTGTAGTGGTCAGTTACTAACTTAATTTTAATGAAGTCTAATTTAATTTAATTTTAATCATGTATTTTAATCAATAATTTTAAATAGCTCATTCCAGTTGCTTTGACACTGCAAAGTAGGGCAAAAATGAAGAGATCTGGGGCAGAGAGGGGCACACGGGTACAGACGCGGGGCCTTTGACCGCCCTGGGAGGTTCACGGGCAGGGCTGTCGGCCTCACCTGCCCTGGCTTCCTCCCTGCACCCAGGCTGGACCTCTCCACTCCTCTAGCACGGCCCTCTCTACTCCTCCCACTCCTCCCTCAGTTCCAGCAATGCCAACGCTCACCTTCCCAGAAGCCTGTCCTCACGTGGGCTGTCCTGGAGGCTGTCCCACTGCTCACCCTGTGCCTTCCCCGCCCCAGGCCTGGAGCATCACCTACCACAGCTGGCTGACCTTCGTGCTGCTCATCTGGTCCTGCACCCTGTGGATGATCCGCAACAGGAGGAAGTACGCCATGATCAGTTCGCCCTTCATGGTGGTCTATGGAAACCTGCTGCTGGTGCTGCAGTACATCTGGAGCTTTGAACTTCCAGAGATCAAAAATGTCCCAGGGTTTCTAGAGAAGAAAGAGCCAGGAGAGCTTGCTTCAAAGGTAAGTGAATAGAAGATCAAGAAAACAAAAACGCACTAATTGCAATTATCACAAAATCATATGGAGCAAGACCTTATAAAACTAGACTCCAATATTCACTCCTTTGCAGAAGTTAACAGACGTGAGCCTGTGAGAAATAGTTTACAGTGCTTAGAGGTTTCTGTAATCTAACGTGTAGTACACCATGCTTTTAGCTTATAAATAGCAGTGTTTTCTACTCAAAGAAAAATCAGAGTATAAACTATTTTTAGCATGTAATAGTAATTAGATATGGAAAGAGGGACACACAATGTGAAATAAAATATCTCAAGGGGCCAGAAAATTTTCTTGGATAGATTACCAATTTGTAAAATAGTCTTATTAGCACATTGCTATTATAGATAAGCATTTATTATTGACCATGTGTTTTCTCCAATCCTGTCCTAAAAAACATTTTTAGCAGCAAAAATTAAATATGACACTTGCTTCTTGTTCCCACTCTACTGATTTGCCTTTGTCGGTGGTTAGGACATTCATAATCTCTTCCTGGCTTACTTATTTTCATTGGCTATTTTAATAGTTTTTATTTCAGAAGGTTGAGAGGCCCCACTTACAATCTTTTTTGTTAACAAAACGGTAAGCGCCACACACATCTGTGTGGATGACGGTGTTTGAGACGGTAAAAGCAATCAGGTATGACATTCCATGAGCCTCAAAGGACGTTCTCCATCCGATGACGGAAATCCGTGTCTCTGGAGAAGGTTGACGGACTGCCCATGAACTTCACCATCTATGGGAACCACCATTGTGAAGGTCACCAGATACCCTATACCCAGGGCAGCTGGCTGTAGAGATGCTGAGTGGACTGGACGAAGATTCATTCTGTAACATTTTTTGACAAATGGCTACTGTGTAAAAGAAAAATTTCCTAATAGGTAAATACCCGCAGGAGAGGCGGGACAGAGTCTCCTGTGTTCACCGCTGGGATGCTGGGTCGTTTCCTGCATTCATCCCCCTTGGCCTCTGTCCCAGCTGATCCTGCGGAAGAGCCCTCGCCCCACTCCTCCTGCACCTTTTCCTGCAGGCTGTCCTTCCTCCTCCTCCCTCTACCCCCCTCAACCACAGGCACAGCTCACACCACTGGTGATTTAGTTGTTTTCAATAAGGGAAATTCAAGATCTTCGAGAAATTCTAACTTGTATCCTCTGAGCAGTCATTACAGCCTGATTTGGACCATCAAAGACAACAAACAGCACCAACTCCCCAGCTGAGCTTCCTCCTGGCACTAGAATTAACAATTCTTTGGAAGGGAAATGTTATCTGGGGAATAAATTAGTTAATTTTAAGAGAACTAATTCCTGGAAGCTAGGGTGTATTTATATTTTAACACACCTGGGAGTTAAAGAAAAAAAAAAAAGGAAAAGCAAGGTTTTGTCAAAATGCTAAAGGCATAGCGACAGAGTTCCAGGCTTAGTAACTCTCCAACATGAGGATATCTTCAAAACTCTTTACTACACACACTGTGCAGAGTGCCAGGTGAGCCAGCTGTTGGTAAGGGAGAAGGCAAGAACCAGGCCTCCACCCCTGAAGCCCTGCAGGCCCCAGCCAGCCAGACAGCGCACTCTGCAGCATCCAGAGGCTTCTGTCTCTTTTCGGGGCCCAGGTGGTATGGACTCCACCTCTGAAGCCTGGCCTTTCGCCCACCTCCCAGCACAGGTGCCTACCTGGCCTCGCTGGAGCTGTCCTCTCTGAACACAGGTGACAGAGGCAGGCTTCTTTCCCTGTTTGCTGCCACAGTCGACCCAGGCGCCCTCCAGGATTCTCACGCCAGGTTTCCAGGAGCGCAGGCCGCCAGCTCTCAGCTGCCTAGGGTCAGGACAGGCTGGCCAGCACGTAGTGCTGCTGCTTCATGGTGAAAGTGAATGACCTGCGGAGAGCTCAAGGGGCAATTACCCAAGCGAAAATCCATCCCCGGCATTCAAAACGAACAAAGAACACAGTGTGCGATTTGGTGGCTTCTAGTATATTCACAAGGCTGTGACTCATTCATTTGCCTTTTTAATTCTTTAATTCCTTTGGCAAGTATTTATTAAAAAACCTACGATGAGGCCTCCGCAGCTGCCACCAAGGTTACACAGTGAGGCCAGTCCACCACCACCAACATGCCCTACGTCGCCTCCTACCTGCTGGCCGCCCTCAGGGCAGCTCCTCCTCCAGTGCCCAGGACATCCAGGCGGACGAAGACCGGCTCTACAGGTCGTCAATGAGCTCCACAGCAAAACATGCAAGACGTCCTAGCCCAGGGTGTTGGCAGCCTGCCAGTGTGCCCGCTGAGGGCAGTGGCCATCCCTGCTGCCCTGCCCCTGCTGCAGCAGAGGAGGAGGAGGAGAGTCTGCGCAGCCTGATGATGATGTGGGATTTGGGCTCTTTGATCAAATTCCTGTTCCCCTGCAGATAAAGCCTTTTTATGTTTAAAAAAAAAAAAAAAAAGAAGACTGCAATGAGAGAGGCCATGTCCCAGCCACTAGGAAGGCCATGAAAAAAGAGACAGATAACAGGAGTGACTGAAGACGTGGAGAAACAGAAACATGGGGCGCTGCTGGGGGAATGTGAGTTGGTGCAGCATTTGGAAGACGTTAAAGGGGTGTTCGTTGTTCCTTGAAAAGTGAAGCGCAGAATCACATGAGAGCACAGTTCAGTGCGAGGTCCTCACCCGTGGCCTGAGTGGTCAGGCAGCATTCGCCCTCGCAGCACCGAAACGGACAAGTGCCCGAGTGTCCATCAGCCTCGCACACAGAACACGCACCCGTGCACGGAGCAGTGCTGAGAAGGCGTGAGGCCAAGTGGCCAGGACATGCTGTGCCAGGCAAAGCGGTCATCAAGGCCCGGCTTGAAATGTCCAGGTTAGGCAGATCAATGCAGCAGAAAGGAAAGCTGTGCTCGGCTAGAGCCATAGGAAGAAGAGGCCCTTCTTCAGGGGCTTCCTCTGGAGGAGACTGAACAGCTTTCAGGCTGGAGGGATGGCTCAGTGGTAAGTGCTTGCTAGCATGGGTGAGGTGCTGGGTTTGATCCTAGTACCAAAAAATATATACACATTAAATTAAATTGTTTACAATGATGGTAACACAACCTGTGACTACATCAAAACCCCCTGAACTGCACACTGACTTACACTCCAGTCCTGAATGATGTACTTTGAATGGGTGAATCGTGTGGGGTGTGAATTTCCTTTTAATAACGCTGTTACCAAAACACACCCAGTAGGAACCTAGTTCCAGATCCCTAAAGAATGCAGGCCTGGATCACAATTTCCCCCCAGTCCTCGGAAGATGTTGACAGATGGTATGGGCCTGGCTTAGGCCCCAGAGATAAGTGGGAGTAAGGATGGCTCATTTTCTGGGGTGAACTTCCTTTTTCCCATCTGCGGCCTTCTTAAGGACCACTGTGGAGTCAAAGGTGTGTCACAGGAGAAGCAGATCTCCTCCCACATGGCAGTGACCTCACCATCAGGGGCAGACACTGCAGGACAAGCAGCTGGAGGGACCCAGATGCCAGCACTGCTGTCCTGCCAGGTGGCCGTGCCTTAGATGGCCGGTCCTCGTTCCAGAGCCTGCACAGTGCTGAGGGGTCTGCTGGCCCCGGACATACCTGCCTGAGTGTCCCCGCTGAAGACCAGTGGCTCTCAGTCAAGCCCAGTGGCACCCTGACTGTCTCACACGGGGTGGTTGGTAATCTACGGTGCTCCCGCTGAGACAGTGGGGAAGACGCGGTATTTGCAGGAATGTGTCCATGCTGCAGAGTGCCTGAGTCTCTTTCTGCTTCTTCTCTGCTTCCAGATTCTCTTCACCATCACCTTTTGGCTCCTGCTGCGGCAGCACCTCACAGAGCAGAAAGCTCTTCAGGAAAAGGAAGCTCTCTTGTCTGAGGTCAAAATTGGAAGTCAGGAAAATGAAGAGGAAGGTAAACTCGTGTGGACGGGGTATGATCACTGTTTCTTGAGCTCAGCAAAATTATCAAAAGTCCCAGATATGTCAGAAAACTTCCGTGCTTCTGATTAATGGAAGCCAGATTTGAACGTGAATCAATAAATACAACATTGTAACATGCAACTTTTAAAGAACACACAAGAGTTCACAAAGGTCTTTTTAAAAACTGGTCATTTGATCACCTCAAAAGTTGATTCCCCACAGAAGACACCGAGGGCCCCAGAAATTGCATGGTTTCCCCAAGGACCCACTCATCTTTAGTGAACATGGAACCAAGAAACTGACTCACCTACTCTAAATTCAAATCTTCTCCTTTTCTGAAAATAATATACTACCAAGTAAATGAAAAGGAGGGAGGAAGGGAGGGACGGAGAAAAGAGGATGGTGTCTATCAGCGTCCCTGTGGTTTGGGGCCAGCACCCACCCTGGCTGTCAGCACTCACAGGAGCTGGCTGCAGCCCTAACCCAGGCACCATCAGCAACAGGCCAGCTGATATTTTTATATAGTTTTTATTTAGACCTAACCATTGAGGTGTTTTTCAGCAATAGCAAGTCTGTCCATAAGGTTCACATCTTGCTATACGAGTTTGAATGTGTGATCAGCACAACGATCAGCCAGCTGATTTTGGTCAATGGTTCATTTGAGATCAACCATTGGTCTGACTGCACTGAATTTCTGGTTGTTTGAATAAATTAGTCAAATTTAGGCATCCTTGCCAACCCAGAGATGAATCCTGTATCTTAGCATATTAAAACCAAGATGAAGCGTTCTTAATTCCAATGCATAAAATTGCTTTAGACTTAAACTATAAGTCTAAATAAATAAGTCTGTTCTGTAAATCTAATTTAAATCAATCATATTTGGCTTTAGCTCTCAAACTTTGTTATTTAAATACATGGGTTTTGGTGTCCCCACACTCTAAATCATATAGTGACTCAAATAGCATGCTTCCATGTCCCGTGTGTGTCACGGTGACGTGGTTGGATAACCAGTGAATGATAACATGCCGTTTTGTCTTTTAGATGAGGAACTTCAAGACGTGCAGGTGGAAAGAGAGCCCAGGGAGGAGGAGGAGGAGGAGGAGGAGGCACAGGGGGAGGAGCCGGAGAGGGGGGAGCAGCAGGAGGAGGACGACGAGGGCCAGGACATCATGAAGGTGCTGGGCAACCTGGTGGTGGCCGTGTTCATCAAGTACTGGATCTACGTGTGTGGTGGCATGTTCTTTTTCGTCAGCTTCGAGGGCAAAATTGTCATGTACAAAATCATCTACATGGTGCTGTTCCTGTTCTGCGTGGCCTTGTACCAGGTGGGTGGACGGCTTGCTTGACCTCGGTTCCCACAGCTGCCCTAGGAAGAGATGAGCCTCCTTGCAGAGGCACACTGCACGCCAAGACTCCTGAGATGCGGAAGGACTGTTGTCAACTGGGTTTCTTTTTAAATTTTTAGATTCTTAAAAAGTCAGAAAAAGGGGCTGGAGATATAGCTCAGTTGGTAGAGTGCTTGCCCCTCATTTGCCCTCATGCCTGGGTTCAATCCCCCGCACCACCAGAAAAAAACAAAACAATAGTGGAGGATTTCCCAATTTGCTTATATCTCAGGCTTTGGTTTAAGAAAACTGTATGTGCGTGGACGTGTTACGTGGACGTAGTTATGCGTACTCCCTCACATATGCGTACTCCCTCAGCTGCTTTTGTATTTCATTAATATTTACAAAGGAATTGGCTGAGATGAGCTCACCTCTCCACAAACTGAGCTTTAACTGGGACTAGAAGGGAATCCAATGAGAGAAGCAAGTTTCAGTAAAATATTCTTCGGGCCACCAGCAAAAACAAATAAGGCTAAACAATAATCAGGAACGTATCACACGTGGAGTTAAAAAGATCTCACCTGAAACTAGTGAACTTTTAAATACTTTTGACACTACACTACAGGTGTCTTCTAAGACTGCCCACAGCTTAGAGCAGGGGCTGGGTCCTCCCTGTGCTGTGACCGTGTGCTCACAGACCTCTGGGCCGCAGAACCGCACAGCCGTGCCATTCCTGGCGCCTCTGAGAGATGAGCCGTGCTGCCGGGGACCGCAGGCGTCTTGTCCCCGCATCTCCATAACCGCCCCACAAAGCACAGCCTTACAGAGGGGCCACTGGGGCCCACTCGGGTCAGACACTTACTTGAAGGCGGCAGGGCCAGTGGAACAGGGATCTGGGCTTCTCACCCAGATCCACCCAACTAAACAGACTGTGAAGGAACTAAGAGTGAAATGGCTCTATTTGCAGCCTTTTGTCTGTGATCACTTGTCTTAAAGAAACCAAATACTTGTGTGAGCTTCCTCTAACGGCCTTTTTCTCCTTTGCTTTCTGGTGCCTGACTCCCAGGTGCACTATGAGTGGTGGAGGAAGATCCTAAAATACTTCTGGATGTCTGTGGTCATCTACACTATGCTGGTGCTGATCTTTATATACACATATCAATTCGAAAATTTCCCAGGCCTGTGGCAAAATATGACCGGATTGAAAAAAGAAAAGTAAGCCATCTGGGTGACAGTGGTGCGCCCAGCAGGGGGTGATCTGAATGCACGTTGTTCAAAAAAACCTTTAGGGAAGATGTTGGCAAAACGTGATCTGCCACTGTGCTGAAGGACCGTGGCAGGGCCAGACCCGCGCGCTCAGGGTGTGCTCCCCAGGCTCCTCCCAGGCCAGCCTCTGCCAGAGGAGCCCTGGGCCTGGAGACGTAGCAGGGCAGCTTCTGCTCTAGCAGAGACAAACGAAAATGTGGCCGTGGATGTGAGTCCCTCCCGAGCTGCCCGGTGCCTGAGGGAAGCTGCAGGCCCAGGGGGGACTAGGGAGCTAAGAGCAGTGGCCCTGCCGGCTGCTCTGAGTCACTCAAACCCTGACCCAGGTCAGAGCCAGCTTCTCTCCGGAAGTGCCTGTGAGCTGGGGCTGGGGTGGAAGAGCCTTCCAGGCAGAGAGAAAGCAAATGCAGAGGCCCTGAGGGGTGAGGGCTGGCCTGGGCCTTTTCGGAGGGAAGGGACTCCCCGCTGAGAGCCAGGAGCAGGGGAGAGGCAGGGAGTGCCAGGCTCAGCGCAGAGAGGCTCCTATTTTATTCTTATTGGATTTTTGTTTAAGCCTTGAAAGATCCTTGACTGACAGCTCAATGCAAATAGAAATAAGACCAGTTAGCAGGCAATAGCAGTGGCCCTGGGAGAAGAGGCCTGGGCTCCACCTAGAATCTAGGGTGGCCAAGACAGACAGCAGAAAAGGCGTATTCAGGGATACGGAGGAGGGTGACGCTGACGGTTGTGATGTGAATGAAAGAACCAGGGACTCACTGGCTTCTGAGTTTGTGCAGGGTAAACCGCTGGGCCTCTTACTGGTCCAAAGATGACCAGGGAAGGGGAGTCAAGGAGGTGGGGAACAGCTCCATAAAGAAGAGGGAAGCAAAGAATACTCTTGAAACATAAAAAGTGACAAGCCATGAGCAGCCAAGTGGCAGTAGAGATCTGGGTAAGAGAGGCCCCAGGAGAAGCTGTGCCGTGCAGGACTTGGTCCTGGCGTGCAGCCGGTGTACAGATCCGTGGGACTAGGTGAGATCACCAGGGGAAAGCACAGGTAGAGAAGAGACTCAAAACTGAGTGCTGGAGATACGTCAGCTTCTAGAGGAACTGGAGGATCCACTCAGGAGGGACTGAGGTTGAATAGAGGAACATGGCCATGTCCAGGTCGCACAGACGGCTGTGAAGGTGGTGGGTTGGACTGTAGAATGTGTGGGTGAGGGGAGCAGCCAGGGGCCAGACTGGCGAGAGAGACTGGTGTGGCTGAGGAGGAGAGCGCGTCCTCACTGCTGAGAAGGCTCCTGCTCTCGCTCTGTCCCTCCCAGGCTGGAGGACCTGGGCTTGAAGCAGTTCACCATGGCAGAGCTGTTCACGCGCATCTTCATCCCAACCTCCTTCCTGCTGGTGTGTATTCTGCACCTGCACTACTTCCACGACCGCTTCCTGGAACTCACGGACCTCAAGGCCATTCCCAGGAAGGAGGACAGCACCATCTACAGGTGAGCCACCAGAGAGGCGCTTTCCTCCTCCCCAGGCAGCCCCGGAGCCTCTGGGCTGCTTTTCTGTCTTCCAGTGAATGCCAGCTCTTTACAAGGGTAGATGGGGCGCTCACCAAGGTCTGTGGAAGCCACCCTGGGTTATCACGGTCCCTCCGCCTGTCCTGTCACAGGGAAGTGACGAGCATCCTCCTGATGAGTGCTAATGGTGGTTTTCCCCAGGGGCTCAAGTGTGGCCTGTGATTCAGTTCCCGAAAAGACAGTTGCTGAGCAGGAAGGGAGCAAAGCACTGTGGGAAGAGGAATGCACAGAGCTGGCCTTGGTGGCGCATGCCTGCCATCCCAGCAGCTCTGGAGGCTGAGGCAGGATGAGGATGTGGCTCAGTGGTTAAGGCCTTTGGGTTCTGCGCGCGCGCACACACACACACACACACACACACACACACACACACACACACACACACACAGTATACAGGCCCCAGCTGAAAATTCCTTTTAGTTCTCTGGTTCAAGGGAGTAGTGAGCACATCAGTAGCACATGAAGTAGGATTTCATTCTTCTTAGGAAATTCTAAACTTCGAACACTTTCTAGCAGGAGCTGGAGTTATGGATAAATCTGACACTTTTACAAAATGATGAAAAATATAATGTGATCCTTAAGATCAGTAAATTTGCTTTCCTAATTTGCTTAGTTTAAACCAAGATTTATTTAGTTTCATCCTGAGGGTGTCGCAGGCCACCGCTGATATGTCAGTCACTACCACCCAGGAAGGCAAAGAGGTCTCGCCCAGCAGCATGCCTGACCGCCTTCCCACCTCAGGAGCAGGTTTGGGGGCTTAAAGTGCTTGTGTGCTGTGATCAAACAGTGGGAAAAAGAAAGCTGTTATTAGAAGTTTGGGGACCCCATAGGCAGACTTGTTGGCAGGAAAAGTTACACTAAGTTTTAAGGTTTGCAAAGAGTGTTCCTGTAGAAAAGTAAGAGCTGTCAATACAGAGATGTGCTGGCTTGACAAGTTCTTGACATGGATATGAGGACTGCGGTGGAACCAGTAGTGATACCCAGCTCCAGCTGTGTACTGGCTTTATTTAACTCTAATACCATTTGTTTTCAAAAGTCGTTTTCAGTAATTAAGAAAAAGCCTCAGGGGGTTTGCGTGATTGTGGAAGAGGCACAGTCATCAGCCTTTGCTAATGACACGTCTGAATGTGAGCGCCTGCTTGTCATCAGAGCCTGCTGCAGGCTCTACCTGTCTCTGCCCAATGCTCGAAGACACAGGCCACCTTTGCCCAGACTTTCAGCGAGGTTTTCAGGGGCGTGGTTTGCAGAGGACAAGGAAGCTGGATGACGCTCTGGTGGGGTCAGGCTGCTTGAGAACTGAGTGGTGGCCGCCTCCCTGTCAGCGTGCTCACGGGGTTTCTTCGGGGCCACTGCCCCCTGCCAGGGCGTGAGCTGTCTGTGCCTTGGGCTCAGCCTCCCAGCTTCTGCCCTTCTCACAGGATGAGAAGGACATTGCCCTGTGAGGTCACTTCCTCCCTTCCTCAGCCTAACCCTGAGTGTCCCCTCACCTGTGAACCCTACAGGAGAACTTGGAGGTGAGAAGAGGGTGTGTACACGCAGCCCTGCAGGGGCTGGGACTTCACTCTGAGGGCTGTGGGGAAGGGCCTGAGGGAAATTAGGAACTCACTCCAGGTGGTGTTCTGGGGTTTCATGCAAGAGTTCAATAGAAAAGCCCCCCCCACATATTAAGTTTCAATATTATATGCATGTAATATTTTAGCGACTCTTTTATATTGCTGTATTTTCATCACTAATAATTTTCACTTTAAAATATATCTCCCCACATCCTAATCAATGACTGCATTAAAATTAAAATGGTAGGAAAACAGAATTGTTTGCACTCAGGATTCAACCCTTGCTCTCTGCTCTCACCTCCCTGGATGCCTTACCAAAAAAAATGGCCCGAAAGTTGTAAATAACCAACCCCTGGCATTCTGGAAACGGATCACAGCATTGTTGTTTCTATCATATCCAACTAACCTTCCCCACCTGTGTGTGTGTGTGAAGCTGAATCTGTTTTCTTCAGCCTCACAGACTCTGCAGTTAGTTTTCTGAAAAAGTTTTGTGATGTGCTCGAGAAGAAACTATTGTCAATCTAAGCGAGGAACGTCAGGAATGTCTTTTCACTTATCTATTGATAATAATATATAATGTCATAGCAAGTGATGATATATTTGTTACATAATGTGGAGTTAATAACAGTCTAGTAAGAGCTCCTTAGAGAGGCATTGCTGTCAGCGCAATGTATCCAAGGTTCACCTTAGAAAATACTGTCTTGCATGTAGAAATAAAGCAATTTCTTTTTTGAACCTGAAGTTTAGAAGATCTTAGAGAAAATATATTGACTATGGTAAGACTTTTTAACTCTGGGAAAGGAGCAGACATTAATCTTTCCTCTTTCCTGTGACCAAGTGCACCTTGAGAAGCCAATGAGACAAGAGGGGAGGGCGGGCTGAGGGCGTGGCCTGTCTGGCAGTGCTGCTGCCACTCTTGCTGCTCAGACCCTTCCCTGCGCCAGCCCTGGAAGGCAGGCAACTGCCAGGTGGCCAGGAGAGCCCCCGCCTCCACTGCTCTGCCTAATGTGTCTCTGTCTCTCTCCCTCTCCCCCTCTCCCTCTCTCTCCCTGTCTCTCTCCCTCTCCCTCTCTCTCCCTCCCTCTCTCCCTCTCTCTCCCTCTCCCTCTCTCTCTCTCTCCCTCCCTCCCTCTCTCCCTCTCCCTCCCTCCCTCTCTCCCCCCCCCTCTCCCCTTCTCCTTCTCCCTCCCTCTCCCTCTCCTACCACATCCTGTGCTGGCCTCTGTGTAGTCACGCCAAGGTCAATGGGCGCGTGTACCTGATCATCAACAGGTGGGTACTCCCGTGGTTTCTCTTTCACGCTTTCCTGCTGTGCTGACCTCTTCATGCTTTGTAACTGAGACGTGCTGTGGTCTGGTGGGGGACCAGCCGCCAGGTGCACTGAGCCAGGCGCTGCCCAGTGTGTGGGGGTTGTCGGGGTCCTCAGCTGGCGCTCAGTGTCTCGCCCGGCTCCCGCCGAGGCCTGCTGGTGGTTCTTGGTAGACCTCATTGGAGGCTGAGCCTCTCTTTCCTGGGATCCAGAGCGCAGCTGAAGAACGGCCTCCTCCACACACCCTCCTGTCACTGTCACCTGCTGACAGCCCCCTGCCCCTCCTGTGAGGTCACCTCTGCTCTGCAGACCTTGCCAGCCCTCCACTGCCTGCTTGCCCTCCCTCCCTGGCTGCAGGCACAAGCTCCTCCACAGGGCACCCTGACTGCCATGTCCCAGACCCTAACCATCAGTGACGTTCTCTAGAGGTTTCCTGAAAGAAGTGCAAATACTCAGAACAACGTACTGTTTTTTAAAATACCAATTTTAAAAATAAATCTCTACTTTAAAAGATGGGGATAGTCTTGACGAGGACTGCACGGTATGTTCCCATCCTGCAGAGAGGGCCCCACTCTGAGGGGCCCCCGCTGGGGAGGGAAGGAGGCAGGCACACAGGGAGGAGCACTGGGTCCCCACAGAGCTGTCCAGCACAGGGAGGGCCAGGGGTCTGGCCCATCCCACCATTCTGCCTTTGTTAAGTAGATGACGTGGTGAATTGTTCCCTCCCGTAACGTCATGTCATTAGTAGTAAAGCCTGTAATTTCATTGATCGAACATGCATTTTACAGTAAGCCAATTAACACCAGGTGGCTCTCCCAAATACTTCAGACTTCCATTCACTTTTCTCCTGGGCAGATGACCAAAGAGCAAGGTATAGAAGGTGGACCGTCCAAGGCAGTGTAGCAGTCGCTGTGTAGGGGGAGGGAAGGCGGGCTGGCGTGTGCCAGAGGCCTCCCGTTAACCCAGGGTTTAGCTGACTGGAGGAGTAGGTACAGGCTCAGCTAGAAACCTCCAGCAGCCAGTCAACCCCGCCCTTCCACACGAAGGGCCACCTCCCTTCCTCCGGGTTCTCATAAAGCACTTGGCGTTTGCCTTTGGAAGACATGGCGTATTTACTTTCTGGGATGATGAGTGCGTTGGCTGCTGAGGAGAGACCAGGAGTTGCTCTGATGTCTCCCTGGGCAGTGGCTGATGTGGCTCTGACCCCACTAGCCGCTCCCGCCTGCCAGCCCACCTCGCAAGGCCAGAGAGTGCACACTGACCCTCAGAAGGACCACAGTTCAGAGTCGCCCAGAGCCGTGCCCCAGAGGAAACCCTGTCAGACAAGCCCTTTCCCATTGCACACACCTGCTTGTGTGTGCCGTGTGCCCAGAGTGCCACCTCCCACGGCCTCCTGTGCAGGAGAGTGACAGGTGAACCCTCGGTCAAGTGAAGGAGCTGTCTTCCATGATTTTTTTCTTTATGCTCGAGGTTGTTTGTTTTACAAAGAGAAAAGTCTTTGCTTGTAAATGTTGATTCTGAATTTAAAGAGGAGGTTTACCAGCCGGGCGCGGTGGCTCACGCTTGTAATCCCAGCACTTAGGGAGGCTGAGACAGGAGAATCTCGAGTTCAAAGCCAGCCTCAGCAATGGCGAGGCGCTAAGCAACTCAGTGAGACCCTGTCTCTACATAAAACACAAAATAGGGCTGGGGATGTGGCTCAGTGGTTGAGTGCCCCTGAGTTCAATCCCCAGTACCAAAAAAAAAAAGAGGAGGTTTACCTACAATTCAATTTAGAGGTCAATTAAAATGTACAGGTCACCTTACAAGATGTGGGGTATGAGAGGGTGTTGAGAATAGAAGTTCACAGTGATGAGATTTTAATAATACAGAGCAATTGTGGAGAAATTCCGAATGACTTGATAAACAGTGTGAATTAGAATATTCTAACAGGAAAAATATCCATTGCGCTCACGTTGACAGAGGCTGAGGCCATCGTGTCCAGTCTTGTTTAGTTCATTTTTTTGGAGGAAACGCTACCATATGTGTTTGATATGTGATATTAAATTCACAAATCGATTGCTTTTATGTGAATACGATCTTCTAAAAGTGATCGTAAGTTCTCGAAAATACTTTATCCTGTACAGTATATTCTCCTTTAAATATCACAGGCATTGGAAACACCGGATATCTCCTTTTCTCTAATCACCTAATGAAGTGGTGATTGCAATTCACATGTCCCATATTCCAAATTGGAATCATTGAAAAAGTGAATAATATCTTGAAAATGGAGATTTTACAATGGCAAAACTTCCATTTCTTAGTGGAAACTGGCTTAATATGTAGTTTTTCAAAGTCAAGTCAAGAATTAAATGTCTTCACCACTCTGTTATGTAATTTGTTTCTTCTGTTTCAAAGAGACCATGTCTCCAGGCTGTAAATGTCTTGCCCAGTATTGAAAGAGTCCTGCTGTGCACCAAGTGCAGGGAGTCCGTTTCGCCAAGCAGCTTGTGGAGCGGGACCGGATTTCTAGCTTCAAGAGGAGATTAGGCTGAAACGATGTTGCACAAATGAGGACGAGTGCACTCAGGATATAACGGAAAGCGCATGGATGAACAGATGAATCCATCTGCTTTCTTGGAATGCAACAGCAGAGACCCACAGGTAGTGAGAGGGTTAGAGCTTAGAGCCTGAATCGTAGGGAAAGCAAGGAGGCTCCAAGGAGGCAGGATGAACTCCCTGTGCGGGACAGAGTGTGTGACTGAAGGAGGTAGACCAGGGAGCTTCTCTGGGAATCCTGGGAGCGTTCACTGTCCTGTTGGAGTCCCAAAGGAAAAATCCATCTGATCACCAAAACTGTGCACAGATGATCAGTAAAAAAGTATTTAAGTTCCGTGGCATGAAGTTCCAGAGAATGTCTTCATGAGAATGTGCCTTTTAATAGAGTTTTTGACAAAATCAAGATCTTATTTTTTTATTTGCTAGAGGAAAACAACTGATTTGTGGCACATGGGCTTTTCAGGAGTGTGGGGACAGCCTGGGGCTCTGAGCCTCTGCAGTGGGTGTTTCTGCGTCCCCACCTCTGCAGCCCCCATCCCTCTGCACGCACAGTGGGATGTCCGCAGAGCACAGTGCACAAGCCCAGGGGGGCAGAGACAGGGCCCGGAGAAACTCCAGCTGGTTTTCTTCTGAATGGCCTTTTTGGAGTTCTGGGAAGGAGTGTGCCCACAGCGAAATGCCGTCCACGTGCATCCTCCCTGTCCCTGTTGCCAAGGCTCGGCCAGGCGCTTTGAGTTCTGCCTTTTCACCAAGACATACTAATGCCACAGGTTATGAAGCTAATGGATGAAGATCTGCCCTTAGAAGACGGTTCCCTGCTTTAGAATCCTTCCTGTGTATGTAAGCGGTGTGTTCGGCACTTAGGGAAACTGCTTTAATTTTCCAAATAGTCTAAGAAACAGGCACAGTTCTTGCACTTTACGGACCTGCAGACCAAGATTTCAGAGACAGGCTGAGCAGCTGTGCAGAGTCACCTGGCTAGTATGTCATCTGGCTGGGACTTGAATCCAAGCCTTCCTGATTCTGAAACTCACACTTTCAACATCTTTCTCTGTTGCCTCCAAAAAAAAAAAGTTATGATAAAGATGAAGAAAAAAAAGAAAGAATAAAGGATATGCAGAGGCTCGCTTTTAAAACGGCATGCTCCCTCGTGCCCTTAAAGCACTTGGATCACACACATTTGTGCCCGCCGGTGTTCCCGAGTGTGGCACTACCCCTGTAGCCCACGGCCCTTGCTCGGATGGCTCTGAATGGCAGCTGCTGCATGGGTCCCCTCTGCTCTGCTCTGCCAGACATTGCAAGTCCAGAGGCCAGGCTGCCCGGGGAAGGGGGGCCTGGTGTCGCGCTCCCCATTTCCCCATAAGGTCAGGTCGCCCCAGGTCTCCTCTGCCCAGTTCTGTCCAGTCCCAGACCTTGTGCAGACAACCACCACTTCCCAGAAGCAGGTCTTGTAGATGATGGTGACTCCAAGGGCTGCTCCCGACAGGCTGGCCCTAGTGTCTCCCTTGACTCTCACCCAACCGCCTGAACTCTGTGTTCCCTGCCTGTAGTATGGCGGTCGGGGACATCACTGCTTGAGGACATTTGGCTATGTAGCCACAGCAGCGGCCAAAGTAAGGCCTGGTGGCGGGGGTCTCACCGAGGGTTAGAAAGGCATCTGCTCATCAGCTCACAGTGGTTGCAGGCACCTGACACACCGCAGCAGGGCCATGCATCCCAGCTGACCACCACCACATTCCTTGTAGTGAGAGGTGTCTTCCCAGCGCAGGAGAGGACACGTATGTGGGGACCCTCTTGGGGCCACCGCTTCCACACCAGAGCACGTTCGAAATGCAGAGCTGCCAGGCTGAGGCAGAGTGCACACCAGGCTGCACCTGCTGCACTGCTGTCGAGGAAGCGGCTGCAGCTGCAGGGCAGCGGACCTTCCAGAGGCAGAAGCAGATCCGAGAGCAGCGTGTGGGCAGAGTTCCTGCCCCAGTGACAAGCCCTCCCCCGCGCTCCCGTGCATAGGTGAAGCGCTCGCTCCTGGCTGTTGCCCTTGGCCACAGGGACCCCACTGTGGAAGGGAGGCTTTGTGAGTGATAACCATCTGAAGGACAAGGCCCATGCATTACAAGCAGCTCCCCAGCATGACAGGCATGTTTTCAAATATGAAACCCATGACTCAAAGGCAGCTTAGACTTTACCAGCTGACTTGACTCATTTTTATAGAAAGTTAACTGAATTTCAGTAAGGTTAAATAATTTTCTCAGACTCTACAATTATGCAGATAAAGCTTTTAAAATCCTCTGTTCTTCTGTGACCAGGCTGGAATCCATGCATTAATTATTGCAAATGAAGATCATCATGACTTCCTCTAGGCTTTTTCCTAGGGTGAACTGTGTTGTCCACAAGGGGCGGGTTCTTCAGAACATCAATTTGAATATGAATAAAAGTTATGCTTTTCTGAAAAATACAGGAAGCCAGCCACCATGGCACAGGCCTGTGGTCCAGCTACTCAGGAAGCTGAGGCAGGAGGATCAGTTGAACCCAGGAGTTCAGGGCCAGCCTGGGCAACAGAAGGACTCTGTCTCAAGAGTAAAGAGCACAGGACAGGAGTGTCCAGCGTGGTCAGCTGCAGCCCTCTACCTTCCTCCCCCTGCACGGCTGCCAGTGCACAGCTGACCTCTGTAACCCTCGGGCTGAGCAATGCAGGCAGGAAACTCCTGACAGCATTCGAAGCACCAGCTTCAGATGCTGGTAGAGTGGCCAGTCACTGCCAAGGTGCACCACACACCACGTCCTGTAGGCGGAGGAGAACACTTATTCCACCTGTCACTGACTTGGTTCCCGCCAGATGGTCGGTTGAGTTACTCATAGAGCAGGGTGCACTCTGCCTCGGTGGTCTGCACGGCCTCTCCTTTACAGACCCGTCCGCTCTCAGGTCAGTTGCCAAGCCCAGGTCCATAGCGAGAGCTCGCTGCCCATGCAGCCTGAATGCACCTGGCCTCAGGCCGCAGCTGCCTGGCGCTCAGGAATGCAATGCGGGTGAAATGTGGCATGACGTGTGGTCTCTGACTTCCTTATAACTCCTCTGTTCTCATCTCCTTTTTTTCCTTTCTATTTCAATTACTCTGAGCAGCATCAAGAAAAAATTACCCATCCACCAGAATGAGTAAGTCCCCCTGTGAGGCCATGAAATGCTCGTGCCAACGACGCCATTTCATGCTTCTTCGTCCTAAACTCTGACCATTTGCTCCTCTGGGAACAATGTCAAGTTTAGGTGTTGATAGCTCTCATTCCTGACCGGCCACCAGAACCTGAGTAAGATAGGCTAACCTAGGCTGACGAGTGGCGAGACGCAGGCACCCACGCTGCCAGGCCTCTGTGCAGGCACCGACTCTCCCGTGGGTCTCCTCTGACTTGCCCCTCGCTCACGCCGGCCCCACGGGTTCCTCTCCCGACTCAGCCGCTCTCTGCCCACAGACTGGCCCACCCTGAGGGAAGCCTCCCGGACCTCACCATGATGCACCTGACCGCCAGCCTGGAGAGGCACGACGGGAGGAAGCTGGCCGAGCCCAGGGACGAGAGGCCGGAGGGCAGCCTTGGAAAGGCCGAGAAGGGCGAGCTTGGGGAAGGCAGCGAGGAGCCCGAGGAAGGAGAAGACGAGGAGGAGGAGTCGGAGGAGGAGGAAGAAGTATCAGGTAATCTGCCACCAGTGGCTGCCCAGACAGGGCCAGCACCTCCCCAGCACAGCGTGGCCCACTCTGTGACACAAGAGGTGAAGATTTCATTTGGGGGATTGCTGTGGGGGGTATCCTGTTGCAATGGCTCCAGGATTTCTTGTTAATCTCACTGAATTGAAGCATGCAGAGGGCCAGCTACGAACTCCTGAGCCACAAATGGGGCTCCAGTGAGGGCAGCAGGGGGTGCCGTAGGCAGAGCAGCTGCCTGTGCAGAACCTCCAAAAGTTCTAGCCATCGCCTTTACAGACACATGGCCATCCTGAGGGTTCCCACCAAGACGTGTTTCTAGTTCTGTCCTGCTCAAGGACATGACACGAGAGACGGAGAAGGTGAGAACCACGTGCTCCCTTTCAATCCAACTCCTGGAGATGCTTCCGTCACCTTTCTTTCTCTGGAGTTCTTTCCCTGCCTTTCTTCCTAGACTTGAAACACTGTTTTAATGGGGCATGGTAAGAACTGAATGGCCATGGGCTCAGAAAATGTTTTCTGATGAGAACATACAAGGCAGAGAGCTCCTCCTGTGCAGCAGTTCCCAGAGAACACGGGAGATGCAGAAAGCAGGGCTGTGGGGGTGACGTGCTGTGCCAAGACAGCAAGAGGCTGCTCTTGTCCTTGCTGGTCAACTCTGCTTTACAAAAGTAGAAAATTCAAAACCAGAACAAGGGACGGGCACTACAGTGCACACCTATAATATCAGCAAGTCAGGAGGCTGAGGCAGGAGGATGCAAGTTCAAGGCCAGCCTCAGCAACTTAGTAAGACTCTATCTCTAAATGAAAATAGAAAGAGCTGGGAACGTAGCTCAGTAGTGGAGCACCCCTGGGCTCAATCCCTGGTACCACAATAAATAAGTAGCATGAGAAAGAAGATTCCTCTCAGAAGCAAGTGCCCCCCAAACGCTGGCCCCTTCCCCACTCAGCACAGGAGACCCACGGTGAGGACCAGAGATGCCCAGTCCTTTCCTGAGCCACAACCTGAGCCTCATGCACTGACTTCCAGATAAGAACGAGAAGCTGCCAAGTGAGCATAGGGGATACGTTCTAAGAACACTCAAGTCTGGAGCAGGGTGGTCCACGACCCCAGGCGTGTTGACCACTCAGATGCACGAGGACCCAGGATGCTCGATGCTAGGACTGAGCTTTACTGAGGGGTCTCACCAAGAGTTGCACAGGCTTGGTACCCACGCCCTCATGTCCATGCCACCCGCCCCTCTAGATCCTGTCCACTTACTACCCAGACCTTCCTACTGACTACCATCTGAGTCACTCTGTACATAAGCTGGTTCCACAGTGACCAAACCTCACTTAACTGTCTGAGGACAGACACGGTCCCAACATCCCATGCCAGGTGAAGAAGCTGCCTATGCTGTGGTCCCATCCTCTGCCTGGACCATGGCCTGGGTACACACATGATGATGTAATGAGTGACATGCGACAATACAGGACAGCCCTATGGTGGCTCTCAGTACAGTCCTCTGGACAGAGGCAGGACCCCTGCGTCATGCACAGGTGGCAAGAACACAATAACTGACTTGGTTAATCACAGCACAGGATTAGCCACGGAACTGTGCAAAGGCCGGGCCTGACGTGTGGGATCTGCTTCTCCCCCTGGCGAGGAGCGGCGGGTCCTGCTGGGGCAGACCTCTGATACCGTCTTCCAGGAGAATGGACAGCTTTATCTGCTCATTCATAGTTACTTTTGGAAGCATCATTTGGACGAGAAAATGTAGCTTACAGGGAGCTCAGGCCACCTCAAATTCTCAGCCTTCATCTTAACCTTAAGAGTAAATAAGGCTGCCAGGCACGATGGTGCACACCTGTAATCCCAGTGACTCGGGAGGCTGAGGCAGGAGGATTGCAAGTTCAAGGACAGTCTCAGCAACTTAGTGAGGTCCTGTGCAACTTAGTGAGGCCCTGTCTCTAAATAAAGTATAAAAAGGGCTGGGGATGCGGCTCAGTGGTGAAGGCACCTCTGGGTTCAATTCCTAGTACCAAAAAGAGCAAGGGAGAGAGTGAGTGTGTGTGTAAAAAAGGTCAAAATTCTCTACACCAGCTTAGTAAGAAGGTAGATGAAGCAGCATTGTCCCCAGAGTCCTAGGCTACGGCCTCTGGGTGGTCAGCACGCCTGGGGCCATGGACCACGCTGCTCCAGACTTGGGCGTTCCTGGAACGCATCCCCTGTGCTCCTTTTCCAGCGTCTTGTTCTCCTCTGGAGGTCACAGGTACCCTTGGTCAGTAGCAAAGGCTGCCATGCTCTGGGCCTTTACTGTCCTGCAGACCTGCGGAACAAGTGGCACCTGGTGATCGACCGCCTCACTGTGCTCTTCCTCAAGTTCCTGGAGTACTTTCACAAGCTGCAGGTGTTCGCGTGGTGGATACTGGAGCTGCACATCATAAAGATCGTGTCCTCCTACATCATCTGGGTTTCTGTGAAAGAGGTGAGTGAGCGTTGCTGGAGTGTCATGTCAAAGAGAGTCACGGGCCATCTTCCTTGTCCAGCTGTCCGCCCTGTTCCTAACTGGTGTCCACACATCAGGGATCCGGATATGAGATGAGGGCCTACACTTTGGCCTGCAGAACGCCCATGCTCGGGGCCCCGCGGAGGGGACAGCCCATGCTCGGGGCCCCGCGGAGGGAACAGCCCACGCTCGGGGCCCCGCGGAGGGAACAGCCCACGCTCAGGCCCTGTGGAGGAGATGCTGCAGGAAAGAGCTGCAGCTCAGCTTCTGGTGGGCTTGTCCCCGTGGAGGGCTGCTCTTCCCGTCCTTTGTTGAAGAGTGCAGCATGGCTGCTCTTCTGCATGAGAGACTCTGAGTCCCTCCGTTCTCTTTGAGGAAAACAATAACATTTGGGTTCGTGTTATTGGTTCTGAAGTCCAGTGGTCTTCGGCAGGGCTCGCCTTGGTGGTTGGGTGTTTGGAGAGGAGTTCCCAAGTTCCCCGCGGCACGGTGTCCTGCTGCTGTTCCCTGTCTGTAAGGAAGGGAGTCACTGTTCCACCAGCGCTCATTTCATATTTACAGCGGAGAAATTGACTCTCCTTTGATCTATTCAACAAATACTTTTGCATACTTCTAATTTCCCTGGACTGTTTTTGAGTTGGTTAGAATTCAGTCTTTGCCCCCTAAACATGAAGTCAGAGACCTCCACCTGCAGTCCTTAAACAGCTAAGCAACAGTGAAAGATGAAGAGCACAACTGTGTGCAGGTGACGGGGTGGGGCTTGACCTGGGTTGTGGAGTCTGACTCAGCCTTCCGTGTGCTTATGGGCCGGCTGCCATCTGCAGACCACACCTCTGCAGTCCGGGCCTGCAGCTCAGTGCTCTCCCTGGACTCCAGACTCTTGTGCCCACAGGGCAGCTGGATGTGGCTCACTTCTTGTTTCCCTGAAGCCCCTTCCATGAGCGTCCCTGAAACCGGCTCACTTCTGCACCTCATTCCTCCCTTGGGACTCCAGCAGACTCCTGCTCCCCACTGGCCTTCTCTCTATCCAGGTGCCTCCCTCTTGCAGCCAGAGCGATCTTCCAGAGTGTGACCAGCACCCTGGCAGTGCTCCATGCCAGACAGTGGCACGCACCCCCCCCACCTCCCGTCCTCACCTCTGCCTGGGCATGTCCCTCACCATCTGGCCTGGGCCACTTCAGCATTGCCCTTCCCGGTGCTCCAGGGCACCTGCTGGGTTTTAAAGTCCTCCGGAAGGTTTCAGGTCTCCCTTCCCTGGCCTGCAATCCCTCTGTGGCTGCTGCTTAGACTTCCGTGCAGGCCTGACTTCTCTGGGCTGTCTTCCCCACCTGGTTAGCAGCTGCCTCGGCCTGTGCTCCTGACGTCAGCAGGGCCACGTCGCACTGCACTGCCCGGCCACAGCTCCCTGTGGACTTCCTGCGGCTTCATGTGCTTCTTGAGGGCAGGGAATCTGTGCAGGATGTGTGACCTTGAACCTAGTTAGGATTTTTTTTTCTTCTTTTTAAAAATTTATTTGTTTACATGATAGCAGAGTGCAATTTGATTCACTGTACACAGATAGAGGATAACATTTCATTTCTCTGGTTGTATGTGATATAGAATCACAACATACATGCAGTCATACATAGAGCTAGGGCTATGACATCCATCATATTCCATCATAGTCCCCCTGCCCCTCCTCCCTTACACCCCTGTGAACAGAGTTCCTCCATTGTTCCCGTGTCTTCCATCCTATTATGGATCAGCATCTCCCATGTTCCTGGATAGGCAGAATCAATATTGTCAAAATGGCCATACAACCCAAAGTACTATATAGATTCAATGCAATTCCAATTAAAATCCCAACGTCATTCCTTATAGAAATAGAAAAGCCAATCATGAAATTCATTTGGAAAAATAAGAGCCCCAGAATAGCCAAAGCAATCCTTAGCAAGAAGAGTGAAGCAGGAGGCATCACAATACCAGACCTTAAACCATACTACAAAGCTATGGTAACAAAAACGACATGGTACTGACACCAAAATAGATATGTAGACCAATGGTGCAGAATAGAAGACACAGAGACAAACTCACTTAAATACAGTTACCCAGTTAGGATTCGATAAGATCATCTTTGCTTCTCTTTACCTATAATCAGAATATCAAAAGGCCTGTGTAAATCCTTTGTGCTCTTTTATCTTCAGTTCCTCCAATATATAGTCAAAGAAATAACAAAGAGACTTGATCTCCCAGTATCTTTAGTAGGATTTGCTTTTTAACATCCAAATTGACAAGACCGTTGCTGAGCAGTAAGGGGAGGAGTCAGTCAGCTAATGCAAATACTGGGATACGATGTCCTGTTTAGTATGCTTACGAGAACTTCGTGCTTTAGAGCACTTCCACAGGAGAATTTCTTTCATCCTCGATCAATTCTATAATTCTGCAGCCCTTCCTAGTTCAATATTTCAGCTCTGAGTGTGCAGAGAGGTCCGTGGCCTTGGACAGTGGACAGGCTGCAGAATCACCACCACCATCACGCAGTCTTCAGGCTTCACTGTACAGTTTTATAAGCCAAATAGGTAAACTTAGCTCTTGAAGCTCATAAAGCTCAGCACTTGCGCGTGTTCAGTTTTATCAGTGGAATGCGTGCTGGTATTTGCCCCTGATAATATTAAATACTCCAAGCATGTTATTAACAACGTTTAGAATACAGGAGTGTGGTCCATGGTGAATACGATGGTGACGCTGCTATTCCGTTCCATGAGCTATCAGCTCTGGAGAATTGCTAAACATGAGGGCGATACCCTGAGGGGTAAACTCGCTGCATCCCAAGGCCCGCGCGTCCACATGGAACTCCTGTCCCCTGAGGCTGGCTCGCCTCTTAGCATTCTGTCTTCACTCCGGCTCCTGGGAAGGACCCAGGAGTCCCTC
Organism: Xerus rutilus; assembly: GCA_028644305.1. Classification (NCBI taxonomy): domain Eukaryota; kingdom Metazoa; phylum Chordata; class Mammalia; order Rodentia; family Sciuridae; genus Xerus; species Xerus rutilus. Next base: position 66,756,442 of record CM053412.1, on the reverse strand, counting down.
ATCCTCCCTTCCCTGGAGCCCCGTCCACCACACCATGCCAACAGCCATCCGATCCAGCCAGCTCCCTTCCCGTCCCGAACCGTGGCCCCATTCCTGCTGGGTCACAGCGGCAGCTTGAGGCGGGTCTCTGGCCTCTGTCCGATGTCCAGCATGCACCCCCCATCCCTCGCCTTCGTTCTTCTAAGATGCAGGCGTTAGCATCCAGTTCCCAGCATCCGCCTCCAGTGGCGTGGCTGTTGCCTACGGAGTGGGCCATGTGTGTCGCGCATCCTGAGGGTCCACAGCCCTGGACTCCTGGCGCCCCTCACCCTCCCAGGCTCTCTGCATCTCACATGTCAGCTTGGTGCTCCCGGGTGTCTGCTGGTGCCTGTCCGTCTGCGGGTGTCTGCCCCACCATGCTCCTCCGCTCTTCCTCACCTCCCTGTCCTGGCTGGGCTCTTCCTAGGCCTCCGCCCCAGAGCCAGGATGCCTCCTGGGCCTCAGGCAGGAGCCTGTTCACATCCCCAGCTCAGCCACCATTGCCCTGCACTGGCCTCAGCTGGCTCTGTGTCTGTCTTCCACAGAAGACACGGTGTCCCCAGGTCCTGGGCTCCCTCACCTAGTGGCCCAGGTGGGGGAGGAGGGCACTGCCTTGCATGTACTCAGACCTCAACCCCGTGCAGGACAGAGACCAGGTCATCATGCTTGTGGATGTCACTCCATGTTGTGTGTTTCTGTCTCCATTTCTGATCCCCTGTCTTCAGGTGTCTCTGTTCAACTATGTGTTCTTGATTTCTTGGGCTTTTGCTCTGCCGTACGCCAAGCTCCGCCGCGTGGCTTCCAGCATCTGCACTGTCTGGACCTGCGTGATCATCGTGTGCAAGATGCTATACCAGCTACAGACCATCAAGCCAGAGAGCTTCTCTGTCAACTGCTCCTTGGTGAGCCAGGGCGGGGATCCCACTGCCCTTCAGGGGAGCACAGTGGGTGTTCGGAGGCCTACCTCCGCACGCACATGCTAGCCCGCCTGTGCATCGCCCTAGCCAGGCAGTGCTGTCCTGCTCTGTGACCTGGGCCTATGCCTCCCTTCAGCTGGGATCTCCCCCTCACACCGGGCCTTTCTCGCCCTGCCCTACCCCTGTCCCTTTGGTCCAAGCTGAAGGAGGACAGCCCGAACTCACCCAGTCTGGAGAGCCAGTTTTTACTCCATTTTTCTTCTTTTCAGCCCAATGAAAATCAAACCAACATACCCCTGCGTGACCTCAATAAGTCTCTGCTCTACAGTGCGCCCATCGATCCCACCGAGTGGGTCGGCCTCAGGAAGTCTTCGCCCTTGCTCGTCTACCTGAGGGTGAGGGCACTTTTGTTCCTGCCTAGCCCTCAGCAGTTTGAAATCCTTCCCTCGAGACCATTAGTGTTCCATCAGATAGTGACCTCCTCTTCCCATGTGGCCTTGAGGGGGTCCCGCTTGTGACAAACTATTACAGATCATGATTGCACCAAAGAGAAGCGGGCCAAGCAGCCTGGCTGGGCTGAGTACAGGGTGCCAGTCCACCACCAGGCACCTTGGGACCATTCTCAGAGCAGGGCCACCAGGCACCTTGGGACCATTCTCAGAGCATGGACTGAAGCATGTCCAACATACATGGTCCAGTTTTAAAAAGCAAATTTTAAAACACTGTGCAAAGAAAAATGAGGGATAAAATATATCAAATTGTCAGTAGTCAGTAGATTATTTCTGAGAAAGAGATGTTGCTTTACGAGAAACATTTGCTGTCTAAATTATGTTTTTCTTTATATTATTATTTACCAGGGATTGAACCTAGGGTGCTCAACCACTGGGCCATATCCCCAGACCTTTTTATTTTGAGACTGGGTCCCACTCAGTTGGTGAGGCTGGCCTTGAACTTTCGAGAGACTGGGATTACAGACATGTGCCACCACCCCCAGCTGTTTCCCTATAATTTTTAATAAAGAGCACTTATTACATTTAGAAGGAATAAAGTATTCCCTTTCCAAAAAAGAACTCAGTTGCAAATATACAATATACCTTCCATGTTTCACACTTCACTTTGATGGAGAAACTAGCAGTCCTGACCACACTGCACGGACAGGGCACTTAGAAATACAGCCCGTGTGCATGATGCCTGGGACCTCGAGCTCCAGACACCCGTCTGCTGTGCGTGGCTGCTGGCTTCCTCATACAGTAGATACCCTGGGAAGGCCGTCAGCCCCCAGCAGCTGAGAAGGATAAAGTGGATTGCTCCTTGAACAGGGTGGTTAGGACAGTGTGGGGACCCACACTGGCTCTTATCATCACTCCTGTTACTGTCACACACTGCTGCCCCATGCTTCTCCATTTGCTACCCAGTCCGGCCCCACGTCAGAGGGGTAGAGGTGTCCCCTGTGGCTGGCGTCCCCCTCTTCCAGCTCAGCATGTCTCCCAGGACCTGTCTGCACTGTTGGCCCCTTGGGGCCTGGTGGCGGCTCCCCCAGCGTGGGGTACTTGTCCAGGACCAGGACGGCACAGCCACAGCCTCCCGTCCAGAGATTCTGAGTCCTGTTGTCATGGAGATGAGCCCAATTTCCACAATGGAGACAACCCCACAGTAAATGAGACGGAAGGAGCCTTGGGTGCAGCAGGGTGTGGCAAAGGGGGCTTTATAGAACACAGGCCTGCAGACATTGAGAGTCAAGGACAGTGACGTGATAGGGATGGCTCACACTGACACTCACCCAGCACTAGGCAAACCCAGCTGTGTGTTCTTCCTCTGTAGAACAATCTCCTGATGTTGGCCATTCTGGCCTTTGAAGTCACCATTTACCGCCATCAGGAGTACTATCGAGGTCGGAACAACCTTACCGCCCCTGTGTCTAGAACTATCTTTCACGACATCACAAGAATGCATCTGGATGATGGACTTGTTAATTGTGCCAAATATTTCATAAACTACTTCTTCTACAAGTTTGGCCTGGAGGTGAGTTTTCTTGCCAATGTGTTTTATTTCTCGTTCCATGAATATATAAATAGCTAGGGCCAGTTGGCCACTGGGGCCTGTTCTGCACCTCTGGGCCATGCAGGCTGACTCGTCAGGGTCCGCAGAGAGTGCTGCCATCGACACATTGGCGTTTTCCAAGGCCGGGTCCAACGCCCCTGACTGCAGCCAGGCCCTTGCCCTGGATCTTGAGAGCCATCTGAGTGCGTGATCCTCGTTATCTTAGTAGTTCTTCTCCCACCCGCTTTGTGCCGGAGATGGAGCCCAGGGCCTGTATCTGCTGGGCACGTGTTCTGCCACTGAGCCACAGCCCAGCCCTCGCAGTAGTTACTCAGAAGGGATAAAATACTCTTAACCTTCTTTGCCCTCATGCATTCAGAAAGTGTCACCTGCAACCCGAATGAGCTATTCTAACCTGAAATCACGGTGGCAGCTCCGCCCTTCAGGAGGATGGCTCTGCAGTGATGGTGTATCAGTCATGCGCTGCCTGCCTTCTCTCCAGCTGCAATGCCAGCCCCAGCTGCACTCTCCTCCCCGCCAACCCGGTATCTTCGCCTCTTTCCCCCTTTATGCAGACCTGCTTCCTAATGTCAGTGAATGTGATCGGCCAGCGAATGGACTTCTATGCCATGATCCACGCCTGCTGGCTCATCGCTGTCCTGTACCGACGCAGAAGAAAAGCCATCGCTGAGGTCTGGCCCAAGTACTGCTGCTTCCTGGCCTGCATCATCACCTTCCAGTACTTCATCTGCATAGGCATCCCGCCCGCCCCTTGCCGAGGTGAGGCTCCCGGCTGCTCTGGGCCCCAGCCATGGCGGGACCAGCTGGGAGAGATTGATTCCCTTGTCCCCTCCCTGCAGATTACCCGTGGAGGTTCAAGGGTGCGGACTTCAACGACAACATCATCAAGTGGCTGTACTTCCCAGATTTCATCGTGCGCCCCAACCCTGTGTTTCTCGTCTGTAAGTGCTTGAGCCACAGGGCCAAGGGGACACCTGTGGTTGGGTTTATGTTTGTTCCTTGATCTTCACGGGGTTCCCCAGGCCCTCTGGTCTTCCACTGGGCTTTATAACCCTATCACAAGTCAGGAATGGCTTTTGCTGCTCTGTTGCATTTGCAGAATCAACAAGTCCACATTGGAGATTCTGTGTCCACTCCTGCCCTCTTACCCCCGAGGCCCCCTCATACACCTGCACACCTCCTTTCACAGAACAGATCAGGGAGGGAGGCCTTGTGGCCAGGAAGGGTTTCCAGCTGCCACAACAGACAGACCAAAGCAGAGCAGGGCTGTGACGGTGAGGAGGACATGGCCCTCCCGGACCTGGGGTCCTGGCTGCAATGTCAGAGCCTCCTCATGCAGCTGGTGAGCCCAGAGCTGGAACAGCTGCCCCAACATAGGTTGAATGAGGACCTCACCTGCGCTGCCGGCTGCCTGCAGGTCAGGCCCCAATGGTCTGGGGAGCTACTCAAGCCCCCTCTTCCTGCTTGCTCTCTGCTGCCTCCTGGTGGCCGGGCTCAGAATGGCCTTTGGTTACAAATGCAGAGAGATGGCAAGGTCCAGAAACAGAGATGTGTGCCCCCATCAAGGGGAGCAGATGAGCGGGCAGCAGCTGCAGCAGCCAGGTCTGTGAGGACCCCCAGACCTGTGAGGACCTTCACTGACCACCTGCAGGCGAAACCCAGGCGCCCTGGGGAGCCCTGTGGGTCTCCGGTCACATGGCTCCCCACACTGCCGATGTCCTTGGCCTGACCTTGGGGGCGGGCTGGCTTTTGCTCTGAGCTTTGAGGCATGGCACATTCCGGGTACTGAGTGCTGCACAAGGAGCCCAGAGGAGAGCAGCTGCCGGACCCCTGTCTTCCAGACGACTTCATGCTGCTCCTGTGCGCCTCCCTGCAACGGCAGATTTTTGAGGACGAGAATAAAGCGGCCGTGCGGATCATGGCTGGGGACAACGTGGAGATCTGCATGAACCTCGACGCCGCCTCCTTCAGCCAGCACAACCCCGTGCCAGACTTCATCCACTGCAGGTAGCACACCCCAGCTCCCCGGGCCTCGCAGACGCCCACTCTCCCTCCTCCCTCTGCTGGGCTGCGGAAGAGATCTGCCCAACTACAGCACCAGCCGGCTGGTGGGAGCCTCCACTGGGGCTAGTCAGTGTTCACCTCCTCCTGTGGCCTCCTCCTCAGGCGAAGCCCACTCCTGCCAATCACGCCCTGTAGCAGCTCTGCTCACCTCACCCACCAGCATCCTCTCACCCCCTCATCCCCACCCTCTCACACCATCCTCCCCCTCCTCCCCATCTCCACCCTCCCCCTCTCCATCCTCCCCATCCCCATCCTCCCCATCCTCCCTCTTCCCCCTCCTCCCCATCCTCCCCATCTCCATCCTCCCCCTCTCCATCCTCCCCATCCTCATCCTCCCCATCCCCATCCTCCCCATCCTCCCCATCCCCCACCCCCCCTCCTCCCCATCCTCCCCCTCTCCATCCTCCCCATCCTCCATCCTCCCCATCCTCCCCACCCTCCTCATCCTCCCCATCTTCCCCATCCCCATCCTCCCCATCCCCATCCT
>CM053412.1:66687302-66750395 GCA_028644305.1 Xerus rutilus | reverse complement strand
TCCTCCTCATCCTCCTCATCCTCCCATCCCCATCCTCCATCCTCCCCATCCTCCCCATCCCCATCTTCCTCATCCCCCCATCCCTATCCTCCCTGCCTCCCTCCCTCCTCCTCGCGGCCCATCACTCATCCCCATTCTGCCCCTCCTCACACCACCCCTCATTTCCACACCTCCCTGTCCTCTGTCCCTCCTCCTGGTCGCTCCCTTCCTCATTGCCATCGTCTTCCCCATCCTCTTCCTCATTCCCTGTCCCTCCTCATCATCCCTGGTCTGTCTCTGCTCATCCTGCCCCTCCTCCTTGTCCGTGTCCCTCCTCACCCAGCCCCCGTCACCATCTCTCTTTTTCCTTACCTCTTGTGTGTTCGGGGCCCTGAGGAGTGAGGTTCAAGAGCCACCAGCCTGTGCTGGGCTCTCCTTATGCCATCTCTGGGTCTCTGTGTGGGCTCCCATTAGAGTGTGCTTTTAATGTGGGTACAATTTATTTATTTAGTGCATTTTAGTTCTACATGATGGTGGGACCCACTCTGGTCACACGTGATGGAGTTGCCCCACCTTGGTCCTATGTGATGGAGGGACTCACCTTGGTCCAATGTGATGGAGGGACTCACCTTGGTCCCACGTGATGGAGGGGCTCACCTTGGTCCTATGTGATAGAGAGGCTTGCTTTGGTCCTACACGATGGTGGGGCTCACCTGGTCAAACGTGATGGAGGGGCCCACCTTGGTCACACATGATGGAGGGGCTCACTTGGTCCTATGTGATAGAGAGGCTCACTTTGGCCCTACACGATGGTGGGGCTCACCTGGCCACATGTGATGGAGGGGCTCACCTTGGTCGTATGTGATGGAGGGATTCACTCTGGTTCCACACGATGGTGGGGCTCACCTGGTCACACGTGATGGAGGGGCTCACCTTGGTCGTATGTGATGGAGAGATTCACTCTGGTTCCACACGATGGTGGGGCTCACCTGGCCACATGTGATGGAGGGGCCCACTGTGACGAATCATGAATGCATGGTCTTTTTCATTTCGGTACTTTGCCTCTCCTCCTCTCTTCCCTCCCTGACCCCTTCCTGTACTGCACAGAAACTTTTCTGACCTCCATGGACTTCCCCAGTCAGGTGGCACCTGGTCTTGACAGCCCAGTTGTCTCCTGGACTCTGTTGGTGGCTTTGCTTCTCCCTGGGTCCTTGCTTGCCTCTCTGGCCGCCCCCCCTTGGGTTTGCTTCTCTCTGGGCCCCTCCTGGGAGGGCATGCCCACTCACCTCTGCACTCAGCTCTCCATCCTTGAAAGCTCAGGCCGCACAGTAGCCAGAGGCAGCGGATGCGACTTGTTCTGCCTCCTACCAGCCAGAAGGCTGTGGACCGATGCCTGGTCGTGGAGTCGCAGGGCAGCTGGCTCCTGCCACTGGGATGATGCGGGAGAGGCTCCTGCGGGCACGCCAGCGGCTTCCTGCTTAGCAGAGTGATTGCCCCTCACCTGGCGTTGTTATGGCTCTTACCTAAGAACCTATTTTGTCCCCTTCTAAGGGGACAGTCCCCTCTCACCTGTTGCTCTCGTGCCATCCCGCCCTATGGCTTTGGCCCTAGGCGGCATACGGTCACTTTAAGAGTTATCCGTGCTTTCAAAGAGCCAGGCTCTGTTCTAGGTGCTTTTCATATATTGAGCCATTGCATCCCAAAGGCCACCTGCGTGCAGGTAATATCACCCTGTTTGCAGATGAGAAGACCGCCAGGTAGAGACGAGGCACAGGGGGCCGCAGCACAAGGATCTGACCCCAGGCAGTGCAGCCCCCGCCTGAGCGTGCTCTGGTTGTACCAGGAGCTCAGGGTGCACTGCACAGGTGATCAGCAAGCGTGCTGGCTTGAAGATGGCTTTTCTGACTGATGCATCATATAAACACTGATTTCTGGCATGGTCCACCTTTACCTCTTCTCGGTGATGCTGAGAGGAAAAGTGCTCAGTGTACGCAAGCCACTCCTCAAGACCAGCCCCAACAGAAGCTTTTACACATCACTGATTTTTAAGGCTGAATCTTTTTTAAAAAAATTAAATTATTTTGCATGTTTAGTTCTGTTTGTCATTTAGGAATACCCAGAAGGGACAAACCCACGCCCCACAGCAGGAAGTGACAGTCACATCCCATGGCAGTGATGTAGGGGGTCAGTAGCAAGTGCCCCGGGAGAAGCCTGAGTGGGTGGTGTCATAGGGGTGCAGCCCTCCTCCAGCCTCCCCAAGGCTTGTGCAGCTCCCCACTCCCTCTGCCTGGGCTGACAGGCAGGGCCCTCTTAACCATGCCCCCTGTCACCAAGACTCCATCAGTTCTCCCTAGGCCCTGGGGGTCCTCCCTTGAGCATGCCTGCTACTGTGTCCCACTTTTCTCCACCAGCTCCACACTGTGGCCCCCCAGCAGGTGGAGTGCTGGGGAGATGCCAAGGCTCCTGGTGAGGGAGGGACCTCTGCGGGCCAGCGGGAGACTGAGCTCAGCCCACAACCCGCAGCGCAGTCCAGAGTTCCAGCAGCCCTGGTCCAGGGAAGTCACAGCGCACTGGCTTCAGAAGGCCTGGGAGCTCCACCACGCCACGGACCCCTCCTCCAGAGGTCCTGGCTCACTGAGGAATACTGGCATGTTATCTACTCTCCTTGGCTTAGAAAGTCAAGGAGGGGTGAAATATATTTTAGGTTACAAAAAATCACAAAAACATTTAAGTGTTTGACTCTAAAAAATCCCATAAAGGTCAAAAGTTCACATATCTGAAAAAATGCTCCTTCCCCGATAATGCTGGACAGGTCAAGCACAGTGCATATTTTATTAAGGGATGATTTACTGACACCCTCAGAAATAATTCGTTAATCGAATAACTAATCCAAAACTGGTTCTCCTATGATTCTTCCCAAATCTGGGTAGAGAAACATCCAAAGCAAAACCACGCAAGACCAAGAGCTGTGATCAAGCAAACATGGGTGGCCTCGGCCTGCGGGGTAGCTTCCCATCAGCTGCGACTCTAGCAGCAGCTATAGTTACAAGAAGGCTGCCTCCCCTTCTATCAAGAAGGCCATCGTGGAGGGATGAGCCCAGAAAGGAATCCTGACTCAGCCCGGGACATCGAAAGACAACATCCAAAAGAGCCCTCAGGCCCCTCTGGCCACATCTGTGTTGTCAGAGTTCCCACCTCTACGGAGAGATTTTCATTTCTCATAAAATCTTTGTATGTTTATGGGTTTGTTTCAGCTATTAATTTCTAGCTCAGAAAAAGGAATGCAAGCCGGGCGCGGTGGCTCAAGCCTGTAATCCCAGCACTTAGGGAGGCTGAGACAGGAGAATCGCGAGTTCAAAGCCAGCCTCAGCAATGGCGAGGCACTAAGCAACTCAGTGAGACCCTGTCTCTACATAAAAAAACACAAAATAGGGCTGGGGATGTGGCTCAGTGGTCGAGTGCCCCTGAGTTCAATCCCCAGTACCAAAATAGGGCTGGGGATGTGACTCAGGGGTCGAGTGCCCGTGAGTTCAATCCCCGGTACCAAAAAAAAAAAAAAAAAAAAGAAAAAGGAATGCAATATTAATTTGTTTCTTGCCAGCCAGGAGACTCGAGCAAGAAATGCTAAGATTTAGAATTAGTGTTGTACCTGCATCTTACGATTTCTCTTGCCATGCCATGATCGTCCTTTCCACGGAAAGACAGGAATTTTGAGCACTCAAGTGTAGGCTGAAAATGTGGCTGTTTGTGAGGAGTTTGACCTCCACGATGATGGTGGTGGCGGGGCACCTACAGCGCTGCCCATCGCCCATCACAGATTCCGCAGGAGTCCTACCCAGTGGACAGGAGGGGAGGGGAGGTGAAACCGGCGCTGCCGGTGTGGTCTGTACACCCCTGTCACGGGCAGTCCACCGAGGGGGAAGCCCCTTCCCTCTTCACATGGAAGCTCCCTGTCCGAGCTTCTGTCTGGTCTCCTGTTGCCCCTGTCATTTGGTTTCTTTTCTAGATCCTACTTGGACATGTCCAAGGTGATCATCTTCAGCTACCTCTTCTGGTTCGTGCTGACGATCATCTTCATCACTGGAACAACCAGGATCAGCATATTTTGTATGGGTTACTTGGTGGCCTGTTTCTACTTCCTACTCTTTGGGGGCGATTTGCTGCTGAAACCCATCAAGAGCATCCTGCGCTACTGGGACTGGCTGATCGCATACAACGTTTTTGTGATCACCATGAAGAATATACTGTCGGTGAGTGCCCCCCGCCCACAGCTCACATGCAGCTTCCACGTGAGAGTGGATCATCCGCTTGGTGGTTATCAGATGCCCCGAGCCTCTCACATACTCTCAAATGTCCCAAACAAGACACTGCCAGTTCAGGACCCAAAGGACCATTATTCTGTGCTTTGCCAAATTGGGAAGAATCCTTTTTGCTCATTTCCATGGTTTCGAGGTCACATGATGAAAGGGTATGTATTCACTGGGAAAAATTCTAGAATGTATTTTATTAACTGAAGTCCCATCCCTTCTGAGGAACCGTCTTATCACTTACAGTATGTGCTTGAACTGGCCTGTAGTGGGCTCCACCAGCAGCAGTGAATGGGTTTTGTTGTTCACGGCACTAGGGATTGAACCCAGGGTGCTCAAACCCAGGGTGCTCGACCACTGAGCTCCATTCCAGCCCTTTTTTTCTTCTTCTTCTTTTATTTTCAGACAGGTTCCCACTAAGTTGCTTAGGGTCCCACTAAGTGGCAGAGGCTGACCTGGAACTTGCAATCCTCCTGCCTCAGCCTCCTGAGTCTCTGGGATTACAGATGTGCACCACCGTGCCCAGTTCGTTCAAGTTTTCAGTCATATATTCACAAAATGCAGCTCTCTCACCTGGAAAGCACATGGCCGTCTGAAGTGCAATGAGCGCAGCTCTCAAGAACGCGGTGGCTCACGCTTGTAATCCCAGCACTTAGGGAGGCTGAGACAGGAGAATCGTGAGTTCAAAGCCAGCCTCAGCAACGGCGAGGCGCTAAGCAACACAGTGAGACCCTGTCTCTACATAAAACACAAAATAGGGCTGGGGATGTGGCTCAGTGGTCGAGTGCCCCTGAGTTCAATCCCCGGTACCAAAAAAAAAAAAAGAACACCGCGTGGGGTGGGGACTGAGGTGGAATGAGGACTGGGTGCAAGAAAGTCCTGTGTGCCCAGAGGTGGGGAGACCTGAGAGGGAGCAGCCTCACGGAGGCCTCTGAGCGTTGACATCCCGATGAGGGCTTGGCTGAACCAAGCGGGGTGGAGAAACAGCACAGACGCTCGCTCTGCTGTTCCGTAGCTGCTCCAGGGCCTAACTGTCCTCTAATGTGACAGCTCACACTGCCCACTAGTGACTCCAGGATTCCGTGCTTTAGGCCACAAGGACACCAGTTAAGTCAGTGCTGCAGGAAATTACCCGCAAGCCTTCGGGGACGGGCACTGCTGGAGCGACTCCTCTCTTCTCTGCTTAGCTGCTTAGGGCTGAGCTCAACACACCACTCGTCTGTGAAAGCCACGGGATTTTTTTTTTTTTTTGGTGTGTCTAACACTCTGTTTTAAGAGCTTAGAAAGCCTAGTCTGTTTATGATGAATATTTGAATAATTTATTTTGCCTACCATCATTGAAAGATTGATTTTCCAGTTGAGAGTGAAGGCGACTTCGAGTCAGCACTTTTCCCCACTCACATAGACCCACACCTGGAGTAGTTCTGGGGGTCATTGCAGAGTATAGACAAGACTAGAGAAAGCATCCATTCTAAAGCCAGTCCCTGGAGAGGGATCCACTGCTGGAGTGTGATCTCAGCCATGCCTGGAGCATGTGTGGGTAAGTCTGTCCAGCCAGCCAGCCATCTGTCCACCCATCTGCCATTCCTCTTGTGACCCATCCATCCGTCCATCCGTCCATTCTCCGTTCCGTGAAGCTGTGTTGTAGGCCTATTCTTTACTGAGCACTATTTTATATCTTGAAGTGGAGATAACTGGTGCTCAGATCTGACCCTGTGGAGCTCACATTCCTGAAGAGAAGACGGATCTGCAAATAATGACAATACATTGTTAATGACGGTGGTTAAACCTTGCAGGAAAACAAAGCGAACACTAAGGAAACCTGATATCTTGCCTGGATAGGCGGGGAGGAGGCCCCGGGAGGCGATGTCATCTCAACCCTCGAGACTGGACAGTGGTTTGGGGGGGGTGTTCCCTGCAGGGAGTGGGCAGTAGATTGGAAGATGGTGGGACGTTGTTCCAGGGCTGAGAATCCCATGCAAACCCCAGTACTCTCCCACTCGCGAGTCCCCAGGACACACTGCTCTGCCACACCTGGTGTGTGGGCTGAAACGCCCCCCAGGATTGAACGTAGTGCACTTGTAATGAGAAATCCCTGATTACGAGACAACCATGTCCCAACACTCAACAAAAAGATTCCTTCACCTAAAGAATTGGCCCAAGTCTCAAAACACACACTGTCATTCCTGGTGCCTCCCAGCAGTGGATGGGGTCAGAACCACTAGTGCTTATGGAAGTCCTCGGCCGTCCAGGTCCCATCTACAAAACTGTGCAGTATGTCCACCTGCCTGTGCTCATCTTCCATCGCTAAGTCCCTGCTGGATCACTTGGGATACCTAACAGCCATCGTGCCACACTATCTAGAAGGTGATGCTGAGGGACAGTCTGTAGGTGCTCGGTAGGACATATTGTCATTCAAATGCTTCCTGTCCACTGCTGGTGGGCTCCTGGCCACCGCTTCTGTGGATGAGAGCTGACTGCCTGTTCCTGGGTGGAGTACTCCACCTGCAGCTGTCTGGATGGCTCCTGGGACAGTGTGGGTTTAATTCGTAAGAATGTAATTCTATTAAACTCAAACCCCGGGGTCCAGTGTGCACCCATTCGCGAGCTGGGGCTCATTCCCCCGATGGCCCAGGTTCCCTCCTTGACAAGAGGGGCTCCCACGTGCAGCAGCTCTGCCGAGAAGACCCTGGCTGTGCGCCCTGGGTCTGGTTTTTTCCAGGGACTTACAGTGCTCTGGGAGCAGCTAATGCAGGGCCACGTGGGATCCAAGTTTAGGTACAATGAGCCCATCTTGACATCTGCCACCAGGCCCTCGTGAATTCTTGCACCTGTTGGGATCACAAGACCCCAGACTTGTTTGGGGCGCAGTTTCAGCCTCTGCCTCTGTGTCTGTTTTCCAGATAGGGGCGTGTGGGTACATCGGAGCGCTGGTCAGGAAGAGCTGCTGGTTGATCCAGGCCTTCAGCCTGGCCTGCACCGTCAAAGGCTACGCCATGCGTAGGTGCAAAGGGCGCGCGTGGTGCTGGGGGGCGGAAAGGAGGGACGGTGAAGTGGGACCGCTCCTAGAACCTGAGCTAGGCCCGAAGAGAAGGGACCAAAGTCGATTGTGTCCCTGGATGGAGGGACAGAAAGGCAGTGTGCTGTGGATCCGTGGCCACAGCATGACGTGCCCTCGCCCCAGCACTTGGGGTCTTTCCGAGACCACCTCGGCAGGTCTGGAGACTGGGCACAGTGCTGTCGCGACTCCCTCAACGTCTCTGAGCTACAATGAGGAAGGACTCTAGGGGTCACCCAAAGCTGAGTTAGACTCAGGGGTCCCAAGGCAATGTGACTTCCAGAACTTTCTCTCAGAAAGCTCAGGGATCTGCCAATACAAACCACTGGGAGGGCCGTGGGGTTTCTGGAGCTCAACCTGCACAAAGACTAAGGGAAGTGCTGTCCCCACCACCCTGCCTCTTGTGACAGAGCCCAGGACTATGTCACGCGGGGTCTTCTGTGGACCAGGATGGAGACTACCTGTACCCAGGGCTCCCCCACCATGGCCATTGGCTCAGGCTGCACTGTGCAGCTGAGTGTCACCAGGGACGGCCTCTGGCTGAGGATCAAGGGTGCTGCTCACTCTGCCTCCTCTAAAGACCGTCTGTGTCCCTTGGCACGGCGTCCCCCCCACAGCCCATGCTAGGACAGCTGTGTTCTTCTGAACAGCTTCCTCTGTCACTGGCATGTTACTCCCCATGGCCCTTGTCTCCTGAGGGAGAGACACGCACAGGGCCTCCCTGCCTAAGGGGCCGGCTGTGCCCGGAGGCCAAGAGACCCTGCATCATCGCCCCACAGATGCACACTGATGCCATATCTGAGGTGTGTGGCCTTGTCTGTAAGTGATTCACCTCGTGAGTAGCACGTCAGATCCCCTCACACAGGCGGACCACAGGCGACCGTGGGGGAGTCGGCCTTAACAGGGTTTCTGCTCTGTCACGCAGCCGAGGACGACTCCAACTGCAGACTGCCCAGCGGGGAGGCGGGGGTCATCTGGGACAGCATCTGCTTCGCCTTCCTCCTGCTGCAGAGACGCGTGTTCATGAGCTACTACTTCCTGCACGTTGTGGCCGACATCAAAGCTTCCCAGATCCTGGCCTCCAGGTGGGTCAGGCCGGGAGCCAGGTGCTGTTCTCCCAGGAAACTCTGGGAGTAGTGCATGCTCTGCTTTCTGTCTGAGCCTGCTTGGAGAAACCACCAGAAACTAAGAAATACCTTCCAGGGAAACAGGGAAAATCCAGCCCAGACCTTTAAGACCCACACAGTGTAGACACACACAGCCTGATGCCAAGTGACACTTCCAGGACTTGGGGCCCTGAGGAAGGCCAGGGTTCCCGGGCCCGCTGGAGCATGTGGCAGTCTGGGGTATGGGGACAGCAGCCCGGCCAGTGCTGGTCCCTGTCTATCTTCCCCTCCCTGCCTCTGCTTTAAGAAGAAACTCCTGAAAACAGAGAAAACCCTGACTGTCGTCTGTTATTTAGCAGATCGTTAATGGAGGAGTGGTGTGTTACTCCAGCCTCATTCTAAGGAACTCAGAAAGCTCAACAACAACAAAAAACCTCACAAAATAGACACTTGACCTGCATAGGCATTTCTCTAAAGAAAATGAGCCAAAGGGGGCTGGGAGTGCGGCTCAGTGGTGCGCACAGGCCCTGGGGCGAATCCCCAGCACCTTAAAAGAGAGAAAGCAAGAGAGAGAGAACACAGGGTGGCCAGTGAGTGCAGGAGGCCCTGCTCAGCAAGGCGCCACCAGGGAGTGCAGACCAAAGCCCAGTGTGGTCACCCCACCCCTCAGAATAGCCCTCCTCAAACAAAAAGTAAATGCCAGGGAGGGCGGGCGAGAGGGACCTGGTGCCTGCTGGTGTGAAGGGAGGTCCGCACAGTGGAGAGGGTGGCTTCCCTCCGCACTGAAGACGGGACCGTGGAGCCAGCAGCCCCGCTTGCTCTGACCCTCTGCGATGTCCTTCCTGCCCCGTCCAGCCCTCTGCTCTCTTCCTCCTGCCCACTGGTTTTCTCCTCTGGGCTGCTGGCAGGATTTGCGTGGCCCCTGTGTCCTCCTGGGGTTCCATCCTTGAAAGTGTTGCCCCTGATCTGTAGGCTCAGGAAACAGATGGGGAGAGCACTAGGAATGGCCTGCAGGCCGTCCAGGCAGGAAGGTCAGTGGCCACTGTGTGAGCCCGACTGCTGGGCTCGTCTCAGAGGTGCCACCCTCCCGGGTGCCACGGGCTCCTTGGGGCTCACCGTCTGGCAACCCTCAGGCCGTGGAATATGAGACGCCCCTTACTCACCACTCACTCATGGTTTGGGGTCCTGCATCCGTGGCTATGCCACCCATTTCCTTCCCCCTCCAGGAGAAACAGAACATTGATTTCAAAAGTCCATGCACATGCCCACAGCCCTGGCCCTTGCCACCCAACTTGCCACCATGCAGAGAGAGAGCTGTGGAGAGGTGCCCCTCGTCCTCGCAGCCTGTGGCTCCTCACCACCTAGGAGAGCAGTGCTCGTCCTGCAGCTGACCGGCATAATTGTCTCCTAATGCCCTGGACATCATTGCCATAGCAGAGGACAGTGTCTCAGCCAGAGGTGACCTTAGTGACTTGCACAGAGCAGCTGGTAATTCTGCAGGCAAATACACTTTTTCTATCACCCTCCCCAAAATGTTTGGTCCTTAGAGGTCCCAGAAATTCCAGGAATCCTGTGTCTTTTTCCCAAAGTTGTGACGATGGTTTAGACAGGGTGTCCTGTCACAGGAGTGGTGGTGACTTGTTCAGAGCATACCGTGTGCCCATCCCAGGAAGCCATGTCCTGACTGATGGACGTTGAACTCCCAGGGCAGTTTCCAGAGAGCACACGCGGGCATTCCCTCACGCACACCCACACTCGCAGGCTAGAAAGACCACAGACAGGTGACCAAGCTGCTGCACATGTGATCTGGGCCACTGCAGCACAAGTCCCATAGCCAAGGTGGCTTTCAAGCAACACAAACCTGTTCCTCATGGTTCTGGAGGCTGGGACGTCCAGGACTGAGTGCCAGCAGATCTGGAGCCTGAGGAGGGCCTGTTCTGTGTGGATGGCCACCTCCTCGCTGTATCCTCCCTGGTGGAAGGGCAAGAGACCACCTGGCCTTTTCACCAGGGCCTTTGTGCCATTGCCATTCCAGACCTAGTTCCCTGAAGGGCCCACTTCCTAACACCAAGGCCTCGGGCATTTGGGTTTCGACATGGATTTGGGAAGGACACAGGCATTCAGGTAATGGCCAGTGTGACTGCAGATGGCGGGAGCCCAGACAGCATGGCAGCAGAGCAGGGTGGCCTTCCACTCCATGCTTCGGCCTGGAGAGAGTTGCAGGGGCAGCCCCAGGAGGCTCCTGAGGAAAGTTCTCCTTAAACCCTGGGGCGAGATGACCTGAGCATGCCCAGCGAGGCGTGGGGTGGCCAGGGGTGACCTCTTCATTTTTAAGACTAGCGAGCCTTGGCCTCACTTGCATGCTGGTGAACAGCAGGGGTGGAGAAGACCAGAGTGCAGGAGGGGCGGGTGGTGGCACTCAGGCTGAGGCAGGTGGGCTGCCGGCAGGAGGATGGCCAGGCGCCTCTTCCACAGTCACGCGGGACATGGTGGGGTGGCCGGAAGCTAAGCTACATAATGCCACCCAGTGGATAGTCTCTCTAGGATGGAGGAAGCTAGGTCATCACAGGCAGTGGAAACCACTTGACAGAAATGGAACTTGAGCTGAAACAGCGCTGCAGAAGGATTCCTAGGGAGCAGGGACCTGGAGAAGCCTCCCGTGGCCAGCTGTGTTCCGAGCTGCGGGCTGCCCCTCCCAGCACAGCCAGCACACTGCTGGCTTCCCTTGGATTCAGGGTTACTGTGCAGGTGACACCAAAGTTGAGGATTTTGAGAGGCTGAGATTTATAGGGACCTTAAGCTGGCTGGAGCAGGGAGGAAGAACAGAAAGGGACAGAGGAGAGGAAGAAGAGAATGAGAGAGGGCAGAGGCTACAGGCCCCAGTGGTGGAGGGGACCTCTGCTCCCCTGTGCTTTCCCGCTGGCTGAGTGGAAACCCAGCTGTCCTTGCAGACTCCTCCCTGGTGGCCAACTCTGTCAAGGGCCCGTAGGAAACGCCCAAGCATGGGACCTCGGGAGGGCGCACAGCCCACTCCCTCCACGTAGGAGGCTGTTCCAGAGGGCTTGGCGATGCCCACTGCCAGCCAGGAAGCCTGTGGCCGGCACAGGGAGCCGCGTCCCCTGCCCGTCCGTGATGGTTCTTGGGAGGCCAGCAATGATGGCACTGAATGGTTGCGTGTTTCCAATTCCCTTAGGGGCGCTGAACTCTTCCAGGCCACGATCGTCAAGGCTGTCAAGGCAAGGATTGAGGAGGAGAAGAAGTCCATGGATCAGCTGAAGAGACAGTAAGACGCTTCCACTCTCCTCCTACTTCCTCCTGTCAGTGGGACCAGATTCGGCTCTCAGCCCTCGGAGCCTCAGACCCTTGAAGTCTCTGTGTGCCAAGGCTCACAACTTCCCATACATTTGCTATGTGTCCGAGCAGTTACCAGGGCCTCATAGCCTGAAGAAGAGAGTTCCAGAATGGTGGGCAGGGGCCATCTGGGGAAAGGTGCAGGCAGCTCCTAGCTCAGGTGCTTCCCAGAGGACCCAGAGCAGCTCTCCTGGTCTCTGAGCATCAGTTTCCTGCTCCCAAACTGCATCTCACAGGTCCACCTTCCTGGAGTTTTGTGGTGATTAAAGTAGCCCGTGAATGAGGCAGGAAATGCACATTGCATCTTGGGTCGAGGGGATAAATGTGGGGTCGGCTCCAGAAGCATCTTGAAAGCATGGAATCCAGTCTCTGGGGAGAATGGAGACTCTGGTATTAAAGGACCAAGAGTCCCACCGAGGAAGGCGGGCCCAGGACTGCAGCTCCTCCTGCCCTGTGTGCGGTCCAGAGCTTTCCCCACGTGCCCTGGGGCTGGGTCACAGATAGACTGCCTCCTCTCAGGAGGTTGGGGACTCATTGGAAAGGATGTCCTGGGTGTAATTCCCAGCGGGGAATGGACCTTGTAGCTTTAGGGATAAGGTGGGAAAGCTGATGGCCGTGGAGTTAAAGGTGGCACCAGTAGACTTTTCAAGGGCCTCAGGTCCCCAAGGGCTGACACTTTGCCAAGAAAATGGGGACACTCTCTCAGTCCACCAGGAAAGGTCCCTGAGTTTTGGGTGCAGTTTCATTCCCTTCTGGCTCCCTTCCCAGCTGTCTTCCCAGCAGAAGTGCTTCCAGTTATAAATCAGGTTGGTCCACTCCATGGCCCTTTTCACAAAGGTGTGAGCTATAAGTAAACACCTAATCAAGTCACTGTGTCACAACCATGTTGCCGTTGTCTGTAGACCACCGGCACGGGTCCAGAGGAACGACAGTTTGGACCCACATTTAGGATATGTTTCTCATTTTCCATGAGGCATGGGTTGTGATTACTGCTGAATTTTTCTGTTTAAGAATGCAAAACTTATAGGCTGGGGTTGTGGCTTAGTGGTAGAGTGCTTGCCTAGCATGTGTGAGGCACTGGGTTCAATTATCAGCACCACATATAAATAAATTAAAAAATAAAGGTCCATCAGCAACTAAAAAAAATTTAAAAAGAAAAAAAAAGAATGCAAAACTTGGCCAGGTGCAGTGGCGCATACCTGTCATCCCAGTGACTCAGGAGGCTGAGGCAGGAGGATCACAAGTTCAAGGCCAGACTCAGCAACCTAGTGAGGCCCTAAGCAAGTCAGCAAGACCCTGTCTCTAAATAAAACATAAAAGAAAAAGGAGCATGGATGTGGCTTAGTGGTTAAGCACCCTTGGGTTCAATCCCTGTTACTAAAAAAAAGAAAAAGAAAAAGTAGAAGAAGAAGAATGCAAAGCTTGGGAGAATAAAGGACTGACATTTTAGAAGGTGTTGTGTTCAGACTGGCAGCAACCTAAGGCGAGGATGCACGTTGCGGACTGTGTACACACCCGAGCACAACGATTATGATCACATTCTCAAGTCTAGCCACGATGGAGTGCACAGTGGCGTGGAGACTATGTAGAGAACACAGTGGTGCTTATTCTGAGAAGCAATTATCTCACCATTAAGTATTTCAAAGTCAACTGGCCATGCTGGGGGCTGGGATCGGGGCCCAGTGCTGGAGTACTCGCCTAGCCTGCGAGAGGCACTGGGTGCGATTCTCAGCACCACATCTTAATAAGTAAAATAAAGGCCTACTGGCAACTAAAAATTATTTTTTTTTAAAAAAAGACCATGATGCCCGTGATGTTAGAAATACACAGGACGCTGGAGTCCAGAGTGCGCGAGGGTGCTCCTGGCTGACGGTGCTCGCTTCCTCCCCAGGATGGACCGCATCAAGGCCAGGCAGCAGAAGTACAAAAAGGGTAAGGAGAGGATGCTCAGCTTGACGCAGGAGGCCGGCGAGGGCCAGGACGCCCAGAAGCCCCCGGAGGAGGAGGATGAAAGTACGTCTGCGGGCCCTCCCGGCCGCGCTGAGGTGCTGACCGGGAGCTTGGGTCGGGCGGGGCTGAGTGCTGGCAAAGCTGCTCCTTCCACCAGCGCCGGCCAGGCTCCCCTCCCTTTGTGAGTGGGTCCACTTATTTGTTTCCTAAGACACAAGTTTAATGAACGAATGATGTCAGTCGTGGGCAAGAGGCCTTTAGTGAGCACTTGGCCTGATGCTGTCTCACAGACATCAGCTTATGAAGAAAACTGATGTGACTTTGCTCAATTTGTTCCTGCAGGGAAGGTAGTTCAACTATGCTGCTTTTCATTTCTATAAGTTTTACATGAATATTAAATGTGCCTGCCTATGATTTTATTTGGCACCTAAATATTGGTAGTTAAAATATCAGTTATTACCTATTTCAGTGAAACTTAGTGTGACATATATATTTGTTATATCTAATCATAGATTTATTGTAGTCAATTAAAGTTGTAAAGGTCTGCTTAGATGAGCTGGTGTGCTTTGCTATTTGAAAGGGAGAGAGAGTTCACACACATATTGAGACCTTCCCAGTATGCAGTGTCTGTTCATCACCACTAAATTCATATTTTCTAATCATTACATTAAATTAATCACAAGAAAAATTTTTGGTTACTGTAATTTATCTGTTTTAAGAAACCATTGGGCTGAGGCTGTAGCTCCATGGTAGAGCGCTTGCCTCGCATGTGTGGGGCACGGGGTTCGATCCTCAGCACCACATAAAAATAAAAAAAAATAAAGATACTTTGTCCATGTGCAATTGAGAAAATATTTATTAAAAAAAAGAAACTATTTGCCTCTAAAGTTTCTATAAAAGTTCAGCGAGGCTTCTTTTCTGTTGATTGAATGTAAATCTCAGTGCATTTTTGACAGATAATACCGTCTCTTTTTTTAACGCCCTCATATGCGCTCAATTATCGGGGGCTGTGAAAACGCGGCCCAGGGTTAGAAGAAGCGCGTGTGCATGTTAGCTCAGGTTTCCATGTCAGACTCAGCATAGTTCCTTTTGCTGACCTCTGATGTACTTTTGCAGTCTGTCTAGATTTGACATTGCGTTGTTAAAGCGTGGTTTTCAAATGTGCTTGCTCACTTTCTAAGAATTAATATTTGGACATATTTCATTTTAGGAGAAGCAGACAAACAGAAAGCCAAGGGCAAAAAAAAGCAGTGGTGGCGGCCTTGGGTCGATCATGCTTCCAGTAGGTCTCTCCATCCTCTTCCAGTCTCACCGAGTCTAACCCTTATATCCTTGACCAGAATTCAGGCTCCCCGTGACCTGTGTGTCCCATGCACGGTTTACCCTTGTGACTTGATGGGGGTCAAGTGGGGAAAGCTGCCATGCCTGTGGGCCTGGGGCCCTGTGATCGCGCCTCTACAACCAGCTCTGTGCCGCGTCTCTGCAGGAAGCTGAGCTGGTGGCCAGCGGCTCCCAGCACGGCTCAGGGAAAGAGCCGGTTACTGTGCCATCCAGTTCTGGGGCTGAGCTCTGCTGATATCTGCAGTCTGGCTAAAATCCCCGGTGAAAGTGAGGTTGGGCTCCCCTCAGATCCTGACTTGGGCTCCAAGGCTGTGGGACCCTCGTGTAAGGTGCTGGGCGTGGATGCCAGGGACCTCCCCTCCCCGTTCCCAGGCTTGAACTTCATTTGCACATAAGGGTTTTTGGCAATATTTTAAACATAAAGTCGAGGCGTAACTTTATCACTCTGCTTCCGCCCCAATCTCAAAATGGCTCTGAAGCTGCACTGTGGTCTCCCAAGCCCAGTGTGTGGCCCAGGGGACAGCCCAGGGGACAGCCAGCTGCCTGGCAATGACTGGTTGACAGCAAGCATCAGAAAACCCGAGCCTGGTGGCCCTGCGGAGTGTGCCGCGCTGCCTGCTGGCCATGAAGGGGCTCCAGGGCTCACGGGCTCTCTGTTCTGCTTACCAAGGAAGCTGTCCCTGTTGGGCACGTCACTGTCAGGCATCTGGTCCTCCTTTGAGGTGTTAGAATATTGAATCATTGTTATTCTGAAAATCAGTCGTAATGCCTTCCCCTTTTATGGCTTATGGAGACATATCTCCAAAACCGTCAGACGAGGAATATCACCGGAGCTCAAACGCCTCACAGAGAGGGGTGGGACCCTGCGAGGGGTATATTCAGAATTGTTCCAAAACCAAGAAAACCAGAACCTTCCCAGACCTAGTGCCCAGCGTAACGATGATCTGATGCTGGCCTCTCTCACTCCAGAGGTACCTCTCCAAAAATCGGAAAACTAGTTTCAAGAAATTGGCTCAGTGTTTCTGGATGCAGTTAAATTTTACCCTCAATTTTGAATTTCAGCATTTTGGACAAAAAATGAATTATAAAAAGTTTTATTCAATTCTCTGCTCAAGTCAAAAGAAAAAATGTTCAAGCAGAAGTCCAGTGTGACTCCCTCTGCTGGCTGTCCTCTGGCGGGTGAGCCCTCCGAGGACCTGGTCATGCTGGGTACAGTTGCCTGCTCCTGTCAAGTCACAAGTAAACCATGCCTACCTCTCTGTCCTCCGAAGGCCTTTGCCAGAGCAGAGACCTGTCCATGTCAAATTGTGTCATCTGAATGTCAGACCCCGCTGGGGCCAGTCCCCTGCAGCTGTTGTGGACGTCTTTCCTTCCCCATCTCAATGTCGCGCTTTCAGAGGAACTGGAAGTGGTCTTTGATGATCATTTTACCAGTTGTTAATGATGTGAAGAACTTCCTGTGAAGGTTCCTGAAGTTAGACTTTTCTAGTCCATTTCACCCTCATTATACCACATTCTTGAACTCTGGGATTCACTAGACGTGCCTGGTTACAACCCGCACGGTGCAATACCACACTGTGTGTTGCTCATGGTTTGGAATCAGATTCCAAGAGTGGTGTTACCTTTTTTCCGTGAGACCTATTTTTCTTTACAAGCCTGAGAGGCATACAAGAAAGAGCATAAAAGTTCATCTGCAAGAAAGAGCATGTGGAGTTTATTTTGTTCTTTGATGAGTTTCAGAATGTCTCATTAGATCTGGGAGAATTTTATTCAAAACCTATTCTGATCTGTCAAGTGACTGGGCTTTCAGAGAGAGCTGTGACATTAGCAGCAGGTCTTGGTATGGTCGAAGGCGCCACCTCGGCTATGTCCGTGCCATGTGCGCACACAGGCTGTGTTATTGCTGTTCAATGATACCTTCCCGTGGGGGCTGCGTTGCACCTCATCTCAGCACCACCTGAGTGAACACCGAGCCTCAATTCACTAATAAGTACCTCACAGCGAAAGCCAAGTGTCTGAGGACACAAATGGCAGCATATTAAGAGCTGGTTTCACACTAGCTCGGCAGTATATTCAACACCCACAGCGCCTGTGTGGACAAGGACGGAGCTGGATCTCCCTCTGAACTCCCTACGCTCGCTCGAGAGCCTTCCCTCCCTGATTAACAAGCAGTGCTGGAGGAAGACTCCTCCTGTGATATTCCTGGCTTCCATGCAGCCACAGTTCTAAGACTTCAAAAGCATTTCCTTGTTTTCAATGTGCCAGTTCCACTCACTGACATAACAAGTTGGTTTCCAACGATAAAATCAGAATACATTGCTTGAGATAATAATCGTGGTGCTCACCCGTGTGCCTGGAAGTTGCAGAAGGTATGATTGAATACGACTAGCTACTGTTCATTTTGGAACCTATAATGAGGGTAAAATGCTCTGTCTGTGAGACTGTTTTCCCACATGGCCGTGTGAGGCAGAGTCCCTGTGGCTTTTTGGTGGCTCTGGGCTTCTGTGAGTGCATTCTCCACGGTCCTCCTCACTGTCCGACGTAATGCTGTGACTTTGGTTTGTTCTTGCTTGTTCTTACTTATGTTGTATTGCACTTATTCCCTCAGGCCTGGACCCAGGACTCTGGGCCTGGTTTTTTCTTCAAAATAAAATCAACAAATCAGTGCTTCTGTTCAAGGATATAAGGCCCAATTTGTTCACTCTGCGTCTTCCTGAATGGAGGCTTCAGATTCGTCTGAAATCATGGGCAAAAGGACTTGACTTTTGACCATGTTGAGTGATACTCAAGCAACTGATTTGAAAACAAGCCAAGGTTTCCCAGTACTACAATGCATAAGTCCAAAAGAAAACTCAGACATGACGATGTTACCAAAAAGAGACCCCGCATCTGCAAACCCCAACTGATATGTTTTCCTGCAACCATGGTACAGTTCTCGTAGCGTCAGAAATGTAGATGCTGGGTCCCTTTTCTCTGATGAACTTAAAACTTATCAAAATGACAAAAGATTGAATCTCCTAAATCTCTTTAAGCCCCTGGACATTTTCTCTGCTCCCAACTCTTACCCCAGGCATGTGTCATTGCAGGGAAAGTGAAAGCAAGGCAGAGGCCATCCATCACTGTCTCTGCCTGTACCTCCCTGTCCCTAGCACCCTAGCCACCCAAGTCCCCGGGCGTCACCTGTGGACCAGAGGGGCCACGGCCCTGTCTGCCGGTGGCTGTCGGCGGCCAGAGCAGTGTCACGGCCGTCACTGTGGCTGCCTGTCTCCTGCCCGCCCATCTCATGCTCAGGCCGTGTGTGTCCCTGTCCCAAGTGTCTCGTCATGTGTGTTGTGCCCGTGTGTCACGTGTGGAGGAGCCAGGTCTGCACAGTGTGCAGTGAAGCGGAGGCTGGCTGAGCCGGCCTGGGTCCTGAGCCATCGCCCCCAGCGTCCAGGGAACAGCTCAGGCCAGGTCCTCCGCTTCACGCTGGCCTTGTCTGGACCACCCAAAGCACTGAATTGCCAAACCATGTTCTCAGTTATCCCAGTAACAAAATTGGTTGCTACAGAGTTGATCTGATTTAATTGTTTACAATCAAGAAGGGAGCAAACACCGGATCAGCCCTGTAGAGGCCAGTCTCTGGGGTGGTGCAGACAAGGCCTCATGCTCTGCGGACCACGTAGCGTTAGCTAAAGTCGGTTCTCCTCATCTCGTTTTCTTCTCTGCAAGCATCTCTTGCTGTGGTCCTTTTATGAACCACTCGTATATTTGTAGGGGGCATTTCATGAATAAGCCCCCAAGGGTCTCATATCTCGTTCAGGAAATAAATGAATATTTTGTTTTGCTTAGTGGTCAGGAGTGGAGATTATTATTTGTTTGAAACGGATAGTGAAGAGGAGGAAGAGGAGGAGTTGAAGAAGGAAGACGAGGGGCCCCCCCGCAAGTCGGCCTTCCAGGTAACTCTGGGCTGGGCAGATCGTGTCCTCCGCTGTGTAGGAGAGCTCTCTGACTGACAGGCTCACCCGAGCGTCGCTGCACTCCGGTCGGAGCCCTGAGCAGCTTCTGGTTGACACCTGAATGGTTTGTTCCTCAGCGCGCTGCCGTGGGCTCCCTCTGGGCAAGGCCGTAGCTACTGCCCTGGGAGAGCAGGGTTTGCCAGGCCCTCGTCCCCTCCGTCAGTGCATTCCCTCATGCTTTACACAAAAAATAAAGCTTCACCGGGTGAACTTTATTTTTGTTGTTGCAAGTAGAGATGAAGTTTTCCTTGGCATTGCTTTGGATTGCTTGAATGGACTTAGATCTCAATGTGTGAAATAGTTGATTATGAAAATAAAGCTCGGATCTGAATCAAAGGATCATGTAAATGCTGCTTCAGATTTTGTAACTGTTGTTGGTGCTCCTCGAGGTTGGAGAATGCACCAGAACGAAGGTAACGCCTCCGGCACAGTGCCAGCCTCTTCCGCTGAACCGTCGGTTTCAGATGTGCTCCCTGGTTCCCAGCAGGTGTTCAGCAGCCCAAGTGTTAGGGGTGAAAGTGTCATCAAGGCTCGTTAAGATGAGGCTGTTTCCCTCGAGTCACACTCAGGACCACAACCGGGTTTCGCCTCTGGTGCCAGTGAGCCACACGGTGACACCATCACGCCCATTTCTGATAGTGCGAGGCACACAGACCAGTCTCCACAACTGCATGCATGAGGTCTCACGACCAGCTCATGGTCAGTTTGCTGGCCAGGCCTTCTTAAGCTGGCAGGTACTATCCACCTGTCTTCCCGATGACGCTATGGAACTAAGCTATTCCTGGAGACGCTTTGGTCTGATGCTGGCTCTCTGGTTCTGCTCCCCATGTAGGCTCCTCGGTGACCGAGTTTGTGTGCATGTGTGCAGCCGGCTTGCCAAGTACTAACGACCTAACCTTCTTATTTCCTTCTGATGACTTGTATTCTAGGAGGGGACATGGGACATCTTCACCTTGTTTGATGAATTACGCGCAATGACGGGTGGTTTTCTTTCTTCCCCACTTACCAGCAGAGCACATTTTATTCTAGTTTCCATGGTTGGCACAGGGTAACCTCACTGATGTTAATGGTAGAGACAAGCTTGTTCGCCGTCGTATACTAACTGGTTTTGTTCTTTCCTACTAATGACTTTCGCTTTGTCCTTCTTTGTAGAGAGCTATTGGGAAATTTGCATCAGCCATTTTAGCCTTGCCAAAGTCTGTCATTAAACTTCCCAAAACTATTCTTCAGTACTTAATCAGAGCTGCAAAGGTATTTCATGTTTTCTGACATGTAGTGTGTGACTCTCTGCTCCATAGAACTTTAGACAAACATGTCCCACCTCTGCATCTTCCCTGTTCTATAGATCGTACAATGAAGGAATTACACAGATGTGAAACACTTGGACAACTTTTCCAAAAAGAGTGCTTAGAAGCCAGATTTCTTGTTGTTTGGCTTCTTATTTTTAAGCTGACACAGAGACTACCGAAAAATAGAAAGGGAAAATGCAGACACATGGACGATCTGCTCTTCTCATGGTTCTTTCTGCGAAAGTCACTTCTCATTTTTAAAAAGCCACATCCGGTTGCATGCTGTTACAATGAGTCAAACCTATGATGACGTTTCTCAGAAAGCTGGCAAAATTCTGGACGAGCTGATAAAAGACTCCCTGGCCTCCATTGCCTTTTCGGCCGCCTTTTTCTCTCCATCTTCCTAAACGGAGTCTGGTGGTCTGGTTTCTGCTCTCAGGGTACCTGCCTTCCTGCTGGTCAGCCCAGGCGGTCCCCATAGCTCCTCGCCCTCGTGGGGTCTGTGGCAGTGCCTTGGCTGCACCGTTAAGCATCCTAACACACAATAGGAGTCACTTAGCTGCCTGTGCTGCAGCTACTTCACTACTGGAAACCAGAGCTAGCAAGTGACAGTGCAGGTATTCTTTAGAACATTCTTTCTCCCAAGGACAGGACCTAAACTTCTTGGGTCTAAATGCTCCTTGAGCATGAAGCACGGGGTTGGGATAGTGACCACGGCCGTGCATCTTGTGTTTCACCTGGGATCTTACTTACATGCAGTTTCTGACCCAGCAGGTCCCGTGGGACCTGAAACCCTGCAGTCTCTCAGCTGCCCCGCGAAACTGTCCCGCTGCTCCACCTGCGCAGGGGAGTCCAGCCCTGCAAGCCCCTTCCATTCTGCAGGTGCGGCAGGCCGAGTCTGCCTCCAGCAGTCCCTGCTCTGCTCCCCTAGGGCTTCTCCGTCCTCTGGTAGGACTATCCTGAGTCTCACAATGCACATTTTAAAATGTATTTAAGTGAAAGATTATAATGTGACATCCCCGTCTAACTTTTAAAAAGTCATCTTCTGAGGGGGGAGGTCGTGCACACCTGTCATCCCAGCAACTCAGGGGGCTGAGGCAAGAGGATTGCATGTTCCAAGTCAGCCTTAGCAACTTAGTGAGGCCCTAAGCAACTCAGTGAGACCCTGTCTCTAAATAAAAATACAAAATGGGGCTGGGAATGTGGCTCAGTGGTAGAACACCCCTTAATTCAATCTGGTATCAAAAATAAATAATCGTCTTCTTACAGACAGCATGAAGAAGGTACTGGATAAAGCTGAATTAAAGCACAGACATGAGACGTAATCAGTCTCAGGGAAGGGAATCCACTGTAACTAGGCTCACCCTGTTTTAAAGAAACAGGCATTTTTGCATAAGAAGCGTCCCGTAGAAAGAATTCCATTTCCCCATGTAGTTGATAAAATTTAAGCTGAAGTCATGTGAGGTACAACTTATGCTAATGTCAGGACGCACAGTGGTGGGGCCTTTTGGTGAACCTGAGGGTCTTTTACGTGTGTTTCCACGGGGTTTTCTACAGATGGTTGGTGGTGTTAGTGCCGATTCCCATACAGACCAGCCAGGTTGATCACAGACACTTAGAGCTCCAAAGTCGCGATCAGGAAGTCCAGGAAGAACTTCCATCTCTTCGCTCAGAGGGGTTGGACTGTTTGCTCTCTCGGCAACATTTCTCTGAACTAGTCAGACCAAGGCAAAACTGACAAGCCATTCCCGCAACTGTCGAGCATCTGTGTTTCAAAACATCAGCGTTAAGATGACTTACTGGGGCCAGGCGCTGTGGCGCAGGCCTGTGATTCCAGCCACTCAGGAGGCTGAGGAAGAGGAGTGCAAGTTCAAGGCCAGTCTCAGCAACTTAGCGAGTCCTTCTCTCAAAATAAAAAATTTAAAAGGGCCAAGGATGCAGGGGTGTAGCTCAGTAGTAGAGTGCACCTGGTCTCATCCCCAGTACAAAAAGAATTTTAAAAATACATGTATATACACATACATACATACACCTACACACATACACGCGCGTGTGCGTGCGCACACACATACACACACGCACGGTTTGCAAACTCTGACTTCTCAGCCCTGCGTGTACTCTCCATGACTGTGGGACTCCACGGAGCCCCGCCAGAGCCCCTGTTGCAGGGTGGGGCAAGGCCCAGGGCTGCCTTGGCCTCCCTCCCCTGCCTTCTCCTCCCAACTCTTTATTTTTCTTCAGTGTAAAAGAATTCCTCCGACTGGTGGTCCTGCCACACTCACAAATCCTGGTTACCTTTTTTTTTTCTCTTTTGAGGATCCTTTCGTTATCTAAAACAACATTGTAATAACACTTTTTCTTTAAAGGAAATGTCACTATGCGTTGCTCTTACATCTGAAAACTTCCACGTTTCATAGGTCAGACTCTAAAACAAACCATGCCGTACCAAGGCAGATTTTTCTTTTGAGACAAAACCTGAGAGCCCTCCTTTACAGAATTCCCAGTCAACACACCCAGTGAACATCCGACTGTAAATCCCTTTACCTGGTCCTTCTTCAAATTCCATTTCATCTTCTCATCTTATTAAATATGTTTTTGACAAAAAATAGGAAGTATTTTCTACTTCCTGGGTTTACCCAGAAATGATACCAATTTTGCACCTGTGTGAATTGCCCAACTTGGATTCCTATCTCTGAGAAAAAAGGAAGTGTTCTTTCTTATTAGCCAAAGGCCCTTTCCTTCCTGTATGGGAAAGTTGAATCCCTCTTTATTTTCTCCTGACAACACAATAGTAGTGATTTATTTATGCTGCGTTTTTCAAAGATTCCAGAAACCTGAAAATGGTCTGGGATAGAATGAAACTCTCGGGGTCTTTAAGAGCGCCCACAAAACTGCTCAACTTTCTCCTCGCCATGGAAACCCAGCTTCCCTGAGACCCGGGTGTCGCGCTGCATGGCGAGCATGCCTGCCTGGCTTCCTGGTTCCCCGATGGCTGGCTTGGTGTCTCCAGTGTTTCTTTGCGTTTCTTCTGCATGACTCTGGAGACTCAGTGGGGGGCTGTTCAAAGTTGCTCTTTCCTGATCCTCAGTCGTAATATGTTGATGCCACTGTTTTCAGCTCTTGAATGCAAATGACAAAAGTACCACAGGTTTTCCTCCATGCTGTTCTCAAATAATGGCTTAACCTTGCTATCACATCATTTTTCTTCTAAAAATACTACCCCATCTGCAAAGCCCTCCCTCACGTTGCTGGTAAGAGCTGTCATGCACGGGGGAGCCTGGGACGGGCAAGGCCGTTTCCCCACGGTAAGATTGTAGGGAAACTTGCTTCTACCTTAGAAGTTCCTGTGTGCTGGGAGAATTGCTTAGTGAGCTCTCACTGGCTCCACTATGTGCGGTGGAGACAGCCATTTAGTGTCCCAAAGGGCAGTGGTGCTTGGGACTCGGAGAGAGCATGGTTTGTGTATGTCCAAAGCCCGTCTCACGATCCTCCGTGACACCACGTATGTGCCCATAACATGTGTTTTGCTATTACATCTCAAGATGGTGGAAACAGCACCAGCCAGCTCAGCACAGGGAGAGGGGGAGGGAGGTTTGTTAGAAGAACATAGTACTTATCTCCTCGAGGTAGGAAGCCTGATGTAGGTTCTTCTTCTTTTCATTTCAAATTATTAAAAGGCCAGGAAATAATTGAACTTTCTCCCTTCAGTTTGTCTACCAAGCCTGGATTACCGACCCTAAAACAGCACTCCGCCAGAGGCGGAAAGAGAAGAAAAAGTCTGCGAGAGAAGAGCAGAAGCGGAGGAGGAAAGGCTCTGGGGAGGGTGAGTGTGGAGGGGCAGCACTTGGAGGCAGCGCCTGGCCCCTTCCCCCAAGGCCAATGGCACTGCAGGGGTGGGTGGCAGAGAGGACACCCTGAGCTCCAGGAGACCCTCATTCATCCCTTGGTGCTCACAGCTGGGCACATCAACAGATTAAGATAGATGCCACAAGGTGGGGAGGGCAGACAGGAGCAGGCCAACCAGAGGTGATTTTAGGTGACACTAGGTAACAAAAAAAGAAATAAAGAAATAAAAAACAAAGCCTGATAATTAAGTTAAAAGCTGCTCTTGGAAAAAGCCAGTAAGAAGACCAATTGGATTCAGAAAAAAAGGTGTGGGGGGATATATTTAAACAATACTCAGGAACAACAACAACAAAAGAATAGACAGCATATTATCTAATACACAAGTGAAAATATGGAAAAAATAAAGTTAGTAAGGAAAAGAGAGATGACATTGCCGACATTCAATCCGACGTTATGCCAAGACATAGGACATAAACGATGTCTAAGGAGAGAAAGTAGAACAGGACACCAAAGCCAAGCTGAAGTGCAAGCTGCACGCCCAGGACCGCATTTTCATCACACACACCCACACACGACTGAACACTCGAATTCTGGGCATGTTAAGAATGCCTAAAAAGCAATAAAAGAAAAGCTCACCCCAACAAACAACAGGCTATGAGAAATAATTCACAGACCAGAAAACAAAAATGCCCAACAAGTGCCAAGTGGCACTAGTACGAACTAAATATTTTGACACACTGGCTTTTTGAATCATCTTTACCTGTTGGATCGGCAGGAGCCAAGATGTCAGTGCTGGGTAGCTGGTGGGAAGGGAGGTACTTGCACAACCTGGAGCGACGCTACGAAGTGGCATGTCCACCGTGAAGGGCCACGTGTCAGTATCTGTTCAGTTTCGAAGGCCCATGTGGCACTACAGCTCAGTCACACCTGTGAGCGTGTGGCTTAGATGAAGGAACGTGTGGACACGTGCAGATTCATGTCTAAAAATACCCATCAAACATTATGGGTTAATAACAAAAACTCAGAAGCATCCTAAATGTCCGGATAAAGAAGAATTGAATGAATTTGTGTCATTGATAGACTATGTGATACTGCTCAGTGATTTTAAAAGTGACACGGATGGCCTTGAGTGGGCATGGAGAATGAACCCCAGCGTTACTACTGAGTGGATAACGACTCTGCAAACCTACAAGCACATAACGAAACCATTCACGAAACAAAGGAAACAAAGTCCCTTGTGCTTTATTGGGTGCATGTGATGTAGTGGTGTCTGAAGGCAAGAGGAAGATCGGGAGGGACACTCAGCACCTTGCTGGCCGTAGCCACTTCTGGGGGAGCAGAGACTCAGTAGCACTGTCAAGTGAACCGTTTTGTTCTATTTACAAAGAAAATGTATCTACAAATTCCTGTGGAATTCAAAAGGTCATCAAAAAATAAGAAAAGAACATGATTTTTAATGTAACTTTAGTAGCAGAACCTCTCTTCTTTTTGACCTTTCTTCCCCCTGATATGTCCTGGCAACTTTAATGTTATTTTACTTAGTTTCAAGAGACAAAAGCAACACGCACTGTACCGGGCAGGAGGTGAGGAGGTAGCCACAGTCCACCAGCCCCACCCTTGGAACCAGCGATGAATGGGTGAATCCTCACGCCTGGTATTGCTTGTTACGTGCAGAAGCCTCCTTTGTGGGTTTTCAAAACTGAGTTGATGCTCCACAAGTTACTCCTGTCCTGTCGTTAATAGTATATTAAGAACCTTTCTCCAATTAAGTATTTATGAACCTGTATCATTCTTTCTTAATGGCTGTCTGCGATTCTATCATACAGATATGCATAATTTATTCAATTACATCATCCTTAATGGACATAGGGCTGCATCCTGAACTGCGCCATAATGCTCAATGCTGTAGCAGATGTCCTTGCAAAGCACTGACCTATAGTCACACATGAGTGTCTTTAAACGTTTAGCAAAGGTAGAACCTGAGCTTTCTACACCATCGAAGTCGGTTCTCAGAAGCAGGGTCATTGGGCTGAGGGACGTGGCTCTTCATGTAACAGACATCTTCCAGGAGAGCTCAGTGCTGGGATTCCTACAGGTCTGACGCAGGTTTCTTGTTCATCTAAAAGTTAAACTTGCAGTGAACTGAGTGACCTGCATTTTTATTTACTAGGTCTGACAATCTTAACTTTATAGGATAAGAAACAAACTGAAACCCTGTGATGTCGTATACAGCAAACCAAAATGTGTTAACGTCATCTCAAAGAATCAACACTTAAAATTTCATAGTGTACATCTGGATTTGCAAACTTTTTCTGTGAATGGGCAGGTAGTAAATATTTTAAGTTTTGCAGTCTGTGGTCTCAGTTGCTACTCAACTCTGCCACTGTGGGGTGAAAGTGGCCATAAGTGGCTTAGTTCTGTCTCATTAACATTTGAATTTAACATGATTTTCACATGCACAAAATATTACTCTTATGCAGACCTTTTAAACTATTAAAATAGGAAGACCAGGCACAACTCATAAGTATCTAACAACAGTCAGCCAGCCAGATGTGACCAGTACATATAATTCTAATTCTACAGTGAAGAAAATCTGAACCCAGGAACATGAGGCTAATTGAAATAAGCCTGACCCAGAAAGTCAAGGGCTCAGCATTCTCTGCCTGTGGAAGCCAGAGAGGAGAGAGGGAAAGGCACAGAGAGGGAGTCCTGAAAACAGAGGGAGCCCATGGACACAGCAGAGGAAGCACCAGGGGGAGGGAGGAACGGGGAGGAGGCATGGAGCGAGATCCACCACGTTGTTGACTTTGGAATATCACGCCAAACCTGCTGCCATGTATAAGAAAATGCTTTTTAAAAAAACCTGAACCCTGAATTCTTATGTTTCCCAGGAACTCTTAAAATAGATAGAATGCCTTACATTGAGTTATAAACTTCCCGTGAATCCAGAAAAGCAGCGTTGGCGTTTCTTTCCCAAAGGCACCTAACTCGTCTCTCTTGGCAGGTGCGGTGGGATGGGAAGAGCGAGAGGAGGCCCCGGTCAAAAAGAAGTCTGATGGCCCAGGTAACAGGCTAAAGACAGGCTAAAGTCGCCCTGGGGACTTGGGAATGAGAGCTGCCCAGGAGGTGTGTGGAAGGCTCCTGAAAAATATGACCCAGTTGTCTCAGGACCATGGCTAAGTGACCACGTGCCTTTACCTCGTCTCCACTGAAACTGCAGTGCCTCCAGAGGCACCCCTGGCCTGTGCTGCCGGGTGCAATGCTGGGTCACTGTCTGTCTGAAAAGTCCTCTGTGCACGTGCCCAGGAGAGGGGCTTTGGGGAACCAATCCCAATGTCCCCTGGAAGCCATCAGAGTAATGGCAGCGGAGGTCACGGAGTCAGGGACATGGGGAACCTCCGGGCTTCTGCTGACAGGAGATGAGTGACATATGGGCAGAACGCCACAGTCGGCACAGCACAGGGTGGGCCGGTGGCAAGCACAGACTGGCTGCTCTGGGCACTGGGCTCGCTAAGGCAGCTCCTCAGGGGCTTGACTGCAAGGCAGCTGCCGTGAGAAGAGCTGCCGTGAGAAGAGCCGCCGCTGCCAACAGCCATGCCGAGCACAGAAGGAAACTGGAAGACCCCAGGTCCCCAGTTAGCCGGGCAGACTCAGTCTTTGTGTCCAGGACAGAGTCGTCCTGAATGCAGTCTGAGCCTCCGTAGCCCTGCCAGGGTGAGCACTCGTGTCTCCCAGAGTCAGCTGACCCAGAGCAAAAGATGCAGGAACGCTCGTGCCTGCGCTGAACGCGTACAGACCGCCCTTGCCCTAATTTCCTAAAAGCCTACAGGGGATGTAGGTAGGTCTTTGCAAATGGTGCCCCTTTTGTATAAGGACTTGAACACTGTGCAGCCTGTTTTCCATGGGGTTCTAGAACAATCCCCTGATTTTTTGAAGGACAGCTGCAATTGAACCCATTTTGAATGACATTTTGATCAAACATTACAAATGCCACCCTCTTCAGCCTTGGTTTGGCCACTCCATGTGGAAGGCCCCAGGTGGCCCCCTGGCTGTCACGTTGAAGACCAGGGCACAGGCCCGACAGCAGGCACGGCTCTGGCTCTGGTTAAACCTTGCTGCTCCGCAGGACAGCACAGCCCCCACGGTGTCCTGTTCCCTTGCAATCTTCTCGAGTCTCTTCCCCCAGATAATATCATCAAGAGGATATTCAACATCTTGAAGTTCACCTGGGTGCTGTTCCTGGCAACGGTGGACAGCTTCACCACCTGGCTCAACTCCATCTCCAGGGAGCACATCGACATCTCCACCGTCCTGAGGATCGAGAGGTGCATGCTCACCAGAGAGATCAAGAAGGTACCCTGCCGGCGCGATCCCTTCGCTCCTTCCCATGCTGGAAGGACCTTCAAAGGCAACGCACAGGTCACCTTGCCCGATCCAAAGTGCTGGGGGCCAGATGGGCCTCAGTGGATCTTGGAATGCTGGTGTGTGCACAGTGGCACGCCTGTGGGCAGGGACCCAAGTCTACGCATGAAAGGCGCTTGCAGTCCACACACGCCCGCAGGTCCTTTCATGCCGTATCTTTTTTTTTTTTTTTGGTCCCGGGGATTGAACTCAGGGGCACTCGACCACGGAGCCACCTCCCCAGCCCTATTTTGTGTTTTATGTGGAGACAGGGTCTCACTAAAGTGCTTAGCGCCTCGCTGTTGCTGAGGCTGGCTTTGAACTCCTGATCCTCCTGTCTCAGCCTCCCTAAGTGCTGGGATTACAGGCTTGTGCCACCGCTCCCTGCTCATGCCGTGTCTTTGTGTGCACGCACACTCTGACTGCGGCAGCACCTGAGGTAGGGTGTGGGGTACCCCACCTGTGGTGACATGTCTGCAGTCGGTTTCCGATTTCCGAGCATTTCAGATTTCAGACTAGTGATTCTCAATCTGTATCTAAAACCCTAAATAAGGAAGAGAGAATCCTTTCTTTCCAGGCAGCCATTACATACATTCTTGATTTTCTGTATATTTGACTCTATTCCCTGCCCTGATTAAAATAGCCAAATACCACACACACCTTCGAAAATGGCTGGGCTGTCCGTTTAGACAGGCCTATAGACTTTGTAGTGTCCTGTGAAGAAGTTTGATCTGAAACTTCTAGAGAAACTAGCAAACATGCAGAGAAACAGAACGCACAGTAGTCATGTATGTGTGGACAGACCTACTGAGAAGTAGTAGTCCGTTGGCGGAAGAGTTGCTGGGATTTAGCAAAGCTATGTACGTGTTGCAGAAGTTTCTTGTTTAGAGTTCCCAGTGCCGCTGCGTGGCATGAGTGACCCTAGGTGAGTGGCCTTCAACCCCAACCCGCCTAGATCCTGCCAGTCAGCATTGCAGGTCGGCCTGCGTGTCGAGAGTCGTCTGTGCTGAGAAACAGCAGGCGGCACACGGCAGGTGCTTCGGCAAGAACTGAGGCCTGTCCCCTGTCTGCAGGGCAACGTCCCGACGCGGGAGAGCATCCACATGTACTATCAGAACCACATCATGAACCTGTCCAGAGAGTCAGGACTGGACACTCTGGACGAGCGGCCTGGAGCGGCCCCAGGGGCCCAGACGGCTCACAGGATGGACAGCGTAGATTCCCATGACAGTATCTCCAGGTATTTCTCTTTCTGAATGGTGTGTTTGCTTTAGGCCAGTGGATGAGGTAGATGTCATCAAATATGAGAATGAATGAATGAATGAGGCAGAATCCATCAAAACTCACTTGGTGTCCCAACCCCTGCAGGCGGTCTCCACCCATAGAGCAAGGTCAGAGGAACTGTCCTCACCTGACCGAGCCAGACACAAGCCAATATCCATCACAGGGATAAGAAGCACTCATGTGTTTTACAGGCAGAGTGTAGAGACTTCCAAGCCAGAGGCAAATACGATGGGTCCCTCCCAGTCCCCATCACTGTTGGTGCCAAGGGCTGCCACTCTGCTGCCTTTCAGAATAACCGTTCCGAGTGTCCTCTATATTGGAGTTTTCCACCTTCTGTTGCTATCTTTGATATTTTCCTTTCAGAATTGTTAATTTAGGGCTTAGAACAAAAATGCCAGAAATGATTCTGGTAGCTTCCACCTTCTCTGAGTGCTAGGGTGCTTGTATGTTTCCACAGAAGGATCGGCAGGCGACCCAGGGCCAGCTGTGGCCGGGCAAAGCATGTCCACCATGGGCCCGTGCTGGGCACTGCAGTGGGGGCCTCATTTTCTTTCCAGATCCTATGAGATGTGTGCTGATGTCCTCCCTATTGACACAGTTCAGTTAAGGACAGGCTGAGAGTCCCACTCAGCCACGTGGCTGGGAAGTTAATAAGAAAGCAGACCCAGGACCCAAGCCCTGTGACTCAGCCCCGAGCCTGGCTTGTAGCCGCAGTGGTGTGCTGTGTGCTTGCCTCTCCCCGCGTCCCAGCCCCATCTGCGCCTCCTCAGGAGAGCCAGTGACTCTGCAGCTGGTGTTGTGAGGAGCTACTGAGAGTGCCGAGCTGGCGCCTGGGTCCTGGCAGGAGTCTCTGTCCCAGGAAGAGAAGCAGCATTACCCAGGTGATTTGCTGGCCCAGCGAGTCCACCCTGTAGTCGTCTAGGTCGAGAATGGTACCACTGAGGACGTGTGTGTGTCAATGATTTTCATCACACATCTATAGCACACCTCTTCTAGGCCAGACACTGGGCTCGATTCTGAGACACACGTAAAGAAAGGGCCACCTCTTAAGTGGATCGAGCCCAAGGCAAGACCACAGCGTCCTGAAGTGCTGGCATGCGGAGCCGCAGGAAGGCTGCCCTCTACCTGCTGCCATCCGGCTCCAGGCCGGCCTGGCCACACTGCTCCCCTGGCAAGGCCTGAAGGCAGGGCGAAGCCCTGGTCTCCACGAACACCCGTCAAGTTTCCAGATAAGTGGGGGCAGGAAGTGAGACCAGCTGATCAATACCAATCTCAAATGGGATCCAAAAATTAAAATTACAATCTAAATGGGGAGAGGTGGTGGGAATTTTTTTTTTTTGGTACCAGGGATTGAACTCAGGGGCACTCAACCACGGAGCCACATCCCCAGCCCTATTTTGTGTTTTATGTAGAGACAGGGTCTCACTGAGTTGCTTAGCGCCTCGCCGTTGCTGAGGCGGGCTTTGAACTCGCGATTCTCCTGCCTCAGCCTCCCTAAGTGCACCACCACGCCCGGCTCTTAATTTGTTCTTGTTGCAAGAAGTCGCTCTACATCTTTAGATCGATGTCATTAAATGGACTTGTCCTTTCATTCATTTAGAGCCAAAACTCAGAATCTCCTTTAGCCCGTCTTCCTGTGCCCTCGTGTGCTCCAGTGGATCTCATGGTAGCTCTTGCCTGGAAAGGGAAGACTGGGCTGGGGCAGCCAGGCAGGGCGTGTGCAAAGCATGCTGGAGGCCCTGGGTTCGATCCCAGCTCGGGAACATTAGTGATAACAGGTGACAGGTGCAGGGCAGGGGGGTGGGGAGGCGAGGCCTGTCCCTGGCAAGCTGGCTGCTGGCTCATGCCCCTTCCTGGTCACGGTGCCCAGTGAAGGTGAACCGGGATCCTAAGTCCCCAAACCCACCCATTAGAAAACCTACTCATGACCAATGATGTTTCAAATAATCAGGGTAATTAGGAAAGAAATACTGAGATTCTCTAGATGTGCGTTTTCCTAATGGTATTTCATTCGTTCCTTCATTTATTCGCTCGTTATTTCTCAGCATTTATGAATTCCCACCACCCTCAGCTTTGGACGGTGCCCTCTGCACTTGGGGATCGTGGACTGGGATTGATACTGTATTCAAAAAAATGTTGAATTCCAAAACAAAAGATTTCGGAGAGCTCTGATTAACTTAGCTGAAAGTCGTGTTCCTTTCACGAGGTGACTGCGTGCAGTTACGATCTGATTGTCACACTTTGCATCATTTCTTCAAGAAATTATGCTGCCCCTGGTGTGACTTACTGTGTGTCCCCATGTGCCTTGTTATCCCTCAGTCTCCCCCCTTGCCTTGTTCCATAAGACGGAGACTCTTCTCACCTGCACCTCTAAGTTCAGCCTGTGAAGCGGGGACAGGTGGAGTGGCTTTCTGTGCCCATTACCACTGCATTAACTGTGACAAGCGGCAGGAACCGCTTTTGGAACTTTGTGAGCCCCACGATCTCCCGAAGGGGAGAATTCCCACCAACACAGATTTTTTCCATAAGACTTTCAAGGGTTTTCTAGGCTTCCTGAATCTCTCACCTGGGCCTGGCTGGACAATAACTGCTTCACAGTCAAACTCTGAATCAAAGAAATTAAAAATAGTAGTAGAGAGCACACTGAAAATCCATCTTCCATAACGTAATCGTGTATCATTCCTGTGCTGGTGACTTTTAACCGCATGACAATATGCAATATGTCCAATTAAGTCATTGAATATTATAAATCAAAAAACTTAGGAGGAAACAGAAGAAGAAAAAGAAAGTCTGAGTGAAATGAAATCAAGTAGCTGCCTTTAAATCTGACCTGAGTTTACAAATACAAAGCCGTATGCATGATCAAAAACCATGAGGCAGGAGATGTTTAAATTCATTCATTGCTTTTTATCAAACACTATTCCCATGTTATGAAATGGTTGATTGATACTGAACCTGCTAGAAAACCAGAACTGTCCCCATTCATTTTTAATGAATTTTGACTTTGATTTTCAGCCTATAGGAAGCGAGGAGGGAAAGGCCATTTCTGTGCGTCAGTAGACTTCCCTGGGGCCCTGCCTGAGCCACACCCCCAGTTTCTACTTCAGCAGCGTTTCTACCTGCAACCAAGGAACGGCCCACTCCATGCCAGGTTCCCAGGGGGCTCTGCTGGTCAGGCGGTGAGCTCCCAGGAGGAGTCCTCCTGGGGAAGCTGGCGCTCAGGCCCTGTCACCTCCAAGGCTCTTGCTCTGACGTGCTGTCACCAGTTTTCACTGTTAGCACAGAGCTGGAGGCCTGCGTGGAGCCTCACAGAGGAGTCCACGTTTCTTTGGCTGGAGCCTCAGAGTTTTCTTCCAATCCAGATGTAAAACCACTCTGAACAGCTGGCCTGTATAATGGGGTATTGCCCTACTTCCCAGATCTAAAGCATTACCTTAAATTGCTGCAAGTCACATTAACCACACACTGACCCTGTTCCCAGATTCGCAGGGGGCGGCTATCATCTGAAACCCACCAGGAGCCTGCCAGGTGCCTGCAGGTGGAGGCCCCACCCTGCCCTGCCCAGTGCTGTCCCACTGGGTCCCAAGGCAAGAGTGTAGCCGGGGGCTTCTCCCTAGTGGCACGCACCAAGGCCCGGACACAATCCGGAATAAAAACTAGGCAAAATGAATCATTAACAGACAAAATGAACCTGGCATTGCTGGAAACCCTTTGCCATTTTCTTTGTAGCATTTGATTTTGTTTTTTGATGTTGGTTGATATCCACGTGATATCAAGCCAGCATCTCTTACACCCAAGGCATTTAGATTGGCTGAATTGAATGTCACTCAGAAAACAGGGTGGAAAATTCGGCTGGTTGTGTCATTCCTGAGCCTCTCTCTTGTTTTGGAGATGGCATTTTTTAAAAAACTCAGAATCTTCTGTGCAGATTGTATAAGCAGTCGTTCCTACTCATGCAACTGGGTTGATCGTGCTCTCAAAGAGCTCAGGACCACGATTCCAAATAAAACGTGTTTTCTTTGATTTTAAGAAAAACTCCATTGCTAAGTTCTAATTATGTGAATTCTGCTCTTTGAAAGAACTATTGGGACTCGTCTCTGTTCCATTTCCTGTCCCACCAGAGAGCGCCCTGAGACCTCCTCGCCGCCAACGTGTTGTTGAACTTGGGTCTTCCCGTGTTTTGTGTCCTGCCAGGCGGGTCCCTCCCTGCCTGTGGTGGAGCTGGTGTTGTGCGTGGTCACTGCATGGCAGTGCGTGGGTCGGTCGACCCGTGTGGCCCTGGCGCACACTGGCGTGCTAACACTGTGTTTCTGTAACTGTTTGCGCTGCTAGCTGCTACACTGAAGCCACCATGCTGTTCTCAAGGCAGTCCACCCTTGATGATTTAGATGGACAAGACGCTGTTCCTAAAACGAGCGAGCGCGCTCGGCCTAGGCTCCGTAAAATGCTCAGCATGGACGTGTCCTCCTCGTCAGCTGACAGTGGCAGCTTGGCCTCCAGGTGCTGACGTCATGCATGCTTCTCCTGGTCTGCCGCCCTCCCCTGTGCGTGGCCCCGAGGCCTGGCATGCGCCTGTCTTTCTCCCGAAAACGTGCATGTCTAGCAACGCATGAGCCCGACCCTCAGAGGCCTCCTGGTGCCCGGCAGCGAGCCAGGCTGCCCCTGCTCCCTGTTTTTGTCTGTTAGGAGTTCCTCAGAATTCCTGGTCGCCAACATTGTCCTGCTGCTTTTAAGCATTTCACTCTTCCCATCTTCAAAGACATAATCATGTTCCCTACGTTTGATTCAGAGCTTCTATAGGCAGTGCTCACAGAGTAGGAAGAAAACATTTTCTCACGATTAAAAAAAAAATACATACAGTAGAAAAAAATCTGAAAAATCTGGGATCTATGGACATTTCAAGTTGATACAGAATAAAGCTTTTATCTGCATAACTAACATAAAAGTCAGAATACATCTTACCATTGGCTTTGGGAAAGAATGTGACTCTGCAGTACAATGTCACCTTGGTAGATTATAATTTGTTTTATTTGGAAAAAATTACTTGTGGTTGTTCCTCACTAAGTCCTGCCATTAAAACGATCACCAGAGGGATCAATTGTCTGCATGACATCCCAAACTCCTCCTTCGAATCACCTCGAGTGCTCGGCAGGGCACCGGCACAGTCTGTTTACCCTGACGCAAACAACACCCCACTCAAGAAGAACTTCACCCTGGCAGCTCGCGGGGCAGATCAGAGGGTGTCACCTTTTGCCGCAGCCCTGTGTCTTGACACAGCGCTGCAGGAGCAGGGCCGGTGTTGACAGCGATCTCCTCTGGCTGGGGACATCTCTGTGGACACAGCTCTGAGGGCATTCCACTCCTTGGAGTCCTGGAGTGCCCTCAGCCCCTCAGGCCCAGACGTGACCCCAGGCCCTGTGCTCCCATGGCTTACGGCCACCCTGGAAGTGAGACCCCATGGAGCTGGCTCCAGTGGTCGCAAAAGTTCCCTGGGGTGAGGGGTCAAGTTCATGGTCTTCCTGGGAGGCTGTATCTGACTGAGGTAAGTCGTAGCGAAAATCCTGTTGGGCCTGACAGTCCAGGGGCCTTCTACCTGATGTGGTCTTTTAGGGCCAGAACCTTGGGGATACCCAACACCTGAGCAGATATTGGGGTTCTTAGGCCACAGGACGGCAGGAAGGGCTGTGCCGGGTTCATTCCTCACTCATGGGCACGTCTGAACGGACAGTCCATGCATCTGACACCTCAGTGTTGAAGGGAGCTGCCCACGCATGGCAGGCAGCGGGGTGCAGCTCAGAGCAGCAGAGGGCACGTCCTCCAGGCTGCAGACATCTGGACAAGCACCGTCTCTCTGGCCGCTGCCCGGGTGGGGGAGGCCTAACGGAAGGCCTGCACTCTCGTGGTGGCTGTGTGCCCTCCTTCCATTTCCACGCTCCTGCGCACACCCAGGGAAAGCTGGGGAAAGGCGAAGGAGATCCAGGAGGACAGCACAGGGCAGCCCAAGCAGGGACGGACGCTAAGACTAGAGCAGGGGCGGAGGGACAGGCGAGGAGGTGGAGTTGCTGGAGGGAGGACAGGAGCACAGCCTGGGCAGGGCAACCTCTGCGGGAACTCAGACCAGGGCCTGGGCTGCAGGGCTGCGCACGTGAGGAAAGGGCGAGGCACAGACCGCGGAGGAAACGCCCCTGGGAAGGCCGTGACTGTTTCTGGTTCAGCCAATCCCTGTCACGGCCGTCAGCCCTTGTGGGCATGGGTGGGTCCCTTCTGCAGGACTGAGAGGAGCAGATCTCGGTCCAACCCCACACACCTGGCATGGCTTCTCCTCCCCACACGCTCTTCTGCTCGTCTTCAAAGCCGCCTCGAGGGTCCGGCGCTCTGCTGTCTTGATTTGGAGATGCGCACGGGGCTCATGACTCTGACTCCCGATGCTGTTTTCAGAACCGTGCGTAGGTGGGGCTGCTCCTGAGGGCCCCGAGGTGCTCTGCTTCCGAGTGGTGTATGTGCCCACTGTCCCCTTGGCGTCCAGAGGCCCCTGTTGCCGTTTCCTTAGATCAGGAACCAGTGTCCTGGGGCAGCGAGCAGAGGGGACACAGGGACGTGGGCTCTGGGCTCCTCCTCACATGCCTTGATGCTTTTGCTTGGGAGTTCTGAGGTGTCTTGAGCATGTGGGAAGATCCTGAGTGGGGAGGGGGTTGCTCAGGCCAGCCTCCGCCCATCCCTGTCTCCTGACAGCGAGCCCACGCAGTGCACCATGCTATACTCGCGCCAGGGGACCACGGAAACCATTGAGGAGGTGGAGGCCGAGGAGGTGGAGGCCGAGGAGGTGGAGGCCGAGGTGGAGGAAGAGGTTGTGGGCTCTGTGCCCGAGCTGGAGCTCCAGCTTGGGGATGCCCAGGAGGAGGAGGAGGAAGAGGAGGAGGAGGAGGAGGCCGCATGCCATCTGGGCCCTGAGGAGGCCGGCCTCACTCCCGAGGAGGAGCTGCCGCAGTTCTCCGCTGACGAGGGCGACGTGGAGGCCCCGCCCTCCTACAGCAAAGCTGTGAGCTTCGATCGCCTGTCCTTCGGCTCGCATGGTGACTCTGCAGGCAAGAACCACATGGTGGTCAGCCCCGATGACAGCCGCACCGACCAGCTGGAGTCCAGCATCCTGCCGCCCCTGACCCATGAGCTGACGGCCAGCGAGCTGCTGCTGAACAAGTAAGGCCCCGGCCCGGCCAGCACCCCACCTGCTCAGCCGTGGGCAGAGGAAAGTCCCCCAGACTCTGAGGGCCAGCCCAGTGCCAGGACCCCTGCACCCCGTTCTCCACAGACACTGCCCAGGGACCCTCCTGTCGATGCCCACCACCACAGGAAAGCCCGCTGGGCTGGGCACCCCTAGGCCCGACCCAGGACGCCCTGGAATCTAACCCTCCTGAGCACGGGGCAGTGCAGCAAGTGGGTGATTTCATGCCACTAAGCTTTGTTTTGTGCACAAAAATCATTTAAGATACTGTGTGAAATTACCCTCAGCCTATGCGGATGAGACACACAGGAGACACAAGTGGATTCATATTCAGAACTGGGTTCCAACCCCACGGTGTCTCATTTGGTATGTAGATACTTCAAAATCTGAAAGAACTCAAAATCCAAAACATTTCCAGTCCTGAGCATTTTGAACACAGGATCCTCAAC
This sequence comes from Xerus rutilus, assembly GCA_028644305.1. NCBI lineage: Eukaryota > Metazoa > Chordata > Mammalia > Rodentia > Sciuridae > Xerus > Xerus rutilus. The sequence goes on along the minus strand of CM053412.1, from coordinate 66,712,814 downwards.
CTGTGTTAGGTTATCTGCAAACGAAATAGGGGACCCAGGAAGTAGGGTGGGGGACACCTCAGGAAGGACCCTGTTCAGTGAACTTCAGTGTGTGCCTGACACATGGTTAATTCCAACAGGATGTTCCATGACGACGAGCTGGAAGAGTCCGAGAAGTTCTACGTGGGCCAGCCCCGGTTCCTGCTGCTCTTCTACGCCATGTACAACACTCTGGTGGCCCGCTCGGAAATGGTGTGCTACTTTGTGATCATCCTCAACCACATGGTCTCTGCCTCCATGATCACCCTCCTGCTGCCCATTCTGATCTTCCTGTGGGCCATGCTGTCTGTGCCCAGGCCCAGCCGACGGTTCTGGATGATGGCCATTGTCTACACCGAGGTAGGTCAGTGCCAGGGACCTTCTCAGGGTCACAGCAGCAGTCACTGACAGTTACCTAGCGCTGGCAGGGTTGCGTGTCTTGCCAGTCCTCACACAGGGGAGGTGCTGGTGTCCCTCCACTTAACAGATGAGGAAACCGCTCGGGCAAGACTGAGCAAAGGGGCCGCAGTTGCCAGCTGGAGAGAGGCGGGAAGGCTTTTGCAGCTGGTTCCAGGCCTGTGGCCTTCACCACTGAGGCAGCAACAGTCTTTGCAGAACAAGGCCAAGTGCCTGCTGCCAGCTGGTGCCCAGGGACACTGACTTGGCTGGGCCGTGAGGCAGCGTGTGCGGTTCCCATTTTCATACCCAAAATCGGTTTCCACACACCCATAGAACCATCTGAGCACACGGAAATCTGAGAGCCGAGAGGGTGAGCCATCAGCGTGCTCTCCTTGTATGTGAGGGACAGAGGTGTCTGACGCCTAGTCATTTGGTCTGATTCGCATCCTGCCCCTTTAAATGAAGACAGAGGCCACAAGGTCTCATGGAGGAAGAGGGACGATCCCCGACTGCCTCATGCTCCCAGGTTCTTTGTGTTCTTGGGTTGGTGAAGAAAGTTGCTCTTCCTCCGTGATTCTCACTTCCAAAGCCCTGTGACTGCTTTCAAGCACAGCAGAGCTTGGACATTTTGTAGGTCAACAAGTAATTCAGCCATCAAATTAAAACAAGGTCATGTGGTAAAACATCTGTTTTAGTCAGCTTTTCCTCACTGTGACCCAAATACCTGGCAAGAACAAGTTACAGGAGGAAAAGTTTGCTTTGAGCTCATGGTTTCAGAGGTTCAGTTCACGTGGGGCTGGCTCCATAGCTCTGGGCCTGAGGTGAGGCACAGCCTCATGGTGGAAGGGCCTGGTGGAGGGGGGCATATCTGCACAGGAGAGGAGAGAGAGAGAGCTCTGCTCACGAGGGATGCAAAACGTAACCCAAAGGCACGCCCGAGGACCCACCTCCTCCCACCGGGCTGCAGTCGCCACCCAGTGAATCCCCTGGGGGAGTAAGCCGCTGACCCTGTCACGGCTCTCGTAATCCCTCGTTCCACCTCTGAACAGTCCTGCGTTGTCTCACACGTGAACTTCTGGGGGCACCTCACCTCTAAACCATAGCAACACCTCAAAGGGTTCCGTTTAAAGTATTTCTGATGCAAGTTCTGATTCCATGAGAATGAAGGCAGACGTCTCCCGTGACTTGGCCACGGGACTTGACCTGTGCACCAGTCTTGCTGAAGCGACCCAGCCCGAGCACCGCACGCCCCGCGTTTCTGGGGACGCTGCTCGCCGTGGGGGCGTCTCTCAGACCCCCGTCCCTCCCGGGAGTGAGGAGGAGGCGCTGGCGATGTGCAAAAGGGACCAGGGGCAACTTGGGCAGCCTTTCTGGCTCGGTGGCCACTGTCTGTTCTCTGTCGCTTTGAGGAGAGGGGTGAGTGCGAATCCAGTTAATGCTCCTTCACTCCACAAGCTGCGCCAAGCGCGAACCCTGAGGACTGGGCCAGGCACGAGGACGCACAGACCGTAGAAGGGGGTCGTTGTTCCCGTTTTCAATGACTGACAGACTAGCAGGGCCCGGAGGGGAGGGCAGTGGAAATCATGCACCAAAGCTGCACATGGCTCCCAAGCAAGAGAAGCCAGACGCAGGAAGCTTTGCAATGTGCATCAGGGAAACCACGCTGTGAAGATTCCAGGTCAGAGCGATGCCTGATCCGTGTAGATGTGTGTCGACTCTTTCCTAAGTACCGTATTTCATTACTGAATAATCCTATAGATATCTAACTCAATTGGCGTAAGAGCCAGTTCCTGGGAAACACAGGAGGTGAGAATGGTTTAGGCGGCAGGGTGGCCGCCGGGTGGCGTGCTGCGTCCAGGATGGAGACAGACACCGCTCTGCTGGAGCCTCAGTGGCCATGAGGTCTCCCTGGTCACACGCCCCATGCCCACACGCATCCCGCCATTGGGACTGTGTGGGTACTTCCTTCACGCGTGCCGTCCCTGGGAGGGTCAGCACCCCAAGCCCTCCCGTCCTGTGCAGGTGGCCATCGTGGTCAAGTACTTCTTCCAGTTCGGGTTCTTTCCCTGGAACAAGAACGTGGAGCTGAACAAGGACAAGCCCTACCACCCGCCCAACATCATCGGCGTGGAGAAGAAGGAGGGCTACGTCCTGTACGACCTCATCCAGCTGCTGGCTCTGTTCTTCCATCGCTCCATTTTGAAGGTACGGGTCCGCTCAGCTTGGTGACGGCAGCCCTCAGTGCTCCTGGGGACCTGGGCGGCGGGGGCAGTGGCAGCCAGGGAGCGGGGGCCGTGCGTGTGTGCGCTCCTCTTGAAGAACAAGCTCCGTCGCGTCCTTCCCGTGGACGTTTCCTCCCGGCCAGTGACGCTCATGATGGAACTGTAGTGACTCTGGGAGAAGCCGTCCCCACATCCTGCCCTGGGTGGAACATGCCATAGCTGGTCCCTGTCAGGGGCCTGGCTTGAGTGGCATGCTGTGTCTTAATGCCCAGACAGTAAGAGCCACCCTAGTTCAGGTGAGAGGCCCCGGTTGGGTCCGGAGCAGTTGCTCCTTGCCTCCTGCGGCCTCCTGCGGCCTCCGCCACCTCCAGCCGCTGCCTTCCAGCAGCGTTGCTTTGGTTGGGCAGTTTCTTGTCACAAAACCTTCTCTCTGGTGAGAGGCCTTGTTCTCCAAGTGGGGCTCTGGCCACTTGGCCTGGAGCTGCTGTGGTCTTCAGCATGCGAGCAAGGACCCCAGATCTGGGGAGCAGGGCGGGCCTGGTGAGCAGGTGTGAGCAGGCTCGGGCTCCGGAGCACTCCAGGTGCAGGCCACACTGGGGTGCCCTGCCCCCCGCAGCCCTGCCCCCCGCAGCCCTGGCCCCGCGGCCCTGCCCCCCACAGCCCTGCTCCCTGCAGCCCGCTCAGTGTGTCTCCTCAGCCTCCTGCCTGCACTCCTCACCCCTGCCCTCCAGCCCTGGATCCCAAGTCTTGAAGCAGAATCCAGGCCTGCAGAAGGCCACCACTGTCCACTCCCACACCTGGGCCAGGACTGAACTTGACCACGGAGCCACGTCTCCAGCCCTTTTTATTTTTTATTAAAATATAAGTTGCTTAGGGCCACACTAAGTTGCTGAGGCTGGCTTTGAACTCACGGTCCTTCTGCGTCAGCCTCCCGGGCCCCTGGGATGGCAGGCGTGCATCACCACGCCCAGCTGAGCCAGACGTTTGGAGTAGAATCCTAGCAGCTTTGCTCCCCGTCAGCCCTCGGAGCCAAGCATGGCCTCTTGCCAGGCAGGGGGCAGAGTGGTGGCGTTCTTCTTGTGGGGACATTTGGTGAACACGGGCTGGCAGGGCTCAGCCAGTGAGGCCACAGAAGCGTCACGCTTGAGAGGCGAGCCGTGAGCAGGGCGGGTTCTGGGGAGCCTTGTGCTTCCGGGACAAGAGGAGTGGCTGCCCCTTCATCCTGCTCGCCTGCCCGGCTTCCCTGCACCCCCAGTGCAGGGGACAGGCCTGCGGTGGGCACGCAGCCACCCTGCACCTGGGGCCTCGCACGGGTGGAGCTGGCGAGCCTTCTCGGATCCCTCTGTTTCTGACTGCGAGGGCCAGTTGCTGCCCGGGTGCTGCAGGGCAGGGAGCCAGCACCCACCTGCACCTGCCACCTCAGTCGTCGCTTTGCTGCCTTGTCAGTGCCACGGCCTGTGGGACGAAGACGACATCGTGGACGGTGGCGACAAGCAGGAGTCTGAGGACGAGCTCTCCCTCGGCCACGGCAGGAGAGACTCCTCCGACTCGCTCACGTCCATCAACCTGGCGGCCTCTGTGGAGTCCGTGCACGTGACCTTCCCCGAGCAGCCCACCGCCATCCGGAGAAAACGCTCGGGCAGCAGCCCCCAGATCTCCCCGGGGTCCAGCTTCTCCTCAAATAGGTCCAAAAGAGGTATCTGTCACGGGGCACCCTGGGCTGCAGCGGTCACCGATCTGCCTGGGCTGGGCGGGGTTTGTGGAGTGTTATTAACAAACATAACAGGCAAAGAGACCGAGATCAGACAGGCCCCAGGTCAAGTCTCCCGCAGCTGTGTGACCTCATTGCCTAGACAGCCCCTCCCAGGAGCAAGGACTTCAGACAGCTGTGACCAGGGCAGCACTCTGCCTGGTAGCCAGGACGCACATCAGGCGCCTGCCCGGTGCCTCGGGTGCTGTGAATCACAGCCTGTTGTGGAGGTGTGTTCACGTCCTATCCAGGGGGACTTCAGCAGCCCACTCCTAAGGAGTTGGCCTCTGTGTTTGGGGCTCCTGCCCACAGCTCGTGGGTGACTTTCTCAGAGCCTGCCCTGGAGGCGGACGCAAGAAGATGGGTCATATTTATTTTACATTTTGAGAAATTAGGATTTGAAAAAAGGCATGTGTCGCAGATACCATCTGGAAAAGCTGCAGCCTAGGGCTCTGTTGGCACAATAACAACTGTTGCTCCAATGTGTTTCTTCCTGGGACGGAGATTAAGCAACTGCCCCAGGAAGAACCACCACTGGTTGTAAAAGCCCATGGATCTCCCTTTGCAGGAGAGCAGGAATGAGAGGGCAGGCTCCTACCTGCCCCGTTGTGTTCATGAGGCACCTGTGCACGTCCCACCCTCAGGAAAGCTCCAGCCACCCCTCCCCCCCAGGGGCTCCAGGGCCTTCTGTGACACTTCTGTTGACAAAGCCTGCTGTTTACACTCCATGGGTGGTTTCTTTCATTCCTGGTTATCTCTAGGCAGCACCAGCACCCGGAACAGCAGCCAGAAGGGCAGCAGCGTTTTGAGCATTAAACAAAGAAGCAAAAGGGAACTTTACATGGAGAAGCTGCAGGAGCACCTAATCAAGGCCAAAGCTTTCACCATAAAGAAGTGAGTACCCAGAACGAGGGGCCGTGCTCTGCCTTAGGGCCGGGGCTGTGTGCGCGCCACTCGGGGAGCTGAGGAGCTGAGCGACCTCTCCTGCCTCTCCTTCAGCTACTCACTGCAGCTGGAATGACTGCCGCCTTGGTCACGGCCATCTTTCCCAGTAAATGTGACTCCTTTCCACGCATGTGGCATTTGCACACACGTTTCTATTTAAACAGAATAGATGGGCGATTTCAAGGCTGGTGGTCCATACGCCCGGGCGTTACCACGCCATCCAGCCAAGCAGAGAGGGTCGTGACGTTAGAGCTGGAGGGACCGTGGAGACGCACTGTCCTCCAGGGAAGGGCACCGAGGCACCTGGGGAGAGACGGCCTGGTCAACATCATCAATGCCAAACAGCTCATCCCCCAGAAACTGCACGGTCCCTCCTACCCGCTGAGGGTGCAGGAGGTAATGTCCAAAACAGGCCAAGAGCAAGTGAGGCACCAGCCTGAAAACAGGCTCCGAGGCCAGGACGCCAGCCGTGCTGAACGAGAGCTCGCCTTGAAGGCAGCACACAGGACAGCACCCAGAGAGCAGCCGGGGCCGGGCACCGTCAGGCCAGCGCCAGGCGAGGAGGCCCGGGCAGAGCCTGGGAGCCAGAATGGGCACAGGGCCCTGCACCGAGGTGCTCCTGCCATGCTCAGGTGGAGGGCCTAGCACCGCAGTCTGGGTGCCCCCTGCCTTCCCTTCTGCAAGCCCCACGCTTGCACCAGGGCAGAGTCGCACGGCCCCTTCAAGGTCTCCTGGGAGCTACAGACCCACCCACTCCCTGGGCCTCATGCTTCTCTAACATGCTCCAAGCAAGAGCAGCCGTGGGACCCCAGCACAGAGAGCTGCCGTGGCCACCTGGGCAGGGCATTCACTGCACCCCAGTGAACAGTCTCAGTCCCCGGCCACTCCCCGAGCCCCAGGGAGCAAGGCAGGGAGCAAGGCAGGACCCAGCTGGACAAAGGAATGCACAGGAGGGGGCCGTGGGGTCTCTGGTCACCTCTCCCCTCCGGGCCCTCCTGGAACTAGTGGGCTGGGGTCCCTGCCTTGCAGGACGCTGCAGATCTACGTGCCCATCCGGCAGTTCTTCTATGACCTCATCCACCCCGACTACAGCGCGGTGACCGACGTGTACGTGCTCATGTTCCTGGCCGACACCGTGGACTTCATCATCATCGTCTTTGGCTTTTGGGCCTTTGGGGTAAGTTGGGGGCAGAAGACTGCATGTCCCCAGCTGTGAGTGACGGCTCCCTACCCCACGACGTGCCCCTGTCACCTCTCCCCAGAAACACTCGGCCGCTGCAGACATCACCTCTTCGCTCTCAGAGGACCAGGTCCCCGGGCCGTTTCTGGTGATGGTCCTCATCCAGTTTGGAACGATGGTGGTGGACCGGGCCCTCTACCTCAGGAAGACCGTGCTGGGCAAGGTCATCTTCCAGGTCATCCTGGTGTTTGGAATTCACTTCTGGATGTTCTTCATCCTCCCTGTCGTGACAGAGAGGTGAGATTCAGAAGCTGGCACTGTGGCCCACCCTCCACGGCGAGGTCATCAAGGCCCATGTGCTGGCCCCACCAGCTGCAGGCAGAGGAGGGCAGGGCAGCACCGGGGCTTCGAAAAGCTCAAGTTTGGAGTCTGTTAAATTGGGTGCAGATCCCCAGTGTGCATTGAAAGCTCCAGGGTATTTTAATTGTACTGGATTTTCAGAGTGTCATGGTCAGGGCAGAGGGTCCTTGTGCTGGGCCTGGCTGTGCACCCTCAAGTGGAGGGGACCTGGAGTGTGGTCTCAGGAGCGCTCCCCAGGAGGTCAGGGGCGCGGGATGTCATCAGAGGAAGGAGGGAAGAAAGCGGAGGCCAAGGAGCTGGTTGAGGAGCATGAGGCCTGCGGGAGGCCGGGGGTCTGCCCGCCCCCCATGGAGGAGGGTGAAATAGCCGGGGCTTGGGGAGCACCTGGCCAGGTCTTGGACTGGGTAGGGAGTGGGAGGGCCCACGCCAAGACCCTGCCACATAGCACAGCTACACGGCTGGTTGTGATGAGTGGGGGTCCGGATGGGTGAGTGCGGGAGGGAAAGGGCTGTGGAGGCACCTGAGGTGGCCGCCGTCCTCCCTGCACGGCCCCCGCGCCTCGGTTCTGCTCCGCCCTCTGCCCTCCTGCCTGGACCTGCGCCCTGCTCTCTCCTCCGACTGCAGGCTGGTGTCCCTGCCCTGCCCTCCACCCAGGTCAGTACTGCTGACCCAGGTGGTGCCAGGAGGGGCTCGGGCAGTCAAGGAGAGCCTCGAAGGCTGCTCTGAGCGAGTGTCAGGAGGGCGCGACCCAGGGCCGTGGACCAGAGACCCGCGTGATGCCCGGAGCTCCCGGCCGCGGTTTAGGCGCCACGTCCAAACCCAGGGGCGCTGCCAGCCGGTGGGAAGGCTCCCCAGAGGGCTCGCTGTGTCAGCCCCGGGCAGCATGGAGAAGGCCCCAGGGGACACAGTGCCACTATGACTGCATCCAGGTCCTCGAGGGTCACCCAGGCTGGCTAAGGACACTTGTGGAAGTGCGAATAGAAAGCACAGGGAAACCGCCTGCCTTCTGGCTCCTTGCTGACCAGCTGCCATGAGGCCGCCAGGGGACAGCACTGCTCCAACAGCGCTTGGAAGGCTTGTGTGCTCACGGCCCTAAGAGCTGCTGCTTTGTGACCATCAGTGGTGGCCGGGCACGTGTTTTAAAAGGAAGGAGGACAGCTCCTCCTGAGTCTCAGGTAGAATGGCACAAATAAAGGGTCGTCACCTGGAAGACACCAGTAGCCAGTGAGGTCTCCACCGCACACCACGGAGAGCGGAGCCCATGCAGCCGGGTCACGACAGCCACTCAGATGAGAGCCGCAGTCCACGCTACCGAGGGGGAACCGGCGCTCAGTACTGTGCCCCCTACTGGCTGTACTTTACAATGAATATCATTTTCTCTACAAAGATCTGATCAAGTCGTCACTTAAGTCAGAGAAGTAGGCCAAATCCAACACCCGAGGCGGCCGAACGGCGAGTTTGGGTATTTTTCTGGCATTTAAAGCTGTCAAACAGGCCGTGTCTTCCAGGCCTCGGAGAAGCCCCCAGTCCTGCCCAGGCGCCCACTGCACAGACCCCCAGGAGGAGGGCTGCAGGGCCTTCAGCACCTCCTGGAGACACAGACCCCGCCCAGCCCTCGGGCCCTGGCTGTGCATTGTCCACCACGGGCCACATCCTGCTTCCCAGCAGGCGTTCTGGAGTCGCCCCTCTCTGCCTTCTGTCTCTTGGAAAGGTCCGATTGTCGCCCAGGGCCCAGAGCCCGGCTCCCTGCCCCCTCCCATCTGGGAACCCACAGAGCCTGGTGCCTCCAGGGCCACAGCGGCAGCAAGGCCACAGAGTGACCGTGGGGTTGAGCCGCCAGTGTGGCTCTTCCTGCTAGTGTCCTAGTGGCCTCAGCAGGGTCACCACAAATTCAGTGGCTTCAATCAACACAGGCGCCATCTGTAGGCCCAGGTTCTGCCTGGGACTCGGGCTGAGTCGAGGCGTCGCCGAGCCTCGACTGCCTTCCTTCCTGAAGGTGCTGTGGCCGCGTCCTCGGCTTCGAAGCCACCGGCAGGCTGGTCCTTCACGTGGCATCTCTCCGTAGGCCCTTCGTCACCGACATGCTCCCTCTAGCACAGGTGGGTCCCGGTCCAGGACTCAGGGTCGCGGCCACGTGGCTGCCCCAGCTCCGTCTCTACCTCTCATCTGCACAGTCCTCTTGGCCCAGCAGAATACCACAGGCCCAGGCTTGGGGACGCGCACACCTTTGGGGACCGCGGTTGTCTGCCGCACCTCTGCACCAGGCTTTGAAGAGATGCACAGGACACAACCCTCTCCAGGGTCGTGATGCAGCTGGAATGGCCCAAAATGCAGGGGTGGAGTTCTTATGTTGGAACCCTCTCGTAGACACCCCGTGAGCTCCTCCAGGCATTTTTCATGGAGTGCCTCGTTCATGACCCCTAACAGTTACTCCTGCGTTTTCTAACAGATGTCAGACATACTTGATTATGGAAAGTGGACCGTCGGCCTCTCAGGACCTGAGACTGTCCCTTCAGCTGTGCGCAGTGGCCTTGAACTGTCTCCCTCCCGGCCCTGAGCTCCGCCTGCTGGTCCCTTCCCTCCGTGGCTGGCTGAGCCGCAGCACTGCCCCTGCCCTCCCCGGGTGCGCTTCCAGGAGCGCTGTGCCCCAGGACTGCGCCCTGAGAGCTTCCTGAGAACTGACCTCACTCTATACCTGCTGGCTTTGTCAACTGTCCCTCTGGTGGACTCTCGGCAACCTGTGACCAAGAACTGTCCTTCACCTCTCTGCTCCCAGCGTCTAGCGAGGGTCCTGCAGGGCTGCTGTGGTGTGTCTGTAGGTGACTGCGGGTGTGGAAGGGCAGGGGCAGCCTCTGAGGAGACACATCCAGGCCTCCAGGGGAAGTGTAAGAAACTCAGCAAGTTTGGACAGACAGTAGATTTTTCTCTATGGAATCAAATTTTAAAATGAGATTTTATTTTTATGTCTCTTTAAGTTTTTAGTAATTTATGCTTATTATATTTTATGAGTCTTGGTTCACTACATTTGGGAAATTTTAAAAGATAAAATAAACAGCTGCTGGGCACAGTTGCGCACGCCTATAACCCCAGTGGCTCCTGAGGCTGAGGCAGGAGGATTGCAAGTTCAAGGCCAGCCTCAGCAATTTAATGAGACCCTAAGCAACTAAGTGAGAACATCTCAAAACTTTTTAAAAATTAATTTAATTTAAAAAAATAAAACAATTGAGCCTCTGTCGGAAAGTTTAAGACACACTGACTTCGTCCACAGCAGATGCTCCACCCGTGACTCAACTAGGTGACCTGCAATTGAGCCTGTCGCGGTCAGCTTCACCCTCAAGAGCCTGCCTTGTCCAGGGCAGCAGAGGAGGAGGAAGGGCCTGCTCTGCAAGCTTGGCCCACGTCCCTGGGGAATCTGTGCCACAGGGTCTGGGCACCGTGGCGAGCCCTGCTGGACACCACTGCGGAGCCTCCCTGCGGCCACTCCTGGTGGAACCACCCCTCTGCGTTCAGTTTCTGATATTTGATGAAGGGTTCCCAGGACCAGCGAGCCTCTGCTTTCACGGCCAGCCTGTTGCTGAGAACGCCAATTCTGGGCATTTCACTTCCACCACTGTGAGGTGTTGACATCCAAAATGCATCCTTCCTCCTCCACCCAGCCGACCCAGCCCACCCAGCCGACCCAGCCCACCCAGCCCACCCAGCCCACCCAGCCGACAGCACGGCCAAATCCGGAGTGATCCTGCCAGGAGGAGGCCAGACAGAAGGAGGCGCTGAGTGCCTTGATACCAGGTTCAGAGAACTCCAGTCCGTCTGCAGTGGGAGCAGAGCAAGCTGGCCGCCTGCGGGGCGAAGAGGGAGAGAAGACCCATCACAGAGGCCCCAGGGAGCCCCGGGAGTGGGGCGTGGGGGCCACCAGATCCTGTGCCCGGCCGTCCCAGTGGCTTCCTGCGACTGTACAAACGTCCCTCAGTAGCGAGATCGCACACCTGGGGTCTGTCCCTTCCATCTGTGCCACTTACGTCCCAAAAGAGCCATGAGAAGAAAGACGTTTTTCAAAATCTGAGTTTACACGTGGACTTCTTCGTGACGGCAGTGAGGGGGCCCAGACAGGAGCTGATAGGAGCCCCTGAACCTCACCACGACCTTCCTCCAAAGAGGAGGCCAGGCGTATTTGTCTCTGTTAAATGTGAAGAAACTGGACTCAAAAAGAACGAGCAGCTGCTCAGGGCGCCCTCACTCACCAGCAGGTGCAGATGCTTTTGCTATTTTGTTTTCAGTCATCCCTGCCGCCACCATTATTGTTACCATCTTTATTCGCTTACTGCCTGGGAGGCTGGGGCTCGAACCCAGGGCTTCCCACATGCCACCCGTGGGCTCTACCACGGAGCTATACCCCCAGCCCCTCGCAGATTTATATTATTCTAAGGAATGGGCTTCCCCGGATGGCCCAGGTGGGGGCAGTCGAGAGCGGATGCGTCCCATCCATAAGCACCTCCCAGGGTCGTCGAGTGGAGGAGACTCCTCGGGTGTGCGAGCAGTGCCATGGAGAACGCAGGTTCCACGCTCGCCCATGATCACCCTGACGTCCCCCCGTCGGGGCATCAGGACATGGAGGGCCCGGTGCCGCCTTCTGCCCTCTGCAGGGAGGCCAGGAAGAGGGCCGTGCAGGTTGCCAGGGTCCTGCTTCCTGACGACAGAGCAGCTTCTCACCGGCTTGTCCTGGTGGAGAGAAAATGGGTACAATAAGTGGCCACGAAGAAGAGTCAGTGGCCAGCAAGGACCGACAGGGACGACCATCAACCCAGATGTTCCTGAGAGCCCACCTGAGGTCCTGTAGAGGTGGCCAGTCGGAGCTCAGGGGCACAGGCCAGGTGTCCTGCAAGTGCACCAATCGTGGCCATGTCAGAGGCCGAGTTAAAGAAGTAAAAATTTAAAAAATGGAGGCTCCACTTCTCAGAACCTTTCTCCTACGTATTCCAAACCACGTGATTCTTTAAAATACACATTTTTTTTCCTGGGCTCTAATCTGGCCTTTGGCAGCTGTGTGATCCCCGCTGCAAGAAAACTTTCCAAGTAGATTCACTTAGTAATTTAGTTTAATCGTGACCTGAGTGCCTGAATAACGCAGGTTGGAGGATCCATTCCCAGGAAACCTTTTAAACCATTAGATTTTATTATCCTAACTTTCACCTTTGAAGTGCTTTGCTGTGTATAAAGAATTGCTTAGAACTGCCTTTAACTGACAGGAGAAATCAGGTTCTTGTTTGTTTGTTTGTCACCAGGGATTGAACACAGGGGCACTTAACCACTGAGCCACGTCCCCAGCCCTTCTTATGTTTTATTTTGAGACAGGGCCTCGCTAAGTTGCTAAGGTTGACTTTGATCTTGCGATCCTCCTGCCTCAGCCTCCCGAGCTGCTGGGATTAGGCATCAGGCACTCAGCTAGGTTCTTGGTTTTTTATTTTGTTTTCATTCTAAACAAGTATCTTTTGCACCAGAAAATTGTCCCCTTTCTTCACCTTCCCTACATTCACCTTCCAGGAAGTTCAGCCAGAACCTGGTGGCCCAGCTGTGGTACTTTGTGAAGTGTGTTTACTTCGGGCTGTCGGCATACCAGATCCGCTGTGGCTACCCCACGCGTGTGCTGGGGAACTTCCTCACCAAGAGCTACAACTATGTCAACCTGTTCCTGTTTCAAGGGTGAGGACGCCATGTCATCCGGTTGCTGGGAGCCAGGGCTGCAGCACAAAGGCCCTGAGCATGCCCACCGGGGCGGGAGGACCGTGACATAGGTTATGGAACTCTTGGGGGCGGGCAAATGGGTGGACATGCCCTTTTCCTCCCTGTGTGGTGGCCACGCACCTGGCTAGGAGGTTGTCCTAGAGGGGCAAGTGTCTGCTTCAGCATCCTGCATGATTACCGTGAGGGTGGATTATTCTGGCTGCAGTGTAGCCAAATATTTGGAGTCTAGACTACTACAACACACTCTGGGGTTTTCTGTATAGAGTAAGCCCATCCGTTAAGAAAGGCCTTCCTTCCACCTGTGACCTAAATGCCACCTGATTTCTCCTAAGAGTAAATTAGCCCGGGAGCACATCCCCTGGCAGGTCATGACTCCAGCCAGCACCCTCTCCCTTCCCGGGGGAGCCAGGCCATGGGAGGCTTCTCCCAGGAGTAGGGTTGGCTTCACTGCAGAGGGAGGAAGCCCGGGGAGCTCGTGAGTCACAACCAGGGTGCTCCCCAGGCCCTGGCCCTTAGCCTCAGCCTCCCAGCAGCGCATGCACCCTGGGCCACTGACTTTGCCCACGGCCTCCTCTCATGCCCACGGCAGGACTGACTTCCCTAGCTCACCTCTCCAGACCATGGCGCTTTGGTACCCTGGCCAGCAGCCTCGGGACTGGCACAGTGCTGTGTGGCACCCACGTGCCTCAGCTTATGTAAGGAGAGCTCAGCGGGCCGTGTGAACCGCTGCTGGACCCAGCAAGACCTGCATCCCGCATGGGTCTCCCCACAGGGCCCTGCAGTGCTGCAGGCTCAGAAGCAGCTGCAGAAGCGCCCGGGCAGGGATGCGGGGGCCCCACTCGGTCCCTAACAGGTGGCTGCTGGCAGGTTCCGCCTCGTCCCGTTCCTGACCGAGCTGAGGGCAGTGATGGACTGGGTGTGGACAGACACCACGCTGAGCCTGTCCAGCTGGATCTGCGTGGAGGACATCTACGCCCACATCTTCATCCTCAAGTGCTGGCGAGAGTCGGAGAAGGTGAGGGCGCAAGGGCACCGGGGCTGTCCTCCCTCCAGGGGCTGCTGGCAGGGCCAGCTGGGGCCTGGGGGTGTGGTGAGCCCAGGCAGTCCCACACCGCAGCCCAGGTGGGCCTCGCCTTCAGGGACAGTACTCGGTGCCCTTGTTTGGCCACAGTACTGCGCAGCTGCTTTGGAAAGGAGAGCTCTGGAGGGCGGCCCTCCAGGAGCAGGGGAGCGCGGGCAGGGCAAGGCGGGTGGGGCGGGACTCCTGTCCACCCTCCATTCACTCTTTGGAGGGAAGGGCAATTTAACCCTTCTGCAAAGGGAAGAGGTTGGATATTTGAAGTGCAAATAGTTGCTTATTCTGCTAGGTTGAGCGTTAAGGTTTAAATATACATAAAATTACTATTATTTGTTGAATTTTTCAAAAGTTCAGCAAATGAAAAAGCACCGCTTGTGTGATAGCAATAGAAACACCCACTGACCTTAGCTATGGGGGGCGTGTCTTTCTGACTCATCTCAAAAATATCCTCTTAGGAAAAGTCTCCTGAAAGGTGGAGGTTTCCAGTGCACGCTGCAGCTGGCTCTGGGGATTCCGGCTCCAACAACAGTGCTGGGTGGCCTCTGGGTCTGTGGGGTATGGAGTTAAAGGCACTGGGCTTAGAATCCTACCAGCTTGTTCTTACTTCCAAGGAGCACAAGAATTGGGATGATGACAGAACGCCTTCATGTTTCCTGTTGCTGAAACAGAACACCTGAGGCTGGGTAATTTTATACAGAAGAGAGGTTGACCTTGGTTCATAGTTCTGGAGGACAGGAGGGTGCTCGCATCTGCTTGGCTTCTGGTGAGAGCTTCATGCTGCTCTGTGCATGGCAGAAAAGCAGAAAGACGAGCAGACACATGTGGAAGAAAGGAAAGAGGGTTGGACCCCAGTAATAACTGACCCATTCCCACAAGAAAAACATCGACCCATTGCAGAGGGTGGCCCTGGGGTGCCCAGGTGCCTCCTGACCCCACCAGCTCTCAATGCTGTGAGGGTGGAGACCGAGCCTCACCACAAGGACAACCACGTCCAGTCATACCATCAGGACATTGAGGGTCGAATCAGGTGACTCGGGGTCCAGAACCCGACCCGTGAGGAGCAGGCACTGGGCACGGCCGGGCCATAGCAGGAGCAGCTGAGGAAGCAGGGGAGTCGCCGTGCTCACCAGCTGGACGTGTGGGAAGAGGCGAGACCAGAATCAAGTCGTGAGAGAAACAAAACAACCACAGCCAAAACCAAGCTGGACCAGTAGGCAGGCGCTCCAGCAGATCGCAGTGGACGGTAGAGGAGCTTCCAGCAGCCGGAGCTCCTCCTGTCCTGCACCGGCTGCCTCGGCAGCTGCCAGCAGGCACACGTGAGGGATCGCAGGCGACGGCAGCCCGACGGCCCTGCGTCCACCTCCCTGTGCCAGTCAGGCTCCGTCACTGTGGCGCAGTGCCCGAGGTGGACCACCTTAAAAGGAGGAAAGTTCCTTTGACTCACGGGTCTGGAGGTGTCAGTCTATGACTGGCTGCCCTGTTGGGTGCTTTGGGCCTTTGGCCGCACGCTCTGGTGGCAGGACTGTGGGCAAGGAGGTCTGCCCCTCACAGTGCTGGGAAGTGAAGCCGAAGAAGAGACCTGGGTCCCTGGCCACCCTGAAGGGCACAGCCCAGGACCTGAGTCCCCCGCAAGGCTCGTCTCTCTGGAGTCCAAGCCCTTTGAGGGCATTTCCCATCCCAACTATAGGACTCAGCCCGGGGTCACTCATCGGCAGAGGAAGTGACCACAGCACTTGGGGGTTTGGAAGTAGCAACCGTTCCTCTCGCTGTCCTGCAGCTCGGCATTGTGGCAGCTCGCTGGACATCTGCCTGGGTCGATCCTGAGCTGCAGTCGCCCAGCGGCCGGCGGGGGCTGAGGTTATGCGGGGTCCCTGCACGTGCTTGAAGTCGGGGTCCAGCTCTCCACAGGGCCTTTCTCTCTAAACGTTCAGACGTCCCGGGTGGTGTCTGCAGGAAACAGGCTCCGGGGTCTCCTGGGACCCCTGCTCCACCTGCCCAAGCTCCTCATCTGAAGTGGCCTCTTGCGTGTGCCCCAAGTCACCTCCAGACGGCACACCATCTTGCTCATCGTCCACACCCTGCCAATAGCTGTACGTGCTGTCCAGGGTACGATGACCACAGGTCCTGCACCAGTGCGAGCCTCCCCAGCACGACCGCCCAGCTGGCAGCACCCCGTGGGGAGCCCGCTGCCCTCACGCAGGCTCGTGTTCCAGGGAGAGTGAGGCGCAAACCTCTGTGCCAGGAGGCCCTCGCCTCGCTACCCCCATCCTGCGCACCCAGGATCCAGGCAGCCTAGCGTCGCGGGTGGTCAACTGATGGACCTGCCAAGGGCCTGCACACAGCAGAGCCGGGGCTTTTTTAAAATTATATTTTATTTTTATTTTGTGGTGTAATCACCCAAAAAAGAGTTGCTAACCAGCGGCTACGAGCCTGGAACTCTGCTGCGCATGGGGACGCAGGAGCCAGGCATGCCAGTCCCACAGTCAGAGCCTGACAGTCCAGCAGAGGGAGCACGTGGAGCACCTGGCCACAGACCGGTGTGTGACACTGTGACAGAGGCGCAGCTCCCCCAGGGCATCTGCGGGCAGGCGTCACCGGGAGTGTGAGCTCCTGGAGGGGCAGGGTGGCAGTGCCAGGGCGTCTGCACCTGTCTCTTTCTGCTCCTCTGTTGGCACAGGGGCCTGGGGCTGGTGTCTCCCCCGGCCCCATTCCCAGGTGCGGCCTTGGCCTGGTCCCTGCCGTCGGCAGCAGCCCACCTTCTCACGGTTCTTCCCGCTCAGGCTGCAGGTCCAGACTGGACCCCTTTCTCGGGCCTTCACTGACGCCTGCCCCAGGTCTGGACCACCTTTCCCTAGGGGCCCCAACGCCCTCTTTCCTCAGCCCAGTGAGTCCTCACCACATGGAGTCAGTTGCCACTTTATCTCCATCGTGAGCTCTGTGACAAGGTCACTGTAACACTCCGAAGCAAGGACGGCTTTCTGGAGGCCAAATGCTGGCCTGAGACACGCGCAAGGTGGCCGAGCCTGCTCTGGCTGCACAGGGAGCCCCGCGGCACCTCCCAAACGCTGCAGGAGGCTTCAGAAGTGCAACGAAACAGGAAAGGCGGAAACGTGGGCAAGAGCCGAGCTGCGCAGGGCAGGGCGACGGCCTGCCCAGGACGAGGAGAGCAGCCACGCGACCCAAGACAGATGCAAGGGTCTGGTCATGCGGGGACAGCAGGAGGGGACAGCGGGCAGGTGGGGCAGCAGGGTCGGGGTCTAGGAACTCTGAGATGAGCCTCAGAGACACTGGCCTTCAGCAGAGGAGATGACATGGTCCCACTCGGCACAGAGACCAAATCTGTGCCTGGCAGATAAAAGGCAAACTTCCTTGAACTCACAGGACTCTGCAGGACGTGAGGATGGCACTCTGGTGGACCGGGAGGCGTGGCTGCCCGGCCAACCTTGCCTCCCTGAGCAATCTGCACGGCACGGCACACCTGTCCACACACTGTAAATATGCTTTCAACTTCCAACTTTCAAATATTAAACTCTAGCTCTACTTTCAGGATGGTAAGTTAGAAATAGGAAATGCTTGTCAGCAGAGTCACCTTCCTGCCACCTTCCGGGCATCCCAGGGCTCTCCTGGTGCAGGATCACTTAGAACAACTCCCTCACATTCACGGGTAGTGGTCCTGTACTGGCCCACCAGCCACCCAGCGGAGCCTGTGCTCTCAGAACCCAGGAACATCCCCAGGGTTACCAAGCACCCAGCACAGCAGCAGGGCCCTGCTCAGGTGCCCAGACCCTCCTGATTTGCAGCCTAGAGCCCAATGCCCCCGGGGGGAGGGGAGCCCTCTTCCCTTGACCTGTGGAAGTGCACAGATTCCTCCCAGGGGAATGTGAGCCAAAGGGTGTCACTTGGCCAGGTGAAGGAACAGGGGTGACCTCATGTCAGGGGTCACCTGTCTTGGTGGGTTTTCTGAGGCTAATACACAGTGCCACAGACTGGGTGGTCGTAAAGGGAAGAGGTGTGCTTGGGCTCAGGGTCGGTCCAGGGTTTTAAAGCTGCATCTGGTGAAGGCCTTCTTGCTGGCAGAATCCCGAGGACGAGCCAGACGAGCTGGCCAGACGTGCTGGCTGCAAGGCAGCCGGCCCTCCCACGCAGGTGAATCCATGCACAGAGGCAGCACCCAAGTCCCTCCAAAGGTCCACCTCTTAAGAGCTCTTACTGGGACTGGATTTCAGGTGACTTTGGAGGGGACAAAGCACGTCCCAGCCATGGCATAACGTGACCTTGAAGGTGACTGAAGGGAAACCTGTCACAGGGGAGCATCGCTGGAGGGGACGTGTGTGTCCATCACACGGTTTCCGGGCCAGGCCGCAGGGCTGCCTGTTGGACTTGCCCGAGCTCCAGGCTGGAGGAGCCTGCTGTGTCTGTGGTCAAGCCAGCGGAAGCGACTGCAGCCTCACCAGCCCTGGTCCTGCTTCTGCCACACCCCTGAGCCACACCTCATCACACAAACCACATGTCATGGCCTGAATGACCTTGTCTCTGATGCATGAATCATGAATCCAAACCGAAAATAGCACCTTTCCAAGTACAGGGAGAGGTTGGTTGAAAGGCACAGACTTTGCACATGGAATAATTTCAAGTAAAATATCTTTTTCCCACACAATCCCTTAAAACCAGAAGGTTTCTTTAGCAGGATATGTGGCTATTGGTCCCGAGGTTCCTCACCAGCCAAACCCACATGGCTGCTTTGAAGGGTCCTGGTTGCCCTGAGCGGCCCCACGGAGGGAGCAGGTGGGGAGCCCAGGACAGCTTCCCTCACTGCTTCTCCTCTGTGTCTGCATGTTGATTTAGAGAGTTAGACTAGTGACCAGATGATATTGTCACATTGTGTGTATGAACCAATCTGGAACGTCAAATCCCATCACTACCTACAGCTGAAGTGCACCAATGAAACGTCCAAAGAGGAAAAAAATTAGCTGGTCAAGATGGGAATATTGGTTTGCCTGAGTAACAAGGTGTCATGCTCTCTGCAAGGGTGGGATGAGGTGGCCACTCTCACCCCAGAGCAAGCAGAGAGGAGCCAGGGCTGACTGCACTGTCCCCAGCTCCCCCTGCTTCTCTCAGAGATGCCCGCCGACCTCTGAACCCTTGCGTTGCAGAGATACCCCCAGCCCCGGGGCCAGAAGAAGAAGAAGGTGGTCAAGTACGGCATGGGCGGCATGATCATTGTCCTGCTCATCTGCATCGTCTGGTTCCCCCTGCTCTTCATGTCTTTGATCAAATCTGTCGCTGGAGTGATCAACCAGCCCCTGGACGTGTCTGTCACCATCACCCTGGGAGGCTATCAGGTAACCCTGTCTCGCCGTCTCTTGCAGCAGTCTTTCAGGAGGACACAGACAGGGTGTCTGGTGACATCTTGCAGGTCCAAATGCCCCCAGCAAATGTGTCATTCACAAAATAAGCTGCAGAAGACGGAAAGGATGGCCCTGCTCTGGCTCTCTGCAGCCAGTCCCCTGCGGGGTCGCCCTATGGCTGAGGGTCTGTGCCCGGGATGCAGAGGGGCTGGGCAGGACTGGGAAGGCCTGGCAGCTCCTGCCTTTGTTTTCCAGCCCATCTTCACCATGAGTGCCCAGCAGAGCCAGCTGAAGGTCATGGACCAGATGAGGTTTAATAAATTCATAAAAGCTTTCTCGAGGGACACCGTAAGTGAATGTGCATGTTCGGTCTCCGTGAAGCCCTCCGTCTTGGGCTGCCCTGTGACTGAGCACCGTCCATGGCCCGCAGGGGGCGAGGAGGACTTTTCCAGGGTTGTCAGTATAAGCACCAGATTCCTGGCCACTGGCTACTCCGAGAATCTAAGGAGTTATGTCTGTGTATTGGATGTGAGGGATAATAGACGTAAGCTGAGTTCAGGACATTTTAATTCAAGCTCAACAGATATTAATGCATTTTTTAAAAATTAACTTTTTAAATTGTGTTGTATATTGATCCTTTGACCAGTAGGTCTACCCTGGGAATCTCTCCTAAGAAAGTGACTCAGAATACGGGAGAGTCCACGGAGGTACTTGCTTAAGAACACGTTCTCTGAGTTAGTTGAAACTGGAAGCAGTTTGAGAGCTCCCCACGTGCAGGCTGATGGGGAAACCACGGCAGATGTCCTGGGCGCAGCTGAGCCCACTCCAGGGCCCTGCTGTAGGAGGGGACGCCCACCTTTACTTTATTTACATGATTTGTAGTCTTCAGATTTTCTAGCCAATTTCCTTTGTGATAAAGTAATAATCATCACAGGGACTATAAAAGGCATGGCGATTTCTCAAGTTTAAACATAAATGAAAACAAGATATAGACTCTTATTTTTTTTTAACCAAAAAAGAATAAGAAACATATCCCCTGCCACATCAAACAATGACTGTGTTCTGGGGGCAGAGCCCTGGCTGGTGTCGCTCCTCTGTATTCCACACTTTAACAGTGTGACCACACGATTCCCATCATCGCAATTAGTTTTACAGATCATGTAAGTGGTTAGGCAAGCGGACGCTTTATCCATGTGCAAAATCATCACCAGCCAAGCATGCTATCGAAAATGATCTTGCGCCTGGGCCACGGGCCCGAGAGCTGTCCACACCTGAGGTCAGCAGACAGAGCAGGGGGACTCCCTGGCCTGGGCATCGCTGGGACGTCCCTTTCCCGGGAAGGGTCCCTTGCAGCTAGAAGGAAGAGCATCATGCCTGTGACCTGTTTGTGCTTGTGCCTTTGTGGTGTGCAGGGTGCTATGCAATTTCTGGAAAATTATGAAAGAGAAGATATAACAGTGGCAGAGCTGGAAGGAAACTCAAATTCTTTGTGGACCATCAGCCCTCCCAGTAAGCAGAAAATGATAAGCGAACTCAAGGATCTCAATAGTAGCTTCTCTGTTGTGTTTTCATGGAGTATTCAGAGGTAGTTACCGTGTTTCCATGCCTCCTCCCTTCCGTCCGTGCGGGTGGGCTGGGCAGGCGAGGAGCTGGAGGCGGACGGCGCCTGGCTGTCCTTCGGGGCTAAAGCTGCCGCTTAGCAAAGACTTGCCCGGCATCACTGACCGTCCAGCAGCGCCCGTGCTTCCCCTTGGGTCTTGCTTGTCCCTTTGTCCTCCTGACTTGTTTGTAGACAGACTGTAGTGAGTTCTGTGAGCAAGAGAGGAGCGGGCAGTGGGAAAGAGCGAGGTACTTCAGGCAGCAGCAGCCCCGGCCAAGGGTCAGACTGCCGGGGAGGGCGTCCCTTGGGCTTAGCAGTGGAGAGGCCATAGCCCCCGGGAGCCGGGCGACCCCTCGCTGGCCTCCTGCACTGGGCAGATCTTGTGTCCAAGGTGAAGCATGCAGGCAGCAAGCTGGGTGTCCTTCCCTGTCCCCAGACCTCGGCCACTGCAGCAGCCCCTCGGCTGAACCTGTGCACACAGCCGTGACTTGTGGGCTGGTCCTGCATCCAGGACGGTGATGCGGATTTGGAGAGCCCGGCTCAGGGTGCAGGCCATTGGTGGGCATGTTCCGGCACAGTGCAGTCAGGACTCCACACAGTCAAGGCGCAGGTTAACTTGGGCCCTTGACACCAACGTGGTAGTGAAAAGTGAGAAACGATCCTGACAAACAAAGCAGGAAGCCTCCAGAGTCCACAGCGACTTCACAGAAAGAGCAAACAGCCATGTCAAAGGTGGCCTTCTGGATTTACACCCGTCCTGCCTAGATCTTCCTTTCTCCTTTACAGTGTCCCCAATCTCTCACCTCTGATTCTGTACTAGTTGCCAGAACTTTAATTGCTGGTCTTTGAAGAGCCACCAAAAGATAACCACAAAAAGAATTTAAAAATAAACTTTTGCCTGGGCACAGGGGCTCATGCCTGCCCTCCCAGCGGCTCAGGAGGATAAAGCAGGAGAATCACAAGTTCAAAGCCAGCCTCAGCAACTTAGCGAGGCCCTGAGCAACTTAGTGAGACCCTGGTTCAGGAACCAAGTGTCCCTAGGTTCAGTCCAGGGACAAAATTTTTTACATTAAAAGCATTTTTTTAATACAAATAAACTTTTGACTGAAGAGTGTTTTATCAAACATGGATCTAACTAACATGAAGGATGTCTCTTGAGACTCAGACCTGCGTGTCAGGAGGGTCCCTCTAGCCAGTGACTGTGTCTCCCCACTGTGGCTCTGTGGCTGCCCTGGGTCTCATTAACTGGGCTGTCTAGAAGCTGGACAGAGGTGAGGTGGACAGAAGGGGTTGAGGTGACAGCTGGGGCCCAGCCAAAGCTCGATGGACTGCCTGAACCTAAGAACTGAGTGTGTGTTCACGTCTCTCCTCCAGACCTCTAAGTGACCACCGGCCTGGGCTTTCTTCTTCTTCTTCCACAGAAACATGAGTCTGGGGGCAAAAGCGGAAATAGCGACAGATAAGCTCTCTTTTCTTCTTCAGAACACTACACGGAAACATATAGCCGACATGATTGCCAGCAACGACCCCGAAAGCCCAAAGACCCCAGTGTAAGTGTTGGCCTTGTGGCTAGAGAGCGTCAGCAGGTGTCTGCAGCCAGCGACAAATTCACAGGAGCTCTCTGTGCGCCGGGAGCACAAGGCAGATTCTCTTTGGAGCCCCATTTTGAGCGGGCCTGAGTCTCAGCCCTGCGTGCTCTCCACATGTTCCTGGGTTCTGAGCACTCCCACGAGGGCAGTGTGGAGCAGGCTCCAGGGACACCATCCACCCAGGGCAAAGCGCTGTCCCTGCCCGGCTGGCCTTCCCTGAGCTGCAGTGTCTGCCAGGTCCCAGCGTCACCGTGGGGTGGCTCTCTGCCTCAGCCACTGGGCCCTTCTTGGGCCACGAGAAGTCATTGTGCTGATTCTGGTGCATCTGGAGGTGTGGGAACTCACCTCCAGGCTCTCCTGGGTCCACTTGTCCAGACACGACTTGAGCCCAGGGTTGTGTAGTTGCACAGCAAGGAACATTGCCTTCAAGAGCCCTGGGGGGAGGCAGGGCGAGGCCTGCACTGAACTGACCAGGCCTCCTGTGCTCTGCAACTGCCGCCTGCTCTTGGGTGCCCACTGGGTCATCCGCACAGCCTTCAGATTCCTCGTCAGGGAGCTGCCGGGGCTCAGCCTCTCTCTGTCCCTCCCACCCTCTGTTCACTGGGCCCAGGGAGCACTGGCCTCATATCTGGGTAGAAAACCTTCCTATTACCTGAGCACCTGGCTACCTGGATGGGGGTGGGAGGTGCAGTGGAGAAGGCCGGGGTCAACGAAGCTGTTGCCCCACATAAGTCCTCCATGTCAGCCTGCTAAGAGAGAACCAAGAGAGAGAAGAGCTTGGTCTGTAGCCCCGCACAGAATACTGCAATGTCGGCCTACAGTTGCCCTGGCCCAAGTGTAAGGGCCACCAGGATGCAGGCCTTGGCAGTGTCCCCAAAGACACCCTGTGTCAGCCACTGGGCCCCTGAGGGTCACCAGTCCTCTCCCATCATCTCCCGTGGGACCTGGGCCTCTGTGAGCCCTGGGTCACTCAGCCCCAGAGAGGCAGGCACAGCATTGGGGCCAAGTCGCCGTTCTCTCCCTGCCCCGCACTCTTGATCAGAGACACTACTTAAATCCTGAAATCCAGAAGCAGAAGGGTACTCAACCTCACAGGTAAGCCCTGGAAGACGATGCAGGAAAAGAGCCCCTTGGCTTCAGGAAGGAGCCGAGGCCTGGGGAAGTGCTGGAGCCACTTCCCAGCCCCCAGGTGTCTTGTGCACTGAGTTCCCAGGAGCATCCGGGGGCTTGGTGGGTGTGCTCAGCTCCAGGACCTCCACAGGCAATGGAAACCCGTAAACCATGATGTTGACGCATAATACGGCATATAAATACTTCATGGTCATTTTTTGGACGCAAGGCCAAAAACAGCAGCAAAAATCAATCATATGTGTCAATCACAGGCGGGTGGAGCAGCTAAAACTCAATTGTGCTTTTCTTACTTTTCTTGATGCCCAGGACCATAGAAAGGATCTACCCATACTATGTGAAAGCACCCAGTGATTCGAACTCGAAACCTATAAAGCAGCTTTTATCTGGTAAGAATGAGAGGTGGTTCCAGAACTTTGTATATTTGGCTTTACCTAGTTTCAACAGTCGGCATGTCGAGAATTTATCCAGCCACCTCCCGGCGATCCTTCGCTGTGCGTGACAACCGCAGAGCCTGGTCCTCCCTGGCTGGCCAGGGGCGTCATTTGTGCACCTAGAGCCACTCCTGCATGTCCTTGTCATTGGTACGACTCCTCCTTGGCTTGAGTCCCCGTGTCATGAGCTTCCTTTGCCTGTAGTTCCGGACCTTTCCCAGGCCCTCCTCGGACACCGTTCGGAGGTCAGCCCCTCCCAGCAGGGCCCTGAGGACTCCACTGTGCGGGCTAGGGAGCAGCAGAGAGCTCCAGGGCCTGCGGGTGTCCAGCCCCGTGGAACCACGTTGTCAGGCCACCTTCACGTGCCACGCGACACTTCAGTCCCTGCAGACGCACGTCTCTGAGGGCGTGGGCCACGTGCCCAGGCGTGTGGCAGGCTGCACATCTGGGTCGTGCAGGGCCACTGCACAATGTTGCAGTGAATTTCTCAGGACGTCCCCTGGTGCTAAATGGTGACTGACTGCATTTCAGTGGTGAGACTTGACTCTTCCCCGGAACCAGCTGGCACACCTGGGCAGGGGGACAGGGCACATGCTCGCTGTCACCACCGGGTCTTTCACGTGGGCCAGGCAGGGCGCTGGGTGCCGAGACAAGGCCCATGTGCTCATGTTCAGGCAGAGAGATGGAGCCGAAGTGAGCAGTCAGAATCCCGCCTGGAGGGGCCAGGGCGGAGGCAGCAGGGAGGCCTGCGGACCAGCCCAAGGCTGGACTCTGCCTCCAGATGCACGTCCTCCTCAGCAACAGGCTGTCCTGCAAGGCGATCACAGACGCAGTGATTCCAGTATTCCCTGTCCATCATAAGGAATCCTAGAAATGTTCAGTCTGAGAATACCGGTGGCTCGGCAGTCGCTTCCCACAATGCCAGTCTCCCCACGAACTCCTCCCCGTCCTCTGTCCGTCCTCTGGCTCCCTGCCCTGGAGTCTGCAGTGGACCTCCCCACTGACTCCCAAGGTGGATCTAGGCTGGCAGGGGAGCTTCCTCAGGTCCTGGGGTGTGTCTGATATTCCACAAGGCCCCTCCCTCCACCCCAGCCCCGAGCTCAAGAAAGCTGTGCCCCTGTTTTTCCAGGTCAACCCTCCCTCTCTGTCCTGCAGCATGGTTGACGCCCCTACTGCTTTACCTCTCCCTCCCTCACACTGGCTTCTCTGCCTGTGAGTGATGTCAGCATGGGTATATTTAGCATAGGTTTGTAATCGTCACCAGTTAACACGTGAGGAAACTGCGGCTCAGAATGGACTCCTCCATGGAAGCCTTGTGACCAGCATGTAGAGTTAGGCCCGAACCTGGAGCCTGCGCCCCGTAACCGTCTCTGAACTTCAGAACCAACATTCTTGTTCCCAGGTGTTCCGAGTGGTTCACCACCTCCCTTGACAAGGACTTTGGTTCTTTTAGTGTCCTGCCATCGCTAACTCTTCTTTCTCCATGCATCCATCCATCCATCCATCCATCCATGCATCCATCCATCTATCCATCCATCCATGAATGCATCCATCCATTTATCCATCCATCCATCCATCCATTCATCCATCCATCCATCCATCCATGCATCCATCCATCTATCCATCCATCCATGAATGCATCCATCCATTTATCCATCCATCCATCCATCCATTCATCCATCCATCCATCCATCCATGCATCCATCCATCCATCCATCC
>CM053412.1:66581612-66686802 GCA_028644305.1 Xerus rutilus | reverse complement strand
CCCATCACATTATTGCTACACTAGATAGTCCATAAATGTTGGTGGAAAAACTAGTGAAGGGCGTTCCGCACCTGGAGTGCTGATCTCTTCCAGGCTGGTGGCCAAGTAAGACAGCAACAGGAAACAGGAAGCCCGACTACACTGAACTCTGTGCCGAGCCGTTGCTGACAGTCCTGAGATCAGCTATGGTGCAGGTTTCTGGAGAAGCTTGAGGTCTTCTGTGGAGGAGGGGGTGCCACTACACAGTGAGTGCCAACCAGCCTCCACCCGCGGGTATGGACAACACAGACCACTCAGTGGAAGTCGGTGACATTCTGATTTCCTGGGAATACAAGAAATCGGGCGCACATGTCTGCTTTTGGGTTTTTTCGTTTAAGAAAGTCAAGAAGCAGCCGGGTGCAGTGGTAGCCGCCTATGATCTCAGCAACTTGGGAGGCTGAGGCAGGAGGATCACGAGTTCAAAGCCAGCCTCAACAACTTAGTGAGGCCTTAAGCAACTTAGCAAGAACCTGTCCCTAAATATAAAAAAGGGCTGTGGCTAAGTGGTTAAGTACCCCAGGGTTAAATCCCCAGTACCAAAAAAAAAAAAAAAAGCCAACAAGGAATTTCCAGACAGCAGATGTAACACATTTTAAAAAGAGTAGACACAGGAAACGCTCGGAGAAGACAGCTCAAGTCAAGGCTGCCAGAGTCAAAATACCCCTCAGGGAAACAATTGCCCCAGCTTCAAAGAAAGGGGCCTCCAGGTGTGTAGGAGGGGGAATCTCTTCTTTCTGTTTTTCTGTTGCTGGAGAAGGAATCGGCCTCAAGCCCTCTGCCAGTGAGCTACGCCAGCCGAGGGGAAACGCTGAGAGCAGTCCTGGCCGGCAAGGGGGCCTCCCTGGGGTGGCACCACAGAGGTGAGGAGACAGGCGTCCTGTGCAGTCAGGGCCCGGCTGGAAGCCCAGCCAGCGGGTCCCTCACTCCCCTCCAGCCTCCTCGAGCCTCGCCTGGCGATGTGAGGACCCTCGAGCTTTCAGCAGCATGTAAGGACTCAGGGGCCCCTGCCTCGGCCACATAGAGGCCCCGTATCCAAGCAACCTGCCGCCCTAGATTGGGTCCCAGGAGATGGACTCTGAGACGAGGAGCCGCAGGAGGATTTCAGCAGCCACCCTGGTCCAGAGGAAGCCAGCGTCGTTCCCGACTGCAGAGCGAGTCCCACCCAGAGGGCGGGGAGCGCAGGTGCCTCCACCCAGAGGAGCCAACTTCCTGCAGCTCCGCCCCAGCTGAGGCCACAGGAGCTTTTACAGTAAATCTGACATCATTACAAATCGCTGGGTTTGAGTTCTTGGCCTACGTGACCGAAGACCACGCGCGGGGAATTCAGGACGAACAGTTCACAGGTGCAGAAGGAAGACTGTGAAGCGCTTGTCCAGGTGACGCGGCCTTCCCCGCAGGCAGCAGGAACGCAGGGTGGCTGCGTTACGTCCCCAAGAGCTGTATTTCTAAGAAGTAAGCCTCGGAGGTTCGAGTCCAGACGGCAGTCGATGGCATAGTGACCTACAATCTGTAGGAGCAAGTGAGCGATGTGGCTTCACACCCAGAGGGCCAGAAGGGCCAAAGCACACGAAGGAACAGGGGTCACGTCCCCAGAGAGGGAGGCCCTGGAGAAAGTGTTTGCAACCCAGCAGATGGGGACCACGGCTGGTCAGGCTCCCGAAGAGACACGGACGCTGGAGGGTGACCTCGCCCCAGGCCTTGGCTCTCCATCCTAATGTTCTTACGATGCACTCCATAGTCGGGTCCCTGCCTTCGTCCACAGGGCTGGGAGAGGGAGTGACTGTGCAGTGCCCAGTGGCCCGAGCCTGGCACAGGGGTGGCCCTTCTGCTGTCCCAAGCTACACTGCGGGCATTCAGATCCCGTGTCAGCAATTTGCTGCCACAGCCAGCCCCACCCACAGGGACTTCACCCTGCACAGGGCGGCCCGCTGTGCCTGGGCTCCAGGTCAGAGGTCTGGAGGGGACCTCAGGGGGAGAGTGCCACCCCGGCACAGCTGGGAGGTGGAACAATCCTCCGCAGAAGTTCCGAATTGCACACCTAACACGGAGCCTGGTTTCCGTGCTGGGTGGCCTGGCTGCTCCTTATTCCTTGGTAACGCACGAGAGTAGTGATCACAGGTGAGCTCACGCGCTGCACCCATGCTCACAGATAGACTCGAACAGCGGAACACGTTACTAGGCGGTTAGTGACTTGATCTGAGAGTCGATGTCTTTTCTGACACAATCTGTTAGGTCGGTTCAGGGTTCAGGGTGTCCAGTTAGGGGGGCTGGTCAGGGCAGCTGCGGAATGGAGTGGCCAGCCAGACGCTGACGTCACCAGTGGAGGCGCCTCCTGTCAATCAGCAGGCTTTTCCCGACTCATCCAGGAAGGACTCTGGCCTTCTCTTCCTGCCCTAAGCCCTCCCCTTCCTGACTGGGCCTTTTAAAATCTTCTGTACCCTGGAACACGGGCGCCACTCTCCCAGACACACTCTGATGGACGGGAGAGTTCAGCCCCAGAGCGTGTATTTCCAAGACAGCCTCGCCCAGCGGTTTTGATTCGCCTCCGTTTGGTCCTCTGGCTTCACACAGTCGAGATGAAATTTGCGCCCCCCCCCCACCTGCACTGCTGGTTCCCAGGCCTGCGCTCCAGCTGCCAGAGGAGGACCACCCTCCACCGCGTGTCCAGGACCTCACGTGCTCCAGCCCCTGGAGAAGCCAAGCCCAGGGTCCCTCCGTGGCTTGGGCCACTTGGCTCTCAACCACACCAGGAGGGGCACTTTGCCAAGTCACTGAGACGGCCGGCCACTAGCCTGGATCAGCCAAAAGCTTAGGAGAAAAGGGGTCGATCACCTTCTAGAACAGCAGTCTCTGTTCCTGACTGCAGTGGACTGGCCAGGAAAACCTGTGACGGCTCTGCTGTGGGGCCCTGGGGTCCCTGCCCCCTTTACCACACGCTCACAGACGCCACCGTCCCAGCTGGAATGGGAACAGGCCCCGCGAGGCGCTGTCCGTGGAGGCCTCATTCACTGCTCAGAGCAAACCCAAGAGGCGGGCGCTGCTTCACGCCTCCATGCGAGGGGGCTGGCGGTTTGGTCTGACGCCCGTGCAGCAGAGCCCACGGCCACAGCCACCGTGCCTCCCAGCACGCGCATGACCACCTGCTGCGGAGCCAGATCCCCACGTCCAACCACCACGAGCACGGACGGGGCGCCCGAAACCGGCCGAAGATCTCTCCCAAGCTATTCCTTGTGTCTGGGATGTGCCCCCAAAGCTCACGTGCTGAAGGCCTGGTCCCTGTGAGCCGTGTCCAGGTGTGGGGTGTTGTAGGAATGATTGGATTATGTGGGCTCCACCCTCGTGATTCACTTGCTGGATTAATCCATGTGCTGGGTTAATAACCTGAGTGGAGCACCAGGAGGCGGAGGAAACCCGGGCTGGGAGGGCAAGGCTAGAGGAGGTGGCTCACTGCGCGCCTGCCTTGGGGACTGTGTCTTGTCCCTGGTCCCCTGCCCCCCGCATGGCTGGTCTCTCTGGGTGACGTGGGCAGGCCATTCTCTAACCCCAGGTGCCCTGATCCATGGTGCTTGGTGAGAAGGCCTCTCCTTGCCAGGACAGCCCGTGTCCACTGTCCCCTGGCAGAGCCTACAACTGTCTCTGGGTCTCAGTTTCCTGGGGGAAAACCGTGAGGGGTCACAGCGGCGAGATCCGACCGACACACAGGGACTCCTGTGAGAGACCGAGTACTGGCACTGGAATCGAGGCCCACGGGGAGCACCTCGTCCTTCCTGTGCCTCCTCCTGCGTTTGTGTTTTGCTGTCATTCAAGGTCAGCCGCAGGAGAGTGCCGTGGTGGAGCGGGAGTGCGATTTCCTGGGGAAAGGCAGGAATCCGGACAACACGGTGGTGCGATTCCTGTGGGATCTATTATTTCAAATAAAAGCTACAAAGTGAAATAAACACGTACTGCTCTCCAGGGAGAGGAGAGAGCGACCGTGTGGCTCCCCTGAGCCTGGGACCCGGGATGGTCCCCTTGGGGGCTCTGGACCTGCCTCTTCTGGGCCCCCCAAGCCCCCCACTTGTACTGTTTGGTTTCTAGGCCTTTCTCCCGGCACCCGGTTCAAACCCTTAAGCTCCTGTGGTTTTGGTCCCGCTGCAGTCCAACCGCAGCGTCCTGCTCATCGTGTGCTGGGCTTGGTCCTGCCCAAGGGACAAACCAGCAGGCTGGCAGGGGGAGGCCTTCAGACCTCTGTGATGGTCAGAGGGCTGGCCCCTTGGGTGTTCCCAGACCAGGAAGCCTGAGGTTCTGAGGTGACTGAAACCTGGAAACGTTGCTCCCCCAGTGCAGCGGGGAGACCTGAGCAGTCAGGACCCTCACCCTAACCCTGGCCTCTCCACGACCTGCCGACCTTCACCGTGGGCCGCACATCCGGTGTGGAATGGGTGGAGGCTCCAGGTCCCTCCGCACCACAGCCTGAGTCCACTGGGAGCCCTGGGGGCCACCAGCAGGCCGGGCGCTCAGGCCTTCCGGAGGTGTTGCAGGTGGGAGGAAGGCGATTTGGCCAGGTACACAAGACCAGTCCAGGCTCCAACACGCAGGACACCAAAGCCCGGCCCTTCCCGCTCAGCTCGCACAAGCCTGTGTATGTGTCCACGTGTGTCTTAGGTTCCTTTTGAGGACGCCAGTCTGAAGTCAGAAGTAGCTGCACAGAGGTCTGGAGGGCCCAGGGAGGCCAGAGGGGGACACAGCCGAGTAGTGGTAGGCAGGCCCTCTCTCCCAGGACGGTGCGGCGGGCAGGGAGGCCCGGGGCCCCCTCCATTGGCAGCAGAGCACACTCCACCTCGGCCTCTTAACTGAAGTGCTCACGAGATCTTTGGTCAGTACCTGCACTGAAGACCCTAGCCGAGGAGAAACACCGATGGAAACACGGAGAGATCGCCCGCTCCCCGCACGCTGGGAGAGCAAGCAGACAGCCCGGATTCCCGGAGGCCGAGATGGGAACAGGGGCTCGCTCTCCTGCTGGTGGCAGGCACCATGCGTCCCTTGGGAGAGCAGTGTGCACGGCTACCAGTGCTGTCCCCCTGAGGACCAGACCGTGCCCTCGAGAGCCGCTCCAGAGGAAACGAGCAGGATCAAGTGCGGCCCCGCGCTCGCTGCTGTCAGAGTTGTTTGCCAAGAGGCCCATAAGCTGGCACGGTGGCACACGCCAGCGGCTTGGGAGGCTGAGGCAGGGGTTGCAAGTTTAAGGCCAGCCTCAGCAAGTTAGTGAGGTGCTAAGCAACATAGTGAGACCCTGTCTCAAAATAAAAAGTAAGAGTCCTGGGGACGTGGCCCCGTGGTTAAGCACCCTGGGGTCCATTCCTGGTGCCAAAAAAAAAAACCATGAAGAAATGCGAACCCCACGCAGCCCTGAGACCCTAACCGGCAGCTGCAGTCCTGAGGAGGGACGGCCGTCAGCTGAACACCGAGCAGGCCACAAAGCGGCCCCCACGCTGGCCTTTCTTCCTTTGATCACGTCAACGGTCACCAGCACATTAGGCACTGGAAAGCGTCACAGAGTGTCT
The DNA here is from genome assembly GCA_028644305.1 of Xerus rutilus. Lineage (NCBI taxonomy): Eukaryota > Metazoa > Chordata > Mammalia > Rodentia > Sciuridae > Xerus > Xerus rutilus. The sequence goes on along the minus strand of CM053412.1, from coordinate 66,681,220 downwards.
GTGCATCTATTTAATTGTCCCCAAAACTCTATCCTAGGTGATGAAACGGAGATGCTCGGGTGGGTCATTTGCGCCGCCGTGACTGGCCACCGATGCAGCTGGGGACTCCAGCAGAGGCCCGAGCTGGAGGCCGGGTCGTCCGCGCCCTCGGGCGCCCCCTCGTGGGGACTGAGCATACATTCCTTGACTGGATCTCCAGTGACGGCTCATGTGCAGTGTTGAAGACGAAGCGGGGACCCCCGCGCATCAGTGTCCGCTGCTAGGACGAGCCCTGAGCCCGTCACCCGCAGCAGCGCAGGCTCCAGTCCGCTGGGGTGGCCCTGGCTGTGGGGCCTGTGGCGAGCCGGCGCACACGCGGGCACCAGCAAAGGAAGCGGCTCATCACGGTGTCCCAGTGTCCCCTGCCTGGCCCGCTCCCGGCCTCCTGGGTCCACCACCTCTGTGGTGCCACAGGCTGGACCACACCCTGGCCTCGGGTTTTCCGGGCTCACCCACTCCGTGGCAAGGGGAGCTGCCCGAGGGTGGAAGAGGGGCTCTCTGGCCCAGCTTGGCTGCTTCCACGTCCACGTTCCATGAGGACCTTTCCAGGTGCAGGTCAAAGGTCCACCCTGGAAAATGAGGTCATGGGCAGAAGGTTTCTGCAGCCGCTGATGCTTGATGTGTGATGCAGGGGGTGGCTGAGGAGGAAGGAGGGTGGGGAGGGAGGGCAGCACCCTGGAGGGCTACGCAGGAGGTGCCGGGGACAAGGAGCCAGGGCCTGCGCACACTGCGGGGCCTGTTCCTCGGCCAGGTCTGGCTGGCCTTGTGACGGAAACACCTCAAAAGTGAGAGACCAGAAGCTTTTCCAAAGCTAAAACGAACCAGTCATGAAGCATGTATTTCCAAGACTGAAAGATGGACACATAGAAATGTCACTAGATAGAAGTGGCCTTTGTCCACACGTGCTTTCCGTTACTCCTCCACTGGCATTTGGGGACCATCTTGGTCACGACAATTTATTATGTGTGTTCTGTCCCACAAAACAGGCACCTGGAGCTGTGGGCGGCACTGGGCAGCTCCCCCATGCCCCTCGGCCAGCTGTCCACGGGCTGACCTGCTGCACACATTCCCCTCCCCACCAGGGGCTACCTGGAGCCTGACCTCCCTGCGGAGGCTGCCAGCATGTGGGCAGGGAGGCCCGGCCCCCCACAGCACTCGCCATGTGGGGGGCCATGCAGCAGCAATGTCAGACTGTGGGTCCTCCTGGTGGCACCAGCCTCCCGCAGAGCAGTGAGTACCTACCACGAGCCCCGCAGCCGGCAGCTCCTGGGCCTCCGCCCTCCCGCCTGGGCATGGCAGGTTGGAGCAAGCAGGTTCTGCATTGCACTGTGCTGGGGGTGCGCTGGGGGTGCACTGGGGGTGCCCAGACAGGAAAGCCCTCGGGGCCTGTGTGCCCGCAGGCAGGGTTGGGCTGAGCTCCGAGTGAGTGGCCCTTGGGGACAGCAGCTCCCCGCCCCAGCCAGAGCCCGGGGCAGAGAGCACTAGAGCAGGCGACTCCACAGAAGCACCAAGGGGTATGTGGCCAAAGAGCCAGGGAGGCAGTGGGGACTCTCGGAGCCTCGGCAGGCAGCGGTAGGAGAGGCTCACGAGAGCCGCCCGCAGGTCATCTCCAGGGGGACCAGGACTTCTGCTCCCGCCCAGCAGCCTGTTCCTGCTCCGGCAGGCCGAGGGCTCTCTCCCAGCATGCACCAGGCGCTCACGCACACAGTGGATGAGAAGCTGCTGGTCTGCCCTCCAAGGTTGCCATCGGCATGGAGGACGGGCAGGTTGCCAGGGTGGAGGACGGGCAGGTTGCCAGGGTGGAGGACGGGCAGCTTGCCAGGGTGGAGGACGGGCAGCTTGCCAGGGTGGAGGACGGGCAGCTTGCCAGGGTGGAGGACGGGCAGCTTGCCAGGGTGGAGGACGGGCAGCTTGCCAGGGTGGAGGACGGGCAGGTTGCCAGGGTGGAGGACGGGCAGCTTGCCAGGGTGGAGGACGGGCAGGTTGCACAGGGAATTTTTAACACAAGAGTTTGCACCAGAGAAATCCACTGAGGCGGCCCCTGGGGACAATGTGTCTTGCTTGTGGTTCGGCTGGCCTGTGTCTTTGTGAGAACAGTGTGGTCAGGAGTGGTCCAGCTGGAGGGGGCGTGGGAATGGCAGGTGGGCTTTGCCTTCCTGGGTCCCCGTGTGCTCTGGGGTATAGGAAGGACACGACTGCCATCGTCCTGGGACATAAAGGACAGGATGGTCACATACAGTGACCACGAGTGTCACATCCTGTCAGTGGGTAAGGACACCCTCGATCAAGGCCAGGGCCACTTCTGACAGAGCAAGCACGCTCCTCAAACCAGAGCTGCGCACGTCCCCTTCCCACCCACGGCAGGGAGAAGGGCCACGAGAGCAGAGGGAAGGTCACAGCCAGCTCGAGCCACGAGAAAGCAGGGCAGAGCCGGCAGCCCCATCAGAAGCGCCTGCAGGCTACTCATGGATCTCGACCCCCTTGAAACAGAAAGTGCACAAACTCCACAAAGATACAGGCAGGGGACGCCCGCACAAGCCGGCCAGGCAGAAAAGAAGCTCCCAGGAATGGCTGCGCTCCGGTGCCCGGGGTCGAGTGCGCGATTAGCACACGCTGTTCCATCCCCAGCGCAGGGAAAGGCAGCTAGAGCTGATGTCGCCATGTGCTCTCCCATGCCGCCCTCCCTCCTTCAGGCACACAGTAGGAGCGCATCTCCTACTCCACCCCACTGTGCATGTGACTGTGACAACCTGGCCCACGAGTTCAGAGCAGAAAGGGTGTTCTGGCCTGTGGCACTTCTTGTGCCCAGGGAACCCTCCTGAGCGCCTTCCTCCCTCCCTTCCCCTGACCTGGCTCTGGCAACGTTTGGTGACTGTTCCATCAGCCTGGTCTCTAAGCAACGACCTCCACAGTCCCACCAGGCTTTGAGAGCCCTGGAGGTAAGACCCCAATGTTGTTTCAAGCCACAGACATTGGAGATGCTTATTATTGAAGCATGATCTAACCAATCCTAACTAACATATTCTTAACCAATATCAAATTAAATTACAAATGGCTAACCAAAAATAATTTTTTAATTATGGTAAGAAAATATAAATTCCTAAATAATTCATGAGTTTAAAAAAATGGCATGCGGAAATTCTAAACTAATCAAAAATGAAAGCGCTCGTCTGTCTTAGTTTGAGCAGCTATAACAAAGTACCATGGAGTGGGTGTCTTATAAACTACAGAAATCAGTTCCTCACCGGGAACTGGAAACCAGAGCTCAGGCGCCTGCAGAGTTGGCTGCTGGAGAGCGTCCTCTCCCCAGGTGGGCTGTGGGCCTCCCCTTCAGCCTCACCGGCTCCCTTGAGCTCTTTCAAGGACACCATTCCTGAAGGCAGAGTCCTCAGCAGCATGGACCCCTAGCACCTCAGCGGGTCCCTCCCGACACCGGCACACTGATGGGGCACCCCCACCTCCAACCCTGGGAGGAGGCGGACGTCCAGACAGGCAGTAGCTCTGTGGGTCCCAAGGGCGTGCGCTCGCCCTCTGGCTGAAAGCTGGTAAGTTGAGCACTTAATTCAAGACGGAATATACACGAGAGAGAAGAGAATCAGGAAAGGAGATCGAAGGTAAGAAATAATAACTAGAAAAAAATACAAGAAGAGCAAAATCTCCAAAGGGATTTGCTCCAACACTAGAATCAGGTTTATGCTTATTTTTTATTTTCTGGCACTGGGGATTGAACCTGGGGTGCATAACCACTAAGCCCTTTTTATTACTTTATTTCTTTATTTAGAGACGGGGCCTCACCGAGTTGCTGAGTCTGGCTTTGAACGCGTGATCCTTCTACTTCAGCCTCCTGGCCAACGGGATGGCAGGCATGTGCCCCCAGACGCAGTTCAAGTTTGTTCTTGAAGATAATAAAATAAAAACCAGAACTGCACCAACTGCTCAAAAACTTTAAAAAGAAAGGAAGAACAAATTAAAAGCAATCTTAAGAAACGTTGTAAATGAGTGTGTGCCCAATGCATTTGCAACCTTACACCAAATTTTAGAAGTTTCTGAAATGTATATATATATATATATATCAAAAGCATTCTATTCAACTAAGAAGAAACGGAAAAATAGAACCAGCATGGAGCTTTGGTCATCTGTTCAGTCAGCTCTTTCATCACTGCGATCCGGTCACCTGGCAAGAACAGCGCAGACGAGGAGTCTATCTGGGCTGATTCAGAGGTCCAGTCCGTGGCCAGCCAGCTCCACCACCCTGGGCCGTGGCCAGCCGGCTCCACCGCGCTGGGCCGGTGAGGCAGACGTCCTGGTGGGAGGGCACGGTGGGGGAGAGCAGCTCAGGACAGGGCACCAGGAAGCAGAGAGCGCTCTGCTGCCCAGGTAGAATATAGGCCCCACTGGCTGCCCCCAGGGGCCCACCTCTGGCAGCCGCACCCCACCCGTCTACGGTCACCACCCAGTCAATCCCTATGAGGGGATCAATCCACCAGTCAGCTTGGTTCTCTGATAATCCAGTCACTCCGACTGAACAGTCTTGCGTTGTCCCACACATGAACGGGGGCGTCGCCTCCCACCTAGACCGTACCACCATTTATTCAAGAGTCAAAACTTCTCTGATAGTCAGAATCCCCCCAGCAAACATAAGAATCACCTTCATGAAGCTTTACCACTGAGCCTACCGCAGCCCAGAGACCCCTCCCCACACCAGACGACTCTGTAACACAGCAGGCGAGCTCCGGTCTACACCAGAGGCCAGTGTCGTCCAAACTGCTTTTAAAGAACAAAGCCAGCTGAAGAAAAGATCACGAAATTTTATTTATAATAAATGTAAAGATAACAAACAGCGTCAAGTCTGTGTCTGCAGGTCGTGCGCGTCTTCAGGGACAGCGAGCCGCGCCCACGCAGGGTGTGCCCCAGGAGCTCCAGGACCCTCCGCCTCCACACAAGCAGAGCAGCAGTTCAACCTGGAGGGAGGCTCTTCACCAAGCTCAGCGCCCCTCGTTATTTAGAAGATGTCATAGTAAGCGGGGACAGAACGCAAGTCCCTTAGAGGACAAAGCTCTCCTAACAAACGTGGCACTGGGGAGACGTCCGGCGAGGGCCCAGGCAGTGAGAGGCCGGAGCAGCGCAGGAGCCAGGCAGAGTGTGAGAGTCGGCCTCCGTCACCGGCAGAGTCCGCCTGGAACACAGACCCAGTGCAGCGCAGGGTGGCGTCTAGAAAGGGAAAAGTGCCCCTGTCCCACAGGGCCACCAAGCCAGGAGCAAGGGCGGCGCTCGCACCACACAACGCAGCCGAGCCTACGAGCCTACAGCGGGAGGCCGGGCAGCGCGCGGCAGGGGTCGACCCAGGAATGAGGCGTGACGCCTGCTTCAGACGTGAAATGACCCAGAGGGAGGCTCAGCGCCGCGGATGCACCGACTCAGGGTCCAGATGCCCCTTCTTCCAACCTGGGTTTGCAAAATGAAGACTCTCCTGCAGGTTCCACAGGCCAACAGCAGAACACGAGAGGGCAGAAGTTTAAAGGGATGAACTAGAAGACAAACGTAGGCACTGTCCCACGGGGGCGGGCACAGGACTAGAGAAACAGACGCCCAGAGCCTCCAGAATCCGGTAGCCCACCCGTCCCCAAGGACAGGAAGACTCGAGGGCAGGATGGACCTTGGACGCCAACTTCTAGGTCCAAGAAGGCGGAAGATCTGAAAGGAAGACTCAGCAGCACATGTGATGGGGAAACTTCTGGAAGCATCTAAGGAGCTGGCAGCAGGGGGCTGGGCAGGGAATGATGTAGTCTAGACAGAGAATGGTGTTACAGTCAACAGTTGGCCTCCCTGAGAACTGCGGAGCCCAGAGAAGCCACCTGACTTCCAGGTGTTGGGGTAAGTCGTCAGACAAGAATTCAATACCACTGCAGGTGCAGAGGTGCGCATCTATAAACACAGCAGCTCAGGAGGCTCAGGCAGGAGGATCTCAAGTTTGAGGCCAGCCTCAACAAATTAACAAGACCCTATCTCAAAATAAAAATTACAAGAAAGGGCTGGGGATGTGGCTCCATTATTGAGCACCCATGGGTTCAATCCCCAGTACCAAAAAATAATAATAATAATAAGAATCATGGCCTTTGTCCCTGGCTAGGCTGTTGTGGAAACACGGAAAACATCCTCAATAACATTCCAGAAAACCATGAAGCATCAATAAAATGTTGAAACAAGAAAAACTTATTTTTACGATACATCATTTTATGAGAATAAATGATCGAAGTCTTATAATCATTTTGACAGATGCAGAAACACTTTAACTGTTCAGTATTCTTACAGGATTAAAAAACTCTTGGTGAGCGAGGAAGAAAAAAGTGTCTTCCCAACCTCAGGGAAGTCCAAAGGCAGACAAACCTTCAGCAAGCATCCTACCTAGTAGTGGAAGACGGTCTCCCCGGGACCACGCCAGGTGAGAGGCTCAGCCAGACGCTTCTGTCTGGGCGCTGCGGTCCTCCCTGTGGAGCAAGGGGACAGAGCCCTGCAGGTGGCAAGGGGGAGGTATGTCCCTGTGTGCAGGTAACCTGATTTTGTACATAGAAAAATTCTGAGTCCTCCATCTTTTAAAAGCTACCAGGCTAATAGGGAAATTGGATTAGGGTTCGGGCCACAGGCTCCAGACACAAGCTCAATTCCATTTCCATATGCAACTAAAAATGAAAAAATAGACGTTCTATTACAATAACATCGAAGGCAGATCCTCAACTGGAGACTGGAAAAGCAGATCCTCAACAGCAGGAAAACCTCTGTTGTGGGTGGCGAGGGGAAGGTGGGCCCTGGGGACAAGCCTGCGGGTGGGACCTCCAGGGCACTGGCAGGGAGGTCCTCGGGCACGGCCTTCAGGTTGCGGGTCTCCCCACAAACACTGGAGGAGAGCCTCCCTCGTGCTGCTGGCAGGGGAGGGGAAGGGCCCTTCTGGAGAACGCCAGGGCCACATGCCCTGGAGAAACTGCCCCGCTCGCCAGCACGTCACTGAAGCACCCCTGCAGCTGTTCCCGGGGCCAGTGAAGACCAGCAATCCTCTCCACGGCACCGAAAAGCAGAAAACGCCAAGAGTGGGAACGGGAGGCACTGAACCCGACCCAGAAGGACTGCAGCGACCTGGGTGGGCACCTAAGGTGGTGATGGACACGCCGAGTGCTTTCCAGAGCCCTGGGCAGGAGAGCAGAGGGGAGCCAAGGAAGCGCCAAAGAGAAGCGCTCCAGGGAACGCAGCGGAGCCTGGCCGCAGCCGGAGGACGGACTCCCTGCGCTTGAGAGTTCCTGGCAGATGCTCCCGACCGAGAAAGAAAGAGACCAAAGACGAAGCAGCAGAAGAGGCCATCAAGGAACCGCGGGGAAACCACAAAAGGTGCGACTCGGGCGACTGGGGCGCACGGAGAATCCCTGAAGGGGATGGAAGGGGAGAGGCACAGGAGGTGCTCGAAGTCGTCATCTCAGATTGATGTCGATCGTGGAACCACAGGGCCAAGAGCCTCAGGAACATGAAGCAGGACGAAGGCGCAGTCTGCACACGGGCTGAGACTTCACACTGCAGGTATCAAAGATAAAGAGGAACTCAGGAGACACCACCCTGCTTCCAGAATAAAGACAAGAATCACGTTCGACTTCTCAGAAACCACACAGGCAAGAAGAGAGTGGTGTTAGGTGTTTAAAGTGTTGAGATAAAAATGAAAGTACTGACACACTAAAATGTGAACCCACGAACGCATCCTTCAGAAATGGGGAAGAATGACCCACCTCGGACAGGCAGCTTGAGCGAACTGTCCCCAGAGACCTGCTCGCGAGAAATGCTGAAAGTTTTGGGAGAGAAAGAGAATAATGTAGAGCAGAAACTTGAATATTCACGAAGAAAGGAAGACTACAGACTGTCAGAAGGTGAACAAAGGTAAAGTGGAAACCCGGTTGTTTTTAATTTAACACATGACTGCTCAACATGAATCATGTTGCATGGCATGCTCACGCTTATAGTTTGAGTCACAGGCTGCTCAGGGACGGGAGAGGAAAATCGGAATTATTTTGTTCTAGAGAAATAAGCTTTTGGGGCTGGGGCTGTAGCTCAGTGGTAGAGCGCTTGCTTTGCAAGTGTGAGTCACTGGGTTCGATCCTCAGCACCACATATAAATAACTAAATAAAATAAAGATATTGCATCCATCTATAACAAAAAAAAAAAAAAGAAATAAGCTTTGGTCAATGGGATGTTTGTTCCGCACTTAAAAGACACGATTCATCCAGCCGTGAACACCTGTGCGTCCAGCCGAACGACCTGCTGCTCAGTGGAAGGACTCAGTCTTTAAAACTCCAACTACAGGATATTCCAGAAAGGGAAAAGCAGACACGCCAGCACATGTGCATTGCGGGGGGTGTGGGGCAGGGGCACAGGGGGCTCTGCAAGGGTCTGGGGGGCACGGCACCACAGCAAGAGTGGGCTCCAGTGCAGATGGGGGCGTCCTGCAGTGTCCAGGGGCACCGCCGGGAGGCAGCTAGGGGAGAGGCTGGCGGGCGGGGGAAGTCCCTGCAGCCTCCGCACAGTGCCGGTGTGAACCTCACGCTTTTCTAGAAAAATGAAGATTAAAAAAAAATAAAAGAGCACAGGGGAGGCGCCTGCGCTGCCTGTCTCTGCTCCCCGCAGGGCTGTGGAGCTGGGCACATCCTGTGCCATGGGGACCTACGGGCAGGTGGGTCCAGAGGGCAGAAGTGCTGCGCGGGGCCCAGGGGGCCTGTGAGCAGGGGAGGCGGCTGAAGCCAGGTCCAGGTCTGCCACGACAGGCCGATGGCCTGATGGCTGGACTTGCCTTGCATTTCTCAGATACTAACTGCTCCAGGTGCCCCCCAAGTCCACCCTGCTGTTCCTGCAGCCACTGGGGTTCACTATGGATGAAGCTGCGGGCCCTGGAGAGCTGGTCCCCTGGGGCGTCACTGTGGAGAGCAAGGGCGGCCACAGGTTAACACTGACGGTGGCCCCGGGAGGGGACCTGGAGGACCAGCAACACAGGCACCCGGAAGCCTGGCGGGAGGGACAAGGGGAGCTTCCTTCTGGCATTTCCATGGCCACCCATCCGGATGTCATCGCTTCCGAGGTGACCGGTCACAGGCGTCTCCGTGAGCACCGGGAGGTGCTGCCCGACTCCCCTGCAAGCTCCACCTTCCTTTCACAGAGATCACCGTGGATGGGGTGGGGTCTCCTGGAGCCTGAGAAGTGTCTTCCACACAGTTGGCAAGGTCTGTGGCCGCGGGGCGAGGAAGCGTTCTAGAAGCCCACGTCCCCGGGATGCGTCGGCCCGGGCAACAACCGGGGGACGGAGGGCGTGGAGAGGACGTCTGTAGACCCCACGCCCGGGCCTGCTGCTCCTCGTGGCCACGTTCCTGTGCACAAAGCACCCGGGTCTTTCCAGAGTGCCCACCTCAGTCCCCTCTGCCCTGCTTCTCTGTTCTGGGTCACGCAGCCCAGGGATGTGCAGCCACGTCTCCGCGTGTGCACCGTGTCTCTGGCTGAGCAGCTCCCGGCCGTGCTGGGTCCGCACCACAGGAACGCCAGCCCCTGGCGTGGTCTGGCCTCAGCAGTGGCTTCTGCAGGGACATGGCCTGTGCTTCTGCAAGGGTCTCCGAGGTGCCTCACTTGGCTGGGCCCCTGTTGCTCAGCCAAACCCTCCCCTGGGACGTGCCGTGGGGTCCTTCCCCCGTGCCGACCCGTGCCTACAGCCACGATGAGCTGCCCGGGCGTGGGAACTGAGTTAGCCCGCCCTGGCCCCACTTGGCCGCTGGCAAGGCTGCAGGAGAGCCGAGGCTGCCGAAGACCAGGCAGCTCCAGCCGCCTGCCTGCCGGCCCAGGCTCCGGGACCCACCCCTGGCTAAGTGCCGCGGCCTCCGCTTCCCTGCTGAGCCCTGGACGCCCCCCGTACTGGCGTCTCCCCTTGCTGGTGGGCACGGAGTCTCCCAGAGCTGGAGAGCCACAGAGGCACAGCCCGGCCCGGGGGCCCTGCGCTTGCCTGGTGCAGGGGGAGGAGCAGCTCTGCCTTCAACCCGGCCCCCACGTCCTCCCTCTTCAGGTGCCCGTGTGCCCACTCAGGAGCCTACCGCACGCACACTGCCTGACACAGCTTCCTTCTCCAAGTCGGCCGGGACGAACTCGGGGACACAAGGCCCTGGCCCTGGCCCAGCGCTCAGGGAGAGAGGCCTTCTGTCCCTTTACTTGACACAAGCCATTTGGTGACTTCGTTCACAATCATAAACTGCAATTTCTTTAGTCTCACCCCAAAAAGGGGGAAAAAATGTGGTCCCTCTTCGCAGTTGATGGTCTCTTCTTTCCAGCCTTCCAGCTGGAACTCAGCTCTAGCACGGAGTCTGGCCCGGGGCTTGAGGACTCCCACGAGGATGGTTTGGAGAGCTGCTGAGTCAATCTCTGTCCTCCCCCAGTGTCCTCCCCTGCTCCCTGGACACTGGGCCCACAGTCCTGGCTCCTGGGTGGAGACGCAGTGGTCTTGCAGGCCCTGGAATCTCCTTCTGCCACATGGGGTCCACGGGGCAGCTGCCCTTCAACAGGGTCAGCAGACCGCACAGAGCAGAGGTCTGCCTGCTTCTGTGTGGTGGCCGCTGGTTTCACTCCACCCTCTCCCTAACTCAGGAAAGAAGCCAGGAAAGGCAGGGCAGGGACAGACCCCTGAGCGCCTCTGTGTCCTCCTGGAATTGCCCTCCTCTCTGGATATGGCCAGGTAAGCCCCATCTTCTGCAGGTGACCGTGATTCACAGGGAAAACACCAGAGCAAGAGAAGGAAGTGGAGGAAGAGGAGGGAGGAAACGCCCTGAAGGCACGTCCCCAGGAAGGGGACAAACAGGCACATTCAGGACAACGGACAGGCAGCCTCCAAGCGCCAGTTCTAGCCTGATGTCAGAAGCCACTGCCCTGCAGCCTGGAGAAGGAGGAGACAGGGCAGCGTCCCAGCCAGCAAGAGGGGAGCCCTGGGGTCTGCACACAGACTGACCCTGCCGTGGCCAGTCCACCATCCTGGAGACAGGGCTGAGGTTTATGACGGATCAAATCACTCTTAAAAAGTCCACACCACACTCACGGGAAGAAGGCACCAGGACCTGGAGACTCTGCAGCAGAACATTCACAGTCACCAGGGCACAAACTAAAATCCCTTGACGTACAGAGAGGCTAGAAATGTGACCCATTTGCAAGAGAAAGAAAAACAGCAAAGACCTTGAACTGAAATTACCCTCAAGGGTTTTGAGGGAGCCGAGAGGACTTTGTTGGATGGATAACAAATTTGTAATGAAGGAAGTTGGGGAGAAGAAAACCGCCTCTGCCACCCAGGCAGGTGACCATCAGGCAGAGATCACACAGACAAGACGCGGCATCGTCACACAAGGACAGCAGGGACAGGTGACTCCTGGTGCAAAACAGCACCAGGGGTCTCCAGACAGACCATGGGAAGGACCGGGGTCTCCCCGAGACACACAGGAGATGGGCCCAGGCCGTAGCTGGGCCTTGCAGAGCATGGAGCAAGGGTGCTTTTGCTGCCCAGGGAGCTGGACGCCGAGGCCGGGTGCAGCGGAGCTTGGAGGCTCCGGCTGGGGCGCCCGGGCCAGCGCCCCTCGCTCACTGGCTTCTCGCCGGCAGCCCTGGCTCCTGCGGCAAGGCGCAGCCTCCCCAGCCCTAGATGTGCTCCTTCCACTCACGGCGTGACCTCTGCCTCCCCAGGCGCCGGGGTCCACCGTGCCTTCCTGGGGACAAAGCAGCGGGGCCACTGGCACGCAGAGCATGCGGGCTCTGAGCTTCCTTTCCTCTCGTGTGGACTGTCTGGAGCTGGCCTCTGCTCCCCCGCCTGCTGCCCCAGGACGGTGGTGCCCAGGGAGCCCCCTCGAGCCCCCAGCAGGACGCGTTCGTGCCCGAGAACAGAGGCGCAGGGACCAGGAACGCGCTCTTAACTGCATGTGAGGAGATCAGCCAGGGGCTCCCGCCCTTGGTGGGGACGCCTCCTCACTACCGCCCAGGCGGCCTGCTGGCCACCCTGCCCCACGGACGCCCCTGTAAGTGCCCTGGCCGTGGCGGATCTCCCCTCAAGCACCGCGCACTGCCACTGGCTCCTCATCCATCCGTTTACCTGCGCAGTGTCATGCCGGCTGTGCGCCCGCACGGCGCTGGAGGTCAGAGACGCAGAGGGCGCTGCCCCAGGGCCCACAGTCTGGGCGCAGGGCGCAGGCCCACGAAGAGCTGAGCCGTAGTGTGAGGGTGTCGGTGTGCCCGTGACCTGCACGGGAGGCCTCAGGGAAGGACAGTGGCTTCGGCAGCTCAGGCCACTTCTCCCTGGTGTGCCCCCGCCACGTCTCCACAGCCCAAAGGCTCCTTCCTCAAGCCTCAGTCCAGATGCTGAAGGTCCGGGCCTCCCCATCAAGCTGCTTCGTGCCTTCTGAACGCCAGGCTTTGGTTTCTTTCCGAGGTTCCTCGGCACCTGTAGGATGGGTGAGGTTGGGTGACCGGGAAGCTGCCACGCGCGACCCAGCAGCGGAGGTAGCTCTGCGGTCATGGGGTCACGCTGCAGGACGAGGTGGGGATCCCACAGGTTAGGGGTAACCCAGGCTGTGGTGTGAGTCAGCTTCTCATCGCTGTAACAAAATGCCCGAGATTGCCGTCTTATAGGACAGAAGGTGACTTCTCGCCGATTGGAAGGTTCTGATCCATAATTAGTCGGTTCTGTTGCTCTGGGGTCTCTGGCAGCTCAGCACATCATGGCAGAACCGTGTGGCAGAAGAGGCCTGTTCACTTCCTGTGGCCAGGAGATCAAAGCAAGGAAAACGGTCAGCATGCCACAGTCCCCTCCGAGGCCACACCCCGTTACCCAAAGACCCCCACAAGGCTCTGCCTCTTAAAGGTGGCGCCACCTCCCAGTGGCACCACCCTGTGGACCACACCTGTAAAATGGGGCCTTTGGGGACAGTCAAGATCCAAACCAGAGCAGGGTGGTTCTGTGGCCTGGGGGGACTCTGTACATGGCCACGCGTGTGAAGGAGGAGAGAGCCGTTGGAAGCCTCTCCATGCACTGCTCCAACTTGGCCAGCACAAACGTCCGGTCCTCATGATGTCTGGCTCATTGTTGCTCCAAGGAGCTGAGCCAGTGGACCCTTGGCTCACAGCTCACAGTACCCGCAGCGGCCAGATGTGGCCGGGCCCTCTCCTAATGCCCAAGGGATGCCAGCCCTGAAGGCTGGCATAAGGTCCCTGCTCCTCTTTATTCTAGAAGATAGAGCTGCGTCCCCAAGCACCTGGTTGATGACGACATGCGTTCTCCGGGCTCTGTGGCCTTGCTGAGGCTGCTGGCCTCCAGGGCCCTCACCACCAGCAGCCCCGATGCCCCTCGCCACGGGCACTCTTAGGTCTGCTCTGACCACTTCCCAGGGAAGCCGCTGGGTGGCCTTGCACTTTGCTGCAGACAGAGCCCCTGGCACATGCTGACAGGTGACGGGAGCACCTTCCCCAGGTTGCGGAGGGTGGCCAAAGCAGCCTCCTGCAGAGTGCGGGCCTCGGTTCTCCAGGTTCCCTGTCTTTGGCCAAAGCTCCCCCTGAAGAAGGGCGGGCCAAGGCCGAGGCCCAGGGCTGCTGGCAGCTGGCCAGCGGCTTCCGTCTCCTCTCACACACAACTGGACACACGCGCTCTGCGGGTGCCCAGGAGGGTGGTCAGCACCCGAGGCAGCTCTGGCAACACTGAAGTCCTGAGCAGTGGAACATCACCCCCGGGTCTCTGGGGTGTGCCAGCAAGGGGGCTGAGAGCAGAGTGAGGCTTTGCTCCTGCAGAGCCTGCGGGACGCCCGCATCTTCTCTGCACGCTCACAAGCCAAGCCGGCGCCTGCAGCAGGACCAGAGAAGCAGGCACCCTCCCTTCCGGGTCCTGAGTCGCAGCAGGGAAGGTGGCGCGGGGCCTGGTCAGGGCACGTCAGCAGGAAATCTGCAGGAACAATAGAGCAGGGAGGCCAGGCAGAAGGAGGCCGAGTGGAGTCGGCGTCCATCCCTCGAAGACCGGCGCGTGCCCACCCGTGACACGGAAGCGAACGCAGGCTAGGGCGCCATCCTCGAGGGGAGTAGGGCCTGAACAAGCCCCACCAGGCGAGAGGGCATTGCAGGCGAGCCCAGGGCAGCGACCGGGAGAGCAGCGGTCAGAATGACCTGGCAAGGTGGTCCGTGGCAGGGTGGACTTGCTCCTTGGATTGTGGGTCGGTTTTGGGGCGCTCTGCATACCAGACACTGCAAGCCAAGGGCCCGAGACAGTGCTGCTGCTACTTCTGTCTGTGGGTCAGGAATCGGGAACAGCGTGGGCCAGGGTTTGTGGCTCTGGGTTTCCAAGGAGGTCGAAGGCCCCTCAGGGTGGAGGGCTGCCCGCAGAGAAGGCTGGTGGTAGAGCCTTGGGCGACCTCTGCACCCACTGCCCCAGGGCGTCCACAGCAGGCGGCTGGCCGGCCCCAGGACAGACCCAGCAGAACCGGCTCAAGTGTCCCTGGGAAGCTGAGAGGAGGTAAGGTGAGGACAGCCTGAAGGAAAGAGAGCATTTCCTCAGACTGGTCTCCAGTCTTCCAGAAACCCTGAAGTTCACCGGGACCCTGTCTTTCCACAGAAGGAACCCGGGGAGGGCGGCGCCTGCCTGGAGCCAGAGCAGGAGGGGGTTCCTCCACTGGGACTGCCAGGAACCACCGGTTCACAGCAGACCACGCAGGGCCACAGACGGCACCGGAGCAATCACAACTGTTGAGCTGATTAACCCCTCTACTGAAGCAGTTTTAAAGATGACATTTAAGCCAGAACTCCAGTGAAGCCACATAGCAAGCAAATCCACATAAGAACCACTTAAAAAAATAAGGTAGAAAAATCAATTGTTTCAAAGCAGTATATCTGGTTTATTCTCTTAAAACGGTGGTTTTGGCACCCTGAAAACAGTCTGAATGTTCTACCCATTTCACTGACTGGGCTAAGAGGAATTGACGAGTTTGATTAAACTTACTGATTTTTACATTGCTTTTGCCTTAGGAAGGCTCAAGATCACTGTGTTGGGCCAGGACAAGGAAGTGCTGGTGGGAATATTTAGAACTGCCCAGCTGGACGCCGAAACACCTAGGTGAGATGTGGAAACTTAGAAAAGGTTGTCTCTAAGTCAGCAAAGTAACCCTGTGCCGATACTGCCACACTAAGCAGGGCTTGCCCACATTTTTAAGCTCCTGAGATGGGCCACTCTCGCCTGGTCGGTGCCCATCACAGACACGCCTGCCTTTTCCTTAGGCGAGTGATGCAGGCAGGAGCAGCCCTGGTGAGGAGGAGATGAGCCATAGGGACTGGGGTGGGATCCGGCACAGAAGTATTCCTAACTCTGGATGGTGGCCGCTCACACAGACAAGGTTGATTCTTTTTGAAAGATCTCTCTAAGAGCTGTAAGAGCCGGGCGCGGTGGCTCAAGCCTGTAGTCCCAGCACTTAGGGAGGCTGAGGCAGGAGGATCGCGAGTTCAAAGCCAGCCTCAGCAACAGCGAGGCGCTAAGCAACTCAGTGAGACTCTGTCTCTACATAAAACACAAAATAGGGCTGGGGATGTGGCTCAGTGGTTGAGTGCCCCTGAGTTCAATCCCTGGTACCCCTCTACCAAAAAAAAAAAAAAAAAAAGAGCAGTAAGGCTGTTCCTGCATTTGGAGAACTTTTGATTCACAAATGGTATTCTCAGCACTTCCAGCAGAGAATCCGGATGCTGTGTGAGGAGATCCACTGCATTTCTTTGGATCTCTGACCACATCTGGTGTCTGTTCTATTCCTCAGGATGAATGGGAACCCACATCAAAAATTCACCTTTCCCAGAATGCAGGGTGCTGGTGCCCCCCGCCCCGCCGTGAGGCCTGTGGGACTGCCACTCAAGGTACCCGGATGCACCTGCTCTCCACGGGCCTGGCAAGTCCTACCCACCTGGCCTCGGAGGCAAGGGGCACACAACAGGGCTACAGTGGGGATGGGAAGGAGAGTAGGAGACAGCCATTGTTACCCTGTATACCTGTGCGATCACACCAGGTGTGACTCTGCACCATGCACAGCCAGAGGAATGGGCAGTTGTGCCCATGTGTGTACATGTGTCCAAATGCATTCCACTGCCAGGTATAACCAACCGAACAAATCTAGAAAAAATGGAAGGGAGACCAGCAGATAGAAGAAGGGGAACGGGGGGAGGAGGGGAAAGAGGGGAGGGACTGGGGAGTGAAACTGATCAAACACACTGTTTCACTGTGTGAATGTGTGAATATATCATAAGAAACCCCACTGTTATATATAGTTATAATATGCCAATAAAAAGGGGAAAAATCCCAGCACTTAGGGAGGCTGAGGCAGGAGGATCGCGAGTTCAAAGCCAGCCTCAGCAATGGCGAGGCGCTAAGCAACTCAGTGAGACCCTGTCTCTACATAAAACACAAAATAGGGGTGGGAATGTGGCTCAGTGGTCGAGCGCCCCTGAGTTCAATCTCCAGTACCAAAAAAAAAAAAAAGGAGGGCGGGGACAAAACAGGGCTACACAAAGGGGCCACCCTCCTGAGCCATGCTAGGAGAGGGGACTTTTTCCTTAAGGTAAGGAGAGGGTGGGACTCCCTTTTTCTTTTATAGATGTGTTGAATTTGAGGCAGGAAATGAAAGGGATCCAGTAAGCAACTGGGTGTTACAGTCTAGGACTCCAAGGGTGGAGCCCAGCGGACCCAGCTCAGGAGGCATCAGGAGAGAAGGGAAGAGCCCCCGCCACAGAAGTCTGGGAGGGGAGTGGGGCGAGGGGTCGGGGGCCTGTGGGCACTGCCCTGCTGGCCCTCCAGAGCACAGCAGCTCTTCCCGGCTGTGGACCTGCAGTTCCTGCTGTGGCCCAGGGCCGGGCACCTGGAGGGCAGCGTGGAGAGGCCACGCCAGGCACGGCGAGGGGTGGTGCTGGCCCGGAGCCTCGCGCGCTGGCGGGGGAGGCTGCGCAGTCGGCAGGGCCAGTCCTCAGGCTGGCTGCCCTGCTGCTCAGGGAGCTGCCGGCTGTTGTTTCACCACTGATCCTTTGAGGGACCAGATGTTTCCTCTGGAAACTGGCTTCAGAAACCCAAGAGTGAAAGAGCGTCTCCATAAACCTGGCCGGGGCCCAGCCACCGCCTCACCTCTCACCTGCCAACTGATCTGAAAAGGTCAGGCTCTGGCTCAGCCTCGGCTCTTCCCCATGCCCAGCCCCTTCCATTTCAGCACATCCTGCGACCATCCTGAGTAGGAAGGACCACCTCTGAGTGAGTGGATGCTCAGAGGGGCTTGTAACTCTTCTAAGATCACACGGCCAGAGGCACATTGGGAATTCGAGTCCTTGTCTTACATTCCAATTCCTATGCTTTCAAACGCAGGAACAGAAATAGACTCCTACACCATCAATCTAGAAAGAACTAGAACACCAGGTAGAAGGAACCCGAAAGCCAGTGCCATCCAGGTAGAATGGTTTTGTAGAGAGAAAAGTACCAAGGACGTAGAAGCAAGGGATCCGGGGCTGGATTTGATGGCCCAGCCTTTCCTTCCTGCGAAGTGCAGGAAAGCAGCTTCCTCACCATTCAGGGAGATGCTGAAAGAGCCTCTGTAGGGGTCAAGCGCTGCCTCGGGCGCCAGTGCAGCCAGATGCCTCCTCCCACTGGGGCTGCCAGGGCCGCTTCCTGCTGTAGTAGAATTGGCTTCTGCTGGCTTCCTTCGGGCCCACCAGAGCAGGGTGTCGTGCAGAGGGCAAGGCTGGGCCTCAGAGGAGCTGTGCACCCCACTGTGTGCAGTGTGAACCAGGTCTGGGCAAGGTCACTGCTGCTGCCCCAGGGAGCAGTCCTCTGCAACTCCCTGAGCTTGGGCTCAGTGCAGGCGTCGGTGGTCCCAGAAGGCAGAGTGCAGAGTTCCCGCAACACCACCAGCTCTGTTTTGAAACTTTTTTTCTCCCAAGGAGCATCTCAAGAGAAAAACGGTCTGCGTGCAATTCACCCTGGGAACGGCCACTCGCTGGAAAGCTCCCAGAAACAAATGATGGAGAGGAACCAGGATCCCTTGGCAGGTTCCGCCTGGGCTGAGATCCTCGCGTCCCCTGGTGGAGGGATCTTTATCTAACAGAAGGCGAGGTGGCCCGTGCCTGTCATCCCAGTGAGTCTGGAGGCTGAGATCAGAGTTTGAAGCTGACTTCAGCACCTTAGGGAGACTCTGTCTCAAAATAACAAAAGGGAGGGGAATGTGGCTCAGTGGCCGAGCACCTGAGGAGGGCAGTCCCTCCCCATCTCTCGTGCTGTTTGCACCCCTGTTCCTCGTCAGAGCAGTGAGGCCCAGCTGGGCAGATTGTCTAAAGCAGCTCACCCATCCCGCAAGGACCGTGCTCTCTGCCCTCACGCCTAATGCTTTCTCTACACTGCGTCCTGTCTCTTCAGTTTAGGGGGTAGGGGGCCCATCAGAGACCTTTAAATGCTGCCGGGTTGCTACACTAGAAAAATCTTTCTTAATCCAGTGACCTACTCTGGAAGCAGAAAGAGCCAAGAGCATTGCATTGAGGCGACGTCAACTCAGAAGACAGAACAAATCCAGGGAGTCCATACAGGAAACAGACTTCACGGGGACCAGACCACACGCACCTTCAACAGGCCCGTGTTAGACCCGAGGCTGGCCCCGTGCAGCGGCCTCAGCAGCAGCAGGGTTGGGCGGGCGGAACTGTCGCACAGACTCTATGCAGGATTCTGTCTTGGGGGTCAGGCTCAGTTGCACGTCAGAAGAACATTCTAGAGAAGCACCACCCGACAGAGCTTTGTGTAGTAGTACAAATGCTATGGACAGTATGGTAGCCAGTAGCCACATGGGGCTAGTGAACCTGTACTGTGACCAAGTAAAGTGAATGTTTTATTTTTATGTCACTTTAATGGGTTAAGTCTTTCCTAGATGCCGTGGCTGCTGGCTGTCCTAAAGGGAGGCAGACTTCAGTCCAGCTGGTGCTGCCCGGTGGCACCTAAGCATTTAGACGACAGGGCAGAGGGAACAGGAGGGGCACACGGTATTCTCACTCAGACATACCAGCCCTGTCTGCGTATTTGAGGACCTCTGAGTCCATCAGTTCTCGAGGGACACTGCTTGCATTTCCTGGGCAAGGGCCAGGATGCTGAATGACTTGAGAAGTGCTGCCCAGTGCAGAGCCTGAGAATGGGCAGCAAAAACAGGTCAACATAACCAGGTGTATGCAGGCGTGCAGGTGTGCACACATACATGTGATCCAGACACACGCCATGCTTTCACCTGCACAGAAGTGCAAACCTTTCACCCGCCTGACAGCTTGCCCGTCTCTCCACTGCGGGCCTGGACTCGGGCCATGGGGAGGCCACAGGCTGGTCGGCTCTGCATGCGTACCCTGCAGCGCCACCTGGTGGTGTGAGGGTTCCGACCCTCGATCCTGAAGAAGCCAGTTCTCCTTGATAAACACTTTAATGCCTAAGAAAGGAGGGCAGCAATGGACAGCAAGGTGTCTGTTCCACTCCAAACACGTTTCCTGGGAGGCGGAATCTAGCCCTGTTCCAGGCTGAGCTGCTGGGGAAGGACTCAGACACGGGAGAGCACCAGGTCCAACCACAGCCATACCTGCCCAGGCACTGCCCAAGGGCCCAGCCTGCCTGCCCCGAGGAGAGGCCGCAACAGGGCTGGGGATGGTCCCAACCTGGCCCCTGCCAATCCTTTCCCATGGGGCGGGGACACCTCACCTTGCTCAGGACCTTCTCTCCTGCCGTCCACTCTGTTCCTCACCTCTGACCACGCAGCTCCCTCTGCAGTCTGCTCCCTGCCTAGTCCCTTGGTATTACCCAGGCAAGAGGGCCCTGCTCCTCCTGGCTGCTCAGTGTGAGCCATCAGACCCAGGTCAGGGAAGTGGGGTGAGGACCAAGTCCTGACAAAAATCCCAATACCTCTGTCCCTGGAAGCCACCCAGTCTTGCCCTCTTCTCCCACCTCTACACTCTTCTCCAATGTATTAAGTTTCTGTTAAGAGAACAAGTTACAGTAACAGCATTCAGTTATTTAAGACAACATTCAGCTCCAAAAAAAACTCTTGGTGTGAACCAGATGTGGTGGTGCCCGTCCACAGTCCCAGCCACCAGGGGGGCCCGGGCAAGAGATCCCATGGTGAGGGCACTCTATTAACTAGCAACCTTGCATCACAAAAAACCAAACTCCGTGGGTACTACTGTTATTTTTTTATTTTTGGGTACCAGGGATTGAACTTGGGGGCACTTGACCACTGAGCCACATCTCCAGCCCTATTTTGTGTTTTATGTAGAGACAGGGTCTCACTGAGTTGCTTAGCACCTCGCCCTTGCTGAGGCTGGCTTTGAACTCGCGATTCTCCTGTCTCAGCCTCCCTAAGTGCTGGGATTACAGGCTTGCGCCACTGTGCCCGGCTTGTGGGTGCCACTTTTAATTCCATCCCATCATTTGGGTCAATAATTACATTGAATAAGCACTTAGAACTGGGCACAATTACAGCTCACCTGCACAATAACTCTGGTCTTTGTGGAAAGGTGTCCACCCTGGCCAGGGCTGGCCTCCTCTTCTTAGGGCACCCTCCAGAAATGCTGAGAGCAATATATAGCCCAAAAGGTCTGTTTTGTTATTTAATCCAGGGCCAAAATCATGCTCAAGACTGATGAGATGTGCTGTGGAGGTCCAAGACCTCCTCACGGAGCAGCCTGGAGCGTGAGGACGGGGTGGCTCCCGGTTCACCTGCAGCCACGTGTGCTTGGGCTGCCACCCCAGAACAAAACGGGTCGCTATATTTTCTTTCTCTCTCTGAAGGGCAGAGTCCAGTCTTGAATCCAGATACAATCTGAATATGATTTTTTTAAATGTATCCACTAATCAAGCGTCTCAATAATTAATAACATTATACTGCTTTTAATAATAGTCATGCTTAAATGTTAAAAACACCGTTCTTTTGTTGCGTTTACCACAGACAAGCTCAAGATCCCTTAAGGGCCAAGCGTCTCTTCTGTGGCCGAGTTGCCTGCCTAGTTACCACGGGCATTCTGCATAAGGCACCGCCACGGCGTGTCCTCCGCCGCCAGACTCGCCCACCCGCCCCAGCTGCCCGACCCAACACTCCTCAGAGCTGCCGGCATCTGCAGTGAGGTGCCAGCGGCCCCCCGATGGCATGTTCTCTCCGCGTCCCGTCTGGCACCTAAGGACAGGCGAGACCAGAGAGAAGAGCGGCCCCGCAGCAACAGGCACCGCGCGCCAGGCTTTGTTGCGCCAGGCTGGCGAGCCGCTTCCGCTCCCTCCCTAGAACTTGACAGCACTCGATTTCTAACGACCCTTCAAAGACCCAGGACAGGTTCCCTCAAGTTTCCCCTTCACTGCAACACACCTGCCTTAACGAAGCTTCCCACGGCCAGGGATCGGAAGGAGTAGGAGCAGGTGACATGAGCGGCTCACCTACCTCTGACTCCTTCACTGCTCAGTTACCACAGAGCAGAGCTGAGCAGCTGCCGTGGCCTGGGGACAGGCCCACTCCTAAGACTGCCTGGCCGCCATGGAGCCCAGGCTGTAGCCCAGGGAGGTCTGAGATAAAATGGCAGATGCTTCAGTCACAAGTGCAGAGGTCCTCTGACGGCGAGTCCAGCTGGAACTAACTTCATCCGTTTCTTCCCCGAGTCCACGTCTCAGTCATCTGAAGCAATACTTGCGGAGGGTCTGCTCTGCCAGGCACTCCTGCCGCTGCTCTGCATCTGTGAACCCAGCTGCTCACAGCTGCCCGCACGTGCGGCTGCGCCAGGAGGCGCCAGTGGCCCAGGTCTGTGGTACGGCGAAATCAGGACCTCTCTGCAGTGGCCTCGCCCAGAGCCCAGCTCCCCAGGACCGCTTCAGTGGGCTCAACGGCAGGGCCAGGCACACGTGTTCAAGAGCAGTAAGAGAAGTTTACAATACGAGGAGGGGTGGGGATCAGACAGGGGCACAGGGTACAGCCGGACAAGAGGAACAGCAGCTAGTGTCCTTCAGAACGGCAGGAAAACTGGCTGGTGGCAAACGGAGTACGAGACAGCTAGTGCAGGTCTTGAACTGAGAGGGAACGTCTGAAGGGAGGGACGCACCCTTCACCCTGGTCTGACCGTGACACACTGCACGAGCTCGAAACCACACTGTGCCCGTAAGTAGGAGCCATTACTGTGCCAACGAGACACAGAAATGCCTTTTCAAGTGTTTAAACAGCCTGTGCCTTATTCCAGGTCTGCACCCTTAAATATAATGAAAATGAACATTCTTTAGTGAGCAACAGGCCACGCTGCCGCAGTCCTGAGGCCACACTGCACTGACGCCCCAGAAAGGCCACTCCCCAGCCAACGCACTGCACCTTCACATTCCAGACCAGGGGCTGCTACTACTTGGACTGGGATTAAGACAGTGTTCAGACTTGACAGGAAAAACGTAAATACGAGATACACAAAAGGAAAGGAAGAAATCCTGACGATGACGGGGACGCTGCTGTGCATCTTCACAGAAGCTCTGTGGTCAACACAGGACACTGCAGGTCTCAGAGCCCCCCAGGGCGGAAGCCCCACACCTGAGCTGGAAAGCCGGCCACGCCTGCACCCCGTCTCGGTCCGCAGCTGACTCTCCACACTGCTGTCTGAGCACTGAGCTGAAGTGGCTCCACTCTGTCCTGGCGGAGCTGTTTCACCTCAGAGGGCAGGAGAACCGGAATCCAGCGCAGCAACATTCCTGCAGAATCCCAACACTGGAAACATGGGAGGAAATGAGACAACGGTGTGCCCAGGGCAAACCACACAGGAAGCCCCTGCACACGTGTAACAGGGCCAGACCCTGAGGACGAGGGGGTGTTCACAACGCAGCCACAGGCACAGGCGGGTGTGAGGCGTGCCCTGCAGGCATGTGCAGACCATGGCTGGTGCGAGGCCTCTCGGGTTCCCTTCCTTGCCAGTGACCCCCAACGCTCCCTGTCCTGCCCCGACAGTGCAGGTCACAGCACAGCCCTCAGCTGACCTGTGACAGACATGAGCATCGATGAAGGTGAACCTGTGGTTTCAAACCAGAGACCTGGAGGTCATGCCTGCAGCCCTCCTGCCTGGCCATGAAGCCCTCCCCACCTGCCCTGCAACCCCAACCACCTCTGCACTGCAGGCTGGGTGAGACCAAAGAACGTCTACTGAACTGAGTTCTTGATCTGACTATGGAAGTATCGCCTAAAACCCACAAATATGGAAAGATGCAGAAACCAACGGCGCAATAAAGACACTTCCAATCAAGCAGGGAAAGACAGAAGCTTCAACCTCATCCTAGGCGCAGATTCCTTCCCTCAAATTCTAACTACAAAATGCTGGAAGGGGATACCCAACAAACGGAAGAGCCTGCCTAGGGATGAGGATTCTTAGAACGTCACGGTCCACTGCACTGGGACCAGACTCCATGCCCCTGGTGAGGGCTTAGCGTTCCCACTGACAAAGCACAGCACAAGAGCAACAGAGCCAGCACTCACCTGCACACGGGACTGCGTACAACCAGCTGCAAGCCTTCAGCCAAGGCCACGTCCTCCACTCTGAACTCCCTGGGCCCAACACAGAAGACCTGTTCCCCTTGGGTGGCTAAATTAAATGACTTACTGGGAACAGGTA
Source organism: Xerus rutilus (assembly GCA_028644305.1). Lineage (NCBI taxonomy): Eukaryota > Metazoa > Chordata > Mammalia > Rodentia > Sciuridae > Xerus > Xerus rutilus. Next base: position 66,657,498 of record CM053412.1, on the reverse strand, counting down.
AAGAAATAAGCATTTCACACTGATAAAGTAGGTCAACTTCAGTGATATTTTCTGGTTTTAGGAATGAGCTTTGTAATAATTTTGATAAACTGGGCCCATCTGTTCATACACTTAACAGAATTTGACATATTAACCTTTTTTCATTCTACATGATGGTGACTGAGAATTTAAATTCACAATATTTGAGTATTCGGGAAGCTCCAACTCCCGTATGTCTAAGTCGGACTTGTTAGCTTTGTACGGGCTAGTTATGTCCTTAGAAACACTGAGAGTTAAATTTTAAGAGTGCCCAAAGGAGGTCCCTTGATAAGTTGAAGAGAATCAAATGTAAAGAATCCATAAATGTAATATAAGATGTTTAAGCCTTAAGCTCTGTTGGAATTTAATCACCCAGTTGCACACAGAACTAGTTATGTAAGGAGATTTAATATTCCTTGAATACTAATTAAAAAACCACACAGGTGTCCTATGCAGAAAGGTCATCTGGTGTTAAGCCACTCAATGAAAGAGAGGTTTGCTTTCCTTGATAAAACTGATGTCTGCTCAGTCTTGTGTTCTTTCAAGGCACTGAACATACGTAAGCTGAACTCGTCACATTAGCATAGTAAGACTTACTCGTACCACCAGCAAATGAGAGCAATGGGGGGCGTGGAGTGGGGGCAGATTTTATTCCTCCCCAGGGTGGCATCTTCCACCTCCTCCAAGGTCCTGAGAGAAACACAAACTGCGCTGTCTAGGAGTCACTGTCTGGGTCACCGTCTCACTCCAACTACTCCTGCATCTAGACCTCACTTACACGACAGACTCCCCTCCATGAACACAGTCTGCACCAACACACGTCTAACTGTTGTAAGTGAACCCAATGGTCATCACCATGGTGCTAATTACACGTACCTGAAAAACAACCTCACCAGCTTTCTGGTCTCCTAATCACATGATCTTACCTCATTTAACTGTGAAAAACCCATCTTCTGGAATACGCATGAATCTGTCTTCTCTCAGCAGGGAGCAGATTTTACAGAGTATCACAGTAACTGAATGGCATTTTTAAAAAGTCAAATAAAGTAACTCCCAAGAGGTACCCAACTCTTAAAGGTCAGAATATATAATTTAAGATACAGAAAATATTGTTCTTATAAAACATAGCTGAGTTCCTATCAGTAAGAGAATGTATCCTTGGAGAAAAGAAAATGAGCCAATGAAATACAATAATCATATATGTATATATAGTTTCAGGTTTTATTTTCATAATTATCTTCCTATAGAAGTAATAATCTGTATTTCTATAACAACACATTTAGTATTTTACTCATCAAAGAGCTGAAAAAATAGGAATAAAGCACAGATTCCATACACAAATACCATACTCTGCATATGTATAAATAAATTCAATATATTAAATATATCTTGCAGACTGACTTCACTCGCTGTATTAACAAAAAATTGAACACTGGATTCTGAGCATTTCATGCAGACTCACTTTGGTGGAGCGAGGGTGCCGAAGCCTGGGGAATTATTTTTATTGTAAACACCAAGTTTTCCACTTGTGACTTCCCTCAGGATGAAGGACTTTATGCAGGTGAAAAGACAAAATGTACAAATGCTCTTCACTAGATACCAGGAAGAATGACCCTAACATCCAAGAACTAGCCCTCGTCCTGCACATCAGTTGGTAAAGGAATCAGGGAGGAGCTTTCTCTGTCTCAGCCCTTCAGGTTGTTCGAAGCCCAGCTGTATCTGGCTACAGGATGCACTGACTCATTCCTTTTTTTCTTCAAGTTCTCAATACGTAAGAAAAGTAAAATTAATTTTCTCCCACAAGGGTATAATGAGTAATATGGTCTAGAGACAGACAGCCTAAAATATCTTTGAGTACCATCAAATCTGTTTAAACATTAGCTCAAGTGAGCATTAATATAGAACTCCAGAAGTTTCTGGCTGCATGTAAAAAGTACAGAGAGCAATAATGGGGCCTTGGAAACATTGCTTTCTCTTTAAATGAAAATGCCTAGATAACAGCTTTATTCAGATTGTTCATGATCTCAATATAATTAATAAAAATGAGCAAGTTACTTAAAGCATCCAATTCACGAGTGTTTTGCATCAGACCTACAAAACGGCATACTAACCTGCACCCACTGGAGCACACCTGCCCACGGGTGCTGCTCCTCCCTGCACTCCAGCACTGTGGCCAGCCACTGTGATACTCCTAGTGCTTCCAGAAGTCCAGGCTGAGCAGACGACATCAGGCAAGGGGTGCTCTACAGAGACAGGGCGTGGGGAACAGGGGTCCACGCTGGGGCTCTGGCCTGCGAGCACACCCTGCTGCTGTTCCCAGCCTCCTTCCAATTAACAGATCATGAGGTGGGTCTAGGCCACCCGGGGTGCAAAAGGAACACTTTAAAAATAGCATTTTAGGAAGACACTATGAAGTATGAAAGTATCGGCAGCGCTGGGCTTTAAATATGTCATCCAAAAACAATTCATCCCTTTCAGCTAAATTTCTGTGGTGTATAGTAATTCCCACGTCGGTCAGAGTTGGTCGAGTTGCAACTCTAAATGGACGAGAGATCACCTCAGGGAGAAGAAACCCACATATGACAGACTGACGGAAACATGCCCTCTTTCTCTGAATGCACAGAAAAGGTCTTCACTGGCTCCCACGTGGTCAAGAGTCAAGTATTTACAAAGTCACATGTGCTTTTTGTTTTTTTGATGGAAGAAATACACTTCATAAAGGACTAGAGACATTCACACTATCATTTGTATACACCACCTTTAGAATCTGGTAAAGTTACACACAAAAGCTTCTGCATCTTTTATTGAGCTAAACAATATTGTGAGGCTCAAAACCACTTCTGTCCCAATCTTGTCTCTGAAAAGATTTAATAAAGATATCTAATATCATGGGAGATAAATTTCCTTTTCTTCAAAACAAGTTTCAAAATAATTATTTTTATCAGTAAACATTATTTTTAGCAGCAACAGTAAATAAAATGCAAAGAAAATTTTCTAACAATATATCAGAAGAACCCAAGAAAGAAGAACATGCCTACTGTTCCTTTTGTTTAGGATAATTCGTCTGGAATTTAGCTTGTAAATTTAAAAATCAACTGTATTAAGGTGGGACAGTATATTTTTGGCTAATTCTTGCTCTTACAATGCTTCACAGGTAGTAGCTGATTCAGGGAAATGGTAACTAAAAATTCACCTTTGTTAGTGTTCAAAATCCTGACTGCACTGGAGTGCAGGTGCCCCCGAGCCACCCCAGGTCCGTGAACATGCGTGCCAGCGATCCCGCCTCCTCCTCCTCCTCGCTCTGTCCGCAGGTGTATTGCTAGCAGAGTCCTCCTGAATACTCATCCTCCTCCTCTTCAGCAGGCGCCGTGCTGACGCCATCAGGCTTGGCCTGTGGTGTTGCTGGTGATTTCTTCTTGATCCCCCCTCCTGGGACCACCAAGCTCAGGCCCAGCTTAGCATACTACAATGACAAAGCATGTCATTGGAGCAGAACCCCCACACACCCCGTCTCAGCCCCGGTTCACCCCTGCCCAGCACCAACCCCACCATTCAGATGGAAGGCACACCCTGCACTGCTGCCACCAGATGCCTCATCAAGATGCGGCAGCTGCAAAGGTATCAGCTCCCTCCACACTGGGAGATCTGAGACCAACTGGACAGAAGAGTTAGGGACTCCTTCTAGTACCTATGAAGTACAGATCGCCTGAATAAATCAGAGTGTAAGCTAAGGGGAAACTGTTTTAAATATTATAAATTTATAAAAGGACATGTAAGAATTCATCTAGAAAAACTGGATTCTCTACATGTATCTTTTTTTTTTAAAAAAAAGTAAAGGTCTTAATCTGATACTGTGATGGGATTGCAAAGTTATATGATCAAATAAATGGGTACTCAGAAATCTACTGAAAAAGGGAGCCAAGAACAAGCCCTACAGAGCCACAGCTTGTGTGGAAGGCGTCCTGCGAGGCTGTCCCCACACTGACGGGAGCATTCTTCACAGCTGTTTTGACAGCTGAGTTTCCTGAGGCTTACAGATGGCCCACTAATAACCCGCTTCACACAGCAGGCTTTCACAGATGTCGATCGGGCTGCACGGGCCATCACATGATGGGCCTCTTCAAACAGGGTGCCTAAAAGCAGCCTGATAAACCAAGAAACCGAGAGAGGACAGCAGGTGGAAGAAGGGGAGAAGCGAGGCCAAATTTAAAAATGTACACGAGGTTAAGACGAGTGGATGGGAAAGTGAATGGCTGTGACCCCAGACAGCTGACATCCCAACTGTCAAACCCAAGGGGAATGCACTGGAACAGAACAGTTCCTTTCTGCATGTGACTGAGGTGGGAACCCTTCCTTTCAGGAGACAGGCAGCTCGCCCAGGGCCCACTCACATCGTTGTCCATGTACTTGAAGAGGGGCGAGTTGCAGACCTCTGACACTTGGTCTTGGTCCTGCTGGTCATAGCCTTCCAGCAGCTGCTCCAGTGCGGCACAGTCCTCACTGCCATTGAAGCCTGGAATGCTAGGGTGAGACAAAGACACTTCACCTTTCCTTAAGAAGCGCTCCGTCCCCAGCATATTCGCCACAGTCTGCAGACACCGTGATTGTTAAAGGGTGAGGGATGCTACTGGCACCTAGTGAGTGGAAGCCAGGGACGCTGCCCAGCCTCCCACAGTGCACACGACAGCGCGCCTCAACGAACCAGCCAGCCCCAAACCTTGCTACTGATCAGACACCCACACAAGAAAATCCCTCCTTTTGATCTTGCAACATACAATCTGAGAACTTCTCTTTTTTATTCTTTTGTTGTTGTTGTTGTGTCCTTTATTTTTTTGAAGATGAACATTAAAAAAATGACAAGTCACTCACTCCCATGGACACCCGCAAGGGGAAGGGGAAAAAACTAGACAGGCAAGAAAACACCCTGTAAAAACTCTATTAACAGAACTGAAATGGTAGTCGCGCTCCTATTCCAGAGGGTTCATAAGAAACGTTCATGGCCAAGCAGCTGTCTAAGCAGCAGCCTTGGTTTAAGAAACAGAAAGGCCAACACTGCAGCTCAGGATGGGTGAGCCCCTGCCTTACCTGTAGCTCTCCCTGACACACCTCTCTGCAGCCACGTAGTCATTTCTGTGCAGGTGGACCAAGACTTGAGCAATGGTTTTCTAAAACAAAAGAAGATGGACCAAACTGACACCTATTTCATTAATTTCCTAGAAGTATTTAAAACACCCAGAATTTAAAAGTCTTGGTTTGTACATAGATGTATCAACTCTGCAGTAGCTCCCACAGGACATATGAGAAAAATACCCTACAACAGCACTTCTCCAGGTTGATGTGTGCACCATCCACCTTGGGCAGAATGAGGACTTCGGCTGAGCAGGCCCAAGACCCGCCTGAGGTGCTGCTGCCATTTCCAACCTGCTCCCAGGCGGTGCTGGTGGCCTGAGGTCCACAAAACCTCAGAACACAATCAGCACATGCTTGAAACAATGTTTCTTTCAAACATCTCTATAGTCTTTAAAAGGGAATCAAAAAGAAGAGGAAGGACCCATAGCTCTACAAGTATCCTTTGAAATTCTTAGAGATGTCTGGAAAAAGTATGAATGAAAACTTTAGGTAACAGGAACAATGATTGGAATCAACAACAAAAGTGGTAGTAAAACCAAGGACAAGACTGACGAAATCTTTCTAGAAAAATAGCTCTTCCTAAAGTGCTTTTAAATCTTTATTATCTCTACTCTCCTATCTTCAAATTCATGAGTCTTTCTTTTCTCATCTCCATAAAATTAAGCCCATCTAGTATTTCATTTAGTCCTAAAATTCCCACTTAGTTCATTTTTGTAGTTTCTGTGAAATTAAGTTTTATCTATAAAAGCAACAGGCCCTCTTTTCCATTCATTCCCACGGTGTTCCCCTTCTTCATGGAACAGGTGTAACCACGTCTGTGGGTGGTAACTCCAACAGCTGGGTCACTGTGGGGTTGGATCAGTTCTCTTTTCTGTTGAAAGCTGCTGTTTTCCTGATTTTTATGTGATCAATCATTCCGGGCTGCATCCTGGATGCTTGTGCCTGTTATGCTGCATAGACGGATGCATTTCTCCGGAGACTGTGGGTGTTTCTAGTGGGCAGTCATCTCAGGCTCAGACTGCAAACTGCCTGGCTTGGGTGGGCAGCAGTTCTTAGTCCGGATCCTTTACCATGCTGCTTTGGGGGATGTCCACAAACGAGCCCTTCAGGGTGAGACGAGGCCTGGACTGTGGCTGTAGCCACCTTGTGTCCTAGCACTCTGCACTCCTCTCTGGGCCTGCCCCTACAGCACAGCTGAGACTGGCACGGGCCACAGGCACGCAGGGGAGTCCCTTTCCCATGCTTTCCTCTGGGGTTCTCCCTGCTCTCTTGGCTCCTCTGGAGACTTTCCTGCCTGAATCATCACAGCTTAGCTCTCCAACTAGAGCTCGACCCTGAGCAAGGCCAAGGGGGAGAGGGGGACCACAGGGCCTGTCCCAGCCCCTCTCGACCCTGAGCAAGGCCAAGGGGGAGAGGGGGAAACAACAGGGGCCCTGTCCCCAGCTCCTCTGCTAGAAGGATGAGGCTTCCTTTTGAGCTTTCTGCTGCTGCAGCTCTTGCGCCCACTGGGTGATGGGGGCCTCTCAGGGAAACACTCCAGGAGGCAACAGGGAGCCCACATTGCTTGCTACTCCCTCCACTTGCTCTTCTTTACTTTCAGGGTCCATGGGTGGTGGTCTTCTGTATTTTATTTGGCAGTTTTAGTTGCAGTCAGCAAGACAGGTGTAATGGTGGCCTCTATCTTGGTCAGAGAAATAGCCCATGAAGTATTATTTTATAGAAACATACAAATATCCAAAGAACCTTTGCTTATCTTTATTTTTACCAATACGGAAAATTATCTAACGTAAGGCCAAAAACAAGCCATTTCAAAGAATACCTTATAACAAGTTGGGTAATTCTCAATTTCCTTATAAATATTTTTTTCTTTCTGAATAGAGTGTGCCGCCTCATCAAACCTGAAGACAAAAGGAAGAAATGTCAGGGCAGGGTTGAGTGATCTGTAGCAGAGGTCACCCGAGAGGCGTCTGATGTCACAGACTGTGGAGAAACAACAGGACAGGCATCTCACCAGCTGCTCTGACCCTGCTTCTCACGGCCTGGCCTGCCTCCCCCCTAGGCATCGAGCTGACACCCGAGGCAAAGGAACAGAGGGTCAGTTCCAATGGAGAGCCTCAAGTCTGGTAAGGATCGTCGTCAGCGAGTCTCTAACCAATCCACCAACTGCTCTGAGAGCTGTGTCAGACAAACCCTGACTTCTGCACCCCAGACTCTTTTCCTTCCAACTACAAGAACTTCCTCCCTCACATGCCTCCTTGCTCCTCCAGGGGCCCTGGTGAGCTACACTCATCCTGCACCTTTCCGCTTCAACACTCGTCTTTTCTATCTACTCTCACATTCTCCTTTTCTTCCATCCCACCAAGGACAGAAGAAAGAGCAAAGAGGAAGGAAATTGGTTAAAATATCTCCCCAAACCCTCCAAAGCCCCATCCCTTTCCCACTTTCCCAGCCCCGATCCCATCAAACCTTAACCAATGCTCACCCTGTGAAGTGCTATCATACTCTTGAGCCTGAGGCCTCCCTAGAGCACCTAACTGGTGCCTGGTGCATTCCGCAGTCCTCCCATCTCTCTCAGCCCCATGAGCAGTCTGGTCATGGGAGCGTGGCCCAGGGGCTTGGCCTTGGGAGCTGACACAACCCAACAACAAAAAGGGCAAGAAGCTGCACTGCTGGGACCCAGAGGGAGAAGAGGTGCTATGACCCACAGTGAAGTAACACAGAATGTAACACGGCACACACTGTGCTCTCTTTTTCTGCACGTGTATAATCTTTAAAAAAAAAAGTTGCATGAGATTCTTAGCAAATAAAAAATCAATATTATCCATACATCTTATTAGATGATGATGGATTAAAACTAGAAATCAACAGCAAGAAAATTTACAGAGATCACATAAACATACAGAGTGAACAATACTCTTTCAAATGAGGAATGGATCACTGAAGAAATGAGAGAAGAAATCTGTAAAAAACTAGCATCCAACAAGAATAACCATACAACACACCAAAATGTCTGGGACACTACAAAGGTGGTACTAGTAGAAAGTGGCCACATTAAAAGCACAGAAAGATCCCAAATAAACAATCTAATGCTACATCTCAAGGCCCTAGAAGAACAGGAACAAATTCCAAAACCAGTAGAAGGCAGGAAATAATTAAGACCAGAGCTAAAATTAATGAAATGAGTATTAAAAAACTACAAAGGATCTTTGAAAAAATAAACAAGACTGATAAACGCCTAGCCAAACCGACCAAAAGAATGAAAGAGAAGACCAAATCAACAAAATTAGGGATGAGAAAAGAGATCACCACAGACATTTCTGAAATCCAGAGAATCATTAGGAGCTATTTTGAAAATCTGGATCTTAATAACAGGCGAACTCAGAAGATGCTGACAAATTTCAAGGCATACACGACCTTGCCAAACTGAACAAGAGCACACAGAAAACCCAAACACACCAGCATCAAGCAATGAGGTGCAAGCAGTGACCTAGGGCCTCCCAACAAAGAGAAGCCCAGGCAGCAGCAGACGGGATCTCAGCTGCAGTCTACTAGATCTCTAAAGAAGAACCAGTGTGAACCCTCCCCAAACAATTCCATGAAACAGAAAAGGAGGGGACACTCCTAAACTCAGCCTACAAAGCCAGCATCAGCCTGATACCAAAACCACACAAAGACACAGCAAGAGAGAAAACTACAGATCCAAATTTATGATGAAGAGAGATGAAAAAATCCTTAATAAAATAATTAGAAACCCACATTCAAAAACACCTTAGGAAGACAGTACACCATGATCAAGTGGGGTTCTCCCCAGAGATGCAAGCCTGGGACAACATACGCAAACCAGTAAATGTAATTCATCACTTAAACAGAACTAAGAACAAGAATCATGATTGCCTCAATAGATGCAGAAAAAGCCTCTGACAAAATCCAGAATTCACTCATGTTAAAAGCTCTGCAGTAACTCAGGGCAGAAGGGACTTATCTCAACGTTATCAAGGTTATATATGATAAACCCAAAGCCAGCCTCACACTGAAAACAGAAAAACTGAAAGCATTTCCTTAAAATCAGGAAAAGGATGTCCACTCACTTCTATTCAGTACAGTTTTCAAAACTCTAGCCAGAACAATCAGACAAAAGAAGAAAATTAAAGCTCTACTATTTAGGGAAAAATTATAAGTCAAACAATGTCTATTTGTTGATAACATGACTTTATTCCTGGGGGACTCAAAAAACTCCACCAGAAGACTTGAGGAGGTAAAAAACAAATTCAGCAAAGTAGCAGCATTGTAAGATCAACACACACCAATCAGTAACTTTCCTGTACTCCAGTAATGAATCTGCAGAGAAACAAATCAACAAAACTATTCCATCCACAATAACCTCAAAAAAAAAAATTAAAAAACCCCAACTTAGAAATAAATCCAGAGGTACAAGATCCATACAATGAAAATCACAGAACACTGAAGAAAGAAATCAAAGATGGCCTTCGGAGATGGAAAGACCTCCCATGTTCATGGCTAGATAGAATCAATATGATCAAAATGACCATATCACCAGGGACATTCTTCACAGAATTAGAAAAAAGTCCTAAAATCTGTATGGAAGAATAAAAGACCCAGAGCAGCCAAGCAATCCTGAGCAACCAGAGCAAGGTGGGGCATCAGCCGTGCTGCCTGGTGTCACATGGCAAGGAAAGCTCGGCACCGGCAGGAAGAGACAGGCAGACAGGAGCAAAGAATGGCCTCACAGCCCACCCTCAACCAAATGTCAGAACCTATGGCGAAAAAAAACGGCCTTCTGAACACATGGTGCTGGGAAAACTGGACGTCCACACAGAAGAATGGACTGGATCCCTACGCTCACCCCACACAAACATCAACCCACAGTGAATCGGAGACCTAGGAAGCAGGCAGGAACACTGAAGCTGCTCAAATACAGGACCAACAACCCACACCCTGGCACGTGACCAACTTTCCTAATGAGACTCCTTAAGTTCAAGAAATAAAACCAAGAATCACTAAGTGGGATGGCTTTAAATCAAAAAACTCCACACAGCAAAGGAAACCCAAGACTGTGAAAACAAAACCTAGAGAAGGGCAGAAAATCTTCCCTAGCTACTCTTACCACAAGAGATTAATAGTCAGAGTATACAAAGAACACCAGAACGACACTGAGATTTCATTTCACTCCAGGCAGAATGTGATCATCAAGAACACAAGTAATGATGATTGCTGGTGAGGACGTGGGGAAAAGTACACTGATAGATCGCTGAGGGACTGCAAACCATCCGATCACTTTGGAAAGAAGTACGGACAGTCACTTAAAGACTAGCAATGGAACCACCGTATGACTCAACCACCCTACTCCTTGGTATTTATCCAAGAAAGCTAAAATCAGCACACTATAGTGATACATGCATACCAATGTTTACAGCTGTGCAAGTCACAACAGACAAGTTATGGAACCAGCCTCGGGCCCATCAGTAGACCGATGGGTAAGGAAAACATGGTATATATAAACACTGCAGTTCTACTCAGCCCCTAAAGAATGAAATTTATGTCACTCGCTGGTAAATGGATGGAACTGGAGAACATCATGCCAAGTGAAAAAAGCTGGACTCAGTCAAGAGCCAAATGTTTTCTCTCACATGCAGTGAAGAGAAAAAAAATATTTAAAAAAGGGGTATCTCATGAAAACACAAGGAAGATGAGTAGAGTAGGAGCAGGGGAGCAAGGGAAAAGTAAGAAGGGACAGAAAGGGGAGGGGGAAGAACTGGGGAACGAAGCCGACCAAGTACACTAGATGCATGTGCCAATCTACCACAATGCATTCCAATTTCTATATAACTATAAGCATCGGTTTAAAAGTAAGTAAACAAATAGAAGGAAGATCAACAGAGTAGAGGAAGGGCACATAAGAGAGAGAAGGGAAGGGGCTGAAATGGAGAAAACTATGTTATATGCACTACGAATATGTCAAAACGAGCCCCACTGTTATGTATCATCACCATGTGCTGAAATGAACAACTGCAGACACAGAGTGGCTTGGATGACGGCATTACTGCTCCACATGAGTCACACTCAATTTCTGTGAGCTACAACCTGGCAACCAGGACCTCATAACATAATGCTAGAGAAATGCATTCTGAATTTCTAAAGATAAACTTGAGAACTTTTTGGAAACAGATCTGTTTATAAGTTGGGTGGGGAAGCAGAATTCTAAGACAGCCCCAAGATTCCAGCTCCTCATACATATTTCCTCAGTAACCCCCCGAGTGTGCACGTGGCCTCTGAATATGACGGGGCCCCAGTCCTGTGACGCGATACTGCTTGGCTAACCGAGCGAGCAGTCTGTCTGCAGGGCCTGACCTCGCTGGGTGAGCCCTGGAGGGCCTGGGCCCTGCCTGAAGAAAGAATCAGCAGCAAACTCCTGCCTATGGCAGACGCACCAAGGCACTGAAGGTGGACTCAAGTCCAGAGTGGTCCCTGGCCAACAGGCGACAACAGAATAGGAATCTGTCACATGATGCAAGGAAGGAATTCTGCCAACAACCAGTGAGTCTGAAGAGGATCCAACCCTCAAAGCCCCACACACCTCACTTTCAGCCTGGCGAAACCTAAGCACAGACCAGCTATATGAATCCTGACATCTGGCCCACAGATTCCGCAAGGGCTGTTTTGAGAGGCTAAGTTTGCGGCAATCTGTTATACAAACAGAAAATTAATGCCAGGGAGACTAAATGCATCCAAATCATTTGTAATTGTGCACGTGACCGTATCACAGTATGATTAAATAAATTAGCTCAAAATCGCCTGTGACCATAATGTCCAGATTCTATCATCCCACTAGGAATCTCAGGATTGGGAACTTCTCACACATTTAACTACAAAAGCTACATTCTTCACTAGGGATTATTTATTTTCTTGGTATAAAAATAGCATTTCTGTGTTTTTGTAACTACTTAGCAAAGAGGCAACAGAAATATTGTGCATTTATGTAAATTCTTAGTCAAAAAAGTTGATCAATTCTGCTAAAAATCCATGAAACTGCCATATAAAGCCACATATTTTCATATATATTCAAAAAAGTCATTCACGACTTATAATGGAACACAGATGACTTCAACTTTCCCATCAGGTAACTCTTACTGCTCCTAAAAAAATGTATCTAGCTTTGCTGGATAAGTTGTTTTTGGTTTTTAATTGTTTGAATTTTTTCTTTCAGTTGTTGATGGACTTTTATTTATTTATATGCAGTGCTGAGAATCGAACTCAGTACCTCACCCATGCTAGGCAAGTGTTCTACAACTGAGCTACAACCCCAGCCTGATAAATTGTTTTTTATCTTCTTGTAATTTAAAAAAAAAGTAAGACCCAAATAAAACAAAACAAAACGTAAACGCCACAGAAATTAAGTGCACATGATAGGAAATTGTTCTGACGCCTCGTTCAACTCCAGGGATCTGTGCCCCAGCTTGTACGTTGATAACACAACCTGCCTACCTAGCTTTCCAGTGTCCAGCTGTCTGTAACTCTGGTCACATGTTTAGGGGACAATGACACAACCTGACTATCAAGAAACTATTTTTGTGGGTTAGCATTTAGGAAACTTTGGCATTTATTGAATATACACATTTTTCCTCAACAGAAAAACATAAAATACAACCAAATAATAGACCAAGAAAACTATTATCTTTCATGCTGCTGAGTCACATCACAGCCAGCGAAAAGCAGAATAAATGATAAATCTGGCATTACACTTTGGAAAAACAGATCTTTTAATACTGAATTCAAAGGGCCTATTGCATCCTAGATGTCAATTTTTCTATTTGTAGTCTGGTGTGTCTACAGCTTGCCCTGAATCATGCAGTCCCAAGTGCAGAGTCAAAGCACACATGGACATGGAACAGTTCTCAAACAGGTACCTGCGTCCTCGTACGAGCAGTCTTGAGGCTTTTCCTAGCAATTCAACCGCCTGCCGGAGGCGTTCCTCATTCTGAAGATATCAAAGAAAAGCGAGGGTTGGTGGCTTTGATGTAGAAATCTTACTCCTCAATAACAATTTTCTAAATTAACAGCCCTGGACTGGCAGTACCAAAGGGGCTACTCCATTTCACTATCTCTAAGACAGAAATAGAGCGGAGTTTGGTTGGAAGCTTGGAAAAGCTTTAAACAGCACCCACTGCACTTTTGTTTTCCTGTTATGAATCTAAACATTCTAATTAATGAAAAATAAAATAAAATTCAAACTTACTTCAAACACATTAGCTGTCTGCTGATATAACTGTACAGCCTTTTCTGGATCTACATTTTCTATAAGCCTGAATTAGACAAGAGAATTTGACTTATGTGAGAAAAATAAAATTCGTTTCCAACGGACTTCAGTAGGATGAACAGAGGGTCTCTCTGCGGAGCCAGCGCCTCCAGGGCCAGCTCTGCACACTCACTTGCCGGCTCGCTCCAGGGCCATGGCTGCTGTGTCAGGAGTGCCATTCTCCAGGTACATCATGCTGGCCTTCTCAATCAGCTGAACTGCCTCCGGAAGCTTCTGCATCTCCTGTAGGCAAAGCACAGGTACAGTCAGAAAATGCTTCCACTGAAGAAATCCAGAGTTAACCATCCAATCCCATTATTCTATCCCTATCCCACGAGAGCAAGCGACTCAGACACACAACACACATATTTACAGTGGAATGCCTCCACGTGGCTGTATCCCATGAAGCTTCATTAACCAAACCAAAACATGCCAGATAATTTCTACATATGGTTCATCAAAACGTTACAGACTTTCAGTAAAACTATACAAATTGTAGAAACAAAAAGAACCCTTGCTCTCTATTCTTTTCGAGAGATTACAATTCTTTAAACATTTACTGAGTACCTCTATAAATAAGGCCTATGCCAAAGATCACAAAGTGGTAGCCCATTTCCAAGCGTGTTTTATTTGAACCACGCAGTATTTTAAAATCAGATATGTTCATAAAAATTCTGGTTTTTTGGCTTCCTTTAAAAAAATATCTAAAGCTATGGCAATGGCATGTCTGCTGTTCCACATGACAATATAGAGCCAGGGCTGGGCAGCAGCTGTCCCTGTTAAAGGAGCAAGCCTCCTCCTGCCCTGAGACCCAGGTTATTACCACATCCATTTCAGTTATTCCCCTGTGTCCACTCACCACAAGTGGCCAGTTTTCAGTGGCTTGTGTGACTTAGCAACCTTACTGCCCCTATGGAGCAACAGGATATGAAATCCAACAATCACAAAATGACAGAACCAGAGTCTCCGTCCACAAACTGCCACTCCCTTGGCCTTGCTGGAGGACAAGTGAGATGGTGTGTAACACACTGGTGGAAATGACAGCCCACAGAATTAGCTGTGGACTTTGTACCTCAGGCTCCTAATGGTGCCCAGTAACGTCCAGAGGCATTTAATTCAAGCACAAGACCCTGCCAGCAAGCGCCTTCACTCATCTTTTATCCTATCCGTTCAGCTTTCCTTCAAAGCTGCACCTTTCCAATCCTCAAATTAAACAGACACCTAGCTTTGACAAAGAAGGGAAGCTCAGCACAGCTGTGCGTGAGAATCACAGTGTCCAAGCGCTGCTGTGCGACAACAGGACACCCTAGCAACAGGTACAAGTGCGCTGACGCTGCAGATCACCACCTGGGAGCCTCCTCTTTCTCAGGGGAAACAAACAGGAGGGCAGAACAGGCCCCTGGCTGCTTTGGCTGTAAGAGAAATTCCAGTTGCTAAGTCTAATAACCTAACTGGCATCACCAAACAGCAACTAGTTGCATATTTCTCAAGAAAATCTTTATTTCAATGGCCACAGAACAATTTATAATGAGGAAGCAGCATAATTTAAATATTTTCCTATTATTAAAAATCTAGGTAATTACCATTCTTTTCGATAAAATGCTTGGGCCTAAATATTTGATATTTCTTTATAACAGATTCACAAAACTGGAATTTCTGGGCCAAAGATTATAAAAACTTTTAAACTAAACATGTTAACAGCTTTTACTAACATTCTTTAATCTTTCCAATGTTTGTAAATGTTCTACAATCAGCAGGCATTCAATTAAAAAAACCAGTAAGTTAACACTATAAAAGTCAGAGAAAACAGAACTTTTATTAAAGTGCAAGTTTTTAAAACAGAGTTTTAGGAACGTTAAATAATTCAAAATAACTTCTACCATATTTGAAAACATGGAACTGGAAAGGAAAATATTTCATTTCACTCGCTGCCTGGCATACTCGGAGAGTCACACTTCCTGCCCAACCACAGCAGGATATTAATTCCTAACCTGCTTTTAAGCAGCAGAAATATGGCACATTAGTCAAAATATTCCATTCCAAAAGAATCAGCAAAAGTAGCAATAGCTGAAGTCTATGGCTCTTTGCTGCCAACTTACATTTATAAAGTAAGCAAACATCTCTTCATTCTATGACCCAGGAGAATCACAAAACAAATACTTGTAAATTCTCAGCACGGGAAGACGTCCTCACGCTCTCCAGTGCAGGCGCCTTCCACACCACCTTTCTCAGCAACACAGAGCAGGGCCCTGCCCGCCAACTCCCGCCAACACACACACTCTCGCATTCCACTCTCAACACCGCTCACCTTAAGACAGGAACGTGCCCTACAGCTCTAGTGAGTGTTGCCCTGGACGGGAAATCTTAACTTAGCATCTTACAGTAAGGAATCTTCTCTACCTCCACATAAATTCTACTTTAACACCCTGTGGATGATTCATTTCACCCACACAACAGTTTTGACACATTACTGACCTTCAGCATCATGCCAGCTTGCTCATAAGCTCTGCAAAGAGAACACAGTTTCTCTGATGAGACTTTGGTGTAATGAGGGCAGGGAGCTTCTCTGTGGGGAGGTACAGCTGGTGGGGAAGCGACTCCAGGGAAAGCTGGCCCCAGCACAGGCACAACCTGTCACTGGAGGCGTGGGTTACCAGACACTGCACCATTATTCTTCTTCCTTTTTTTGACCTTTCAGGGGCAATAACGCCTTACATTTGAGTTGCAGAGATTTTATTTTGTAGATGCAGAATTAAGTAAAGCTTGAAGAGGCTAAATGTCAAACCTAATCTGACACACTAAAATCTAAGTTAAAAAAAAAATTAAATACTCTCCACAGCAGCAGGAGAAAGTCCACTTGCCTTCCATTGGCACTATATTCTGTCAGGAAAAGATCCTAACTCACTTGTTTTTTCATAGGCTAACAAAACAATCTTGAAGATATAATGCTGAATTTCATTTCAGTACCTATATTACTGGTAAGGGTGACTTCATTTTTAGATCAAGTTAAACACTGAAGCAAATGCAATTAATTATTAAAATTTAAATTAATACAAAATAATTCACTATTTACAATATAACATGGGAAAATTTTACTGGCTTATTAAAAAATAGCAACATTTAAAACAAAATTAGCAAATATACAAAATGTGGAGAATTTACTTACTTGGCAGCATGAAAAAGACTGAATAGTTGTAACAATGACAAAATTAAGGAAAAAAAGAGGCAATCGAGTTTCAAGGCCTCCTAAGTAACAGTCAACTAAATCACTGGCCAGTTGGTTCCAAAAGACAAATCCTACAAACAGGTAAAGGACAAACTGGTCAGTGCCTCCTACTGTCTCCTACAACTACATAATTCACAAAAACACTGGCACAATACCCCATAGGTTTTAAACTTTTTCTATTATACGTTAATCTGGAGTTTTACCAAAATGCAAAATTATTATAACTATAATCTGCAAGTAAAACAAACATGCTTTAATTGGTAAGTTTCAAAATACCTCAGGAAGATTTATTGTTTTAAACTACTTTATAAATCTTATTTCAAATGCCGAACAAAGACTGTATTTAAAATGTTTTTATAATAGTTTACGCATTTCAACATCTGTGCTAAGGCCTCACTCATCAGCACCACACGCCTAGAGCCCCCTCATCTCAAGTACAACTGCCAGGCAGAGCTGGCTCTGTGCAGAGATCTGAAACGTGCACCTCATGAGGAAACATCGCCACAAACGCCCCTTGGAGGAATAAAAATGCAGAATCTTTCTAATCATTTTCTAATTTAAAAGTATTTAACTTCACATGTAGCAAATTTATAACAAGAGGAAATAAATTTCTGTCAAAATCACCAAAGTGGTTTAACTCCTTTTTAAAGGCTGAAAAAGATACGCCCTGTTATTTTCATGGGCAACAGCTTCCCTCAGACAGGCATCCTTTGCTTGCTCAAACTGTTTCGCATTTTTAAAAGCAACAGCTGAAACAGAGAGAGAGAGAGAGAGAGAGAGAGAGAGGAAAAAAAAAAGACTTTCTATTTCCATTATTTTAAAAAAAACCTCAAATGAATCATTACTAAAATCTGCATTTTATAAATATCATAAAATATACTGATTTCAAATACTTAGGAAGTTCCACAAACCTGTAAAATACTTTCTTATAAAGCAATTTCCTTATAACTTTTCACATTATAAATATTTTAGAAGAATTTTCAAAAGATTTTTTTTAATTGTTGACTATTGACAATGTTCTCAGTGCTACTTCCACTCAAAACAAGTAATTCTAATAACAACTTTCCTGGTGGTCCCAAATAACAGGCATGCTCTTTAGTCATGAAGACAGCACCTTATTTCATGAGAAAAATATGCTTTCATCATAGCTCACTCAATCACTTAAATGGAAGAGTAATAAACATATTAGTTCTATAATAAACCTTCCCTTTTGGCACAATTTTTCAAAAAAAATGTCCAAATACACACACATACAAGAAAATCCCAAATCCTTCATACGTGTTTAGGTCTCTTTTAAAAAAATACCTCACTGCTCAAAGAGCTGAAGTACACTGACAACTATTTTAAAAGTGTAATCACAAGGGTAAAAGAATTAGGAAAGTCCCTAAAACATGAGTTAGCAAATGTTGGAAAACTTACCAAGGGTTGCTCACAAAGTAAAAGGCATACAGATTTAAGAAAAGCATTATTTGTTAAGTGTTATTTCTTAAAAACACTTGAAATTCTTTTCAATAAAATTCTGAAAACTAGATACTGAAACTATTCCCAACCCTGTTTTCATGTTAAAAACTGCATTTTACTGATCAAGTGTATTCTGCATAAGCCCTTCATGTTAGAGTCCTTGCATGTGGAAACCTGACAGATTTATTTCTGAAAGCAGTGCGTGGGCATACAAAATAAATCTGCTACAGTTCTCAAAGAGAGGTTTGCAAAATGCTGTGCATCCATCACAGAAGCCTCTCGCATCCGGTGTCCATGGGCCCATATGGAGCTGGAGCTTTGAATAAAGAAAAGTGCTGAACGCTAATTTCTTGGCCTTTATTTTACACAGAAAGTAAACGCTAGGCTATACCTGTTAGTTTACATGTACCTGATTTCCCTTCTTTGGTGATAAACTAAAGCTTGCCCACAAGCACTTGCCCTAGGTGGTCTCAATGTCAGGCTCACAGATGTAAGCAGGGCTATCACTAAGACGCAAAGAAAATGTGTTTGAGGAACTTCAAAACTGTACTTACATGTAAAATAACAGATGCTGAAGCCATCCTATCATTCCATAACTAAAAACACTAAATTTCTAGCAAATTCCCTTTCTATTGCATATTTTAGACCTTCTGTATTCTATGTACAGATAAAAAATTTTTAAATATATATACAGCTTAACACATCATGAACATAAGTGTATCTCAAAGTGAGGCTCATTAAAAAACACACCAGGCAAATATGATTTGCAGATCTCTTCCAATGAGGCTAAGTTACCAAAAAAACTTAGGAAACTCTTCATGCAATAATAGGAAGTATAACAGAGGAAAATGGCAAAAGTGGACACAGTGCAGGCTAAAGAACTACAGCTGGCACCACCAATCCCACCCCATCTCCGCTGTCATGAAGAACAGCACTCAACAGACCAACAGAACAGGAAAAACTCAAGGGCTTGGGCAGTCTTTCTGTTCCGGTCTGGTTTTTAACCAGTAAAGCCTTATAGGAAGCACTAAGCAAGCACATGCTGAAATGAAGCTACTGGACACTGCGGCGGCAGGTGCCAGGCACAATACCTGCTTTTCCATATTCAGAAGCCGCGCTGTCATAGTCTGGCTTCCACTTTAAAAAACCAGTTTTCAGGCTAGAATGAAAGAAAAACATTAAACAGAAGTTAACAACTATGTCTGTAGGCCAGAACTCTGCTTGTAACAACCTTGCACATCACTGACAAGAACAACAACAGAGGGAGGCCACCAGGCACACACCCTCTGTCTTGCTCACCTCAGTCCAGACTTACCACAACAAACACCCACCTCTCTACCTCCCACCGTCGCTGGCATGGCTTGCCTCATTTTGAAATGTCTACGTAACACTCAAATAGAGCAGGGTTTCTTAATGCATGGTCCCCAGTCCAGGAACATCAGCATTACCTTAAAACTTGCTAAAAACACAAATTATTGATCTCATCCCAGATCCAAGGAACCAGAAACTCAGGGTGCAGGCAGCAATCCATGGTTTAACAAGTTGCAAGGTTCCTTAATGACTGAACCTGAAGCAGTGTATCAACAGCATGGTATCCTTGGCAGCTGATAAGCCAGCATGGAGTACATATAAATCAAGCATGTGCCATACAAGGGCACAAAAACACCCCCAGGGAGACTGCAGAGGAAGACAGACAAAGGGCTAAGCACATTCAGAGGAACAACAGAGAGTTAGCCGAAAGTCTGAAAAGCAGCTGTCAACAAAGAAGAACTAGAGAAAGCAGGACATCATGACAACCAAGAGACATGGCCTTCCATGTTGGTAACTGGCTTTAGAGGTCAAATCAAAGAACAATCAATTTTGAGTTCTTGCGTTTTTGCAATGTTTTTATTTTAAAATAGTTTCAGACTTACATTTTAAACTAACTCAGTGCTGTCACACTGGGGTGTGCTTAACTGCTGAACAGCATCTCAAATTCTAAATTTCAATTAGTGAAACCTTACACGTAACACTGCTAGCTTCATATGATTAGGGGAGTAAAATAACCAAAAGGAAAGTCCTAAGCCCCTCAGAAGTACAGCCTTCATTTAGTGACAGCTGCACAAAAGGCCCAAAGAATCTAAGTTTTAAGTAACATTTATTTGCCTGATACTTATTTAACATACTTAAAGTGTATTTATCTATATACTGTAACAGATAAAAATTCATAAGCAATTTTCCAAGCTTACAAATAATTTAATTACTCAGAAAAATAAAATCCTTAAATTGCATGATGTCTACTCTAATCCACAAAATTGAGGAAATAGGGAATAAAGCAAAATTCCAACCTTCCATCTGTACCCCAAAGCACTCATTACCTTTTGTATTAATTTAAGTCCCACCACAACAAGATACATTCAACTGTCTAATATGCATAGAAAGTACTGAAGACCATCTGAGTACCACTAATGAGTACCACTAATTAGAAAAAAAAGGCCCTATAGTTAATTTAGGTTTGCCAGTTAATCTGTTATAATTAGATAGGTACTAATACTAATCTAACCGGGTCCACTGGTTATCCCATGCCTAGAAAAGCTACAGTTCAGGGCCATTCTTCAGGATGGTCCCAACTGTACTCTTCCGTTCCATCCCCTGGCACTGCAACTATACAACATGTGGTGTTTCCCGGACATGTCTTCAGGCCCGTGCACACTGCATCCTGTGCACACGATCACTCTCACAGGATTGTCTCTCCATCTAAAGAATTTCCTACTTTCCAAGGCTTGCTCAGAAATCATCTCCGTGGAAGCTCCCTGAATAAATACGTTTCTCCCTGTTCCCAAAGCACGGCTCACGCAGGTCTTGACCCCCGAGGAGCGTGCGGCAGACAAGGGTTCACTAGGGCGGCTTCAAGGTTAACCTGCAGTCCCCTCCGAAACCTAAGGGGCTGTCAGAGCAAGGGCTCCCGACAGGAGGGCGCTGTCCTCCAAGGGATACGGTCCGCTGCCGCAGCGGGGGAGAGGCGGGAGGTGCAGATGAGGGATGCCAGGCAGGCGGGGGGCGGGCCCCGGGGGGCGAGGGGCGAGGCGGGGAGGGCCGGCCCCTCCCACCGGGACCGACAGGCCCCCTCCCACCCGGACCCGGACCCGGACCCCGACCCCAAACGCGGAGGGCGGCTCCCTCCCGCCCAGAAGGACCAGCCCCCTCCCACCCGGACCCCGACCCCGAACGCGGAGGGCGGCCCCTCCCTCCGGCTGAGGCTCCGCAGGAGCCCGGGCGGCGCCTCCCGGGCCGCAGGGCGGGGCGCGCGGGCCCGCGGGAGGGCCACTCACTACTTCTCCGCCTTGGCCAGGTGCTCCAGCCCCTCGTTTATCTTCTGAGCCGCCATCTCCACAGCGCAGCGCCCCGACATCCACAGCGACGCCGCCGCTTCCGGAGCGCACGAGCCGCGGGGGCCGCCGGGACGGCGCACAGCCGCGCTACGGAGGGCCGCGGGGCTCAAGCCTCCGCCGCGAAGGCGTCGCCGCGCAGGCGCACCGGGCACGCCTGGCCCTGTGCGCCCTCCTCCCGGGCTTCCGGGCGGCTGGTACGGCCGGCAGGCTCCGGGGCTCAGGGAGCCTGGTTTCCGTGCCTGTGGAAACGCCGCGGTCCCCCAGGCCTGCAGTTGCAGCCCGCCTAGAGCAGCACGGGCTCTTTCGTCGGCTCGCCCGCCAGCGCCGATTATGCGTCAGCCAGTGAGAAGAAGGGGCTGCCCTGCCGCCGCGCAGCAGTCAGGGAGCGTTTCAGATGGGGGGCCTGGGTCCCTTGCAGCGCTCGGGCAGGGACGGTGGTGTCCTGAGCAAGCTGGCCATTCACACGTGGAGAGCAGCCCCGCTGGGGTCCGTCCACCTGCAGACGCTACCTGACACGTCAGAGGCAGGGCTCTCCGAAGCGTGGGTCACCTGGCGGTCACAGCCACGAACCAGGTGTTTACTCCAATCTTAATTTCTAGTATCCGCAACGCTCAAGTCACACCTCACACTTGACACGACTGTACAGGCTGAGAAGGGGTTAAGGCGACCGCGTGGGGTTAGGAGGCTGAGCCACCGAGAGGCAGGCGGAGCGCAGGTGTGGATCAGAGTCCCTGCAGGTGCCAGGTCAGATCAGGAACCAGCCGAAGGCTTCAGGGCGCTGAGCTGCCAAAGCCCAGGATGTGTTCTAGGCCAGGTTCCTGACTGCGGCTTCAGAGTGTCAGCTTGGAGGGGCCATACGTGGTGGTCACGGCCAGGAGAAACTGTCTTCTGAAGCCCGAGGAGAGATTTGGGAGTTTGTTGCTGTGGCAGTTTTCCTGGGCAAGGCTCATTACAAGGAGTGGCCAGGTGACAGGGTCAAGGTGCCGCTGTGCCCAGTCTCCGGGTGCCTCTCCTTTTGTGGGTCTCGACTGAGGGCGAGCATCATTTGGTGGTCTGGTGTCTTTGACAAGCTTGTGGATCTGGTTTTTCCAATTGAGTTTGATGCCCCATGCATGCCCCTGTGTGCTCCTGACTGATGGTCAGTTCACAGGTGGTCATTCTTACTAGCATGATTGAGTTACTAATCAGTTTTTGTGTTATGATTATGCCAGGCAGATGGAGGTTGTTCACTTGTACAGACAAGGTGTGGAGTCATTCCACCTCAGCACTTGAACTCAAAATGGAGCAGCTTACGGCAAACTACAGCTTTACAAAATGAAGTAGCAGAGATCTAGGCACAGCCTGGAAACTGCTGTTCTGTCCAGCCTGGAGTGACTCAGACGGCGCGGCCTGCTCTCCATGAACAGCTGGCAGCACAGTTGGCGCTGTTCCTGATCAATGGTGATTTTGACACCCACATAGATGTGTCCCAGGATGCCTACGCAGTCTGTTTCCCAGCTCTAGGGACCCTTTCTAACACCTGACTCATTGCTGCCCTAGTTTGGATCCATGTCCCCAAAGGCCCTTGTGTTGAAGGCTTCGTCCCCAGGCTGTGGCACGTTTGGAAGATGGTGAACCTTTGCAGGTGGGGCCCAGTGGATGAAGTTAGGTCACTGGGGACATGCCCTTCGTATGGAGCCCTGGATGGCCTCTTCCCTCTCTTTCTCTTCCTGGCCACCATGAGGTGAGCAGCTTCCTCTGCCACATGGTCCCACCATGATGTTCTGCCTCACCATAGGCCCCAGAATAATAGGGCCGAGCAACCAAGGCCTGAGCACTCTGAACCCAGGAGCCCAGATCAGCCCTTCTCCTAAGGTCTCCCTGCTCTACTGAAGCAACTCACTTCATGACCTCCAGTCATCCCACATCACCCTCCTCGGGCCAGCAGCTCCTACCCTGCCAAGGCCCTTCAGCCTTTCTCTAGCCTTGGCTCCGCCCCCTCCTCTTCCACATAAGCTGGGCACCATCACCTTAGCTGCTCTTTTGCACAGACTCTTCGGCTATGGCTCTCGCTTCCTCCTTCCTCCTAGCCTGGAGCAAACCGCCTCCTCTGGATCTGCTCTGGAGCAAGCGAAGGTGGCTGGAGAAAACCAAACCTGCACACTGATGATCATGGATATCCAGCAGCCTTCAGGGCTGCTCCCGTCCCTGGGCAAACTGTTCGCCCACTCCCCAGGGCAGCTGTCCATCCCTCTGCCTGCCAGCTCTCACTTGTGTTTTTTTTTTTTTTTTTTTTTGGTATCAGGGATTGAACTCAGGAGCACTCGACCACTGAGCCACATCCCCAGCCCTATTTTGTGTTTTATGTAGAGACAGGGTCTCACTGAGTTGCTTAGCGCCTCGTGGTTGCTGAGGCTGGCTTTGAACTCGTGATTCTCCTGTCTCAGTCTCCCTAAGTGCTGGGATTACAGGCGTGCACCACTGCCACATGGTCCCATCGGCTCTCACTTCTTTTTTAATGGAAAATAATAATCAGAAGAGTGCGTCCCTCTGGCCTCCCCTCTGTCCACTGGGCTACCTGGACCTAGGACAGGTGTTCTCCTTTCCTCTGGTGACGTGGCAAACTGGCCTGGCGCTTCTCTCTGTCCCCACTTGCTGATTTGGTCTGAAGAGCATGACACAGACTGACTTCGGGCCTCATCTGGAGTGGGAATGGCTTCTTCGTGCTGTTAGTGAGACAGGGAGGCTGCGGCCCTGCCGGCTGCGTCTGCCATCTAGCCTTCTGACATCCTCTCTTGGTATGCGATGTCCTCGCGAAAGCCCTCCGTGATGCCTTTTCTTCTCTTGAGTAAGAAGATAACATGTTGGAAATCTGAGACAGGGATGCTGGCCCCAGGAGGACGGGCTCCTTCTATGTGACAAGGAGGCCCGGGGCCTGTGGAGCACCTGTGAGACTCCTGTGGTCAGTCGCTCGGAAGGAGGCAGAACCTGCTGTGCGGCGGACAGGCCCCTCAGCCAAGCTGCGGTGCTGAGCCAAGACAGGCCCGAAGCAACAGAGCTGCCCGACCCCTGGCCCTACACCTCCCTAACTGGGGCTCAAAATAAGTCTTTCCTCTTTTTAGATTGATTACCTTGGGCATTTTGTTGTAGGAAGTGGCTAGCACATATGGTTTCAATGTGTCCCTTAAAAGTTCCCATATTGGAAACCTAATCCCATAGGCACACATTGATGGTACTTGGAGGTGGGGCCTCTGGGAGCTCAGCAGGAGTAGATGAAGTTATCAGAGCATGGGTAGTTGTTTGTTTGTTTGTTTGTTTTGGTACCAAGAATTGAACCCAGGGTTGCTCAACCGCTGAGCTACATCCTCAGCCCTATGTTGTGTTTTATGGAGAGACAAGGTCTCACCGAGTTGCTTCGCGCCTCGCCCTTGCTGAGGCTGGCTTTGAACCCACGATCCTCCTGCCTCAGCCTCCCCAGCTGCTGGGATCGCAGGCATGTGCCACTGCCCCCAGCAGCATAGTTCTTCATGAGAAGAGGGCACTTGCTGTCTCTCAGGGGCTGCCCTTCACCACTGGATGATGCAGCGAGGGGCCTCACCAGTGCCTGCAGGTGGAGCGTCACCCTCTTAGACATCCCAGCCTCTAGAGCCATGAGCCAAATAACTTCTACTCTATAAATTACTCCATCCTCTTGTATTTTGTTGTGATGTGCTCGTGTGACATGAGACTTACCAGCCACCCAGCACCTTCTTCCCGATGGCGAAACCATGAGAGCCCTCCAGTGGCCTCCTTCACTGGTCCATCACTGAATCATGACTCACTGAGCATTGGTCAGCACAAGACCCTGGCCCTGTGCACCAGGGACACAGTGCCTGCCCACAGGGAGCGTGTGATCTCGGAGGAAGGAAGGGAGGGAGGAGGCAGGGGGAAAGGGAGAGAGCCCCTTGGCATTGGGTGCTCCGTGCTCCAGATGTTTGACCAGGGAGGCTGTTAACTCCGTGCTCACTTGTGTTCACCATTTAGGGGACAAGAAGAATCAGGACACTACAAGGGGTGACACAAATGCCACCACAGTCGTCCTTTCCCTTCTCCGTCTACAGTGAGACTGAGGTGGGAACAGAGCTTGGGATTTCAACTGAGGAGCCAGCTTGGATGCGCTGTGGTGGGAAGCTGGACGGAGTGAGCTGGCCGCAGGGATGGGTGACCCGCGGATGCAGACCTTGGTGTCACAGTTTCTACTACTGAAACCTCAGGGAACAGTGTCTCTGGGCTGGGCAGGCAGCTCAGTGGTGAGTGCCTGCCTACCATGCCCAGCACCCTGGTTCCACCCCCAGCACTGCCAATTAAAAACAAAGAAAAAAAAAGGGAAAGAAAAACGTTGTCTGTGCCTTCAACCGTCTCCTGAGCCTCTCCAGACACTTCCACGCTCTCTCCTGCCCACGCCTGCCCACCTGAGCTAATCCGTCCTGCAGTTCTGAGACCCCTTGCCTTCATCTGTCCTCAGTGAAAACATGCTTCCCTGGGTCTGGAGGCGGCTAACGTGGTCCCCAGGGAGCTGAAGACAGCCCTGCTGGACCCCTAGTCTGACGGTGGAGAGTCCCGGCTTCCCCGCTCCTACAAACACGCTGCCCTTGCTGGGCGGTCTGCTGCGGGCAGCAAAGCCCAGGGCCTGCCTTCCTGGGAGGAGCCCCGCGTGCATTGAGTAAGGGTCTTGGTGGCTGCCTGGAGAGGCGGCTGGGTTGGTCCCCTGAACTCGACTACGTCAACCCACAGGTCCCAGGTGGGAGGCAGTGGCTCTCTGTCCGTGGCGTTCGTGTGTTTAATTGCGGGTGTCTTCACAGGGTGCCTTGACCTCGCTCCTGCCCTCCAGGGTACTGCACCTTGCTCAGTGGCTACCCTTCTGCGACCTGGCCATGGGTCATGACACCGTCTCTCTGGGAAAACACATTGGTGGTCATTTAACAGGTCCCTCCTCTTGGGATGGGATCTGAGAGAGTGGCTCTAGGCTCCGTCGGCTGAGGACTAAGAGAAGCCACTGCAGCTGTGTTTTTGTAAATAACAACAAACACATTGATAAAGCGTTAGCGGATCCTTGATCTGGGAAGTCCCTGGGTCTCTGCGAGGTGAAGCTGGAGATTCCTACCTCCAGACCCACTGCCCACGGCTGCTCGGCCTCCATGTGGAAGCTGGAAACCTCAGACACACCCGGTCCAAGCCTGCTGCCCTGTCTCACCTCCGTGGGTGCTGGCAGGCCACCCTCCTGTCCTCTTGCTCTGGAAGGCCCACCACTTCTCCCTCCCCCTGCCAGCAGGGGGCTGTCACCTGCCTGCCCTGTCCTCACAGGTCATGCAGCACCGCAGCCACGGGCCCTTTCCACACACACGGGTCACTCTCACGAGCCCTGCTTTGCCCTTGCCATGGCCCTGTCCTCTCCTGCCCTGGCCACACTGGCCCTGCTGTTTCTCAAACATGCCCTTGGTCCTGGAGTGCCTTGCACAGCAGCTTCACACTCCTGGCTGCTTGAGTCTGCCTTCAGAGCCCAGCTTCCTGGGGCTGACGTGCTGACCCCGCTGCCCTGCGGGTCTCCACCCTCTGCCCGGTGCCCCAGAGGACCTGGCAGCTTCTCCCGTGAGCTCGTCTGTGTTGCAGTGGCCCCTGTCTCCTGGCTGGGCCGCAGCTCCAGCACAGCTGTCCCTGTCTGCTTCCTTAGCTGGTGTCCAGGGTGAGGCCTTGAGTGGGTCAGCACAGTGACCAGTGTCGGGGAGACCGTGCCTGGCCTGCGCGTGCCGGCGTTCTCCACCCCACTGAGGACCTGCGTTTCTGGCCAGGCCTGCCGGCAGCCAGCCTCCACCTCCACAGAGTGAGACTGCGGAGGAGCAGCCTGCACCCTCTTCATCTTCCGGTCTCCGTGGCTGGCCAGGTGGAGCTGCGGCAGAGCCAGCCACGATGGCCTGGAGCCCAGCAGGAGAGAAGAGGCCGGAGGCCCCGAGTTCGCATCCCCAGCCTGGCGGGCCCTTCTTGGAGGCCACCTCCTGGACTTGAGGCCGTCAGGACCATTCTCCAGGCTTCTTTCAGTGTCTTCTGCTCCAACCTTTCGAGAAACATCATTGATAACTTTATTTTCAGATGCATTTCAAAACCAGAGCAAGAGCCTGAGTGTGTGAGCAAGACCAGCCAGGCCCGCCACACGCCCCTCAGCAGAGGACAGCGTGGGCCTGCCTGGCCCGAGCCCAGGGTAGCTCCCACACAGCCTGGCATGGCCCGTGGTCCTGGAGAGGAGCCCCCCAGAGCTTCCTCCAGGCACCTGAGGACCGGCTGGCCCAGGCGGCGGTCAGAAGCACTGTTACGGTCCCATTGCACAAATGAGGAGAAGAGGCTCAGCGAAGCCGAGTAGCCGGCCACCACCAGCCAGCCAGGGCGTGGGAGGGTGAGCACGCGGAGGCCTGCACTCGCCACTGTGCCGGCCACAGCCACCTCTTCAGGGTAGGGGCATTTCGACCCAGTTGTGTCGATCAGCTAGGAATCTCCCAAACGCGTCTGAAGAAAACAGCAGCCGGCTGGATGACCTGCGCCTCCGCGGCCCTCGCCCGCCTGCAGTTCTCCTCGGCGACGCGCGGTGGCGCCACTGCGCGCCCGTGAGGGCCACAGGCCCCGGGGCAAAGGGGCCGCAGCCACCGCGGGTCCGAGGCGTCCCCGGGCCTCGCTCCTTCCGGGGCTTCCACGCTGGGCAGGGCGAGGCCTCCAGAGCGGTCCATCCACAGACCTCTCCCTCCCCTCTAAGGAATAGACTGTTTTGATGAATATTCTTTTTTTGAAAAGGAAGATAGAGAAGGTGCTTTGTTAACCATCTTGAATCCAAGAGAAACCGTGCCCCTGAGCTGGCTGCAGGGTCCTTCCGTATATTTCATTATATATGCAAGATAACCTAGTTCTTGCTGTGCGGCTGGCGCACACCTGTAGTCCCCCCAAGGCTGAGGCAGGAGGATTGAAAGTTTGAGGCCAGCCTTACTAACTTAGGGACACCCTGTTTCAAAGTAAAATAAAAAGGGCTGGGGATGTAGGTCAGTGGTCCCGAGCCCCTGGGTTGAATCCCCAGTGCCTCCCACCGAAAAAAACAAACCCTAGTTGTGTGGCAAACATTCTCTGTGAAAACAGGTCCCACAGACCCGCCCGTGAGGAGGACTTTAGCCTTAATTGTAACCATCCCTTTTCTTCAAGAAGATATTCATGGGGTTGCCTTTTGTGCGAATGTAAATTATGCAAAGTTGAAATGAACACAACATAAACTATCACTCATGCTCAAGTTCATTAGTGACATTTTAAAAATAACATCTATCTTCCAAATTAAAAATTCCTCAAGAACCGCAGGCTTTGAAGCCGTCAGGAGCACAGAGCTGTGAACTGTGTTGACACCATTCACCGAGACTTGCACAGTGGCTTCTCTGTGCCAGGCGCCCCAGGCCCTGGCGTAAATCGGGAACACCCAGCCAATCCCAGAATGCTCTGGAGTTTCCCTCCTGCTGGTGGAGGGTGTGAGGTGGGGGCAGGAGACAGGTGAGGCAGTGTGCAGAGGGCTGGGGGTGCCAGGGGATGGGCGCCCCAGGAAAGAGCAGGAAGGGGGATGCCACCGCACATGGAGGGCAAGCCGTCCTCTTCCTGCTGGCACCCAGCAAAGGTCTGAAGGAGGAAGGTGAAGCCAAGCGCTCCCTGGCCCATCTCAGGGAGGCCAGGGAGGCCTCGGGACATAGGGAGCTGTGGGCCACTCAGCAACTGAACCAATGCTACTTCCTTGGTCAAGATTGGCCTCAAAGCCGGCAGCCCGTGGATTCCATGTGGAAATCTTCCAGAACACATCTCTGGCAACTTCCCACCACGTGCATAATGAGAATCCACACAGGTTAATGAGGAAGCCAAACAGCCACTCTTGGTCTATGCAGAGAGGAATTTGCAAAGCCACCAAACACACCAGGGTTGCAAATGCAGCCACAGGGTCCTTTTCTTGAGGATCCTTGGGTACCTGAGCAAATAGAGACCCTGTGCAGCAGAGATATAAAAGGGCACCTGGGGGCCGTGTGCTGGTTTCAGAGGGTCGGTGACCACAGTGACCAAGGGACCACAGATGAGGCAGGTGACCAGGGCAGCCCTCACCACACTCCACCCCATCTTCCCGCTGGGGGGCGCACTTGGCCCACAGTTAGGGCTGGAGGACTTCGCCTTTGGAATCGCAGCCCAGGAAGGAGATGGAAGTCACCACAAATGAAAGGAAAACTTTCAGATCTGAAGAAAAGAAAAAAAAGAAAAACCCTCTTCTGCCCAGCCCTCAACAAAACCAGAGATGAAAGAAGACAGTTTTAGCCTGGCAAACAAGAAAATAAACAAGTGCTTGAAATGGAGACGTTTTGCAAAGGGGTTCTCCTCCCTGAAAAACAAAATAACTAAAATAGCAGCTTGTGTATTTATTTACACATCCTTCTCAAGAGGAAATCTAATAATAACGAAGGGCTCCCATTGGAACCCAGCGAATTTCACAATGTAAATATATTTGTGTCCTCTGGGGAAAGAAGCCAGGTAGTGAGTTTGCATTTAGATTCATGATTGGATTCACTTGCTTCCCCTCCCCCTTTTTTTCTATCTTGAACAATCTCTCGAACTAAAGAGAAGTTTTAGATTCTACGTGTGTGCGTTGATTGGAGCAGGGCTCTTCAGCTATTGATATAGAACATAGAAAGTGAAATGATCTGCCGTGCTCTGTCCTGACCTGTCAGAAGAAAACTGTGCTCCTCAACAAGCTGCTTCTTAGGCCCGTGTCCACGTCCTGGGAGCCAGGCTGTATCCTGGAGAGAGAATGTTTAGAACCCGTCACACTTTGGCCCCTCAGCTGTGCTGGTTGTAATAGTCATCGTGTCGGTTCTCTGACCTGCAGTTTCCTCCTCCAGGAAGCAGGAGTGATAATCTGGTAGATTAAACATGGCGGCTGCTACCGTCTGAATCTGGGATGGCCCCAGCCATGGTGCTACCGGGAGGCAGTGGAGGCTTCAGGAGGCAGGGCCTCATGGGGAAGAGAGGCCATTGGGAGGGTGCCTTGAAGGGGTTAGTGGGACTCCAGCCCCTTCCTCAGTCACTCCTGCTTTCTGGCCAGGATGCAGTGACGGGCTCCCACCCTAATGCCCCGCTTTGCCAAAGAAATGGGGCCAATGGGCCACGTACGGAAACCTCTGGAACCATGAGCCACAAGTAAACCTTTCCTTCTTATAAGCTGGCCATGTTGGGCCATAGTAACATGGCCCTGCCTCCAACCCTCCTCCTCCTGGGAGGTGGGACCCACGTCTGTTCCTCTTGGACCTGGGTGGATCCTGTGACTGTTTTCACCAACAGAAACTGGAGGAAGTGACGCTGGGCCATCCGCAGGGTCCCAGTATTGGCACGCAGGCAGCTCCTGCTTCTCCTCTGGACACAGAACGCACACCCTGAGCCTGAACGTGTGTGCCATGGTGGGGAGCCTCACCCGAGAGGCGGAAGGTGGTGGGGAGAAGGATGCCCAGCACCCACTGCTCCGGCCTGGCCAGGCCCCGGTCCCGGCAGCTGGGGGCTCTCTGGCCCTATCTGAATTCCCCATCCTCACTGTGACAAACAGCTGCTTGAAACCACTGGGCGTGGGCCGGACAGTGCTGCAGGCTCACTGTGGGCCCACCGAGGGGCTGCTGTCAGCTTTGCACACGACGCCTCCCAGGCACCAGCCCAGAGCTGCCCAGTGAGGCTCGGAGTGGGAGCCGTCGTTACTGCATGCAGTGTTTACTGTTTTCTGGCAAGAGAGATTGTTAGAAACGTGGGCACAGAATCTCCCCCGAGCTCACGGAGGCACTAAAGTCCTCACAGCTGACTTTCTGGGAGTCCAGGGGCTCCAGAGTCACAAATCCTGCCCAGCCCCAGCAAGTCAGGTACAGGAGAGCCTCTCGGTTGGCAGCTGCGGTCAGGGCTACTAACCCGCTGCTCTCAGGAACGACGTGCCTCCCAGGCGCTCCAGGGACACCGCAGAGCTGACAGGGCAGCGCCTGCTGGATCTGGCCTTGCTCTCTCCTGTAGATCTCCCCAGGCAGCCGCACAGTTGGGCTTGGCGAGGGCTCAGTGGCCGGGAGAGCTCAAATGCAGCTGTTGACACCAGGCTGCGCCAGAGGGCAAGCTCGCCAGGCCCCAGAACCTCACGCCCCCTCCCACGGCCCCTGCGTAGCCTTATCTTCTGGGTGAAGGAATGTTGGGGACACTTTTAATGATGACATTCTTGGGCCTCTTGAATCACAGGTAACCTCAGGAATAGTCTCAGTGTCGTGGACTTGCAGAACTCAGACTCCTGAGACAGAGAGTGTGCTGGCGCCTGCATCTCTGTGGTGTGGGTCCACGGCCCCCCACAGTCCCTCCCAGCCTGATGGCTAACCTACTTTGACCTCCCAGCCTCTACCCATCCACTATTCCACTGCAGCACGAGCTTGTGAAGGGACACATGTCCCCGTGTGGCTATGCCCTCCTGTTGATCACTCCTGTCGGAGAGAGGACCATGTCACAGTGGCTCGGGGCTGGGGACCCAGCTGGTTATCTGCCTGCCTCCTGCCCTGCTGGCCCGAATGATGGTTCAGGGATGTGCTGGGGAGGTGCAGGGATGGAGGGGACACAGCACAGGCGATGGCCACAGACAGGGGCAGTCTGAGGGCGGGCGGGATTCACCCGAGCACTTCTGCCTATCTGCCACAGGGTCCCTCCTGGGACTCAGCACCAGGCAGGACTGGACGCCCACTTCCCTGTTGGTCCTTTGGAGCTGTTTGAGAAAGGAAAACAGGAAAAGCTGAAGACAAAATGTGGAGAGGGACAGACATCCAGCTGGGACTCGCAGGTCCCGGCAGTGCTGGGCCAGATCCCGACCACTATGCCAATGCTACCTGTAGGCTCTGTCCCTGGGGACACCTTGGCCTGGGGGTTCCCAGGGGGCCACAGTGACCCCCCCAACTCCCACTCAGGAACCAGGCTTCCCTGGTGGCCTCTGCTCCCTGCCGGGCCTCTCCTGTGCCAGCTGGCCTGTGGGTCCTCAGCTCCTCCTCTGGTCACATCATTCCCACAGCCACCCCCCACCGGGGTGTGCGGGCCGCAGCCCACCTCCCTTCTCCTCATGGGCCTCGTCTCTAGAGGGTCTTGTTGCCCTTGGTTGGTTTCCTGCCAGCTGCCACGCTTAGTTCTCAGGATAGAATTGGCAGGGGAGCTCCTGGTAGGCTCTGTGTGTGACCTGGGGCCGCACAGGCATGGTATGAGGACATGGTGCTCGTGGAAGGTTCTAGAAGCAGCGTGGCTCAGGCTCACTCCTCACCTGCAGGGATTCCCAGGCTCCTGGAGATGAGCAGACCCTGCCTCCTGGTGCTGTGTGAGGCCCGGGAGCAGCACACCCTGTCTTCTCCGGCTTCTGTCCTGAGCGGGCGCCAAGCCAAGGTGCTTGTGACTTCAGTCTTATGATTCTGGCTTTGGAGTCCAAGGCTCATCTGTAATTTAGATGAGCAGCAACCAAGCTGACTTCCAGTTTGCCTAGAGAGTATGTCTCTGGTATTCCAGGAAGGCTTTTAAGACAACCCTCTTCTATGTCTTCGTCATTAGGGACAGTGGCAGGTCGGGGCCCTGTCTAGACTGTCCTCGCTGTTCGAGGCTGGGTGGGGCGTCGCCTGTAGGTGTCCTCCTCCCAGAGGCCTGTCTGCAAGAGGCCCCAGGACAGGTCTGTCTGCCTGTGGTGCTCGTGGTGCTGGGCCCGTGGCGGCCTGTCCTCGGCGGCCTTGCTCTTGGCGCGTGCTGCTGTGACAGTGGAGCAGAATTTCCCCAGAGGGTTTCCCTCTTCTGCCCCAGTCAAGAATTCCCTTTCCAGCTCGTAGGCAAATATGGGATTGGTTCTGTTTCTTCCTTTTGGCACAGAGGAGAATTTACAATGAACTTTGCTTCTGACAATAGTTTCAGATCAAAAATTAAACTAACATTCATATTAGGGTAGCAGTTTATGTTTTCACAGAATGGAATATTCTGAACTGACTCACAATGTGGTTTTTGAAGCTAAAGCTCTGCTAATTTTATTGCCAGAGCAGAGCCCTGATGAAATCTGTTTGTGCACTGGTCAGATTTTGTAATATTTTGGAACTCTGGATTCTGTCCCCAGCAGTTTTGAGGAAGCTGGGCTTGCAGGCTCGGGGGGACGGAGGGCCATCTGTGTTCACTTGCTCACGTGGAACACTTAGTCCAAAGCCTTCCATGTGGCAGGGGCGGGACCCACAAGGACACCAGCAAGGGTCCCTGGCTTTTTAACGAGACATACAATAAATGACACTTTCTAGAATTACCAGTATGAAGAGCCGCTGCCAACGAGGCCAGCCCACCAGAGGATGCGTTGTGGTGCCTGGGAAGGAGGGACAGGAGCAGGGTCCCCAGCGCTCAGGCCAGGCCAGCCAGGCGGGGTTCTGAGGAGAGGCGCCCAGCTTGGTGACGCACTCTGGAGAGGGGCCCTGGCTCAGATGCGCCTACAGTGGAAGCGGATGTGAGTCTGTGAGCCACCAGCACAGAGCTCTCCAAACCAGATGCTCAGGCTGTCCACTGAACAAGGGCATCTTTGCCAAGGTCACAGGGGCATCTCCAATCTTGAAAAGGTGGCAAGAGGCTGAAGATTAATAACAAAAACAAAGAGGAAAGATGCATTTAGGCAACTGGCGCTTTTCACCTATGGAGTCCACTTTTTCCCATGGTTCATTCTTGATGATGGTTATTTACGTGTGCCTATTGTGCTTGTCTGAAGACGACTGAGAAAACCTCCTTATTTGAGAAGAAGACAGAGGAGGACGGGAGACGCTTAGGAGTTAAAGCGTGTGTTTGCGCTGACTTGCATCGTGAGCAATTCCAGGGATGGCGAAAACGCCTCTTCAAGTTACAGTGAAGGGGAGGGGAGGGGCAAGTTGGGGACCAGTGCTGGCCGTGGGGGTGGCAGCTGCTGCAGATGACCCCAGACAAGCTCATGAACTCCCACACACGCAGACACAAACAGACACGCACACACAGCCCTCCTGGGGAGAGCAGGGGATCGCCCAGAGGTGACGCTGGCCTGGGTGAAGGACGTGGGACCGTCCCTCTGTGAGAAGTTAAAGGGGGTTAGAGGAGGACAGTGCACCTCGAGATTCAGTACAGGGGCTCCCGGCTGGACCGCTGTCACCCTGGGCAGCACAGGGGAAGGACCTGACAGAGAGAGAGAGGTCCATCCTGCGTGTTCCGACATGGCCGCACAGGCTGAGGTCCTGACTGAAGCCACCCTGTATGGTCCATGGTCCTGGTTGGGGTTGGCTGGCTGGGTAGGAGGAGCCCTGGAAGAAAGGGCTCTCCATGCCTGACCACTCTGCGAGGCGGGTAACTTCACCTCAGTGCAGAAGGAGACCCAAGAGGTGGCTGCACCCAGATGCCTCTGGGAGAGGACAGTAAGGTCAAGACCTGTGGCTCCCCCTCCAACCATCACATAAAAGTCCATTTGAGAACATCTTTGCTTATGTTTTAAAAAGCAAGGTCCCTTTCATGTGGAGATGGCACGGTAATTGATGTTGTTATAAAGAAGTACAGCAATTTAGAGTTTCAAACTTGAATAGGCCTAACAGAAACCATCCCAAAACTGTTCGGCAGAACACACTCTCGCAGACTGCATCCTCTGGGCATTTACTGACACCTAATAACAGCGTGCCACGGTCCGGGGAACACTCTGGGGAGAGTAATTAAAAGCCTTTGATGGGCACAAGGCCTCCCGTGAACGACGTGTTCCCCAGGAGACACCACCTCCGTCTGCCTTTCATTAGCAAATAGTAACATCTCACTTTTATGGGAAGTTGCTTCAGTTGATGTTCTTAATTAGGTTTAACTCAAGGATAAAAGTCCAAAGCCCTGAAAAGCACCTCTGGGCTGGATAGTCACTTCACATAAAAGCCATATGCATCAAAGGTGCAAGTCACAGAGAGAATTATGTCTTCTGGAGATCCTGGGACCAGCAAAGACTCACCTCGGATGTGTCCAGGGTTGTACATTTAACCACAAGCCTCTGCGCTTGGGCTGAGTGTAGGGCAGACCCAGGGTATGTTACCCAGGTATCCTGTTCCATCTTCCAAAACATGCACAAAACTGCCCAGGGTCAGTAGGTAGCCTGAGAAGGTCATCTGTACTCCCAGCAGAAAATGAGGGTGTCATGCTGGGAACAGACAGTGGATTCTCCCTCTAGGAATAAGTTCCCCAAAGGAGAAACTTCTCTGCTGTCAGGAACATTTGCGCTTTTTCCTGAGCAATTAGCATGCTCGAATCACATGAAATTTTCAGTCATGTTACCCCTTAAGCTTCTAGAAAGCCTGGCATTAAATACGACTCACCTCTTGCTGGGGTTTCATGCTTGGCAGCACACCCTGGGCGTCCCAAGGCCACGTGGGGTTTTTCCTAGTTTGGGAGCCCCACATTTTGGTCATCCAGATGTACTCAGCTATTTTTATATACTATGTGGTCTTGCTGAGTTGTAGGTGTTTCCATAAACTGTCTTGAATCATTTTGGGGATAAAGTGTCATATGAATAAGTAAATAAAGAAAAGCTGATTGCAAATTTTAAAAACTCAAGCAATTTAACCACACGCTCCAAACTAACGCAGTATGATCAAAGCCAAGAATACAGATCACCCATCTGAAAGCACGCGCAATGAGCACTAAGATAAGCAAAATTAAAACTTAGGAGTGCCCCTCACTCCAAGTACAAGTACTGCCGGGCTGCGGTGATGCCCCACCTTATGAATGTCTGGCTGCTGGAGCTCTCTGGTCCTTGACAGGAGTAAAACCCAGTGGTCCTGGCTCCAGCGACTCCCCGGACCTGCCCTAGCCTCTTGCCCTGCAGCTGAGCTAGTTCTTTCCTTGCAATTAGTTATCTTCTGTGAGCTTTGATAAGCACCGAACCTGCCAAAGGTGAAGTGTTTGAACAAGCATCTTCATGTCGTGTCTGGTATTTTGTGGATCCCGTGAGATGCACACCATCCATGCCAGACACTGGAGGCGTAGGGCAGGTGTTGCCTTTGAATAGCTTGCAAATAGACACAAGTACAAATATAAGTGATTTCTCTATGAAAAACTTTGAATCTTCTCTGATTTTTCCACTGAGGGTTTATTGAACGCTTACATTTTCACATCGTGGAGCATACAGGAGGCAACTTTAACTTCCAAGTCTCTAAGGATACCAAGACCAAAATGAAGGTTGAGACTTATTTTTTAAAGGATCACTTCCTTATTCCACCAGAATTGGTCCAGGAGAGGAGACAGTGTTGGCCCGCTTTCCATCACTACAACAAATACCTGAGCTCATCCACTTATAAAGGGAAAAGGTTGATTTTGGCTCAAAGTTTAGAGGGTTTAGCTCATTGTCAGCTGGACCTGTGGCCTGGGGCCTGTGGGAGCAGGTCATGACAAAGAGTGAGGCAGAGCCAGCCTGCTCCCCTCCCGGCTGGGAAGCAGAGAGGGAGAGGCCAGGGTCCCACTTCCCCCTGGAGGGCACGCCTCCAATGACTTGAAGCCCCCTCCAGGCCTCACCTTTTAACTTTCCACTTCCTGCCACAGCTCCACTCTGGCAAGGCCTTGTCCCACGAACCTTTGGGGACAGTCAAAGTCCACTAACCAGCAGGCAAGTAGTAGTACTGATACCATTTTTGCTGGTCCATGTGTATATATATATTTTATTCAGCATTTCAGAGAAACATTCATTTCAGAGAAACATCCAAGCTGGGGCTTGGCCAAAAGAGCCAGCCCGGAGCCGAGGTGGGGACACCCGTGTCCAAGTGGGATCAGGCAGGTGCCGAGAGCTTACCTTGCAAAGAACAGCATTAGCAGCAATGGTTATTTGAGGATTGCCAAGTGTCTAATTTATTCAGACAGACCCAGGGCTGTGGGTGGAGCAGGCTGACTCCAGCCCTGCATGAGACAGTTTCTTAGGAACGGCAAGTGTCCCCACATGAAGCAAGGTGCTTGCAGAGTTGCGAGGCCCTGGAAGTGTTCCAGCGACACTGGACATCCTCTGCCAGCCACGGCCCGTAGCACTGCCGTGGTGGGGGTACAGCTAGACGGGGTGCTAGGGTGCTGTGAGCGTGGAGTCCCGTGGCGGCCCATTTGCTGGTCGTGGACAGTGGAAGGACGTAGCCTCTCTGAGTGACCTATGCACTTGGTCACATAACAACTAGCCAGTACCAGAGCAGATACGTGAACTTCAGGAGAGTTGACTTAGGCCACACCATCTAAGCCAGACGAACCCACACACATTGTGTCTCAGCGTGACTGCGAGGAAAAGCAGTAAGGCCCGGAAATTAGCATGGAGAAAGACTCTGGGACTTGGCAGACCCCACGAGAGCGGCTGGAACGCGGTGCCCACTCCTTCGTCAAGGACGTTTTACAGGCAGTGCAGTCTTGCGTGAGAGTGGCTTCTATTTTACCGTGGGGTCTGGTTGTGAAGACACCGGTCACCCAAAGGTGCCAAAACAGTCTTCTAATTATGAAGATCCAAGTTCCCTTGCCAATAGTTGTTCCTGGGTCATTTGGGACATGATAACACAGCCTCAGTCCCTGGTGTGTTTGTGAACAATGCTGTAAAGGTCCTAAAGTTTATTACAAGAGAAGAAGACTTGCAGTCTTAAGACAGGATTAGTGAATGAACAGATTTCATTTCGAGGCAATCAAGGTTTCAGAAAAACATGGAGTAGACCCTCCTTCTGGGACCATGAGAATGCACAGACTATTTGATTAGAGGTGTAGCCAGGCTGTGGGCCTTCAGCACGGGACTGACTCTGCTTCAGGGATCTCTTCGGGACCAATGGGAAAGGTGCGGGGTCAGGTTGAAGCAGGGTAACACAGCTGGAGATAGTGGAGCACAAACCCCAACCCACCTCCCTCCGCAAAGCGATGGCCAAGGCAGAAAAAACTGCCCAGTTTACCTTTCTTCAGATCTTGGGAATCTACCGAAAAACTTATGACCATGAGGATAATTATAATATTCAAAATGTCCATTTTGCATAAGAGTTATGAGGTATGCAAAGAAACAAGAAGAGTGTCTGCAGGGGGGAAAAGACATTAAAGAAATCGTCCCTAAGGAAATCCAGGCGTTAGACTTACCAGACAAAGATTTTGAATCAACTGCCTTAAATATGCTCAAGAGCTAAGAAACCAGGAGGATGACATCTCGCCACAGAGACTATCTGCACAGAGAGGAATGGCCAGAAGGAACCAACAGAAATTCTAAAGCTGAAAGGTACGATGTGTGCTATTTAAAGGTTCACTAGAATAATTCAACAGCAGATTTGAAAAGGCAGAGGAATCAATGGACTGGAAGATCTTTCAGTTGAAATTATCCCATGTGAGAAGTGGAAAGAAAAGGGAATAAATAAATCTAACTAGAACCTACAAGGACCTCTGTGGGACGCCCAGAGCAGACCTATGTGCCACCAGAGAGTCCCTGCAGGGAGAGAAAGGGAAGGGGCAGGGAAGCGTGGAGGATGACCAGGGTTCCCTCACGAGATGGGCACCACGGCTCAGCTTCTTCTGCAGGCTCGGGGTGTCCTCCAGGGGTGAACCCCGAGAGAGCCGCAGAGACGCAACAGAGAAGCTCAAACAGAAGAGAGCGCGGCCCGCACAGAGCAGGGATGAGGGCCATCAGCGCCTCTCCCAAGTGGGAACCATGAGCCAGAGGCAGCCGAGCAACACACCGAAGATGCTGAAAGGAACAACTGTCGACCAAAAGTTATAGATCAGGAAAATCCTCCAACATGAAGGAGAAATCAAGAACCAACCCGGCAGAGGGAGCCCAGCACCAGGAGACCCATCTGCCCTGGAGGTGCTAGTGCGGCCCACAGGCAGCAGTGGAGACCCCACACAGCAGCTGGAGGCCACAGGAAGAAATGAGCAACACCGTCAAGGCACCATGCAGGTTCCCAGAACCCCAGCATCGCAGTGTTCACCCATGAGGTCTCTTCTCTGTGTGACTTAAAATGTAAATCCATAAGGCATCATTACAAATCTGTTACCAGACACCCA
Source organism: Xerus rutilus (assembly GCA_028644305.1). Classification (NCBI taxonomy): domain Eukaryota; kingdom Metazoa; phylum Chordata; class Mammalia; order Rodentia; family Sciuridae; genus Xerus; species Xerus rutilus. The sequence goes on along the minus strand of CM053412.1, from coordinate 66,617,906 downwards.
GTGTTTAAAATTCCACCAGGTAATTTTTATGATAACAACATAAAAGGGAAGCAAATGTAGAACAGGAGCAGAGTTTTGGAAGCTGTGTTGATATTAATTAAAACTAGACAATTACAATTCTAATATGTTCATTGTAAACCTCAGGATAACTGCCAAGAAAACAACTGCAAAATAGACAAAAAGGGAATTAAAAGGGTACACTAGAAAAAAATAAACAAAAAAGGCAGCAACAAAGAAATTGAGGAATAAAAAGGCATAGCATACTTGAAATAAATGTTTAAATATCAGAAGAAAGTCCTTGCTTATTAGTATTCACTTTAAATGTAAATGAATCAAACTTTCCAATTTAAATCAGAAGTTGGCATAATGGATGAAGAAATGTGCTTATTGGGCTGGGGTTATGGCGCAGTGGTAGCATGCTCGCCTAGCACACGGGAGGCACTGGGTTCGATCCTCAGCACCACATAAAAATAAAATAAAGCTATTGTGTCCACCTACAACTAAAAATAAATATTTAAAAAAAAAAAGAAATGTGCTTATTATTTTACTCTCTACAAAAGATTTCCCTTGGATACAAAGACACAAATAGGTTCAACGTGAAAGGATGGAAAAAGATATTCCAAGGAAATTCTAACACAAAGGGAGCTAGGTGTTCATGCTAATACAAATCAGGAGACAGAGGAACATCATATACTGGTGAAGCTCAATCCACACAGAAGGCATGATTGTCTTTAACAGGTGCCCATGGAACATCAAAATGTCATGCAAATATTGAGAGAACTGAGGGGAGGGATAGACAGTTCTACAACCTAAGTGGAGATTTCAACACCCCACTTACAGCAACAGCAGAACAACCACACAAAACTTCACTAAGGAGAGAACTAGAGAAGCACTGTAACCCAACTGGACCTAAGAGCACACATGGAGACCCCCCCACAAGAGAAGCAGGATGAACATTTGTTTCAAGGGTACTGCCACAGTCTTCAAGACTGTCACATATTAGGACACAACAAAGACTGAAGTCAGACCACACAAAGTATCTTCTCTGACTACAATGAACAAAGCTGGAAATCAATAACACAATGAAAACTGGGGAATTCACAAATATGTGGAAGCTGGACAACACATGCTTAAACATCAGTGTAGCAAAGATGAAATTTCAAAGGGAAATAAGAAAGTTTATTGAGACAAATGAAAACAAACACAACATATGGAAAGCAGCAAAAGCAGTGCTCAGAGGGAAATTCATAGCTGTTAATGTCTGCATTTTCAAAGGACAGACTGGGTACCATGGCACACACCTGTAATCCTGGTGGTTTGGGAGGCTGAGGCTGGAGGACTGCTGGTTCAAAGCCAGCCTCAGCAACTTAGCGAGGTATTTAGCAACTCAGCAAGACCCTATCTCTAATAAAATATTTTAAAAAGGGCTGGGCATGTGGCTCAGTGGTTAAGCATCCCTGGGTTCAATCCCCAACACACACACACACAAAACAAAACAACAACAACAACAAAAAAAAAAGATGGTCTCAAATCAATAGCCTAACCAGACACATCTAGGAACTACAAAATGAAGGGCAACCTACATCCAAAGTTAGCAGAAGGAGCAGAAATAAAGTAACAAAAAAGATGAGTACAGAGAGAGATGAAATAGAGAATAAGAGGACAAATATGGTGGCCCCAAAGCACAGTTGGTTCTTCAAAGATAAATCAACAGAGAGAAGATCAAAATTACTATTATCTGAAATGAAAGCTCCAACCTCATAGAGATATGATTTACAAGACATTACTATACCAACAAATCAGATAAGTTAGGTAAAATGAACAAATTCCTAAAAATTAAAAAAAAAACAAACCACCACAACTGACCCAAGAAGAAACAGAATCTCAACTTATTTACAGAGAATGTCTTCACTGTCAAGTCATTAACCAAAACCAGCTGAGCCAAACCTGGACTCAATCACTTCATCAATGAATTCTGCCAAACACCAAGGAGGAGTTCAGACCAGACTTTCTAAAACTCTTTAAAAACCAGAAAAGGAGGGAACACTTTACTCCTTCTACCCTGACACCAAAGGCAGACAATGACATCACAAGAAAAGAAAACTGCATACCAGTGTTCCTTAAAATACAGGTGCAAAAACTCTCAAGAAAAACACTACTAGCAGCAGACTGACCTCTTCCGACCCGCAGAGGAGGGGACCAGAGCGCACGTGGAGGAGGAGACCGGCTGTGCTGTAGCCCGCCATCCAGCTGTCCCAGCCTGCTTCCATCTAGAGACAAGAGCTAAGACCAGGAAGACCATCACCAAGGTCTCCGCATCATCTCTACCAGAGGTGAAGTATTGGTAACCTGCAGGGACATTACAAGACTATAGGGTAGAAACTGTAACACCTCAGATCAGCACTGCTAGAGAGAAAGACACATGAACAACTGAAAACACAAGAGAAGAAAAATGCCCCAAACAAACTAAGATGTTGCAATAATAGAATCCACTGACAGCACAGCAGATGAAATGTCAGAGAAGGAGTTCAGAACACACGTAATTAAAATGATCTGTGAAGCACAGAATAGTATAAGACAGCAACTACAGGCAACAATTGATCACTCCAACAAAGAGATCAGAGAGCAAATACAGGGAGCAGAAGATTACTTCAAGGAAGAGATAGAGACTTTGAAAAAGAACCAAGCAGAAATCCTTGAAATGAAGGAAACAATAAACCAAATAAAAAATTCAATAGAAAGCATCACAAATACACTAGAGAACTTGGAAGACAGAACCTCAGACAATGAAGACAAAACATATAATCTTGAAAATAAAGTTGACCACACAGTGAAGAAACCATGAACAGAACATCCAGGAACTATGGGATAATATCAAAAGACCAAATCTAAGAATATTGGGCTAGAGGAAGACACAGAGATACAAACCAAAGGAATGCACAATCTCCTCAATGAAATAAATTCAGAAAATTTCCCAAACATGAAGAATGAATTAGAAAATCAAATACAAGAGGCTTACAGGACACCAAATGTACAAAACTACAACAGATCCACATCAAGGCACATTATAATCAAAAATGTCTACCATACACAATAAGCATAGAACTTTAAAAGCTGCAAGAGAGAAGTTTCAGATTATATACAGGAGGAAACCAATTTGGATCTCAGCAGATTTTTCAACCCAGGCCTTCAAAGCCAGGAGATCCTGGACTAACATATACCAAGCTCTGAAAGAAAATGGATGCCAACCAAGAATCTTATATCCAGAAAAATTAAGCTTCATATTTGATGATGAAATAAAAACCTTCCATGATAAACAAAAGTTAAAAGAAATTACCATGAGAAAGACTGCACCAGAGAGCATTCTCAGCAAAATATTCCATGAGGAGGAAATGAAAACCAACAATGAAAATCTGCAAAGAGAGGAACTGCACTAAAGGAAAAGCCAATCAAAGGAGAAACCAAGTCAAGTTAAAACCAAAAATAAACCAAAATGACCAGGAATATAAACCATATTTCAATAATAACCCTGAATGTTGATAGCCAAACTCATCAACTAAAAGACAGACTAGCAGATTGGATTTTTAAAACAACTGTGCTGCTGAGAAAAAAGTGTATTCACTTTTTGATGGATGAAATATTCTGTATATGTCTGTTAATTCTAAATTATTGATTATATTATTGAGTTATATGGAGTTTTTTTGTTTAGTTTTTGTTTGGAAGATCTATCCAGTGGTGACAGAGGTGTGTTAAAGTCACCTAATATTATTGTATTGTGGTCTATTTGATTCTTGAAATTGAAAATGATTTGTTTGATATATGTAGATGTTCCATTGTTCAAGGCATAGATATTTATGATTGTTATGTCTTATTGATGTATGGTTCCCTTAAGCAGTATGAAGTGAGCTTCTTTATCCTTTCTAACTATCTTTGGTTTGAAGTCCACTGTATCTGATATGAGGATGGGAACCCCTGCTTGTTTATGCAGTCCATGTGCGTGACATGTTTTTTCCCATCCTTTCACCTTCAGTCTGTGGATGTCTTTTCCTGTAAGATGAGTCTCTCTCTCTCTTTTTTTTGGTACTGGGGATTGAACTCAGGCACCTGACCACTGAGCCATATCTCCAGCCCTATTTTGTGTTTTATGTAGAGACAGGGTCTCACTGAGTTGCTTAGCACCTTGCCCTTGCTGAGGCTGGCTTTGAACTCGTGATTCTCCTGTCTCAGCCTCCCAGAGTGCTGATATTACAGGCTTGTGCCACCATGCTTGGCTAAGATGAGTCTCTTTAAGGCAGCATATTGTTGGGTCTTTTTTTTTTTTAATCCAATCTGCCAATCTATATCTTTTAATTGATGAGTTTAGGCCACTAATGTTCAGGGGTATTATTGAAATATGGTTTGTATTCCCAGGCATTTTGGTTTATTTTTGGTTTTTAACTTGACTTGGTTTCTCCTTTGTTTGGCTTTTCCTTTAGTTTCTTTTCCATGTGGTTCTTCCCTTTGCAGATTTTCATTTTGGGTTTTCATTTCCTCCTCATGGAATATTTTGCTGAGAATGTTCTGTAGTGCAGGCTTTCTCATGGTAAATTCTTTTAACTTGTTTATCATGAATTTTTATTTTGTCATCAAACCTGAAGCTTAATTTTTCTGGATATAAGATTCTTGATTGGGGCTGGGATTGTGGCTCAGTGGTAGAGTGCTCGCCTCGCATGCATGAGGCATGGGGTTTGATCCTCAGCACCACATAAAATAAATAAAAATAAAGATATTGTGTCCATCTACAACTAAAAAAATATATATTTTTTAAAAAAAAGATTCTTGATTGACACCATTTTCTTTCAGAACTTGGTATATGTTGTTCCAGGATCTTCTGGCTTTGAGGGTTTGTGTTGAAAAATCTGCTGAGATCCAAATTGGTTTCCTCCATATGTAATCTGAACCTTCTATCTTGCAGCTTTTAAAATTCTATCCTTAGCCAGGCACAGTGGCGTAAGCCTGTAATCCCAGCACTTAGGGAGGCTGAGACAGGAGAATCATGAGTTTAAAGCCAGCCTCAGTAACGGCGAGACGCTAAGCAACTCAGTGAGACCCTGTCTCTACATAAAAAACACAAAATAGGCCTGGGGATGTGACTCAGTGGTGACATGCTCCTGAGTTCAATCTCCAGTACCTAAAAAAATAAAAAATAAAAATAAATAAAATTCTATCCTTATTGTGTATGGTAGGCATTTTCATTATAATTGTCTTGGTGTGGATCTGTTGTAGTTTTGTACATTTGATGTCCTGTAAGCCTCTTGTATTTGATTTTCCAATTCATTCTTCATGTTTGGGAAATTTTCTGATATTATTTCATTGAAGAGATTGTGCCTTCCTTTGGTTTGTATCTCTGTGTCTTCCTCTAGCCCAATATTCTTAGATTTGGTCTTTTGATATTATCCCATAGTTCCTGGATGTTCTGTTCATGATTTCTTCACTGTGTGGTCAACTTTATTTTCAAGATTATATGTTTTGTCTTCATTGTCTGAGGTTCTGTCTTCCAAGTTCTCTAGTGTGTTGGTGATGCTTTCTATTGAATTTTTTATTTGGTTTTTGTTTCCTTCATTTCAAGGATTTCTGCTTGGTTCTTTTTCAAAGTCTCTATCTCTTCCTTGAAGTAATCTTCTGCTCCCTGTGTTTGCTCTCTGATCTCTTTGTTGGAGTGATCAATTGTTGCCTGTAGTTGCTGTCTTATACTATTCTGTGCTTCACAGATCATTTTAATTACGTGTGTTCTGAACTCCTTCTCTGACATTTCATCTGCTGTGCTGTCAGTGGATTCTATTGTTGCAGCATCTTGGTTTGTTTGGGGCATTTTCTCCCCTTGTTTTTTCATGTTGTTCACGTGTCTTTCTCTCTAGCAGTGCTGATCTGAGGTGTTACAGTTTCTACCCTTTAATCTTGTAGTGTCCTTGCAGGTTACCAATACCTCACCTCTGGTGTGACCGGACCTTCAGGGACCTCAGGGATGATCTTCCCAGTCCTGGCTGTGCCTCTAGATGGAAGCAGACTGGACAGCCATGCGTTAGTAGATGGTGGGCTGCAGCATGGTTGGTCTCCTCCTCCTCCTGGCGATGGGCTGGGGTTGGTCTGCTCTGCCTCCTCCATGCAAAGGGCCCCACAATGGTACTTTAAGCAGACAAAGTTGGACAACACACAATTACCAGTAATTGCAACAATGTGGTACTGAGGATATGCCATAGAAAAAGGTACAGGTGAGATTATATTTGAGATCATGGAATATAATTAAGACTACAGAAATAAATCATACATTATCATGAAGCCAATATCATTCAGTGGGAAGACAATAGTGTCTTCAACAAATAGTATTGAGATAGCCATTCTCTGAGTGTCAAAGAAGGATGGAGGGCCTCAATCTCACACCATATTAAATATTAAAAGACCTCAGAGACATACACATAAGAGTAAAACCTAGAAAAAAGTTAGGATGATGGGGGTCAATCTTCACCAGCTTGGGTTTGGAAATGGTTCCTCATAGACATTAACAAAACTACCAGCAACCAAAGGAAAACCAGAAAATCTAACTTCCCCCAAATTAAGAACTTCTCTGCATTGAAGGACACAGTCAAGCTAGACATGAGGTACTCATCTGTAATCCCAGCTACACGGGAGGGTAAGGCAGGAAGATCACATGTTCAAGGCCAGCCTGGGCAACTTAGCAAGACCCTGTCTTAACACAAAAAGAGCTGGGGTATTGAAATCTTCACTTATTGTAGAATAACTGCCTTTTTCTACCTTTAGTTCTCTCAATATTTGCATGATATTTTGTTTCTTTTCTTTTCTTTTTCTTTTTCCTTTTGGCACCGGGGCCAGGGGCACTCAACCATTGAGCCACATCCCCAGCCCTTTTTTCTATTTTATTTAGAGACAGAGTCTCCTGAGTTTCTTAGGGCCTTGCTAAGTTGCTGCGGCTGGCTTTGAACTCCTGCCTCAGCCTCCCAAGCTGCTGGGATTCCAGCCGTGTGCCTCTGGGCCCCACTGCATATCTTGAAGCTGTTTTCCCATGAGCACGTGTTAAACATGGTAGATAACACCTTCTGTGTAGCCTGAGCTCGATGAGCAGAGCGTTGCTCTTGGTCTCTGTTGTGTACTAGTCTGAACACTCAGGTCCCTTTCTGCTGACATCTTGCAGGTGCTGCAACACTGCAGGGCCAGCGTCTGGGTTGAGGGGAACGCCCTTCAGGGCTTCCAGGGGCTCTAGCCGTGCATCCCCTCAGGGAGTGGGGGAGCCCATTAATCCAGGCCGACCGGTCTGTTGGGAAGGCTTCTGTCTCCCTTGGTTATGATTCTCATTCTCCGAGGGAGGATGCGGAGCTAAGGGCTTGCACAAAGGACCGGGCAGGCAGTGGGCAGGCAGAGGCTCTCACGGGTCAGTCTGGCTGTTCCTCCAGGTGCAGAGAGCATGAAGCACTGGGCATCTGGGGAAGGGTGGAGGAGAGGGCAACTCTGCCCAAGCTGCAGGGAGGCAGGAGCAGGAGAAGGCAGCTTCCAGGGCAAGGTCTGCCGCTAGGGCTTTCTCAGACTCCTGAGGAGGTCAGCGGAGGTAACGGCCATGCTCTACTCTCAAGTCCACGTGTTGTCTGGGGCCCCCAGACTTCCGATTCAGTTCCTCATTATTTTTATCACTACCATTTTCTCTAACATCCTGGCGTTTGTCAAGCGAGTTGAAACTGAAAGGCCAACTTATCGCCTCTCTGGAGCCTGGAAACAAGACCAGAGACAACGCATAAGTGGGAAACCGGGCACAGCGACTGGCGCAGGGCCGCTTTGGGAATGCAGGCTCTCGCTGGGCTCTTAAGCCAGGGCTGTCTTGGACTTCACAGTGCTGCCGCATTATGCTGGAACAATTGCACATGGCTGCTTTAGATCTTGGGCTCCCTAATCACTTTGATGTTTTATTTATTGATGCAGAGTTCTTGCCTTTCAAGTTTGTTATCCCTCATTTCAATGGGATTTTTCAAAGTGTTAAGAAACCAGCTCTGCAGTCCGGTCTACCTGGCCTGAAACTGGCAGGAGGTTCCGAAGCGCTCTTGGTGCCCTGGGTGTTTCCTGCCTTTTGGTGGTGAGTTCATAAGCGGGCAGAGGCAGCGTGCTGGAGCGCCTCCAGGGAGGCTCTGCGAGGGGCGCGGCGCACCAGGGACCCTGATCTCCGGCCCGCGGCGGTGATTCGTATTTGGAAATCAGAGCGATTTCTCATCTTTGACCAAATCTTTCATGACGTCTAAACTTGAAATGGTCACGAAACCAGCTGTGACGTCATCGCGCGGTTTCGGTGGTAAGAGACGGCAGCCAGGGCCCTGCAGACCCCCGGGCTCCGCGGAGCGCCTGTGCAGACCCTGGCCCTGGTAGAGACGGCAGCCAGGGCCCTGCAGACCCCCGGGCTCCGCGGAGCGCCTGTGCAGACCCTGCCCTGGGGTCGCTCCTGAGCGTGTTCCCTACCAGCCCTTCCGTGCCCGCCGGCGTTGGCCGGTGCTCCTGGGCGGGCCGCTGGGTTGGCTGCGGTCGTATCGGGTCTGTGGTGCTCGCCGGTGCCTCTGTCATCATGTCCCTGACGTCATCGCCCCGCCCGGCCCTATGACCGTTGACGTCACCGCTCGCCCCGCCCCGTGAGCCGTGACGTCACCGCCCGCCGCGCCCCGCGAGCCTGGCTCCAGGGCCTCCTCCGCGGGTGGGGAGCCCGCTGTACTCCGGGTTTTCCGGCGCCGTCTGGGTGGGGCCCTCCTTCCCCGCGGGTCCTGGGTGCCCTTGGGAGGGTCCCTGGGCCCCACGCCGGGCCTGTTTCTGCGCTGGCCCCTGGGCCGCGGGCCTCCGGGCCTGCCCCCGCCAGGACCGCGCTGCTGTGACCGCCGGGGCGGGACTGCCTCGGGTCGGGTCGGCCGATGCCTGCACCGGCTCTTCCTGGGCGAGGCGGTTGGACTCCTGGGGGCCTCCACGGCGCGATACTAGTTTCAGGTGCATTTTTTTCTGTCTCTGTGAAGCTTGTCAGGTGGGGTTTGACAGGGACTGTACTGACCCCGTGGGCTGCTTTGGGCAGAGTGGACATTTCAACAGTGTGACGCCTTTCGTCCCACGAACAAGCCCGTCCTCTGCTCGTGTGCGTCTTCCGGCGCTCGCACTGAGCTTCGCGGGCTTCCGCGTCCGTCATTCACATGCTTAGTTACGTTACTCCTGCTGTGAAATCGAAAGCTACCTAAGGGGCGGAAATAGCAACCATAGATGTGATACAAGATCAATATCAAAAATGCATCAGGAACTCAAAACCAGAAAAGCAGCTAGCAAAATGGGCGGGGCGTTGGAATAGACAGCTGTCCAAAGAGGACACGCAAGTGGCCACCAAGAACACAGAGACGCTCAGCGTCCAGCACCAGGGGAGAGCACAGCGGGGCCACGGGGAGCTGGCACCTCACACCTGTGAAGACGGCTGTTATCAAAGAACAGAGCAGAACAGAGCCGGTGCCAGGAAGAGCGAGGGAGCCGGCGCGCTGGGCTGGGTGGCAGTGTGGAAGGAGCCGCGGCCACACACAATGGTGCGCGTCCCCAGACAAGCAAGACGAGCACTGTCCTGGCCCAGCTCTCCCAGGGCTGCCGTGCGCCCTGCAGCGTTCTCTAGGACGGCCAAGACAGGGAGCCACTCAGTGTCCCTCGAGGGGTGACGGGGTAAAGAAAAGGATGTGCACACATGGCCTGAAGAACACGCGGCCTCACCACCGAAGTCCACCCTGCAGCCTGGCAACAGAGACGGGCCTGCGGCTGTGCTGCTCCCGAACAGGCCAGTCAGAAGGACAGTGTGGTACGATTCCAGTCCCCCGAGGTGCCTAAGAGAGCAGAGGCTCAGAAACGGAGTCGCAGGTGGTTGTCGGGCTGAGGGAGGGGGAGACGCAGAGCTGCAGTCCAGGGGTGTAAAGCTCCAGCTCTACCAGCGAGCGGTGTTTGAGGCCTGCGTACCTCCTGCCTGCGATGAACAGCACTGCACTGTACAATTAGAAGATGGTCGAAACGGCAGGAAGCTGGAGCCCGTGTCCTTAGCACAGAAAGCAGGCGTGGCGCGCATGTTCTAACCTGCACGTTGGCCTTGGGGACTTTCCTGTTGCAGATGAGAGCATCCCTTGGTTGAAGGTCCCGTGGCTGGAAGCAGCCGGTGAGACGGTAAAGAGAAAATGGAAATAGAAAGCAGCATGGAGAAAAGGCAGGAAACGTGGGCAGCACTGCGTGGCCACTCCCTCAGGTGGACAGCACTGTCTGCGTGCTCGGGAAGTGCTTTTCCCTCTCATGCCCACATGCCGTGCAGTCTGCAGGAAGGTGACAAGTGACCATTCCAGTGCAAGGCATGTACCAGAGGACGGTGTCAGCCAAGGGGGCTTTGCTACTTATAAAACAAAGCATGTTCTCAAATTTGGCACCAGTTTGATCAGATGGCCTTGAAGCACCAAGGTGGCATCTGAAAGATGATTCTCGCTCCTCTTTACCTGTCGCTCTAATATAACCAGACATCCCACCAAGGAAATCAAACTCAGAAGCTGACCATCAGAACGGGGATGTTTATGAAGATTACCTGTAAGAGTACGTTCCACCCCAGATTTGGAGGACTCACCAGGCCTAGTGTGGCACTCCGGGGCTGGTGGCAGTGGGAGCCACCGGGCCCGGATGGGAGGCTGTCTGGGAAGGGCCTCTGTCTGGGCTGCGGCTCTGGAAGCTACCCCACAGTGACCAGTAGGCAGAGAGCAGGGGATAAACCCCTTCTCTCCTCCCACTCAGTATCACCAGCCTGCGGCCCCCTTAGGTGAGTCCAGCTGGAAGGCGGAGGGAGGGCCCACCGATGCCCTCTGTGTGGGGAGGTGGGCGGGAAGCTTGCTGGGGGCCCAGCAGAAGGCACCCCCACACCTTGCTGGGAAGAGTCTCCAGACCTTCCCCTGACCTCTTCTGCTGAGCATGGCCTCACCACCCAAGTGCCTCATCCTCAGATTGTGGAGGAGCCTGTGTGTCGGAAGCGACCAGACTGTGGCCCGGCTCACATGGTCACCTCACAGATGGAGCAATGGCCGAACATTTGATGTGGGTGCAGCTGCTGGGGAAAATGATGGAGAGCTCAAGGGAGGAGGGAAGGACACATGTCATTAACCGTACGCAAGCGAGGTGTGAGCAGAAGGGCGGTAAGCCCTGATATGCAAGCAGTGGACAGGACAGTCCTCTAAAGGACACTGGTGGCCACAGTCTACACACTCCAGCAGAGCACCCCTCAGCTCCCTAGGCTTCTGAGGAGAGTCCTTGACCACATTAACTCTCTCCCCCTTTTGACCTGAGGTCTACAAACCTTTGTCTCTTGAAATGTAAGCATCGTGTGCAGGATGCCATCCCAAAGGTGCCTGCACTCACTGCCCTGGAGACTTTGGGCTGAGAAAGACCTGGAGGAATTGTTCTTGGGAAGCCTGTGAAACAGAGGGTCACTCAAGCCACAGGGAGCCTGGGAGTTGAAAGTGCCCACCTGTTGCCAACAGGGCACCCATCGTTCTGCCTGGGGATTCTGGAGGAGAGCGGGTCCCCTGGGCTTACCTGAGTCTGGGTCGAGGGAGCTAGGTCTGGTGAGTCCCGCTCTCAAAGTGAAAGGCAGAGTCTTCCCCAGGCCCCGCCAATTCCTCCTTTCTTCCTCAGTCAGGGCCCAGACCTAAGCTTTGGAAGCTTCCCCAGGCCTCCGTGGTCTGCAAGGCTCAGTAATAAGCCTTTAAAATAAAGCAGGAGGTCTAATGGTCTAAGGGGAAGCACACTGCAGACTGTAGCTAGGTACTTCAGTAGGAATTCAGGATCATGAAACTCCTTGCTAGGCAGCCGTGAGGTTGGAACCCAGCAATCTGCGCGAGGAGCAGCGTCCAGTGCCACGCCTGTGATGTGCTTCCAGGAGATGGTGGTTCTTCTTGTTGCGGAGAAAGCCGGGCTCAAATGCTGGGGCAAAGAAAGGGAGAGGCGCTCAAAAAGTCGCTTTGGTCCAGGGACCTTCGCTTTGCCGTCGCACTGGGAGATGCACATGCCTTCCAGACAGCTCCAGGGCTGGCGCAAGTGGCCACGGCGTCCAGAGCCTTTCTCCCTGGACTTACGTGGAGGGGAGCGGTCTCGCTGCGGTTGGCCGGCCCTGCCTCACCCCACAGCAATGCCTTTTCCCCACACCATGAGCTCTCTTTGCTGTAGCAGCCCTAGGGGACAGCAGGCTCCTCCAGGGACTTTCAGAAGTGCTCTTCTTAGGAGCTGTCAATCAAGCCTACTGCTCACCCCTGAGGGATCCTCCTGTGCCATTGGCATCACTGGAGAGGAAGTGACTTAAGGAGACATAAAAAGGCTAAAGCAAGTCCTATTCATTAGCAATGGACAGAAGCACTCACTGCCCTCCAGCAGGGGAGACAAAGGCTGAGCTCCTGGGGGTCTGCAGAGACCCGAGGCCTGGGTATCCCCGCAGCTCTCTGAGCTCAGGGACTCCCTGCTTCTGAATTCCCACACCGTGGCCCAGTGTAGGGGGTGGGGCTGCTCCAGTGGTGTTGAGGAGGCACCGGCCCCACAGTGGGCTGTCCAGCATGTGATCGGGGTCCCGGGAACCACGGTGTGTGGTCCTACACCTGCCTCCAAATGTGCCTGTGCCTGCAGCAAGGATGGGCCACCCTTGGCGGCCTGCCTCCTGGTCCTAGCCAGGCCTCCTGCACTGGGTAGGACAGTGTGTGTCGCTTTGTCCACATCTCAGCCACTGAGAAGCCAGAGGCCATCATGGCTTTCCTGGTGTTTGCTTGTTTTTCTAACCAAGATAGTGTTGCATCTGCCAGTTGAGACACTAGGGAAAGGGGAAAGGGGACTGTGACCAAGGGGGCCTGAACTGGTAGTTGGTGACTCTGCCCTGCAGGCCAGCAACACTGGAGTTCACTTCATGAGGCGCGTGATTCTCTCAGGTGCCGAACGCGGGCTTGCACCTCCCCACGTTTAGGAACCAGACCCAACACCTTCGTTTGCTCTTCCGCAGGTGCTGCCTCTGTGTGGGAGGTGTGGACGCCAGGAAGCTCAGCTGTCTCAGGAGGCCGGCAACACCTGTGGGGGTGGGGGCAGGCCTCTAGGCTCCCTCTGTCCCCACAGCCCCTTCTCATTAATTACCCACCCAGGCTCTCGTGCACTTTCCTTGGGGACAGTGTCCTGCGTACCTAACTAGGTGATCTGTATCCGGTTGCCATGTCCCTGGCGTCTTATGGGGTTGGGTCGCCATCTTAAATCAGACACTGCAGGGTCTGTGTGCTCTGCTGGGAGTGGGAACTTAGTTTTCAGGGCGTCTTTAAAGAGGCGTGGAGTAGGAGATGGTCCTTTGATTATCATCTGGGCTTCTCTTTACCTGGACACCACGAGTCTTACTCTCTAGTCCCTCCCATGGGAGTGTGAGGCCCCATGGACGTGCTGGACTGTCCCTGGTCCAGTGGGGTCATTAGTCCATGGAGCTGCCACATTGCCCCCTGTGCTCACAGGACAAGAGCGCTGAGGGCACTACTGTGATGGCCACGTGGAGGTCAGGGGCTGGGCAGGATGTCAGGGCTGCTCTGGGATACACACCAGAGAAGAGCCTGCGGCCTGAGAAGAGCAACCCTTGGGTCTGTGCTGGGCTACAGGACGTGGAGCACGTCTTGTGAGCCCAGGGCGGGTGAGAATTGTAGAGGGTGAAGTCTGGACTCCCTCCAAACCTTACTGTTGCCTGGAACAACTGTGTGACCCCAGTCCTCATCAGCTGGGCTGGGAGGGGCCTGGGCTGTGGGCGAGCCCTCAGGAACGGACTGATGCCTTCCTTCCTCTTGGAAGGAGGGCCTGGACTGGTTGGCATGGGAGTGGCTGTCACAAGGCCAGCTGTGCCTGTGTCTTGCCTCTCCCACACACAGCAGCTTGCCCTTCTGCTCTCCACCATGTGTAGGGCCCTGCCAGAGAAGCCCCCTGACCTTGGACTTCCCGGTCTCTGGAGCCGTGAGTCGAAGCAAACCTCTCCCCCCTGTAAGCTCCCTAGGCGCAGGTGTCCCACTACAGCGATGGACGAAGGCGCCCAGCTGCAGTGGCTGGTCAAGCCTGCCAGAGCCCCCCTTTCTTATGCTTCCTCCAGACCTACCCGGGCCCTGGGTAGGGGTCTCGCCAGCTCGTGTGTGTGTGTGGAGTGTTGCTGGAGTGTCCTGGACTCCTTACAGATTGTTCCAGGAGCCGGTGTCCCTGACCTCACAACCCATCTTGGTTTCCAGGCAGCATTGCTGACCCACATCAGAAAGGCCCGATGCCCTCAGAGTGATGGGAGGCCCAACAGGAAGCTCACATGAAGTGGGGTATGCAGAGAGCTCAGCGTAAGAGATGCTCAGGACGTGACCAAGGCAGGACGTGCGTACGCGGGGGGTGTGGCGACGGGTGTCCACCTGTGCGTCAGCCTTTGTGATGAGTGTTGGTCCTCCACCGACTTGTCCCACTTCAGAATGTGGTATGACCACGGGGAGTCCATGCATCCTGAGGCTCACACACACTTGTGTGTGTACCTGCTGGTTCCGCACATCTGCGGGTGTGTGCAGGTATGTGGCCGGCTTTTACGAAGTACAGACAGCTAAGGCAGGTGACAGCTGGGCCGCGTGGCTACGCGCCTGTCACCGATGGGAAGTGCTGGGTGTTCAGCAGTGGATACAGTTCCACAGGCAGTTTTATTCTGTCCTGTGATGACAGTATCAGTATCAACTAAAAAGATCCAGAGATAAAATGCATTTTGTGGGAGCTTTGGCCTCTTTGTTCATTGAACTCGGCAGACGTTGTTGGTATTTTCATTTTGATAAATCCCCTTGGGTATGTACCATGGCCTAAAGTACAATGTGAATAGAAAGCCCTTTGGTACTCCATGCTGACACTGGAACTCCTAACGCTCCAGACACCCCAGCATCTTACAAAGTGGATTCTTGAATATGAGGGCGACTCTGAGAGCCGGGACCTGGGTCTCCACACCTGCTCCTAGTCATACTGGGCTCCCCGTGGCTCCCACCCTCCTGCGCTGGTCCCTGTGAGCAACAGCCCCTGGTGTTCAGGTAACACCATTTGCAATAATTGGAAGGAATGGGCAGCCACAGACACCCACCCTCCTGACAGCTGAGAGGAACGGCTCTGCACAAGGTGGCCCTGAAACTCACAGTCAGGACCGAGCCCAGGCACCGCAGGACGGGACCCAGCCACGCTGGCAGGCGGTGATCAGAGGACTCATACAGCCCTGGCTGCACCCAGGTGCCACCTGTGCGCCCGACGTGGCAACTCCTGCTGCACCCTCTCTGAAGAGCCAGCCACTGAGGCGCTGAAGCTTGGTTTCTCTGGGTTTGTCTTTAAAGATGGCAGGGACGCCAGGATGGGCTCCCTCTGCCCACCCCAGGAGTGTGCACCAGGGCGGGGGCCCTGCAAGGAGGAAGCCCTGCAACCAACGGCACCGTCTCTGTGGCTCGGGTGGCAATTGACACATGGCAAGTGCCCGCGCTCGTCTGTCCAGTGGCAGGACTGCTTCTGCTCTTACCCCCGCTGCCCCGTCCACTGCGAGGGTGGGTGAAGAAGCGGCTGCCACCTGCCCCACCGGCACCGGCATGGGACGAGTGTCTTCTCTCAGAGTGAAAACGGGGATGTACAAATGGTTTAAATTACTTCGAAACTTTAATCACAGATATTTTCCCACTCAACACGTCCACAGTTGTGGTTCTCCTGTTTTTGCACGAACGCTGTAGGACAGGTTAGCTAACCTGGTGGGCTCTCCTATGTACACACCCACGCCTGCATCTCTTCTTTATTAACACGAGGGGTCTCGATCGCAGTCCCCAACCAACTCTCCAGCATAGAAAACGCACAGAGGAAAACCGTCTCAAGGAGGACGGGAGGCAGCCACGGTAAGAGGGCAGGAGCTGGAGCTCGACAGCTGTTTCTTCTAAGCTCAACAAGAAGGCAAGAACAAGAGGACCTCACCCTCTGCCCTGCCGCTCCACCCAGCACACCAGCCCAAAGCCATCTGCGGACTCCAAGTGCAATCGCCACTGGGTGATCGCTCAGGCCAGGGTCCGGCGGGCTGGAGTTCAAAGCAGAAACTTCAAACAAGCTGTTCAGACTCAGGGCTGGAGGGAGGCAGGGCGGAGGCAGCGGCCTCTGGCTTTCAAGTGCATCAGAAGAATCAATGTCCTTCCTTTTTTGTAAAGAAAGTCTGTAAATGGTAAGAAATCCTGGTTTAGAAAAATATAACTTTCTAAAAACTTCTATCTGAGGACGTTCCAGTGCAGAAGAGTCCAAAGGCCAGCGAGAGTGACATGCAGCAGTGGCCAGGCCGCAGTGCCCGGAGCCCGGCCATATGGGTGGCCGCGACTGTCCTCAGGCAAGTCCTCCGCCCTGGGCGAGGAGGAGGCGCACTGTACCAGCGGCATCTGGTAGGAGGTGGCCCTCTTCTCAGGCCTGTCTGGGCTGGACCCATCGCTGGGCCGCTGGCCGTTGAAGAGCAGGTAGCGCCCCCGGGCGTCCTGCTCCATCTTGAAGATCTCGTACTCCGTGTGAGGGAGCTTGATGCCCAGGGCCACGCAGCCGTTGGTGTGCGTCACGTCCTGCTGCACGCCCACCTGCCAGGAGCCCTCGGCCCCACACTCGTTTCCGTTGAAGACGTTGAGGAGCGAGGCTGTGGCCGCATCCATGGGGGTGACCTTCATGTGATTCACTGCGGAGAGACGAGAGATCGTGAGTCCAAGGGACAACACGAGGGGCGGGCAGATGCTCACCTGGCAAGTTCTGGGGCACCCCGCCCCAACAAGGCCACAGTGCTCCCTCCCTGGCCGGCTGGAACAGCAGTCCTACGGCACTCTCGGGTGGGACGGGTCCCCACGCTCGTCTGAGTGGGAGTCACAGTGAATACAGCCCCTCAGCCCCCCATGTCCCAGGTCCTACATCCACAGACCCAACCAACAGCAGATCAGCATGACCAGGGGGAAGGCTGAGTCTCCTCCGAGCCGGGACAGAGTCGTCCCTATTCCCCAAACGATACAGTGTGGCAAGTACGCGCCCAGCACCGCGGCTGCCTTAGGCCGGACCAGCCTCCTAGGCATGCCCCACAGCATGCTGGGGACCGCGCAGGTCACACCAACTGCCACGCAGTGTTCAGGAGGGGCTGGAGCAGACTCCCTGTGGACACTGAAGGGTGACTGGCCCTGCACGTGGCCAGGGACAGGCCACACTCGGGTGGGAAGGCGGAGCCCCGTCTGAGGCCGAGTGCGCCTCTGCGTGTTGAATCAAACTATTTGGGAAACTGTGGAGCTGTCTTTTGGGGAGGCAAAAATATTCAATGAAAGCTGGAATTTTGTTCTTATGAAAAAGTGTCGAGGTCTAGAAGTCTGGGTGCCAGAGGTCTGCGTTAGTATTAGCGTCCTTGCGAGTTAATACAGGCCTGCAAATCGGGCATCCAAAGTCAGTCAGTTCACAAGCAAGAAAAGCACGAGCAGTGAACTCAGCAGAAACCCCGGCCCTGGCGGAGGCTCTGCCGGGTCCTCCAGGGGCACGTTCTGCTGGGGGACACGGGGGCTGTGGGGACTGTGGAGAGGGTGCTTTCTCCCAGCGGGTCTCCCACCTCCTGTGCTCGGGCAGCAAACCTCCCTCTCTGGCAGGGCGCGGGGACGTCCAGGGCCTACCTGGGCGGGCAGGACATGTTACACCAACTGCACTAGAATGCCACCTGGGAGTCCCACCCGGGACGGAGCCAGGCCTCTGAGTCAGCGTGACACAGCTGACGCCCACGTTCAAATCCTGGGAACAGCCCCTGCCTGCTTCCCCCTTGCTCGGGTGACAGTTCGCAGTCTCAACTCCGTAGTGACGCTCCCACCTCCTTCCTCATGATGACCTCTCACGTGCAGGGCCAGCTCAGCCTGGACGTGACAACTCCGAGCCCCGAGGGCCACCACCAGTCACTCCTCCTCACCCACTCAAGAAGGTGCTTGCATATAAGCAAGCACACGGCTCTCAGGGGACGGCTCAGGACTGCCACCAGGTGTGTGGCAAAAAGAAAACGCAGACCTGGGTCTCACCGGCACCAACAGCCTCCTGGGCTGCACCTGACCACTGCCCCGCGGTGGCGTGTGCTGCCACCCTTGAGCCTGCAGGACACAGCCGAGCACCCAGCCCTGCTCCGAGCAGGGGTGTTTTGAAGGACGCCTCCCCAATTTTGTCCCCAGCATCTCCAGCAGGAGAGACCTCAGTGAAGCGCCAGCTGCCGCAGCCCCGTGACAGCGCAGGCCACCTACCTTTGAACACGAACTCCGTGCCTCCCAGGACCCTGGAGGACAGCACGCCGCGGCTGTAGCGCCCCCGGGCGTAGATGGAGAAGGTGGGGTGCTTGCACACGGGGTCCGAGTAGTGGTAGTAGTGTCCCTCCCAGGTGTGGTTGTTGTCGTGGAAGATGAAGTGGCGGGTGAGGAAGAGCACCTCGGGGCGCACCTCGCAGCGCTGGCTCACCCACTCCCCGTGCAGCCCGAGGGGCAGCTCGGCCTTCGGGGGCAGGATGGGCGGGTGGTGCTCGTCTGACCGGTAGATGATGCGGCAGGCGATGCAGGCATGGTCGTGGTTCTGAGGGCAGGAAACAGGGGTCTTAGAGTCGCTGAGCCCCCGTGACACGAACCCCCTGAGGCAACTGGAGCCCGGCGCTGGTGCTCGAGAGCCGGACCTGCTGACCTCCCCGCTGTGACGCCTGCTAGGTTTCCAGACCACAGGGACGGCGACGGTCACAAACCCACAACCCACAAAGTGCTGCTGGGGGACAGGGAGACCCCAAACCTGTGTCCTGGTGGCAGAAACAGAACGCAGAGCCACTCAGAACACGGCAAGGCGGCTCCTCAGGACGCGGAGCAGCTGCCAGGTGACCCAGCGACCCCCTGGCCAGGGACAC
This sequence comes from Xerus rutilus, assembly GCA_028644305.1. Classification (NCBI taxonomy): domain Eukaryota; kingdom Metazoa; phylum Chordata; class Mammalia; order Rodentia; family Sciuridae; genus Xerus; species Xerus rutilus. Next base: position 66,598,930 of record CM053412.1, on the reverse strand, counting down.
AGCCAAGAGAACGGCCAGCACGCCTCGATGCGGGCTCGTGACAGCATCGTGACAGCATCGTCACCACCGTGATGGCATCGTTCACAGGAACCAAAGGGTGGGGGCACCAAGTCCCCGCCCACAGGTGGACGGAAACCAAATTGGGGTCTGTGTCCATGGCGGAACGCACTACCAGCTGCCAGCACACAGGTGACCCCAGGACACTGTGCCAAGGGACAGAAGGTGCCTGGAGCTGTGAATTCAGAGGCAGGAACGGATGGAGGGCACCAGAGCTGGGGAGGTGGGTGGGTGAAGGGCCTGATGGGTGGTTTCCAGTTCTCATGATGGGCGCCGGGCTGGACAGAGCACCGGGCTGGACAGAGCACAGGGCTGCACGTTATGGAGGTAAGGAATACCAACCTGCACCTTCAAACTGGCTAGGAGCGTGTGGACGTCAGGAGAGGGTCTGGACTTAAGTCACAAGGCACCTCCGAGCCAGGGCCTGCCTCGCCCTGGACATGGGGCTGCACCCACAGGGTGGTCCCAGGCCCATGGGGCTCACAGAACACCGACCTCTGAAGTCACACTGCCCTCTGATCAGGGCTGCAGCCAGCCGGGGAGCAGGCAGCTCACATTCCAAGCTGGACGCTTGGCTCCCAGCCCTGTGCTCCAGCTCAGGCAGGTGCCCGCTTGAGCTCCGGCATTTGACTCCCCAAGTCAGAGATCCCAGGCAGCAAGGTCACTCACATGGTGTGATGGCTGCTATTTGGTTAGGCACTGCTGTTCTTGGAGACGTGGGCAAGGGCAGGGCTTCCCCCAGCTGTCACCCCCACTTGCCCACCTAGGAGAACACTGTGCTCGGGAACTCGGGGCTCCGCATGCCTCAGGTGAGTGCAGTGCTGGTCAGGAGTGTTTCCATTGCCAACAGCGCTGTGGCCCGTGATGACCAGCTCCACAGGCCAAGCCTCGCTGCACCCTGGGCCTGGATGCTTTGCTGTTGTGGTCTCCCAGGGGGCCTGGGGGTACAAGGGAGAACTCACACTGCCCTCAGCCGGCCAGTGAGAAATGGGGAGATCCCAGGTGCGGCCCATCAGGGCTGTTCAGCCTCAGCATCCCGGCTGGGGCCTCAGGACAGCCACTCTCTTATTTCAACGTCCTCCATGCCTTATGGCCGCTTACAAGGTGGTTCCCACACGGGGCACCTATTGGGGTGAAGCCCTTGTAGGCGGCCTGCCCTCCCCCATGGACCACCCCCAGATGCCCGTAGGGTAAATAAACACAAATTGAGTTCCAAGCGCAGCCTGAGCAGGGGAGCTCTGCCATCACACATCCCCTCGGAAGTGACTCTTAGTGCAGGTTCTCAAATTCTTACCCTGAAAGAGGAGTTCTGACATTTAAAGTCCAGAACGGACGGTTACCTCGATGCCTGCAATGCCCGGCGGGGGTCCCGCCTCCCATCAGGGCTGGGAGGTCACGCTGGTCTGCACAGTCCTCACCAAAACTGCCTGCTGTCCTGGCTCCCGGTCTGCACCGTCCAGAGAAACCAGCCAGAACTTGCATGCAACTCACTAAGACATTGCAGGACCGTGGGATTCCTGTCCTGGTGCTGTTCACAAAGACAGAGGCTGTGCAGGGACCAGCGCCTGGCCAAGCACCAACTGTGGGGCCGCCACATTCTGGAAAGAGAGGCCACCGGGAGCCCACATCGTCAGGGCAGGAAGGGCAGAGCCACTGGGTTTCAATTACCCACAGGGCCCTGTGCGCCCCCCTTCTGGAGCTCGCAGCTGGCAGGCACGCGCCCTGGCCCGTCCCTGCAGGTCCTCAGGGGCTGCCTGGGCTGTGTCCTTCACTTACACCACCCCAGCCCACCTGCCCTTCCAGCCACTGCCCACAACTAGGTCTTCCATCTGTGACTCGGAAGTTTAAAAGCATCCACCGCGACTCCTTCACTTCTGGCCCTTCTGAAAAGTGAGCGTCTCAATCCATGAGAAGATTGGATCTTCCCTTCAACCTCTGCCTCCACCTAGAGAAAACTCAGAGAAAGCCATGTGGACAGGGAACAGGGGATCTCCGCTCTGTAAGCAGCGCTGCTGGGCCTGTCGAGAGGTCAGTGCCCTTTGGTGCTATCGAGGGAAGGTTCAGGAGAGGGGTGGTGGGCTCCACTGTCACCAGGCTGTCCCAGAACCACACCACGCTGGAGTGCTGGCACTTGGTGCTTCAGAGGAGCTCTGCTTTAGAACAGGCAGGGGTCCTGGGCTCCAGATGAGGACCTGGCTGACGTGTGCTCCTCCCAGGAAGATGCTGTAAATGGGTGCTCCTGTTGGTGGCAGAGAAAAGCAGCCAGGCCTGGCTTCCACCAGTTGGGTCTGGGAATGTAGGGTCCTGCACAAGGACCAGGAGGATCTGGCTGGCAAGTGTTGTCTTCCCAAATTCCCACAGTTACTCCTTTTGTTTCATTGTGGTAAAAAAGGCGTGATGTTGCACTGGCCATCCCACCATCACTGAGTGCAGTCCAGTGGCACCAAGTACGCTCACGCCTATGGGCAGCCCTGGCCACCCTCCCTCCCCAGAGCTCGCCCCTCCCCAGCCTGAGCTCTGCTGCTGAGCACGGCCCATGGCCTGCCCACAGCCCCGCCCAATTCCCGTGTCTCTGAATCCGAGGACTCCAAGGATCTCTTATCAATGCAATCATATGGATTTTTTTTTTGAACTGGCTTATTTATTTAGTGCAATATCCTCCATCCAGGTTGTTGCATGTGCCAGAATTTCCTTCCTTTTTAAGGTTGACTAATGTTCCACTGAGAGAGAGAGGGAGAGAGGGGAGGAGGAGAGACAGGGAGGAGACAGAGGGATCTATCTTCATCCATTTATCTGCTGACTGACAGCCACTCAGCTCCCACCTTTGGCTACTGTGGATGTGCGGCCAGGAAGCTGAGCCGCTGAATAGTGGAGTGTCCGCCCTCTACCTTCTTGTGTTTGCCACCAGCAGTGGCACAGCTGGGTCACAAGGTTGCATGGCTGTTTTTTGAGGAATCCTTCATTGTCTGCTAAGCGCCACTCTGATGGGTGACTTGTGTCCCAGGCTGGTTCTAATTCTGCTTCTCTAATGACTTGAGCAGCGGAGCAGCTTCTCCTGGGCCTCTCGGCCTTTGTACATCTTTCAAGAAGGTCAAGTCGACTGCCTGTTTTTAAGCTTTTTAGTTTTGGGGAGGGGTTGCTGACTAGTTAGTTTTTTGAACGACTCTTTGGGTACCATTGGGAGCCAAAGGTGTCAGAGACAATGGGGTCCCTGGGCCTGTTTGTGGGTGCTGTCAGCCAGGGCACAGGTGTAGCCGATCTTTGGCTTAACTGAAAATTAAAGAGACCTGCAGGAACGATTCCCGGGAAGCAGCAAGTGAGGCCGGCACACGTGTGAAGCCTCTGCCCGCAGCGTGCCTTCCTTAAACAGCAGCCCTTGGTGATTACGGAGACACACTGCCCGTGGAGCGCTGACTTCTCTGCGCTGTGAGACGTCCTCTGCGCTGTGAAGCGACGCTCTTGTTCTGATCCACGCTGTGATACACGATTCTCAGAGGGAAGTGTCCTTTCCCAAGCTCACCAAGTTGGCATTTACACGATTCCATTTCCCTGAACTTTAGAAAGAGCTATTTAAAGGCAGAGTTTCTACACACAGAATATTTGGAGGTTAAAAGCAGAGGGGCCAGAACGTGTTTCCCAGTTGCTACTCTTTCTACCACTATAAAAACCTTGAGTGCAGGGGCTATGGGTGTAGCTCGGTGGTAGGGCACTTGCCCAGCATGCACAAGACCGTGGGTTTGATCCTCAGCACTTTGGAAAAGAAATAAAAAGGTTTAATTTAAAGGGGTGAGGGAGAAGAAAAAAGATCCCCACACAAGAAATCTCTAGAAGGAAAAGTCAAGCTTATTCTAGAAACAAAACCAGACCTTCTGCCTTCTAAGGAAGCGGTGCTGTCAGGCCGGATGGAACGGCCTCCTGTGCTGACCCGATCCCTGCCCACTCCCTGGTCGTGAGTCGATGACTGCACCTTGCAGTGGGGACCCTGGATCTGAGGGGCTGCAGTGCACGTTGTCCTTAGGATTCCCAGCCTCCCACTGAGACCAAGGCACAGGGAAAAGAAGGCACAGATGAGCCAAACGCCAGGACCCTCACTGGGTCTTGGGACTGGCCGAGGCCCACCTCCTGCCCTGTGCTGCCTCTCAGGCTGAGGTCTTCCGAGGACTCTGGCTGAGGACGGTGGGATTCCCCCGGCTCTCCATCCCTGCCAACATGTCTTTCTGCAGAGCTGCTCTGTCAGTGTGTGCTCATGGCGCCCACGTGTTTCTGCCATCTTCCCAGAAGGGACGGACGTGCTCAGGGGTCCTGCTGTGAGGAGACCAACACAGAAGCGGGCCGGACACAACCTGGTCTCCAGAAGCAGCATCTCTGGGACTAAAGGCTGTGTTCCAGGGGACTTCCTCTCCCAGGTTCTGCTCCAGGGGGAGTAACGCCTTCTTGTTTCCAGAAAGAAGCCGTGGTGCCCCTGGCCCATGCCGAGGGCTCTGCCTGTAGCTGCAGTTTGCCGGCCAGGTGCCTTTCTGCTGTCCATCGCCTGGGGTGTGTGCCCTCTTGGGTCTTCTCCATCGCACTGCAAGTTCTCTGAGGCCAAGACCAACAGTTCTCTTGAATCCCCTGGGCACAGGGAGATGAGGCCACAAGGCCCTGGAGACACTGAGGGCTCCTGGTTGGCTGAGGGAGAGGGCGCGGAGGAGCAGCTTTGGAGTTCAGCAGAGCAGGCAGCTCACCACAGTGGAAGCAGACCCCAGGGAGGGGCCTGGGGCACTTTCCAGATCTGGAATTCCAGGAGCCCAAGACCTGGGCCATCTTGGTCACCAGAAGGGGTCAGGATGATTCTGTTTTCAGAGGAAGTCCAAGGGGGAGAGCTGTGGCCAAGCCGGTGCGTCCCTGTGACTGTGGCTTTAGGTGCAGACCGCTGGGCTGCCGTCCACCTGCTGCGTTGGAATAAATGTTGGTGCCCTGGGAATTCAACTCCTGGCCCCCAGGGGGAGGGTCTTAGGAACTGGGACCCTGGGAGCTTATGAGGGCAGGAGGTGGAGCCACGCGCATGGGATCCGCGCCCTCCTAGAGAGGCTGGAGGAGGCATCTGCACCCCGGGGAGGCCCCACCAGGCCCGACCACGCGGCCACCTTGTCTCAGACTTCCAGCCTCCGGAGCCGGAGCCGTGAGAAGTGAATGTGCCGCCTCCATCTGGGGCAGGGCTCTCAGCACCTTCCGGGCAGGTAGGACGGCCACGCCCCATGAGCGCAGCCGGCACCGACTGAAGTCAATTAATTTTAAGAGTTAAATGGGCTGCGAATGCCAAGGACCCCCGGGCTTGCCCCTTCCTTCCCCTGCTCGGCCCCACACGGCTCAGCTCACACTCGAGGAGTCAGGAGTGAAGACACGCTTTATGAATGGCTGATTTCCTGCTGCTGGGGGTTTTCGTCCTGTCTTAACGTTCTTGCCTTTTAAGGGATGAAATGTTTACCACTTGCATCTCCCTGACAACAAATCTTTCCTGGTCTGCTAACTCCTTAAAGCGACCCTGCATGCCTGTCTGCCTGCCAAACACTCCGGAAGAGGCCAGGGATGAGGATCTGTATCTGCAGTAACAGTGCCGCTGGCATCCCCCAGCAGCCGTCACGTGACGCGCAGCCCCAGAGCGAGCCTGCGGCGGGGCGGCCAACGGAGACCCACTGCCCTGTCCTCTCACGCCGCGGACTCCAGCGGAGCACTGCATCCAGTGAGCCTTCGTCCTCCAGGCCTCACTTGCATAAGGACTGGCCCCCGAGGCTATTTCAGGTGGTGACCCTTGGCCTTCTGGCCCCCCATCCCCTCTGAAACCCCTTTCCTTTCCCACATGGCAGGAAGAGAAGGGACCAGGGAGCCTCCACAAGCACCTGGACTCTCCTCGCCCCACAGACACCCCCACCAGGAGCGCAGCGGGCACACACCGAGACAGAGCCTCCTGCCCATTTGGCTGGGCTGAAAAGCTACCGGATCCAAAGTCCCTCTGATGTCACCAACATCAGGGAGTCCCATGGTCACTTGTACTTATCATATACAATCATCCCTCTGGATCCGTGGGTTTTGCATCTGAGGATTCAATCAACTAGGGCTCAAAATACCAGGGAAAAAACTACCCCTTCTGCAGGTGGGGACCTTATGCTTGTCATGGTTCCCTAAGCCATATGGCACAAGAGCCGCTTGCCTAGCATGTACACCACAGGACATGCCATACGTCCTCTGAAGACCATTTAGGGCCTACGGGACAACTGTGTACGGCCTATGCAAATGCTACTCCACTTCATATAAGAGGCTTGAGAACTCGCGGATTTGGGTATGTGCAGGGATGACTGAGGGTCACAGAGGACGGTAGTTCTCTCCAATGGGAGAGGGGCCTTGCCAACCCACGCTGACCAGCAGCCAGCGCAGACAGTTCAGAGAGCACAGTGCGGCTGCTTCTCAGGCGGCGGGTGGCCTCCGAGAGCTGCTGCTCTCCTCCTCTACGGCTCTGCCGCTGCTGAAGTCAGCTGGGGGAGAATATTTAAGATATACGGATTGGGGAAGCTGTCTGGTTTTCAGACAGCCCCCTTGATTTACAACCCCGTCGTTAGATCAGTGCAGGATTTTGGAGAAAGACCAATTTCATTTGCTTACAAGTCTGATCCTGAGGCTCTGGCGTTTCTGCAGATCCTGGCAATCATTTGCTTTTAATTACTGTTGGATTCTGTTGCTGCAGGAATGAACCTGTGCCCACCCGTCCCCGGCACGGCTCTGAAGGCTTGGGCAGAGGCCACGGCTACCTGGTGCTGACTCCATTTAGGCACAGCATCTTCTCTGAGGTTATTTTAGGCCTCCTTGGTTTCTTAATGAGGAGTGGCCAGTTGCCTCCTGAGAGAACCCTCTGCACACCTGAATCTCTGCAAACATAATTTATTTGCCAGAGGACTCAGAGTCTCACAGCGAAGCTTAGAAAAACAAGCTGGCTTGACATTTCTATTTTTACCTGGTGTCCTGTTTCCACAGGGGCTGAGACTAGTGGTTTCAAACTCAATTTAGCATTTAAACTAATTTTCAGCCAGGTCTCTGTGGACCAGCCATTAGAGGAGGCACTGAGTTCAAAGGAGGAAGCTCTGGCCCCTCTTGGCAGACAGCAGGTCTTTGAAGACGCGCCCTGGCTCCTTCCGTCCTGGCCAGGCAGCCACAGCCACCCCACAACCTGCTGCAGGAGTGCCCGTGGGCACCTGGCCACAGGGCCTTCACCAGGCCCAGCGCTCAGAGAGACACTGACAGCCAAGTCCATCTGCTCCTCCTCATGGCTGTCCTGGGAAGGATCCGAAAACTTCCTGAGGACGCTGCGGGCCAAGAACTACAAGGTGAGGGTCAACATCAGAAGAAAGGCCCTTTCAGCTCCCAGAGCCACGCCGACCGGCCCCTGGCTATTCTGGCTAGGCAGCCACACTGGTCCCAGGGCCCCGGCCTTGGCCGGCTCCGGAAGCCCAGGCCCTCCTCCCCGCCAGGCCGCCAGCCGCATCTGTGGCCTCCGTGTTCCTCGCATCCCGGCTGCACGTTTTATTTTCTGTAATTTTAATTTTGTGTGGTGATGGTGTGTGGGTAATGGGAGATCACGGCACAAACTGCAAAGGTAAAAACCTAAGTCTCGGTCCAGCATCCCTGTCGGTCCCCTTCTAGGGGGGCGGGGGCCTGGGCCTGGGTCCTGTCCCCCTCTCCCTGGTTTCTCACACTGGGATCCAGGGCAAGCTGCTCTGCACTGCCCTTTATTTACTTCTTCACTCAGTAGGTCCCAGATAACATCCACGTTCCTCAAGTTCTTTCCACCCTTCATACTTCTGGAGTCAGGGAATCAAGCCTGAGGCTTCAGAGTCCGTTTCTTAAGAATCTGGGTGAAAGTTCCCACAAGGGCGCAGCAGAGGGGGGAGAAGACTGAAGGGAGAACCCTCCTGCCGGGCCTGGCACTCGCTTCGAAGTCCCACCAACCGCCATCCACACCCCACAAGCTACAGGTGGGATAGGAGGCGGGGGCTGGAGGCCAGACAGCACCCCGCACGCTGCCCCCACTGGATTTGATACTCCTACCATCCTGAAGCAAAGAAAAAGCAAGGCTCCAGAGGCCAGAGGACTACCAGTGCCACTCGGCTGAGGCTGAGGACTGGACAACAGGATGGCCCCCATGGCCAAAGTCCACATTCTTGCCGATTTATGCACATAATGGTTTAAAAACCAAAACAAGACCAAAAACAAACCGACTCTGGGGCTGGGGTGTAACTCAATGGTAGGTGCTTTCCCAGCATGCCCAGGGCCCCAGCATCACACAAAACCAAAACAAAACACTCTTCAACTTTTCTGTTTATAAAAATTGGATAAAGATCAGCATTACAACTGCCATCCCCAACTCCCAGACCCTCCAGGGGCCAAGTATGGGCTAGCATGCTAGCTCTCCTCAGTGATGGACACTGGCCACAGAGAAAGGTCCTTCCAAGCTGGACCAGAGGAGTGGCCAGGAGGATTCCCTGGAGCTTCTGGGTTCAGGAATGTGGACTCGACCTACAGGACCTCCCTGAGGAGTCACCCATACCTCCAGCAAGTGGAGGATCCAAGTCCTGGCAAGAGAGGTGGGACAGTCACTCCTGTGCCCTTTCAGTTCTACAAAAAGCTTAAGAGGTCAAAGAGCCTACAGGGCACATGCTGGAGAAGAGACCCACCTGAACCTGGGCCTGTGCCAGCAGCACCCAAGGTCAGGTACAGGGCGACACCCGCCTCCCCTGGGGCAAGTCAGCCTCCAACTCAGACCCAGCCTCGCTCTCCCGAGTTCTGGCTACTCTGGGGACTCTGCTGGAGAGGAAGCAGGTATGCAGAGGACTCTGCCCACTTATCAGGTCTTCAGCAGGGCTTGGGGGAGCCCGTGGAAGGGGTGAGCTGCTTGCTGGCTGAGCTGGAGTGGCTGGGTAGCCTGGGAGCTGCTTGCATTCCCGACAGTACCCTTCCTGCCACCGGAGATCTCAGAGAGCTGGCTGCCCTGTCCTCAGAAAGCCGACTGCAGGCAGGAGAGTTCCCTTCCTGCTACAGCCGCTCACCAAGACGTCAGGAGAGGCGCTATGTAGCTGGGTGCTCAGCGGTGACTCTGGATAACGCCATCAACTGCAAAGTCCCGGAACGTACCCAAAGGCCACAAGCTGAATGGTTTTCTCAGGTGGCCCACCAACGCCTGGCCCAGAGCCACCCTGTCCAGGCACCACCTGGTCCTCCTCGCCAGGCCCTTGCTGGAGACTGCATGCCGAAGGGGCAGAGCTCTGGGCTCCTTCCCTGTGCGGCCACACTAAGTCCTGGGACCCCACACACCTGCCGTGAGGGAGCTGGGCATGAGAGGGGGCCCCTTCCTCACCTGCACCTCTTCAGTGCCTCCGAATCTCAGGGTCAGACGAGCAGACCTGGCTCCTGCTGTGTCAGGACAAGCCCCAGTGGTACCGTGACCCTGCTGGTGAGCTGGGTGTGAGGACTCGGCCGCTCTGGGACTTGCACACGGGACGCGTGCTGAGGAGCAGCCTCTGCCACGCAGCTTCCGTGGCCTATTTCCACACTTATAAGGAAGGCTGCTTCCATTACACGAGCTCATGATAACAGATCAGAAGAGAAAAGGGCAGGTGGGCATGTCCTTGGTAGGGAAGGTCCTCTGTGATACCCAGGCCAGCTACCAGTGAGCTCAGAGGACCTCTGAGAAAATGATCGTCACAGATGAATAAGCCACCCAACAGAAGCAGCCAGGGCCCCGGGATGGCAGCCAGGGCCCTAGGAGGCTCCACCTAAGCCCAGAACAGCCAGGGCACATGCCCGGGAGACCGCAGCAGGCCCCTCTGCCTGCTCTTCCCGCTGAGTGCATGAACTCCTGGCTGCCGTGGACACGGGCAGCGGCATGCTGACCGCCGTTCTGAGCCTGTGAATCCCACAACCACTGCTGTGTCGCTGGAGAGGAGAGAACCACAGGCCCTCGTTTCCTGCCCTCCCCGTTAGCCTTCCCTCCCACTTCCCGTGGTGAGGTGGACAGAAGGGTCCGGAGGAAAGAGGTTCAGGTTCAGGTGCCGGCACCGACACTCGCCACTGGGAGATCACGGGGACCTGACCACTGTGCCCAGGAGGGTCCTGATAGCATCCGCCTCCTGAGGCCATTGTGCACACCCAAAGCAGTAGGCAGAGAAGGCCCCTGTGATGTCTAAGATGCTATGCCAATCACGTTCCACCGTCCCCTCGCGTGGCCCCTCCCCCTCTGCCAGAGCTGGCTGGCAGCTGTTATCTGGCCTTGGTGCCAAGCCCGTCTGTGACGGAGTCACGGAAGAGCGTTATAGGATATTAATGCCAGAAACATTCCAGGACCACCACCCACGCTGCCACCCACTTCAGAGAGGCAAACCGAGGCCCCAGGTCCCCTGCCTGGCTCCATGTCCCTCTCCCACCTGCCACCCCTCCTCTCTCTTCCTGCAGTCCCACCTTGGTCTGCCCCTCCCCTGAGAATGGGCCCTCCTATCCCAGGTCATTGTGCACCTGTGACAGCCCTTGGAAAGGCCACCTACTCAGCTTAGGAAGAGGTGCAGGGCTCGGCCTGCAGGGGTTACCTTGGCGTTCTGCAGGGGCGGCTGATAACTGGAAGGCCGGTAGAACGGCCGCTGGGCGGCGTCCGTGTGGATGTCCCCGAGGAAGAGCTCCTGCACCAGGTGGTCCAGGCTGTGGTGGAGGTACTGCTTCTCCACGCGGATGAGCTGCAGCTCGTGCATGGCGAAGCCCACGGCCCGCGTGCACTCACAGCCGTTGTCTTCCCGCCACAGGTCGTAGGCCACGTCCCGCACCCAGGGCGCCGTGGCGGCCAGGAAGCCCGGGCACGTGTGGTTCACCAGCTGGCTGAGCTGCTCGGCCACCGCCTCCGTGTGGCAGATGACCTGGACGTTGTGCAGCTGGTAGTCGGCCTCGGTGCCCCCGCGGATGATCCAGGAGGCTTGGCGCAGGCGAATCTTGCCCCGGATGATGAGCGTGTAGGTGGGATTTGTGCAGCGGTTGCTGCCATAGTAAAACTGGTAAGCCTTGAAGGTGTTGTTGTGGTGGAACCTGTAGGACCTTGTGATGAACTCGGGCCCCGACCGCACTTCGCAGCTGGAGAAGACAGGGGAGGGAAGAGCTCAGTGAGCCCAGGGCCGGGGAGACTCGGGCAGAAGTGCACAGTGCTTTCTGTAGGGCCGGCAGACCGGTCCTCATCCTCTGATCCTTACACCAGCCTAGGGGTCACACAGGATCATCACCTCGTCTTACAGCGGGGGCCTGGCCAGCCACTGCACCAGTCTGCATTCACTGGGAGCAGGCCAGGGAGACCCGGCTCCTCAGTCTCGGCCGTGTGTCTGATTTACAGGGATATGTCCTTCTGGATAAGGAAGAGGGCACAAACCTGGCCTATCAAAGGAATTCCCTTCCTGGAATCAAAAGTGGGTAACTTCACAAACGTCCCTTTCAGGGACGGTGTCCAGCACGAGCAGAGGCAAGATGCACGCTGTCTTGACATGGAGTCCAGTCCTAGTGGCAGAGGACTCACCCTCCCACCCACTCTAAGGACTCTCCTCTAACAGGGGAGAAAAAAAGAGGCAATTAAGTAGAAGTGGAGCTAAAACAGCACCAGAAACAAGGGTCCCTTTGGTTTGTGTGGGCTGACAAGGAGGAAATGCCCTTTGCTGGGGCATTAGATAAAGGCTGGGGTCTCACTCAGGACCCAGATTGGCCTCCAGAGCAGAGATGGCTGGCGCTCAGCTCTGGGCCGCGCTGCTCCAGCTCTCACCAACCGCACAGCCCAGGGCAGCAGAGCTGCCACGCCTGGATACGCAGTGCCTTCCCCAGAGCCTGCCGTGTTGAAGGCGCGGTCCCCAATGCAGCGGCGTCCAGGGGCTTCTGGGGACTGGACCATGAGGATCCAGTCCCATTAATCCCCATCAGGGGATTAATCCATCTGATGGACCAACAATTTGAGTGGATGCTCTCGGGAGGTGGTGGAGACAGTAGTGGTGGGCCTGCCTGAAGGGAGCAGGTCCCTGGGTGTGCCCTGGAAGGGCATTCCTCGTCCCTGCGCCCTGTCTACCTTTGCTTCCCAGCTGCCATGGGCAGCACAGCACCCCCCGCCACGCCCTCCTGCCTCGATGTTCCGCCTCACCTCAGGCCCGGAGCAACGGGGCCAGCAGACCACGGACCTAAACTTCTGAAACCATGAGCCCAAACAGCTCTGTCCTCCTCAGAGCTGTCTTCCCCAGCACCTGTCACAGTGACGAGAAGCCGACTAACAGGAGGGATTCCTTAGATCACTGGCCTAAGAGTCTGTCCATAAGCTTCTGTGAGATCCTGGGCAGCTGGTCCTGCCTCAGCTCGGCGGGGTTGGCCTAAACCCCGCTCCCGTCTATCACTTGAGCAGAGGTTCTGGGCTGAGCCGACACAGCACGGCCACACCAGGCGACTGGGCGGACATCCCAAACTCAGGTCTCAAACCGCTATCACGCTAGCCCTTCAGTTCAGACTGTGGAGGGAGCTACGTCAGGCGCACCTGTGGTGAGGTCAGCTGTCACCTGATGTCAGATGACATCCTATGGATGTGAGACACAGTGGTCCTTCAGGCAGCAGTCACTGGACCACAGGGCGAGGGTCACTCCAGCTCTCTCTTCCAAGGAGAGGAGACGGTGTGAGCAGCACCTCGGCCAGCGGGCCTGAGGAGAGCCTCCTGGTTGTTTGCCCTGACGGCGCAGTGGCTCTGCCTGCTGCCCGCTGCAGCCCAGGCCTGCCCACTCTCCACTGCCTGTCACTGTTCACCAGGGCCTCCGTCCTCTCCACCCAGAAGTGAGTGACAGTCTTTTACTGTCACCCAGGTCACGTTTGCTCCTATGCACTCGCCACGGAGCAGCCACAGTGCCCTTAGGAAAGCCGAAGCTGACACTGCCCGGTGTCTCGGTGAGAAGACCTGCAAGCCGGGTGCGCAGTACGCGCCTGCCGTTCCAGGCAGAGGGAGGCTTGAGCCCAGGAGTTAGAAGCCAGCCTGGGCAACAGAGCAAGACCCCATCTCAAATGAACCAACGCCCAAAAGGAGGCCTGGTGTGCAGGTGCCTTTGGAGCCGCTCCGCCCTCCTCTGGGTGCTCTCCTGGCCACTGCACCGGCGGCTGCAGGCTGGGGCGCCGGGTTCCCCGGCCCCCCCCCCCCCCCCCGGGCTCTAGCCCACGCTGCATCAGGCGGGGCTTTGCTAGTTCCTCCAGGTGGAAAGCTCCCCCCGCAGGCTTTGCACACAGGTCACCTCTCTGCTGGACTCTCTGGGCCCACCCTGATCCTGAAGTCGGGCCCAGGTGTTCTCCTCGCCCGCCTGCCGCACTCCACGCCCCTCCCCGCAGCAGCTCTTTGTGTAGAGGTGTATTTGTAAAATCCCTGAAGACGGGGACCAAGTCTGTCTGGTTCACTGCTTATACACAAAACATGACAGAGTGCTTGGCATGAGAGAGGTACCTAACAAATGACCATTTTAAAGTTATGATCTTGCATTAAGAATTTTTTGCAGGGGCTGGGGCTGTGGCTCAGTGGTAGAGCGCTTGCCTAGCATGTGTGAGGCACTGGGTCCAATTCTCAGCACCATATATAAATAAATAAACAAAGGTCCATCAACCACTAAAAAATATTTTAAAAAAGAATTCTATGCAAATAATTTATAATGCAATTACTTTAATAGACCTTATTTTTAGAAAAAAAAATTCTAAGTCTTCATCATCTTATAACATTTCTTTCCCATCTTCTCCCACATGCACTTGATCCCTCCCCACGGTACCTGGAGGCTGCTTATCCGACCCCAGGAACAGTGCACGGGAGAAGCGATCATATCCCAGGGTTGGTCTAGTTAATGCTCAACAATTCAGTGGGCAGGAAAACACCACAGATCTGCCTCTAGACTGTTTCTGAAAGCTCTAATGGAAGATAAGCAGGAGCTCAAACTGGGATAAATCTCAGCCTCACGGCATGGAAAAGTCTAAGAACTGCACGCTGGCTGGTGGAGGCAGCTCTTACCTTACTCTCACAGCCCTGAAGCCACATATTAAGTTACCAGAATATGGCTACAATGTCCAGGCCTCAGAAGCTTGCAAGTCATGTTTCAGGGTTGGTGACACAGACGCTTAATTTCACTTGCTAATGGTTTCTTTTTATATACAAGTGGTCCCGCAGAGTTCAGTAAACAAGGATCTATTCACTCCTGGCTGGGTCCACAGTAGCACAATGCGATCTCTGCTCCAGCACAGGGTTTCTACAGCACTTAGCTGTTTCTTACCAACCATTATTTCTAAGAGTTCCTGGTTCTTCCTTAGGACTTGTACAACACTGTAAGTTACACAAAGCCCATGCTTCAGGGAAACGATGCCCAGGGTCTGCCGTGTGCTCTCTGGTCCCTCCCCGGCCCCTGCAACCCTGGTGCTCTCACCCCGTGGAGACCCAGTGGCCCTCGATGGTGGGCGGCATCTGCACAGTGATCCGCGCCCCGTTGTGGAGGTGTTTGAGCATGTGACGGCACTGAGACTCCTTGAAGGCCCTCCAGGCACTCTTCTCCAAGGACCGGGGATGGGATCTGCCGTCTGGGTGAAGGAGGGCAGAACCCTCTCCCAGCCCTGAAAAAGAAAGGTGGAAGGTCAGGGGGAAGGGCCTGGAGCAGGCAGGTCGGTGGATCACCTCCTCTGCAGCTGAGGGGCGGCCGCAGGCTTTCTCCACTCGTGTGCCACTGTGCTGGCTCGCACGGGGGAGGGGTCCCTGGGAGCCACTTTCCAGGTGGCAAAACCGAGGTCCATGGGGACAAGGGCATGGCTTGCTTGAGGTCACTTGGCTAGGTACCAGCAGAACAGGAGTTCAAATCCAGGCATCTAAGAAACGGCGACCAAGTTGGGCACCTGCGGAGTACCTGCACATGCAGGCAAAGGAGTGGACCCACAGCTGTGGAGGACAGCCATGGACACGTCCCACGGCCACCAGAGGAGGACAGGGGACAGGAGAGGCGAGAAAGGGGTCACTGGGAAGGGTGGACATGGGCCAGGCCACCTGTGGGCGAGGGAGGGAGAGCGAGGACACAGCCTCGGGGAAATGCAGTCTGGGAGATGGGGCACAAGGGCCAGGGAACACCTGTGGAGCTCCCGGCTGGATCTCCTGCGAGGCTACC
Source organism: Xerus rutilus (assembly GCA_028644305.1). Lineage (NCBI taxonomy): Eukaryota > Metazoa > Chordata > Mammalia > Rodentia > Sciuridae > Xerus > Xerus rutilus. The sequence continues at coordinate 66,583,673 of CM053412.1, read as the reverse complement.
TTGGCTCACACCAGCCCATGCACGTCCTAGCTCTCTCCACCTCTGGGTGGATGTCCTGGCTATGGTCTGGGTGACGTGTGTCCCCAAGGGCTCACAAGTCAGAAGCTTGGCCTCCAGTGTGGTGTTGCTGAGAGGCGGCGGGAGCTTTGGGAGACTAGGAGAGGCACTTAGGCCACAGTGCTGCCCGCAGGAGTCCAGTGCAGTTCTGTGGGACCCTGGCTGGTTGTGGCAAGAGGGCTGTTATAAAAGAACATGCCTGGCGCTCCCCAGACTGGCGCTCCCCAGCCCCCCTCGCTTCCTGACTTGCCTCTCACCTATGCTTCTGCCAGGAAGCCATCTGCCAGGTGGCACGGCCACAGGGCCCCTGAGGAGAGCCCGCACCATGCTGACTGGGCTATTAGCCTCCAAAACTGAGTTCTACAAGAACCTAGGCTCAGGCACTGTATCCCAGTGACAGAAGGGGACTAATGCAGCCCCTCCAGGCTGTTCAGAGAAGGTATGTGCTCAACTTTCCCCCAATTAACTTCCAAGGCCAGGCCCTACCTCATGAAGCCAGAGAAAAACTAAACCTTCAGCAAAGTCTTTTTAATCAAGGATAATTAGGAGGAGATTACATTTTTATTTCCGGGGAGTTAAGTGCTGCTGGGAAGGTTATCTTCAGTGCAAGCATTTTAGGTTGGCCACCGTTTACCCAGGCAAAAGTGCCACCAGCCTAATGCTCAGAGGAAAGCAGGAAACAAATGGAGGGGTCACCGAGCGCCCAGTCTCCTTCGAGATTCACTCCCGAAGGGGCCAACAAATCCACAGGAGGGCCTGCTGTGTGCTTGGCATTGTACCAAAAAAAAAAGAGATGAGTGAGACCAAGGTATGAAAATACAGCAGAATATACATGGCATGAAACACACCCTCAGACCACGCTCCTGAGGAGGTGATCACGTCTATTTTGAGCAACACCTGAATAACCTCGGAACCATGGCTCCTGAGGGACCATCGGAAATCACGAGTGAGACCCAGAGTGCAGTGACTTGCACCAACACGAACAACACCTACCAGGACACACCCAGACCTGCAGGTGGGGCACAGCCAGGTATCTGTGATATCCAGGTATTTGCCTTCATGTAGCCAAAAGATCAGAGATGGAGCTGCCACCTGACGGACAGTCCCTGCTGTGAGAAGATGGTGCTCCACGCGTGAACGCGGGCTTCCCCGCAGGTAGGTGCTGGTCTTGGGAAGGAGCGTGCTTCCGACTGCTCTGGCACCTCACCCGAGCCCACAGCAAGGAGGCCCTGGTACCTCCTGGCATCTCTCCACCACGTGAACCAGGATGGGAGATTCTGGACACGGATGACTGGGCCGCACTTGGGTTAAACGCAGCCTCCTGCCAGCCCTGTATGGCCACGTCCACTGCCTCTGGCCGGAGCTGGAATGATGGAAACTGCCAGACTGGGAGATCTCCATCTGGTGACGTCACTGCCACTGGAGTGGCACCCCTGGGTGTCCCCCGGCAGCACTCACCATCCCTCCCCAGGGCATGGGAGGATGAGGGTGCCTGACCTGGCCACTTTTCTCCTTTTGTTTTTAGAACCAGCCAGGTTACAAGGTATGTGCATGTTGATCTGCTCCCCCAGGGTGTAAGGATGCCGCCCCCCGGCCAGTCAGCAAGGGGCAGATCCAATGAACTGGCCATCCTGTCATGGACACCATCGACAGCGTCCTCTGACTGAGTGCTCACCAACCCTCATCAACCCCACACCGCGTTGCTCTCTTATTTGGTTTTGAACTGACACAGGGGAGACGCTGCTCACTGGAGGACCTCCCTGAGTCCAGTGGCGGCAGTTATCTTGATGACAGCGAAGCTTTCCTTGTGGGGGCGTGCCACAAGATGGCGCCGAGCAGTCAGCTCAGTACTGACCACGCTGCCCTGAGGAGCCACCTCCCTGCACTCTTATTGGCTGATTCCTGCTCCCAGACTGCTTTGGCCAGGGACCCTACTGTTCCCAAATGGACAAGCCTATCCTGACCCTTTAGCTTGGAAACCAGATACCACTGTTCCCTCCTCCT
>CM053412.1:66465024-66581112 GCA_028644305.1 Xerus rutilus | reverse complement strand
GCTCATGGTGTGTGTGTGGCTCATGGTGTGTGTGTGTGGCTCATGGTGTGTGGTGTGTGGCTCATGGTGTGTGTGTGGCTCATGGTGTGTGTGTGTGGCTCATGGTGTGTGGTGTGTGTGTGGCTCATGGTGTGTGTGTGTGGCTCATGGTGTGTGGTGTGTGTGTGTGGCACACGGGGTGTGTGGTGTTCTCGGCAGGTGAAGCAGTGCAGGAACCCAGGGTCTGGGCTCTGCAGGGGCATTTCTTCCTGACCCTGGATGTCTGCAGGAGCCCCACGGGGGACATCCCTCCCAGTTCCCACCTTGCAGCAGGGACACTGGCACTTGGCACCTCGCAGGTCTTCACCAGCAAGTGCAATATGAGGGCCAGCAGAATGATCAAAACGCCCTTAGTGACACCACGCACCCCCTGACCTGGAACCTGTCGCTCACTGCTTTCCAGAAATACTCACTCCCAAATTGGACAGAGCTGCCCAGTGAGCAGTCCACGGCCACCCTGACTGCGGAGGGACGCACACTAGGCCGTGGCTAGCCCAGGCGACAGGTCTCCTGGTTCCCTGGAACGGCCTCACTGCCTGCGTGGCGCCTGCTGAAGACCTGGCCGAGCAGACCGTGGGCAGTTTCTGGTCTTAAGAGGTTTATGCTTTGCTTTGACCGAGTGCATCATGTTGTCATGGCACAGCCACTCAACAGCAGGCAACTACGCCACTGCCCCCACCTCTGTGGACCTCTTTTCTTACTGAGGGGACAAGAAGGCAAGTGACCGTTCGAGCTCCCGAGCCTCACGTCTGAAGCCAGTCCATTCATTTAGCAAGAGAGTATCCAGCATGGCCAAGGCCTTGCCCCACTGTGCACACATGAGTCAGGTTCCTGTCCAAGATTTCCCTTTCTTTTTACAAAAAAGACGGGAAAGGGTGTGGGGAAAACGAGGCTTTCTTGGTTACAAAAACCATCTTCAATAAAATGGCGTCTCAAAGATTTCCATTTTGCGCCATTTAAAAGTTTCCTCTCATTTTGAAGGGGATCCACTCGAGTCTTTAGGTCTAGACAGAATAAGCTCGAGTGACAGGGATGAGCTGAAGATGTCTCCACCTCCCAAAAGGCAGTGTCACCTTCAAGAGTGCACACACTGGAGGCAAAGCCATCTGGCCCAGCGTCAGGTCCCCCAAGCCAAAAGGAGGTGCCTCTCTGTGCATTCAAACACCATTTACTTACTCTGGATGCCTCCTGCTAATCGGTCTTTCTGGGGCCAACTGATTTTTAGAACTGGACATCTGAATATCCGCAGCTTTTCATCTAAGCAAAGAAAACAGTGATAATGGATATCTTCCAGCTGCATGCTTTCGTGACACTTGATAGGTTTTATTTGGATTAAGAAATGCAACTGTTTTCAAAGTCCGAAGAAGAGGAGAGCAAAGGGGACATGTATACTTTCATGCCAACACATTTTGAACTTGGGTCTTGCCCGACATTTGCAGTTATAAAAAAGAACAAAAATAAACACCAGGCTCAAGTCCTGTCAGGGTCTAATTTACTCACCAAGAGGACTTGGGGTGATTTATGACTCGCAATGACTTGAAATACCCGTAGCCCACAATCTGCACAAAGGCTGGATGCCACACGTGATGGCATCGCTGTGTCCTCACCTGGCTCTGTGCGCCTTTCATTCTCACTGCCTGACCTGTCAGTGCGACCACCTGTAACTGCGCGTCTGAAGATCAGTTTGCCACCAGTTTGATACATTCAGAACCATCGAACACTCGCTTCCATCTCCAAAGTTACTATCATAAAGAGACAAATGGTATCACATAGTTCCAGAAATCAAATGCCTACTTATCAGGAAAAAGCCCTTAAGCCACCATAAGAAGGTTTCAGGACTTTCCTCAGACAGACGTATGTCCATGGACACAAATGACTGAGCTTTATCTCCCTTTGCAGAAGACTTAAATGCCTGCAAAACCCTCTGTTGAGCAGGATGTGCGCCTTAAAACCATTCCTGGAGTTAGGTTGATCAATACCCGTTTTCTGTTAGAACTACTTCAATCATGTAAAAATCGGGAGGAGGCAATATCCATTTTTTTCCTTTTTTTGCTGGTGCTTGATGTCCTAGCTAATTAAGGCAAGCCTTTCTTAGATCCTGAGATTTATAAACTGAACAACTATTCCCTGTGTTGATTTCTTGCACTGGACTCCAGAGCTCCTGGGTCTAAGTAGATCTCGGGCACTTTCACTTTAAGAATTTGGTCACTGCGAATTTATTTTGAAATTGTGGCCGCTTTTGGTAGGTTAACCCATGTCATCCAATTAAACTGGCAAACCTCCCTTTTTATCTTAAATTCTCCTCCTCTCCCCATACGCACAGGCTCCATGCTGCTCCCGTCCATAGCTCAGACTGCGTCTTCCAGGCACCCCGCCCCACAGTGACCCCTCCCAGCACCGCCAAGGCAGACTGACCCAGACTCCAAGGAGCAACTAGATGGAGAGTCAAAGCCAAGAGCTTTTTGCTATACCAGACCAGAGGACGTACAGACATGCCCCAGCTCTTGATGCCTGCCGGCTGCTGCATCCCAGTTTGGACTGGGGAGAGGAGTGCAATGACCACCCCACCTCTCCAAGGAGGGAGGACCAGGCTGCACCTCTGGGATCACTCCTGCAGTTCAACAGGCAGTGCGCATCTGCGAACAATTCTCCTTATGCCAAAATTTTAAGTAATTTCTCATCTTTGAATTGAGCTTTCGTCTGTATGATCTTCCTCCCCACAGATACTACAAGTCTTTCAAAGGGGCCAATTCTGCCCGCTTGTCTCTCTTTTTTCTTGTGTGTGTGGCAGCTGCTGTTTGATCTGCTCATTGGCTCTGATTTGTTTCATGTTTCAGCCAAAGATTAAAACTGCTCTGTAATTCTAAGCAGATGGGCCCAGGAGCCCAACCCTATAATTACACCTTCTCTCTTCTGCTCTGAACTGCCAGCTTCCACCCTGACTCTCGGAGCACTGGGGTGGCTGGGGCTCCGAGCACACCTTGGCAATCAGCAGTCTGGCCCCACCAGACCTGTGCACAGGGCCTGGGAGCTGCAGGAGCCTCCCACTGCCGGCAGGACTACAGAGATGTGTCCCAGCAGCTTGTGGGTTAAACTCTTCCCTTTCCTTGATCCTCTGGGGGGGTCCACAACCCGATTTTCAGTCCTGGCTCCAAGGCATTCTAAAGCCAGAGCCAGCTGCAAGTTTTGAGGTGACTGTGGTGGGTGCGGAGGAAGGAGTCTTGAAGTCACTCTTGAGATGTCAGGTGTCTGGCCATTAGAGACACTTTGGCTGGCACCTTGTTGGCAATGGCCTGCGGAATATCAACTCCGACCTGCACAAAACCCACCTTCCCCACCCCAATGCATTCGTGTTATATTGCTCAGTGCGATTTCTGGAACTCCATTCAAGGGCGGACGCTCCTGAGAAAATGTGCGAGCCGAGCACGAGCAGAACACCTCCAGGGAGGGAAACTGGGCTCAGGTCGGGAACCCCAGGAAACTGGTTTGGGTTAGATCTGGCTACCAGAAGTCTCCCTGGGCGGAGGCTCCCCACCCGCCGTGCCGGGAGAGCCCGTGCACGCGAGGACCCAGCAGACCCGACGGCAGGCGCCCGCGGGCGCTCCCCGCAGCGGCCGTGCCTCCGCTCAGCCTGGCGAGGCTCGGCGCACCCGGAGCCCCGCGCCGGCCTGGAGCGGGACCGCGCAGCCTGCGACTGCGTGACGCCCCGGGTCTGAGAAGCCCAGAGTGGACCGAGTGCTCCTTCGGCGCGACGCGACAGTTCTGCAGATCAAAGCGTCGGCGTGGGCGGCGGTCGCGCTCCCGGAGAGGACGCGGCGGCGGCCGGACAGCGCGCGGCCGGCTCGTACTCACCGTGCAGCAGCAGGGCCGGGAACAGGCAGCCGAGCAGCAGGCGGCGCGGGCGGCACATCTCCGGCGCTCGGCTCGGGGTCTGCGCTCCCCTCCCGGGCGGCGGGCGCGGGGCGCGCAGGGCTCGCTGCTCGGCGGCCAGGCCGGCCTGCGGCCTCAGGCCAGGGCGCGGCGCCCCATGCCCCGCGGGCCCCGGTGGGCGCCCGGCCCGCGTCCGCGCCGCGGCCTCCCCGCGACCCCCGGCCTCCGCGCGCCCGGGCCCGCGTCCCGCCCCGGCCGCCGCGCGCGCCGCCCCGAGCTGCAGTGGCCGCCGCCGCCGCGCCTCTTCATATTTCCCCAGCGCCGCCGGCGGGGCGGCTCGGGGGCGGGGCGGGGCGGGGCCTCGGGGCGGGGCGGCCACGGGGGCGGGGCCGGAGTGGGGCCTTGGGGGCGGGGCCGGAGTGAGGCCGCGGGGGGCGGGGCCGGAGTGGGGCCTTGGGGGCGGGGCCGCGGGGGCCGCGGGGGGCGGGGCCGGAGTGGGGCCTCGGGGTGGGGCCTCTAGGCGAGGTGGCCGCAGGGGGCGGGGACGGGGCGGGGCGGCCGTGGAGGGGCGGGGCCGGGGCGAGTGCTGGTCACGCCCCCAGTCCGCCCACGCCTTCCGTTCTCCCTCCTCCCGCTCCTCTGCCCTCCTCCACCTCCTCCTCCTCCTCCTCCTCGCCTCCCAGCAGCGCCTTGCTGGACCTCTGGCTGAAAGCGCCCCTGTCTTCTTCCTCCTTTTCCTCTGCTCCCTCCTCCTCCTCCTCCTCCTCCTCCTCCCCCTCCTCCTGGTCCTCCCCTGCCCCATCCGTTCCCTCCCCCTGCGCCATCCCTCCTCCTCCCCCATCTTTACCTTACCCCCTTTCCCTCCACCGCCCCCTCTCCCCCCATCCTTTCCCTCCAGCCAGGCAGCCCACTCCCTTGGCTTCCTGCCCACCCACTCCCACCAGGGGCTTACAGTCTTTAGGACTGCATCCCCTAAGAAAACCTGCCCTTCACCCTCGGGCCCACTGCGTGGGCATGGATTCACACTTGGAAAATGTCTCCAGACGGGTGGCAAGGGCCAGCCAGGCTGCAGGTTTGCAGTGAGACCTGGGCAAGGGGGCCTGCTAACCTTGGGCGGTGGGTGTGCTCTTGCACATACTCGTGCCAGAAAGAGAGGAGAGATTAGAGAAGAGTTGAGATCTGCAAAACCCCTGGGCAGCGCTGTGCAGTCTTCACTGCGAGCCTCTGTCACCAGTGAGCCTCTGTCACCAGTAAGTCCCTGGGCTCCTCTGAGGAGCAGGGAAGCCCTGTCACAGACCCCACCTGTGAGGAACAAGATGTAGGCGGCAGGACCCCTTTCTCTCTTTCCACCCTCTTGCAGGAGGCGGAGGACTTGTTGAAACATGGGAGAAATCTCAGAGAAACTCTCCCTTAGTCCTCTTTCCTGAATCCTCCCCAGCAAAAGACTAATAACCACAATCAAGATGATTTTATTTGTATTTCTGTCTGGGAAAGGGGTGTTTTTCCCTTGGGGTGATTTTACTTTGGCCTTTTAGACTTCAAGGCAGAAACAGCTTCCTTCCTAGTCCTGAATTCCCTGGAGGGCTAGCACAAAGCCACCTGGATTGCCTGGGAGATCCCTCTACAGAAGAGGCCTTCACTTCTCCCAGGCCAGGTGAATGGACTCCTAGGCTAATGTCTTCTCCTGGGATAAAGAGCAGGCGTGAGACAGCTGTAGGTGGCATTGCTTGACTCAGCCCTGCTAAGGTTTTTCCTAAATAAAACACTTTACATGAATGCCTGGCTTCCCAAGAGGGTTTTCTGTCCCTTTGAACAAAGCAATAATTCAACTCCTTAGACATTAGACATCCAAAACTAGTTGGATCTTGACTTCATTATGATAGTAAAATTGAAGAGCATGCATTTGACAGTTTCCACTTTCCAGCGCCCCACCCCCACCGGATCACGGGTGTCTGGGTGTGATGGTGCTGAAGCCGTTGGTGGGTTTTCACTTTTATTACTATCACTGTCATCTTTCCATTGGTAATGTGGGGCATCAACACATACCAGCTGCTCACTCACAAGCGTGTCCTGAAAGTCAACCATGCCACTGTTGGCCGATCGTGAAGATCAGAGTCCCGACAGAAGATTCCGGAAATGACGCCTTTGAGCACAAGTGTGTTTCCAGTCAGCTTTGCTCAGCTCCCTCTTTCTGGGCCTTTCTTTCCAGCCATTGCTTAACCTGGTTGCCTGGCGTGGGCAGCCCACAGTGATTTATAGGACTCGAATGTCTCCCAAGAGACCATCAGATTTTCATTTTAAATGAAGAACTTGACTTCTTCACAAAGTGGGGCAGTTGGAAATGATTTAAGCCCTCATTGCCTGCTTAGGCAAAATGTGGGCCTCGTCACCAAAAAAACACACCAGCCAGTTCCCAAAAAACAACACACACGAGGACACTAGGCCCCTGTGAGGTCTGCAGTTCTCCCTCACTCAATGCCTTCCAGTCCAGGGAATATTTGAAACAAGCAAACAATGGAAGAGGCTATGAGTGGCAGGTGTTTTCCTATAAGCAGCTTTATTGATAGTAATTGAATAATATCAAGGTCATTCATTACACATTAGCAGAATGATTAGTTAATACATTCATTTCAATAATTATTTGATTTTGTTACATAAATAAGAAAGGGCGAGCCGTAATTTGGCACCTTCTTGACATTCAAGTCATTTCAATGGTCTGTTTTTCCAACTGGTTTCTCGTGTGGTGTATACAGCCAGAATGAGGCCAGCAGTTTGGAAATCATCTGCTGGTGAATTTTCCCCTTACAGTGTGATAGGTTCAGACACTGGACCCTGAACATGGCCAGTCCGGAAGTGTCGCCATGGATTGCTGCCTGGTAGGCTCACCTTCTGCATCACTTCTGTTTTCTTTTCAGATGGGATCTAAGTTGCCCAGGCTGGCCTTGAACTCCTGGGCTCAAGTGATTACTATCAATTACTATCAACTCCTGCCTCATCCTCCCCAGGAGCTGGGACTCCAGGCTGCCCCACTGTGCCCGGCTACTGTATTACTTTTTGCTTTTGCTATGAATGTACCCACTTCTGAAGAAGAATAATGAAAACAAAATAGTCTAGATTCAGTCTATCAGAACTGACCTCTTCTCCCCATAGGAACTGTGACCAGGAGCCAATGTGCTAGGATGTGCTTTTCAGGGAATGGTCCTGGATGGATCAGTTGGGCTTGATCTTCACAGCAGGGTGTCGCTGTTTTTAGGGACCGTGGAGAAGTGGAGCTGTAGCAAGCTCATTGTCATTACTGCCCTGGGAGGTGCAGGGACCAAGGCCCTGTAAAACCTGTGTCACCACTTGGTTTTCTGACACAGGCCTTGCAAAGCTGATGTCATTCGGAATTTCAGAGATGCCAGGCTTTTCTTTTCTTGAAGAAAATGATATATGTAAGAAGGGTCAGAGTAATTACAGCACGAATACCAAAATGTGCTCCTAATGAGCATGTGAAACATGTTCTGCAGCCTCTGTGTCCTCAGGCTGGGAGATCTCGGCAGGCATAGAACTTTTTCCAGAACATGCTGGATATTGGGGTTGGGCCTGTGACACAGATCAAGTCCCCACAGACTGGAAGCGCTCCGAGCCTGGGACCTGTTTCTTCTGTGCTCCACTCCACCAGTAAAGATATAAAAATTTTTAAAAACCTACACAGCTTCCTCAGAGGCGGAGATAATAAAATCCTGCTGAGGAAGCCCTAGAAAGGGTCACACCTAAGAGCTGTATTTTTTTAAATGCACTAACTACAACAGACTCCATACTGAAAATCAAACAGATGGTGTGAACAGCACAATCTTCAGGGCCTAAGGAATTGAATGCTGCATGTCACAGTCCTCCTTAGTTTCCTGCCATGCAGGAGAGCAGCAGCGAGGTGTCCTGAGCCTGCTGTGCTCTGCACCGACCATCCACCGGGACCAGAGGCTGCTCTGGCAGACACACCAGACCACCACGCAGAGCACAGCCAGGTGTGTAGGAGGGTGACAGCTGGCATCGTGCGCCTCTGCCATGATGGCTTGGGAAGCTGACGCAGAGACTCAGGCTGAGGACTGACGGAGCACAGGAGAGGAGACGTGGCCCTGGCATTTGATCTGAGACTCCTGGGGCACTCTTTCTGGGAGGCTGGTTGTCCTTTCTAGTGGCTTGATCTGTTCAACTGGAGTGTGTGACTCTGTGAGGACAGAAAGGAAGCGGGAGGTTATGCATCTGTCTCCTCCCCAGGGCCTTCTCAAGTCCTTGCACAAAGGGTGCTTCTTGGGCAGGACCAGATCAGACCGTCAAGGAGGATTCTTCCAAGGCCAGCAGCCGCTGTGGCACACGGCTGCAGCGGGAAGACATGGCAACTCTGGCATTTGAGGCCAGCCCGCCAGAGGTTGGCATGGCCCTGGTCACAATGCTCAGACCTGGTTGGGGCTGGCGATGTGGCTCGGTGGTAGAGTGCTTACCCAGCACACGCAAGGCCCTGGATCATCCCCGGCACCACAGCACCATGGACAACAACGTATCTGACACCAAGTCAGCATAGCGCACCTGCTGAGGAGCCAGATTGCTAGGCACAAGCCTCTTGGCTGTGTGACCTCGGGCAAGTTACTTCCCCAGGCTGGGCCGTCATCCCTGTTTTATCAGATGTATGTGTACAGTTCAGCACTGCACAGGTTTACCCTAAAAAGGTAAGTCACTGACAAGAACGAGTTTAGATTAGATCATGCATTCTCAACAATGGAAAAACGGCTCCTTGCGGGTGGAAATTTTGTCTGTGGCTGGGCATGTGTGAAAAACTTAGATGTGACCGTGATCTGTGGTCCTCCAAAGGAACACAGTGCTGAAACATGAAAAGTGAATCCACAGGACCTGCAAGCTAATGAGCAGAAGGTAATGAGGGGAAAACGGGTTTGGAAGGCTCTTTGGGGGGCAATCATTAACAAATTTTGAGGGACCCTATGCAAGATGAGCAAATGGTAGATCAGCCCTACGTACCTGGTCACCTGTCAGACGCTCGCGATGACTTCATGCCTTTAACTCACTGAACGTTGTGACAACTTGAAACTAAAGGTCCCACTTCAGCTGGCCGTCTAAAGTGACAGCCTGCCATCTAAATATGTCATCGTAAGGTCACTCGTGATACCGATCCTATCATTTGCTTGCTTATTATGGTCTTTGAGGATGATTTTATTGGCTGCCATGGGTGCACACAACCACTTGGTATGAGTTACAACATGACCTAAGATCCATGGTCCGCCTTTGCATGATGTGAGTTCTCTTGGTATGGGCTTGGTCTGAGGAGGATGCCACCGTGCTCCACGGGTGGTGTCGGTAATGCGTTTTCTTGCATGTTTTCTTTTTTCTTTATTTTATTGGTTCGTTTTAGTTTTGTATAGTATCAGGACTCATTGTGACATAATCATAGAAGCGTGGAATATAATTTCCTCTAAGCCAGTCCCCAGTGCTTCCCTCCCCTCTTTTCCCTTTCTGTTCCCCTCCCTTTACTCTCCTGATCTTTCTGCCATTTACTTACATAGTTTTTAAAATCAGAGTCTTGTGGATGTACCTGAGGTGAGACTTGCTGTGGCCCGTTCACGTGCACACAGGACAGCGAGGGTCGTTTCACTGTCTCCCCCTTTAGCCCCCGTCCTCTACTCCACGGATCTCGCTGCCATTTCGATGGAATTTCTCACCTCCTTTTCTTTTCTTTCTTTCTTTCTCTCGCCCCCCCCCCCATTTTGGACTAGCTTCTGCATATCAGAGAACGCATCTGACCTTTGACTTTCTGGGTCTGACTTCCTGTTCCTATTGGTTGTAGATCTGATCCATAGCCGATGCTTTCCCAAGCTATTTATAGTACATACCATTAAGAACACTTTGTTCTTCATTAATACGGCATCATAGACTTGCCACATGCAACTGTAGTTTCAACAGACCAAACACATGAGGAAATATTTATTTCAAAATAAATTTAGAGGCCTATGTGTGTTGTATCTGGATGGTGGTTTTCACGTGGTCTGAACAAGGGCAATGCCATGACCTGTCCTGGCGCCGACGGCTTCCCCAGGTGGTAACACTGTTACTGACCACACAAGATGAGATCTTCTAGAGGAGAGAAGAAGCAGGCTTCCATCGTTTTGACCATCCGAAGGCCAAAGTCCAAGCCAGAGGACTCTGATCCAAGTCGCAAGGCCAGAATCCTGGTGGAAAGCACCCTCAGTGTCTCCTGCAGCCGTCTCCCGGTGTCCTGTCCCCTGCAGGTCCAGTCCTGTCTGTATTGCTTATCTTTGATTTAGATAGTTCAGTTGTTACTGCTCTCACTTCGTAAGTGGGAAACTGAGACCAAAGAGACTGAGTGGTTTGTCCCAAATTTGCAACTTCATTGAAGTGGAATTTCTGTTTCATAGAAGCGGTTTTCAGACGTTCGGTGAGGTGCTGCTTTCAGTTCTAAGTCTGTAGCAAAAACCAAAACAGTCTTGTGCTTCTCGGCCGCAGCATATTGATCTAGATGTGTTTTGAGACATCTGAGCCAATGGGAGGGTTGACGTAGGACATTTGGACACTCACTGCAGCTGGGATCTTGATGTTCGGTCCTAAGGTTCGTGTTTTATGTGTAAAATATGCAAACTTTGTAGGTTTAGAACAGATGATTGCAATCGGCAAACCAGGCAGGTGAAGCGGCCACTAAAAAGCGGCTGCTGGTCTGCTTCTGAATGTTTCCGTGTTAGGGCTCAGCTAGGCCTAAATGTCGTGTGACCATGTTTCGGGTGGTGTGCATGGAGAGGGGTGACCACTTAGGAATGGCCATGTGCAGTCACGTTTCCTCTCTCTGGGACCCGAGGTCTCTGAAGCAAAGATGGGCACCGAATTCCATGCCACAGTGACACTTCACCTCCACTAATGTAACACTCATAATTCCCTAGAGACTTCCAAATGCATGACGTCTTGATCTTCCTGCAGTTTTGAGAAGGCCAGAAGATAGCGGGGTTGTTCTCAGGTAGAGAGGAAAACCCGAAGAGAGGCCAGCAGGGCCTCTGAGGAGCTGAGAGCGGGCGCTGCCCTCTGCAGGTGTGGATCAGGGCCCAAGTTAGAATCTGCCGTTTCCTTGCTGGGACTTTGCTCTGTGCTTGCATAGAGAGCAAGAGGGGAGCCTTCCATTAACAGACATGCAGTGGAAAGGTGCCAGCATCCTGGACCCCTGAGGATGGGAATGAGCTGGCCCTACAGGCCCAGGCAAGCCTTCCGTGTGCTGGCAGTTTACTTCCCACGATTTGCCTCTGTGTTTTTCACAAGCGGAACAGAAGGCGCCTACGTCAGTAGCTGCTCACAGACTCTCAGTGGAGGAGATGGGACCAAATGTTTTACTGCGACAGACCCATTGAGTCAAATGAAAAGCAGCAAAAGACTGGAAAATAGGAAGAGGGGAACAGGGCCAGGGGCTCCAGCCATGCTGTGGGGATGGCATGCTCTGGGCACACGGGACTAGCATGGGGCCAGCTGGCTGAACTCACTTCAGGGGTGATGGCCATTCAGCTGTGAGGATAGTGTCCCTCCATTGGGGCTGGCTACCCGAGCATGGTCTCTGTGGGATGGAGCGTCTGCAGATGCCCCGAAACACAGCAGGGCTCAGACCACAGAGCTACGCTGCCCTGGTCTTCCCTCTGGAATTCCAGAAGGGTCGAGCAACTCCAAGACAGTCTGCAGGTGGGCGCACGGAATGTGAAGAGAGGCAATTAACTCAGGAAGGTGGGGTCCAGCCAGAGGGGTTAGAGGCCCGTGCGTCAGGGCCGCGGCAGCCACCCAGCACCTTCCACTCCCTGTGCTCCACGCTTTGTCCTCTGTGCTGATTAAAACCGTGGGAGATCAGGGGCCTTGCAAAGCCCTGCTGACCAGATAATCACATTCTGGCTTTCCTCTTCAGTGTGCCCGGCTGGCCTTCTGTGGCCACGGGCTCTGCATCCTCAGCCTCAACCAACCACCCGTTGAAAATACTGGGGAAAAACTGCATCTGCCCTGAACACGGGCAGAGTTTCTTCTTGTCATTATCCCCTGTTGTTACACTGTCATGACCATCTGCACAGTGGTCGCACTGCATCTGGTGACTTAGGTCCACAGGCGGATTGCATGGTTCTGCAGGTACTGTGCCACTTTACACGTTGAGTGTGAGCACGTGAGGACGGCGTGTCCAGGGCCTGGTGACTGGGGAGGTACTGCTTCCCTGCTTCTTTCCAGTGAAATATCAGTTCAGCCTCTGGTGCTTCAGGCTCCGTGCGAGGCTCCGTCCTGGTGTCCAGTAGTTTCTACTTCACCAGGAGCTCTCAGTCTGTAATCATGGTATAACTTTTTAACAGCGTAACTAAGGGATTCAGCCTTATCTGTGGTCCTGGTGGTTTGGGGTCTTGTTGAAGTTGTTTCCCTGGTGCTGCTGCATGTGGAAGGTCATCGTGCTTCTGCGAGGGCGAGCCCTGGAGAGCAGCTCTGGAAGAATCCATTCAGGCTGCGCAGCGGTCCCTCGTGGTGTGGGCAAAGACAGCCCTTCCATGCACACCCCGCCACGCCTCTGACCGCCTCAGATCCTCTTGCAGAAGCCTGTATGGAGGGACTCCCTTGCCACCACAGAATTAGATGTGCTGAGGGTCCACTATTTGGTGGCTCTCCAAGGACACGGATGGGCGATGGGCAGGACAGGTAGGTGGCGAGGGGGACAGCTATTGCATCGTGTGTGGTGGAAGGAAGGCTAAGCATTTCCAGCCCACGCTGAACTTCTCAGGGTACACAGAGTCCACAGGAGCCACTGTGGCAGATGGACCTCATGACCTCTGACGCCTTTAGAGGTGGGGCGTGTGGGGAGGGCTGGCCCAGTGTGTTATGCTCACTGTAGCTCAGTGAGGCCCTTGGCCCAAGTACCTGCAAAACTTTGCGTTGAGGACCCTTCCCCTCCCCAGGCTGGACACTCACACACCACTCTGCCATGGAGAGGAGCCCTGGAGTGGCCCCCACACTGGTGCAGGTCAGCCCGAGACAGCAGAAGAGGCGCAGAGCACTGTCCAGGCAGAACTAGTCACATCGTAACAGGTGCCCGTCAACATGTCCACTCACGTATTCATCCTGCCCCAGCACTTTCAAAGTGCTCCCCTTGGACGTGCAGTGACATCGGGCACCACTGGCTGGTGTCAGTCAAGGAGGTCGGTTAGTCCTGCGACCTGAGACTCTGCATGAGCGGCAGGTAAAGTCACAGCAAAACAATGTGACCACGGAGAACATTAGCTCTCTCCAACCGGCCAGAGAACAGGGTGAGCAAAGGATAGACAAGAACATGGAGGAAGCCGTCCTGGGCTGCCCCGGGACGAGCTGCAGGGGCAGAGAGCCCAGCGCGGCTCAGGCCGCCTTCCTTCGCTCAGCCGTCCTTTATTGAGAACTGGGTCTCACGCCCCCTCTCACACACACTCTTGGAATTGGACTCACAATGACAAGCTGGTCAAGTATGTGTGGGGGTCACTGCGGACAGATGCAATCCTCATTTGAAGGCTGTCCATTTTCTAGAATTTTCTGGAAGAATCTATTCATTTATATCTACAACCCTTCTAAATAAAAGTGAGAGAGCAGACAGAATCATAATGGTGCACAGGAGAATGTACTTTCACTTTCCAACAAAGAAGTCACCCTGCCTTGGACTGTGACTGCAGCCTTGGGGTCTGAGCGGGACGAACATTCCAGACTCTTCCATGTACCATGGGAGGACCTGTGTGCAACCCAAAGGTCCCAATGAGAGGACAGCCGCTCCTTGGCGTTGGCGGTGGATTAGGGACTTGGATTTTGTGGAGCACTAACAGCAAGGGGCCCCAACATGGCGAGGCACCAGGAACCAGCCTGCAGGGTGGCCTGGGGACCCAGGTCCTCCTTTCTGCTTCCGATTCCCCCAGGTTCTTCCCCCTGTTATGACCATTGCTTAGAACATACGAGAACCTTCTGCAGCTCACCAGTAAACAGCGTCCACCGTGTTTCAGGAGCAGTCTGCTCAGGTGCACCCTCACTCTCACCAGGAAAACCCGGAGGGACCAGGGCTCTGGGGCAGAGCCTCCACGACAGAGCTGCCCTGCCTTCTCCCTGGGTCTCTGCGACCCAGTTGGCTCCTCTCCCTGTTCAAAACTCATCTCTTCACTGCTTTCTTTCTCTGCCTGATGCTCCTAAAAGATCCCAGTGTCCTCGTGGGCTTCGCCTTTCTTCCTAACGAACAAGATTTGAGTTCAGAAGCTCATTCACGCTAAGATGTGAGTAATCTGGACGTCCTGAAGGGTTGGCCTGCATGTGAGTTCTTTGAAGCTGCAAGCGACGCTCTGAGCTGGAGTGGAACTGGACAGGTGGAATCCCACGACACCCACTGCCTGGCACCCCAGGCATCTGCTCCAGGGGACGCTGCCTGAACCTCAGAGCCGTGCCTTCCCGTGGGCGTGCAAGTGGGGAGAGCGTGGTGGAGACTTGGCTGCCGGGTTTACTCTGGGCTCGGAAGCCAGCCTTTTCTTCCCTCCCTTTGCATTGCTGCCCTGTCCCTTTGTTGACTCTTCTGGCTGCGGGTGGAGACTGTGCAATACCACCAGGTGTTGTCCGGGTTCTGTTCTAACTTGAACGTTGTCTGGTTCTCTTGTGTTTCTTCCTTGTGCAATATGGATCCTGTATCTCGGTGATCTGAGCCTTTAACCGAGTTGCCAAACCCTTTGCTTTTCCATGTGAGAGCAGGGAGGGGGAGATGGTCTACAGGCAGTCAGCATACATCTTTAGGTGGGCTTCGGGGCTGCTGGCTTCTCACCTGTGGACCCCACCCTCGCTCTCCTGGGGCTGGTAACTGTCTTCTGTGGGTCTTGCTGGGAAGACCTTACGTACACAGCAGTAACCAGAGCCGCCTTCTTAAGCTCCGCACCTTTCCCCGGCTACAGTGCAGCTGAGGATCTGAGAGTCCCAGTCCTCCTGGCCAGTGGCCTCAGCCCTGAGGTCTTCTCTCAAAGGGCAGCGATACATCTAAGGACTGGCAGTGCCCCGTCATGGAACACGCTGGTGGTCCCGCATGTTCTACAAGAACACCGCCAAGGGAAGATGTTGAAAAGTCCTGGAAGTGGCCCTTTGGGTCACGACGGACATCACAGCCTCTAGATGGATCTTGAGATGGGTCAAAGTTCCCAAATGTGGTAATGGTGGTGTGGACTGGGTGGGGTGAGACATGACCAAGACCCAGGCCAACGACTGGGGTCTCAGTATTAATGAGGAAAAAGATAAGAAGGCTTTCTTACCCTTGGAACTTTCATCTCATCAATGTCAGCGCTAACAAACTTATTTACAGCTGCTTATGAAAATGAGCGTGCCTGGCTTATTTAAATAATATTTAAATAAACGGACAACTCTGACGGACACCTGAGGGCTGCCCCTTCTATTCCAGAGGGAAGTTTCCCTCCAGCAGATGAAAGCAGAGATGTTTCCTTACCAGACTTCCCAAGCAACTTTTCCCACTTCGTATTCCATTTGGATACAACTCTTTGAAGTTAAAATAAATAGAAACAAAAAGACGGAAAGCAAAGAGGCAACTTAAACACGTTTCTCCCACCGCAGTAACTCCTGACTCTAAGAGAGGAAATGCAAAGAAAAGTTTCTTTCGGTCCTACTGAAAGGTACACTCTCCCTGTTTATTTAAAAATGCTTCTTTGTTTATTTTCCTCTTCCCAACTAGAACAGTTTCTTCTATAAATATGAAAATGTGGCATCTTCATTTATTAAGTTAATTTCATTTCAAGTGAGGCAGAAGTTGTCACAAAGCGGAAATGAACTGATTCAGCTTTAGCTTTCATTCGTCTGCTGTTTGGAGTGTAATTTAACTCAGTGCATAAAATATGCAGAATGGCTAAAATATAGCCTGAGCTCACAAACCTGGACCAAGGAAACGCAATAATAGTGGAAAATGACATTGTATCTTCTCACACAGATGAAGCCACGTCAGCCGCTGGCTGCCCGACCCAGCTGTCTGTGTGCATGGGTGATGCCTACTTTCAACATTTATGAGGTACACATGGTCATGTGAACAAACTGGAAAGAAACAAAGCAGAACTGGTCATAGTTAATAGTGCCAGCTGCTTTACAATCCTCTTTGAGCACTTTAACATGAACATTCATACAAAGACAAAAATATTAAAACCACCGAGTCCTGAACCAACTCCTTTTATGTATGAAGTGGAGATGGTGTCGCTAGATTAGACAACGTGGCTTTGTAAAGCTAAAGCAAACCATCTGTTCAAAAGGCCCGCGTGCAGTGGGGCTCGTATCTGCTGGGCTCTATCTGCACGGACGGGGCCTCGGTGTCCTCATGGTCCTTTGTCCCAGCTCCACGATGGTTTGGCCCAGCCCCACACAGATGTCAGAGCTGAATCACATAGACTGACATGGTGGGGCCCGCTGGCCTGCGGCTCAGAGGCAGTGAGCCGGAAGCTTGGGAAAGTTCTGAGCGTTTTCGTGGTGAGTGTCGGGTGACGTGGACCACTGGCCTGCCTCAGGAGTGACGGGGCTTTGGCTTTAGGCAGTCTGCTGCAAGGGGCTCCCTGAGGAGAGTGCCCGGGGCCACTGCACGGCAGAATGCACGCTGCTCTCTCTGCAAGGCCAGGGCTCCCTGTTTTAGGCCTTTTTAAAAGAATTTAGAAAATTTTTTTCAGTTACACTAAGGGTCACGGCCACATCTGACTGACCTGAATTGGTCATTTTGATAGTCATTTCTCAGCCCTGCCCTCTCGGCAGCAGGGATCTGAAGGTCTAGGCTGAAAAGTAGATCCAGGGGGAGGCGCAGTAGGGCCCGACGTGAGCTGCTGCTGAGCTTGGTATTAACTGCCTTCCTGGCCCCATGTTGGGGGAACAGATGGGACCGTGTGCTAGTGGGTAAGAGCACACACAGACTTTGGTGACCAAGTGGCCTCGTTTCAAAACCGTACTGTATCCCTGTGACTTTGCTTTATCACTCAATCTCTTGAAAATCCTGTTTGTTCTCTGGTGAAATGGTGGCAATGTGGGGCTGACCTGAGTGTCCTTGAGACCAGATGAGGGCCACACAGAAGCTCTGCCCGGTCACTGGCGCATGGCACATCGGCCAAAGAGCTCTGCCTGATGATGGCTGAGCAGCCTCCATGAAGCCGGCTGGATGGGCTTCTAAGGTGCCGGCTGTGCTGGGCTGGCAGCCAGTCCTGAGAGCAGAGCGCACACTGCCCTGGACTCCACCACCCGATCCTACGGCTGGGAGGGTTCTCGGCCATAAGGCTGCGGAGACCAGCGAATTTAAACCCAAAGCACAGGGCTCCTCTTAGGAAACGTGCAGTTGAGGTGGCCCTGGACCAGACCTTCTAGGGTCGAGTGAACACATTGACCCCAGACCCTGGGACATGCCACTGCAGAGGCTGTCCCTCCCTTGAGATAGCAACTGGCTGCCGCGCTGCCCCCACATCTGTCACCTCACACCTCTGACCAAAACTTGGGCTGGGTGATTGGTCTGGTTGTATCCAGGTCACAGCAGAATCCCTCACCTGCCAGAGGGCAGGGTTTCAGCCCCCACATGGGAGGTGAGTCCCGCCACTGGACACGTGGGTGGGGTTCACACGCCTGGGAACAAGAGGACAACGTGCGTACGGGGCGCCGCCCATGTCCTTCAGTTCCTGCGGATGCACAGAGGCTCATCAGCCTTGGCCCCAAAGCCCCAAATCCAAAGCTTTTTCGGGGATGATGTGAGGGCACAACTGGAAGATTCCATGCAGTGAAACTGAGTTTCCTGCTCAGAAACATTTTAAAGACTTTATGAAAGAACGTGAGGCTGTACATGGTGTGTGTGAAGCATCAATGGGTTTTGAGTTTACATGTCCCCAAGACATCTCATCAGACATGTGCAAATATTCTAAAAAATCCAAAATCCAGAGTCTTTCTGGTCCCGGGCATTTCAGACAAGGGGTTCTTGACCTACAATAATGAGCCGATTTCCTACAGGCCAGTGACAGACTGTGAACATGCTCTGGGGTAATAAGCAAGACAGGAAGTTTTCTCTCTACCCTGGAACGTTAACTGGTTTCATGCCCAGTGGGATTATTTTCTCACGGCCTCAACGGCGGGTGCTGGGCTCACGTCGTCAGTGGTCTTCTGCACGCTGATGGTTCAGACACCCCCCGGGCAGGGGAGAGAGGAGGCTAGAGCCCGCACAACCTCGACTGTCATTTTAGCTCTGTGGCCTAGGGTTGCAGCTTGTTCCCGATGCCAGTTTCTTGACTGGAAACACGAGCGTCATTGTCAGGATAAGTACTGATGATCAGCATCGAGGCCAGACCCATGTGGTGCCCACGACAGTCCAGGTGCAGCAGGCACTCTGTGTGCCCTGTTGTCAGTGCCGGGTCCTTCTGTCTCCCTCAGAGGCCCAAGTGGTAGCCATGCCCGTGTGGCCATGGGCCCTCCAGGTTCCTCTCCCCATGGCCTTGTCCTGCACTTTGAGCACCGTTGGGAATAAATCCTTTGTGGACCACGGCCTGGGTCAGTGCTTCCTGTCCCAGACAAGAATCCAAGTATTCTTTGGTCAGGAGAAGACATGAGCCCCAGGAGAGGTCGGGACAGAAGGAAAGATGTGAAGGGTACAAGGCCTCGAGTTCAGAAGGGTACACTTGGACACCACCCGCTCTGTCTTCCCAACCACCTTACAGGATACCCAAGCAAGTGTTCCCTTCTAGCTGGGCACAGTGGCACACGCCTCTAATCTCAGTGGCTTGGGAGGCTCAGGCAGGAGGATCGCGAGTTCAAAGCCAGCCTCAGCTAAAAGCAAGGTGCTAAGCAACTCAGTGAGACCCTGTCTCTAAATAAAAAAATACAAAATAGGGCTGGGGATGTGGCTTAGTGGTTGTGTACCCTTGATTCAATCCCGGGGACCAAAAAAAACCACGTTCCTTCTACTCTGCCTGTGTGCTACATATGGGAAGCCCTTTGTGTTTCCTGCTGTGTGCCTGGGGGCCTGGGGTTGCTTAAGCCGTCTGCAGCCCGCCTGTAGGGCTGCCTCGACCCCCTCCTGAGTCCCTCAAGCTGTGCATCTAGAAGCTGCAACGCTGGAGGACTGGTTGGGCCCGGGTCCACACAGCCCTGGGTTTCCGTAGGTCCATCTGAAACTGCCCCATCTTCCCTGAGTGCAGGAGGCACTGTGCGCCTCCTGGAGGGGACCTGTGGGAGAGGACGCAGGGAACAGCAAGTTGTGTGGCTGTGCACAGGCCCGGAGCCACGGCAGGTGTTGAGAGGTCAGAGAGGACCAGTCCAGGCCAGCAGAATGAGGGACAGGGCCTGGAGAGGGTGCTGGGGCGAGCTCAGCGCTCCCTGTGGCTCTGGCTCCCACGCCCCGCGGTGGCCCATGGCTCGGTCACAGTCGAGAGCTTCCGAGGAGGGACTTGTGCCTGTTGGACACATGCTGGGCCAGCCGGGCTTGTGCTGTCCAGGGCAGAGCTCTTTGCAGAGCGGCCCAACACACAAACAAACACGAGAATGAAAACTCATTCCCAAAGGCAAGGCGTCTCAGGAGCAGGAGGAGGACGGACGGGAAGGTTGAGGAGCGACTACTAAATGGCAGCCAGGAGCGAGGTCCGCAGCTCTTCTGAATTGTGCGTTATAATTAGACCCAACGGTGGCGCTCGCCGTGCCCCCTGCCCAGGTGCCCGTAGCAATCCCATCAAGCTCTCCCTACGCCTGCCTGTCCAGCCTCCCCTCCAACGGGAGCAAGGAGATCTGATGTGCTCTTGCACAGTGGGTGGCTATAGAGACACGTCCCGAGAAGTTACTTGACAGGAGTTTGAAGGTCTTCACCGTAGAGGATGAATGTTTGAGGCGGTAGACATATTTGGCATGATCTAAACATTATTCAATGTATACATTTTAGAAAACATGGTACTCCATAAATATGTATAATTTTAATGTTTTTATGTATCAGTTAAAATATTTTAATAAAAAGCTATTCTTATGAAAAAGGAGATGTGTCAGAAATTGCTGTCTTGTCTGTGATGATTTTGGGTCAGTGCAAAGTTGCTTAGCAGGCTTTTTCTTTTGGGTAGGCATGTTGCAAAACTAAGTAATAGCAGTTATTATATTATTTCCAAGGCAAAGGTGACTTTAAAAGAAAAACAATATGCAGAGAGGAAACTCACAAAGAAACTCTTACCATGGGAAAAAATTGAAAATAGATACTTGGAATTATTTCAATTATTATATGGTGTTGTTACTAAAATAATATAAAAACCTTCAGATCTTTATTCTTAAAATACTTGGGGAAAGAGTTTCTAAAACATTCCATTTAGCATCTAAATATTAAAGCATGAAACCTTCTGATTAGTTGGCACAGAAACAGAACAGCACAAACTTTTGATTGACATAAGGAAATGAAAAAATGGGAAAACATTTAGGCAAATTTCTATGGAAAATTTGATCAAATTGGTAGACAGGACTAAAAATAGGATTCACAATTTAGCATGCCCAGCCAACAGAGCTCTTGATGAAATTTCATGTGGTGCCTTCTTCAGCTACCAAGAATCAAGATAAATTGAACTCTGAACCGGATATTTAAATATCTCTGTCACAAAGTCCAAGGTTTTGCAAAGCTTTTTGAAAGAAGTATAGTAAATTATAAAGCAGAAAAGGTTTTTATAGCATTAAAAATTTTTATTACATTTAGTTTGTATCAGTTTTCAAAAAATCATATCTTTACATGCTTTATTAAGGGCATAGAATGATGCTCTTCATTTTACTTTTTGCTTAACCAGTAGAGTTAAGTAAACAAAAAGGTCAAGAAACCTCAGCTCTAGAACTTCTATAAAATTTGCTGGGTGCTGTGGTGCATGCCTGTAATCCCAGCAGCTCAGCAGGCTGAGGCAGGAGGATCAGACTCAGCACTTAGCAAGACCCAGTCTCTAAATAAAAAGATCTGGGGATGTGGCTCAGTGGTTAAGTGCCCCTAGGATCAATCACTAGTATAAAAAAGAGAAAATAAGAAAAAAAGAAAAAGAACTTTTATAAAATTTATAAAAGAAATTGAATCCCTTCTTGCAGGTGAGGCAAAAGGAAGGTGATCTTTCCAATTGATTAGAGGTGCGACCGGAGAGCCATATTTGGCTAAATTAAAAACCCCAAGGGGATTCCTGAAAATTTTTTCCCCCTCACTTTATGATTCGAGTAAACAGGTAAGGACCAAGAGCATTCACTTGAGAAAGAGTGTGTAAGTTTACACATTGAAACATTCATAAATATATTGGCAGTTAGATTTTTATGCAATGGCTTGGTTTTTTCCCTATTTTTGCAGGGCCGTGCTCATGCTAGGCAAGCACTCTACCACTGAGCCACACCCAGCCTGAACAGTATCTTCATAAGCAAAGGTCAAAAATAGTTGGTAGCAGTAGATGAAAGAATCTAATGCAGACATCACTGACCAACTGAAGGTGATGGAAAGAACTCTGGCCCATGAAATTAATGTGGGTCTTCAAAGACTTACCTTCATTCTCTAATTTGACACATTTTAAATAATTGGTTTATGAAATCAGAATTTTTTTTACTTTTTCAAAGGGTCCTTATGAATTACATGCTCTATGGTGGCAACTCGGGAATGTGTTATGCCACATTAACTTTATCACAAAGATTTACATATTATGGATGTTCAGTGAAATCGAGTCATTTTAATTGAACTTTTTATAATTGATTTAAACAAGGTTTCATTTTAGAATTCCACGCAGATAGTAATGCAGACGCATTGGGTTTGGGTCTCTCCACTCCTTCTTGATCCACTGGCACATTGTTCCCCCCACCTGGCCCCTTATCAGTCGTGTTCCTGACATTAAATACTCCTTTCACTCTGTATTTCTGTGAAATAGCTAAACTACAAAACCCTGCAGTATTCGATCTGTTCAACTCCCAGGTGTAAATTTGAGTAAGAACGGCAAAATAATACAATGTAAGATCTGTCAGAAATTTACCAGTTACAAAACAGCAACTCAAACTTTCAATCTATTGAGCATCTATAATGGACCAACCGTTGTTTTAGAAATTAACAAATAAATGAATAAGTGAAAACACTCTGTAGATCCACCCTAAATACAGACCATCTTTTGGAGTTACTACCTTGTGGTTAATTATATAATTGCAGGAGTTTATTTTGTGCCTACTCAGCAGAATGGGACAGCTGAGCAACTTCCACAAATGGGACTGATGAATAAATTCCAACCAAAAAGACAAACTTGACTATTAATGACTCTCAGATAATTTTTAAAGTGTATTTTCCAAGTTACTGTATTAAAAGCCATTTGCTTAATTCTGACCTTAAATTTTCTGAGTCCTTCAGAAATCCAAGGCCCTGGCACAGGATTTGCTTCCCATCGACTACGAGGGACATCTGCCTCTAATTGCTTCCAGGTGTCTTTTCCGGGCCCATTCCAGTTCTTCCAGAACAGATGCCTTTGTTTGGGGGAGGGCATAATCCTGTTGAATCACAATCTGTTTTTTAAATATTCAGTGCATGAAATTGGACTGTTAAAAGTTGGACATCTGACATGGTCAGCATCACGTCTCTTCTTCTTACACGTTCAGTGAATGTTACTTTGTTGTTCTAGGTTTTTCTCCTAATGACCGACTTTACTGAATCTTCCGGACTGCCAGCTCATTTACAATAGTGCCATCTGAAACACGCGTCTGAAACGTCACATGTGGTTTGCTAAAAACAATCCCGTGTCTCTACTGCCAGGGCTTTTTGTTTTTTTCTTTTTTTTCCCTTTAGTTTCACTGACTTTTAAAATGTCAAGTAAAAATGCTAGGAAAAAAACCAGTTAAAATTATATTCACTTGAACAATAACAAGTTGCCTCAGAACGCAGAACTATTTGTTTAACCACAACACATAAATATCAATATAAATGCACACACATATGTGTATATATTTATACATATGTGTGTGTTTAGATCTATATCTTTAGACACCAAATGGCAATCATAAGCTTTGAAGATTAAGACTATTTTAAAAAACAAAAAGAAAAAAAAACTATAAAGAGAAGAAAGCTTTGAAACACGTCTGTAAGCCATGTGAAATGCATTTAGGTTTTTCAAAGTGAGTCGAAGGCTTTCAATTTCAACAGAAGTAAATTGCTGTCATTATTAATAGCAGACATGTGGCAGTGTTTTTAATTGAGACCAAAAGTGTGGGTCTTCCTGGTACAAGGACAGTACAAAGAGGCAGTCCTTGCTCAGAACTAAATTTCAATTCCTTATAAGTTTTTCTCCTTATTTTTCTTCTTAAAGGACCAAAACCTCAGTGTCTGGTCTTGGTGTTCAAGGGATAAGCGGGTTTTAAAAGTGGGACCGCTCAGGACAGGGAAAGGTGTCCATTATTCTGCTGTTAAACGAAGGCAGCCACAATCTGTGTCTTTTAATGAGAATCACGGCCAACTTCACCCATAAAGATGGTTCAAGGCCACCTCCGGGCACCTGCTCCTTTTCCTTCTCTGACATTCTTTCTCCCAGGATCACACACTTCTCTCCAACATGATTTGACTTAGGAAACTAAATATAACTTAATAAGTCTGTTCCCTTAATAAAAGAGCTAATGAAACTGCCACAGACCTATAAACAGGGACCAAGATGACCTGGAAGTCGACGGGAGGTGGCAATGCTGCCTTCAACGAACTCGCAGTTGGGTGTTGGACAGCCGTGACCACAGCGCGAGGACCGGAACCAGCACAGGAGCCAGGCCTCCGTAAGGGTGGTGGGCAGCTGCCAGCCTGCTGGGGGAGGGGCCCGTGCTGGGGGCCAGTCTCCGGAGCAGGCATTAGAACCTGCTGGAAGGCTCTTAAAACAGACCGTTGACCCCACCCCAGCCTGAATCTGTGAGTGAGGCCCACAGATGTGCACTTCTAGAACATTCCCAAGGGACGCTGATGAGTCGGCCCCTGGAGGACCACTGTCCTGGAGGAGGATACCCTGGGCTGGGTTTTGTGGCAGGAGCAGTAAGAGATGGCTATTTTAGGCTACAAAATGCCAAGGGGTCAGGCCAAACAGGGAGCCTTTGGGGACTCTAAGTAGCCCCAGGAGTACACAGAAGGGCCCAGGGGGACAGATCCCAGGCTCTGGTCTGCCAGGGACTGAGAGGGTTAGTCCAGAAAGTAGACCTCAAGCAGGACTGCTCTGGGTAAACTGGAACACCGGGTCTCCTGGACGGCAGGAGGAGGAAGCCAGGTGGGCATGAGTCCACCCCAAGTGTCCCCAGGGCCAAGCCACGGCTTTGACCAATTGGAAAGTCATGAGAGTCATAACAAGACCTCAGCAAAGCCCTTGGACAGTGCTGAAGAGGACAAATTAGCAGGGGCCTGGGACTCAGGCAGGAATGAAGGTCTGCGGGAGCCCACGTGGGGCTGGCGGACTGCGGCGGTGTCCTTGTGGGGCACCGGGGGGTGGGGAGGCAGAGGCGCTGGGAGCCAGGGTTTGCGGGCAGGTGACCCTCTGGGGAGTCTTAGCCTCAGAGGAGGTGGGAGGTCTGAGGCTGAGGATGCGGCTCTGATGGTCAGGCTGCCGTCTTGCAGGTGAGGAGCCGAGGCCCAGGAGCACAGGTCGTGCCACACGCTCAGCCTGTTTCGTTCAGTGACGATGTCCTCTAACGTCCTCCGCGCTCAGCTGCAGGCAGGCACAGCAGACGAGTGGTCTGTGCAGACACTGCTTTGCGCTCAGGCCACCTTGGTCCTGGGCTTCCTTTAAGGGAGGCACCGTGCCCCTCGGCCACAGGCCGACACCCTTTGCATCACCGCCTGTGTGGCTCTTCATTCCAGTTGACCCTCCGCTTGCCTGATCTTCCTCACCTTTGCCCCAAGATCACAGCAGAGCAGGACGTATTCTTGGCTTCTGTTGGTCTGGGCGGACACAAAAGTGACTCACATTGCTTTATAAATCAATTTCTGTCGTTCAAACTTAATCCCGTCTCTGTTTTTGGCCCACTGTGTGAGGTTGCTGCCAAACACGCTCTCTCTGAAACCTGCTGACACGGAGTGTGTGGAGGCCGTCTGAGGAGCACCTTCTACTACATGTTGTCACCTACTGGAGTGACGTCCCGGTTTCACTGTGAGTCGGCTGGCTTAGGAGGAGCTCCGTGCAATTTCTGCACTGGGCCTTGCAAACAGGCCCAGCAGGCCCTCTGCCTTTGGTAAGGATCAGCCTGCATGGCACTGGGGGACATGGCGGCTTGGGAATGGCTGGCTGCAGGGCGGCTGGCACCGATGGGTCCTCCCACTCGATCAAAGGAGACCAGCTTCCTGTGGCTGGAACGCGCCATTCTTAGCTCTTGGGCACCTTGGCCACGTCACAAGGGAGTGGCCTACGGTTTCAGCTAGAGTAAGACCAGCTGGCTGCGGGGAACAGGGGAGATGGAAGGGGGCTTACCCGTCACCCCTGTCTGCACACCCCTTTGCAGCCCGCGTTGCCGCCTCCCAGGGGTGTCGGACCCCATCCGTGATGGCCATCTAGGACGCAGCTGCTGTTTTAGACGTACTAACGAACCTCTTAGGTGCCCAAGTCGGCCACTTGAAGGAGGAGCCTCCCAAGAGGAGTCCTCCCAGCACCTCGGACCCACAGGAAATCCTCCCCAGGTGAGCCCTTGCATATTTGCTCTTCCAGCACATTCGTCCCTGGGCTCTTCAGTGACTTTGCTTCTCAAGAGGACGTCCCTCTGTGGGGACATCCGTCCCTGGGGTTGCTGTTCCCTGGTCATGTTGCTTCTGCCCTTTTTCTTGGCTTCCTGTGTCCCAGGTCCAACCCTCTGCTGCCCTGAATAACCCCTTTCCTGGCTCAGCCAGGCCACCAGCCTCCACCACCTTCATTGCTCATCCACCAGCGGCCGGAAGAGGAGCCAGCAAGTGGACCCGCCTTGACCAGTGCAGTGGTGGCTAAAAGGAGGGACCGTCTTGGATGGACTGCTCCCTTCTCGGGCACTGACTGCACACAGCTGGGGAGGCACTTCTCTGCCGTCGCAGATGGGCTACGTCTGCGAGACCCTTTCCAACTAACCATGGGTATGGTGGCCCTCCCCTCCCCACCCAGAAATTCTTCCCCCTCCAAGGCCAAGTCATATTCCTTTCAAAATACCTACATTATTCTTTTTGCAAAAATGAGCCATAATTGTTATTAAAAACTCCAGTGATGCAGAAAAAAATACAAAGAAGAAAGAAAAAATCACCCAAAACCTCATTATGAAGAATTACATGTCCTTAATGTAATTTATGAGAAAGAGAAAGTCCATTGGTTCATTTTCAGAATATAGTATTTAGCCTTAAAAGTAAAATTGGGATGTAAGAAAGACAACCTGTAGCCTGTCTAAATTCCCGGGTCCAGGCTCCAGAGGATGGCCTGAATGCATTCAAAGGCAGCCCTCCTGAGCTCCCCAACCTGGGTGCACTCATAGCCATTTGAACCATAGCCCTTCCCTTTTCCCCACCCCAATATTAAAATTGGCCTGTCCGTGCCTTGTAACCTCGATGTGCTCCCATCAGAGCAAGAACCAGCGCTGTGATAGGGATACAAACGGGCAGCCTGCCGGCCACGTTCACCCCCATAGGCAGCACACTTGTCTGCAGAAGTCCATCTTGCCTCGCCCAGCTACTTCTGAGCACGTGTCTGATTCCTCGTGACACCCAGTATTTCTAACGTGCCTGAGCAGACCTCCTGCCCTCTCCTGTGCAGACCTGTGATGTCACCGACAGACTGTCGCATAGAACCTGCCATCAAGTCGGGTGTTCTGTCTAAGCAAAAATAACAAGATGCAATTTTTCTTAAATTAAGTACAAACTTATGTACCAGTAAAGAGACTATGGATCAGGACTTTGGATGGATTTTTTTTCTACCACAGCAGATCCTTAAGAGAGCCTGTGATTAATGAAATTATCAGGAAAACAATAAGTAGTAGACATCATTAATAGTTTCAAAGTACCTGTGCTTTTCTGATTTTTATTAGTGCATCATAGCTATGCATAATATTTGGGTTCATTTGGACATAACTGTGCAAGCATGGAATAGGATTTGCTCCAACTCGGTCCCCAGGACCTCCCCTTCCCTCCCGCCTGCCCCTGTTCCTTTTCCTCTGTTCCACTGGGCTTCCTTCTGTTTATTCATGTATATTTGAAATGAGCGCTTCATGGATTTCACGAGGGTGGAACTCACTGGGGTATGTTCACAGGTGTACGCAGAACGGTTTGGTCAGTCATTGTACTGTTGCTCCCTTTTCCTGTCCCTCCTCTCACCCCTCAACCAACTGATCTCCCTCCCATGCTCGTGGATCCCTCTCTTCGTATCCCCGCCCCCCATTTTGCTCTAGTTTCTGCACACAAGAGAAGACATTCGACATTTGACTTTCTGAGTCTGGCTTATTTCACTGAGCATGAGGTTCTCCAGCTCCTTCCATTTGCCAGCAAATGCCACAATTTCACCCTTCTCTATGGCTCCTGTATGGAAGTCCTCTGGGGGTGTGTACCTCGCTTTCCTCTGTTCTTGACCGGCCTCTGGGCTCGTTATTTCCTGCTGCTGGGAAATCGGGTCGCAGCAGTGCTCTTGCCCATCTGGCTTGCCCTCCTCCGTTGAGTTTTATAACACTTCATCCTTCGTTTGGTAGCAGGTGGTCGAGGTTGGTGCTATGTGTAAACGACTCCTTACTCGGCAGGCTCTTTTACCCTGGCTTCTCGTTTCTTTATTTTGATTGTCACTCACTTGGCTGGATTTCATTTTTAAATGCTCAGAAGGAAAACCCCGGCGAGGTCTCGGATTCCCGGATCTCTCTCCCAGTCTCACGCCTGGCGAGGCTCGCCTTCTCTGGACAGGAGCGTCAGTCCTGGGTTCCTCCTTGGCGTTCTCTCCAGCAGCCCTCGCGGACCCAGGGAGCAGCAATCCCCGAGCTCATAGGTGCTTGGCTATCTGACCCCTGGTCTTTGTGCCTGAGTGACGTCTTGCTTGGGCATGGCCTCCGTGGCCTCCCGCGTTGACTAGAGTGCCCTGAGGTTGCGTTGGAGGCCAGCCGTGGAGGCCAGCGTCCTCTCTGTGGGTGATGAGGAATTCTTTTGACTTTTTGCCCTGAAGGTTAATAACAACCGGAATAAATCTCAATATTTTTCATTTTTTGAAATATCGATCTTCTGGAAAAGGTCCCTGCCTGAACTGGAAGCTCCCTTCTGGCATTTCAGGATAATATTTTTCCTGCGTGTCTTTGAGCATTTTCAGGTTTTCATTTGCTGGCCTTTTTCCTTGGGGACGCTGGTCTTGTAGTCTCTTCTCTTTTTCCTCTATAGTTACTTTGATTATTTTAAGCAATGCTTTTATGTTAGCAGTTGACTTCTGGCCTTAATCATTTTCTCTCTTGCTGTCTCCAATCTACTGCTGTTCCTGTAATGGTATTGTGTTGCTGCTCAATTTATTTTCCCAGCTCTACAATTCACTTTAATGTGTGATTTTTTTTTCCAAATCCTGTTTTCCTTATTATGTTATAGAGTTCTTTTCAAAGGTTAGATCAGTGATTTTATGTGCTGAAAGGATTATTTATGGGCTATTTGGCTTTAAAATGAATACTTGACTGATTAAACTTGCAAATCGTAAAATCTAGTTTTAAGAGTTCAAGTTTAATCCACAAGTCGTACTTTTCTGTTTGTAAATATAAATTTGGCACAAATAATTGCTCTTATAAGCTGAAATGACTATCTCCATGTTTATTTTTAAAAGCCTATGTATGTTTACATTTTCAAATCCAATAAAGAGCAGTGACTTTACCTTCACAAGGGGACTGAGGTTTCCCAGGCCCCAAATTCCAGTTATTAATGAGATTGTTTATAAACCAGTGGATCTGAGCCCAGGATGCAGGAATGCCCAGCTGCACACTGCAGGAGGTTCTACCCAAGTGAGGAAGTCAGGCACCGCTGTGTGCGCTGTGCCCTGTGCGGAGCCTCTGCAGGAGGCTTCAGGGGAGCCAAGCCCGTCTGGCCCTGGCAAGGCTGTGTGCAGAGTCGAGAAAGGACCCTGGCCCGAGGTTCCACCCAGAGGTCACCTCTTCCAACTGGCATCTTCCCACACATCGGCTCGCTCACCTAGAACGGGTGCCTGCTTCTGGTTTGTCCAAGGACACTGCACAGGGTCAAGGGCTGGTGAGGCCTCCAGGCCATGGATAGCAATGGCCTGCCTACCACTCCTGATGGCCAGGGCTGGCTGGTGGGCAGCAGAGGGGTCAAACCCTCCCCTGCAGGGGAGATTCTTTTTCACAGGCTGCCCCGTCCTGGTCTCCCTGTTCTTTTCCAGGTGCAAATCCCTGACTCAGATGCATGGATTTCTTGCCTCCACCCGTACGGCTGCCGAATTATTTTGTGACATGATTGCTTCAATAAACCTCTCTGCTGCCTTGCTGGATTCTGCATTACTTCACATTTTTCTTGGCTAGACCTCAGCTACATTATAGTCATTCATTAATATGTGTTTCTAAAATCCTACAGCGTGAATCCCTCAGGGAGTTTCTTCTTCTCTAAAGTTATATTGGAATTTCTTCCATTTCTTAAGTGACCCCTTCTTCCTGGTTGCAGTGACTCCTTCCTGGGCTGGGGCATGATTCTCCCTCCCTCCCTTCTTCTTTTCCTTGTTGTGATTTTGTGGTTGCAGGTTTGCCTACAGGCTAAGAGAAGCCCCCTTCTTAATTAATAGGCTTCTTACGATGACAGAGTCAGAGAGGTCTGGCAGCCTGGGTCCTGAAGGTGTCAGGCGGATGTGGGCAGTGGTCTCATCCCTCAGAGGGCTTCTCCCCCAGCTGCGGTCCCTGAGTGTACCTACTATGTCATGCAGTGGTGAGTGTCATAGATCTGTCCCCTACAGAGGAACATGTGTCCATCGCAGTCTCCGTTTATGTCTTCATCCATCCAGCAGAAGCGATGAGCCTGTGCCAGCCCCCTCTCCAGTTCCTAGGAAAGGAGATGCTCAAGAAAAGACTCCCTGAGCAGGGCCTGCCAGGGGCTTCCTGTCACCCGCTCTGGGTTGACGTTAGGCTGCTCTCTGCACCACTGCTGGCCTAATTTGGGAAGAAGTTGCATCTGATAACAACATTCAGTCCTTTAGTTTTGAGAAGTTAAGTGTTTCCCAGAGTTTGAGACGAGGGTGAGACAAGGTCATCAGAAACGCCGTCCAGCTTCGGGGCGGCCTGTGGCCGTGGCGAGGCACGTGTTTACATGTTGCTTTTAGGCAGAACAACCACTTCAGCGTTCTAAGCCGATATAAGCTCTGCTGATGAAGAGGAATTCACCCCAAGTCTCATTTTCAGCCTGAATTCCAAAAACAAAAGAGATGAGAAATTTTAGATGAGCTATCTGGGCAAGGGCCTGAGCTGATGTCACAGTGGCGGCCACCGCCTTGCTCCGAGGCAGGAGTGCTGTAGAGGTCGCAGTAAGGACAGGAGAAGTCAGAACAGCAGCCCCAAGTGAGCTCAGTCTGGGAACCTGCCAAGTGCCTCCTTCCGGAGACCACCGACGCCCACCCTCGACCTGCTTGGTGAGGTGGCGCACGCTGCTGCGTGACCACTGACCACGCCGCCTTCGCTGCAGCACGTGTGGCTCTGAGCTGTGTGTCCATCTGTGGTTTGTCCCTGTGGCCTGTGTGTCGGCCCCTGGGGCTCCTGTGCCTCCTAATCTGCAGTGGAACGGCCACCCTAGGGAAAGCCTCCTGTCCTGTGCCCACCAGCCACCCTCCTGTGCCCTGGGTCTCACTGGGTCTTCTCTGAGCATCTCGAGGCTGAGAACCTTTTGACCTAAACCCCAGCGTCCATGTGAAGTCTGTCTAAAGTAGACACATTAGACGGCTGCAGGGGAGGTTAGCGCAGCCCTGTCCTCACTGCTTCCGGAAGACAAAAAGGATGCGTTAGGGGCGTGGCTGAAGTCATCCACGTCCCTGTCTGTCCCAAAATACGTCTCTTTAGGACTGACTGTGTCGGGCACCGTGCTGGCACTGTGGACACTGTTTGAAAGAGATCACCAAGGAGGACTTAAAATAAGATCCAGGACAAGATCAGATGACCATTGTCCTCACCAGAGCTGGTTTTAGGGTTTGCAGGGCTCTGGGAAAATATTTTTGTGGGGTCTCTTTCTACACAATTTATTTAACACATTTTCAGACTTCTGGTCCACATGAGTTGGGGACTTATCCATGAAGATTCGGAGAGAAGAGGTATTCACTTCCTGGTCTATCGTCTTGACCTTCTGCGTGGAGGTCCTCCATGGTGTCCGGTACACATTGCTGGCCCAGGTTGCTGACCCTGAGAACACAGTCAGGCCACAGTGACCACAAGTCCCATCAGGGGGATGGGCCCAGCAGAGGACAGTGGCACACAGGCACAGGCCTTGTAGAGGGTGGCTGAGCAGCAGGAGCCACAGGGGTGGGGACGCCGACTGACTTCCCCGGCTCCCATGGGTGCTGTGTGCCAGAGGTGGCTCCATGGCCTGAACTGGATGGGAGGACCCACGCATGGATCTGCCTATGGGATAAGACCTGAGGCCCATGGTCACCCTAAAGTAGTGCTGGTCACAGCA
The DNA here is from genome assembly GCA_028644305.1 of Xerus rutilus. Lineage (NCBI taxonomy): Eukaryota > Metazoa > Chordata > Mammalia > Rodentia > Sciuridae > Xerus > Xerus rutilus. The sequence continues at coordinate 66,549,587 of CM053412.1, read as the reverse complement.
CTACTCTGTGCCCAGGTCCCAATCTGTCTACTGTGCCACCAACTGGAGCTACAGCGGTACCAGTCTACCCCTAAAAACAGAGCCCTCCCCAGCCCAGGGACTCACAGCCCCGAGTCCCTGTGCAGTCGTCCTGTGTGGGAGCAGGAGGAGCCAAGCCTGGGGGCCCTGGATGAGGGGAGCCTGCGCCTCTCCCTGACACACCAAAGCTGAGGACCCCGGGGGGTGTCAGAGGAGCTGAGATTCGCCAGCTGGGGCCTAGACGGAGCCCAGTGTCCACGCACTGAGGTGAGCAAAAAGCTGCAGGTAGTGTCTGCACTGGGAGTCTCGGCCCCGGAACTGCACTGCAGACCCCCAGCAGTCACCGCTGCCCCTCTGCCTAGGATCCGAACTCAAGTGCCCCATGTGACCCACGGCAGAGGTGAGGTTCTTCACTCCACTGAGCTGCTGTGTGAGAATAAGAACAGAACGTAGCGATCGTTACATCCACGGTTCTCAGGAAGATTATAATACGTACCTATATGAGAATTACTTCAAGAAATACTTTTTCAAGGCAAAGGAGATTTTTGGTAATAAGAAAATGTCATCATTTTTGGAGATTCAGTTCCAGATCCATGAAGGAAGCGAGCCAACAGTGAGGTTGATGTGGACACCCCCCTTGAGGACACCTCCCTGAGGCGCTAGGTCACGCCTCCCAGGACAAGGGGCTGCAGGGAAGCGCAGAGGCCAGCGGCCTGGGGCCGGGCGGTGGATGCCTCCTCTCACTGAGATCTCGGAAGAAGACACCTGTTCTGTGGCTCTCAGGTTCCTCACCTTAAAATAAGCACAGTATCAGCACATCACACATTTCCAAGTTCAAACAAGACAAAAATTGAATTGTAGCTGGGCCTGGTGGTGCATGCCTATAATCCCAGCAGCTCAGGAGGCTGAGACAGGAGGATGGAGAGTTCGGAGTCAACCTCACAACTTAGCAAAGCCCGAAGCAACTCAGCAAGACCCTGTCTCTAAATAAAAAATACAAAGGGCTGGAGATGTGGCCCAGTGGTTAAGCACCCCTGGGTTCAATTCCTGGTACCAAAATAAAAGAAAAAAACTGTGCAGTGTCTGTGCCAGGGTGCAGATGATGTTAGCAAAGCTGGTCAGCCTCCCAGCTCTCCTCCTGGGCTCCCAGAGGCCTTCCACAAAGGCCGCTGCCTTGTTCTCGGATGCGCCCCGTGGTGTGACTCCTAAGGATGTCCACATCTTCATCCCAGGGACCAGTGAACATGTCAGGTCATGTGACACTGGGAATCAGGCCGAAGCAGAACTGCAGTGGCAACTTGCTGACCTGAGTTGGGGGGGGGGGGCCCGGGTGCTCAGATGGAGCCTGTCTCTCGAGGGCCCTGAGATGGACAAGGCAGGCAGAAGGTCAGCGTGCGGGGAGACGTGAGCCAGGGCAGGGGCAGAGCAGGCCCGCTGAGGCTCCGCTTGCCTGCAGGCTCTGAGGCAGAGGAGGCCCCAGCCTCGGAATCTGAGCCCAGGAGCCTCCAGAGCTGGGAAAGGGCAGAGATTCGAGCATCCTCCCAGCACCTCGGGGAGCACGGTGCAGCTCTCCCAAGGCCCCGCTCGCAGCCCTGGGAGGCTCCATCTCTCGGTTCTGGCTTCCAGAGCTGTTGGGATTGTTTGCGTTGCTCTGAGTTGTGAGGTCTGGGGCAATTTGCTACAGCAGCCGCAGACAACCAGTACCTTGAGGTCTGACAGAAAACCAGTGATGACGGTGACAGAGTCGGCTCGAGCCTGCTGGTTCCCCATCCTGTGTCCCACATGCACAGATTCAACCAGCTGCCGACGGAAAATACTTTATGAACGCGCATCTGCCCCAAACACGTGAGGACTGTTCCTTCTCATTATTCCCAAGCAATGCAGCATGACAGGTGTCCACAGGGTGCTGGCATTGTATGGGTCATTATAAATAATCGAGAGAGGGTGTCAAGCATACAGGAGGCTGTGAGCAGGTTACATGCGAAGACTATGGGTCTTGGGCGCCCCAGGTTTTGGTATCTGCGGGTGTCCTGGAACCAGCCCCCGTGGATGCTGAGGATGGCTGCCGTTTGTCCCAGCAGCAACAGGTACTGAGATGGCTCCTCATTTCCCCAGCGCCCTGGGCTCTCTGGACCCGGGACTTCATCCCCGTTCGTATTGCTCTCAGCCCTGGTCTTGCAGCCCTTAGTGGACTACGGGGAGCGCTCTTGCCCTTTAACCCTGCTAGTGCGTCTCGTGCCCTTGGAGCCCTCCCTCAGGAGCAGGGCTCCTTCCTCTGTGGCCCCAGCACCTCGCTCGCTCAGGCTGCTCTTGCTCTGGGTCAGAACTTGGTATTTGCCAATGCATGTTCCCTGATGGGCTGTGAGCTGCATAAAAGAAATGAGCGGTCTTTCAGAGTCCTCCTGCCCTCCAGTTCCTTATAGGGAGCTTCGAACACTCCAACCTCCGCTTGTTGAGGTAACACGAATTAAATTAAAAGGACACTTTTCATAGTAAGCCACCACGTGAATCAGGCTCTGCAGAGCAACAGCGGCAATCCTGCGTGCGTGCGCAGTGGTGGGCTGAGAAGTCCTCCTGCCTGCGAGCTGGAGGTCTAAGGAAGCCGCAGGTGGACTGGCTGAGCCCAGAGTCCAGAGGCTTGCGGAGTTGAGCGGCGACCCTCAGGCCCAGGGCTGGAGAAGGTGAGAGGCGAAGTCCTGCTCAAGCTGCAAGGTGGAAAGGAAAATGGGCAGATTGTCCTTTCCTCCTCTCGTGTTCTGGCCAGGCCCTCAAAGTATGGGCTATGGCCACCCACACTGGGAGGACCTGCTGCTCCGCTGAGTCCACAAATTCCAGGGGGGAAGTCGGGGATACACTCTCACAGACCCACTCAGGTCGCTGCTTCATCCGGGCGCCCTCCATGCAGCCAGGTTGGCCTGTGTAACTAACCACTGTGGCTACTGAAAGGGGCGTGCGTGAGCCCTGGAGAGAGGCGTGTGCCGCGGAGGCCGGCGTCTTCCCCAGCTACCACCCTGCTGACCTTGCCAGTGGAGACGTCCCCCACCTGGAGTTCCTGCAAATTTAATGTGTGGGAAGCTTGGGGGGCTGTCAGTGCCAGGGATGATAAAGCTGCGGTTTTCCAGTGCACTGTGTCCTCTCTGGCATGGCGCAAGTGGACGTCATCCTAGAGAGACGCATGCCGGTCCTGCGGTCAGTGTGGGGCACAGGGGCAGCCTCTGCCCGCGGAGGTGTGGGTGCAGGGCATGGGCTTCATGCCAGGCCCGGCCTAGGCAAGTGCCCTCCGACGTGCGAGAAGCAGGGCAGCTGAGCAGCAAGCAGAGGCCCTTATCCTCTGGGGCTGGTGGGCTGTGCTAGGAGGACTGGTCTCTTCTTGGGGACATGCTTTTGGAACCGATTAGAGGAACTGCATGCCTACCAGCTTTCCAAGCTCTGGGTGGCCCAACCCTCCCTTTTTGGCAAGGGCCCATGCTTGGGATTGCATCTTATCTCGTGCCCGGGATGCAAACACACGTGCCAACGAGACGCTGCCCAGGAAGGTCCTCGTCCTTAGGACATGAGACCCCCGCCCTGCGCGGCCCGGCCCGGCCTGTCCTCTGAAAGACCTTGGCCGCGGATACATGCTGTGGCTGCAGAATCCCTCCGTGGTTTACCACTGCCCATGCCTCTGACCTGCCGCTTCCAGTCTGGACTTCCCCTCTGGCACCCGGCTTCTTCGGTCCCACCTCTCACTTCAGGTGACGGCTTAGCTTTTGATTTCAGTGTCTACAGAAGATGTTCTCTCTCACCTGCTTCCCTTGTCTCCAAGCGCCGTGGCCCAGGGGCACGTCCTACCCACCGCACCCCACCCAGTCGAGGCACGCAGACTCCACCCACCCCAGCTCAGGTGCGGCGCCCCAGGATCTGGCTGCGTGGGAGGAAGGAGCAGGCAGAAGGGGTCGGCTCACAGCCCAACAGCTGCTCCGCTCGCAGGCTTCAGGACCTGAGCACCACCCTGCCTGCTTCTGGGGCTCCGGAGGAGCACGTAGCCAAGGACAAAGGCATCATGCCCTCTCAGTGCCCCTGGGGAGCTGACACCACGTGGGCAGAACCACAGCCCTGCCATTTGCGAGCCTGGGGCCTCACGCTGCCTGGCCATCACAGTCACTTTCCCTGGGAGTGTTTTGATCCCCAGATGCCTGTGACTTCTAGTTACTGTCCGTGTGCTGGTGTGTAATGTTCCTGCATGTGGAGGTGTGGCCCTCGTAGCTCATCACACGCTCACTGAACACGTAGGACAGCTCGTCCCCTTGGGGACCTGGGGCCCTTCCCAAGCCCACCCACAGTGCTCATGTGAGGCCTGCTGGTTCTTTCTTCTTCTAAACTCATGCAAGTTCCTCCTCTGAATGTGTCAAACGTCCCCATTTGGTCCTAGGGCTTATCTTTGCATTAAAATCTAGTAAGTGCATTAGTTCCAGTGCCTGGCTACCGTCCACCCAGCTGGGCTCTTGGGGTTCGATCTTGGGCTCAGCCTCTCCTGTAGTGCCTTTCCTCTGTGTGTAAGACCTTAGGCTTCGAGCGGTGAGCAGGTTATTGCCTCTGAGAAAAAATGTGAGTAAACACACCATGTGCTAAGCAGTCAGGCCTGTGGGGCTCAATGCTCCGTGGTACATGGCACTCCTGGCAGGGGGCCGCCTGGCAGGGGGCTACTCACCTCCACTGCCCTCTGGGTCATCGCATGGGCTGATCGTGCTGGCAAGGAAAGCACCTGACGCGCCAGCAATCAGACCTCGCCTGTGAGCTGCGATTTCAAAGGCTGCAAAAGACACTCAGCAGGCGCTGGAGCCCTGAAGACATTGTTCCAATGGCAACTCCACACCAGAGGCCGGGCCCTGTCCTGGTTTTGCTCTAGTTATTGGTCCCTGAGCAACTCACAACTCCTGGGCTGCACGTCTTCCTTTGCAAGGAAAAGAAGTCGGAAGAGAAAAAAGCAGATTGAAACCGAACTCAGAAGGAAGCACAGGAAAACGTCGTCCGTGGTGAGGACGTGACTGTTTTTTGAAGCCTTCTTCTCAGTCATGGGTTTTGAAACTGCGACTCCTGCTGTGAGTCTGGCTGAGGAAGAAGGACTGAACGAACTCTGGGCTGGACAGACCACAGCCAGAAGGTTCCAGTGTGGATTACATGTTTAATGATGATTGAAGGCCTGATAATTATTTTTTCCTCAGATATCTGTATAACTAGTACCAAGATACCTTTTAGGTCCCCAAAGACACATACTGACTTAGGGAATGAGGTATATCTTTGTCATGGAAGCATGCTTTGTTTTATAAAGGTGGAAAGAATCGGCTCTCCCTCAGGAGACCCTCAGGAGACCCTCGGGCATCGACGGGCGGGCCTGAGAGCACACACTAACCGTCCTGTGACCGTGTCCTAGGAACACACTAGGCACTTCTGGGTTCCCTTGGTCGTTTCCATCATGCAGCTGAATTTCAGGGGCAGGGTCCTGTGGGTGTGGAGCACACCATCAGTAGGCGGATTTGACATTCCTACAGCTGTGCAAGCAAATGCTTGTGCGCATGTCGAGAGTATTGTGTGCACTGAAATTGTGGGGGAAATGCTTACAATGACCTATACAGGGCTTCGTTCTTCAAACCCGTGACTGAGTGCACGTCCTCAGCACTGTCCTGTGTATGGAGGGTACAACCTGCTTCTTGGGAGAGACGGTAACAACAAAAGAAGGAAAGGAAAGGACACAGCCTGCAGGACACGTGCCCCACGGATGCAGCCTGAGTGGCGGGACTGGGAGGGGAGGCTGGCTCATGAGGTGACCTGGCAGGCCTCTCTGAGGAGCCACCCAGCCTGGGCTGAGGAGCCAGCAGAGCAACCGTGGGAAGAGCAGGGATTGAGCTTGTCTTTTCAAACGGTCGCCACAAACCCTTTGGTGTCTTGGTGTTGGTGAAATCAACTCAAGATACGTAAACTCAGGGGAAAGCATTGCGGCCCAGAGCAGCCAGTGGAGGCCCTGAAGGGGACGCACGCTCAGGGCCTGGAGGGAGGAAGGGCCACCCAAGGACAGGGTGGAGGTGCGGCAGGCCCACTGCACCTAGGATTTTGTGATACAGGGCACGGAGTCTGAACTGTCCTTCACAGGGGACAGCAAGGGAGGGCACGAGAAAACAGCCTGGCTGCTGGTGGAGAAAGACCAGAGAGGCAGGTGGGAGGAGGTGGCCCAGCTGGACCCCGTGCTGCACCATGAGCCAGCAGAAGCAGGCCCGTGCAGCAATCCGTCCAGGGGGCGACAAGCCCAGCACTCTCCTTGGCCAAGAGGCAGATGTCTGTCTCCCATGGACGTCATTGGATTTGGCCCCCAGCTTCCATGGGAAGGCCCTGGCCATTGCCTGGCGGTGATTCCCACTACCTAGAAGCGGGAGCCTGGCGCCCCCGAGGGAGCCCTGAGGTGCCGTGTCCCCACGAGCAGACCTCCTCAGGAGGAGCAGGGGCCTGCAGCCCTGCAGAAGCCATGGCCGCCCGCAGCAGTCCCCCAGCGCAGCGGCTGGCCAGCCTGCAGGGCTGCTGCCCAGCCTTCACAGCTGATTCCCCAGATCAAAACAGCCCGTGGTACTTAAAATAATTTAAGTGGCTTTGGTGCCACTTCCAAGGCGCTTCTGAATGCCTCTGAGTGCTGTGAACTTCAAAGGACCTGCTTCCTCGGTTTGAAAAATGGATATTGTAACGTCTGCCAGGCCGGCATTCCATGAGGCCCGATAGTGCACAGAATGTTCTGGAGATTTCCAGATGAAAGGTCTCTACGAGCCAGCACTTACTGAAGCCACGTGAGTGGCCTCTGAGAAGGCAAAGCTTGAAGATAGTGCCCTCAGGGGGAATCCCTTTGGCCCCACGGGCCCCATGTCCTGGACACGTTACAGTTTGCTCTTCCAGAACCATGATGCCAATCTGGCCTCACAGGTGTATGGCGGCGGGAGAAGCACTGGCCAGAGGGAAGTTCTGCTGTCGCTCCCGCCCATGGCTCCCCACACTGCACCCTCGGGCCTGCCCAGCTCTCCACCACCCTGCCAGTTGCCACGGTGCCTGCGGCATCCGGTGCCGTGCGCAGCCGTGCTCCGTGGAGGCAGGGTCACGTGGCAGAGAGCAGGGCGCCACTGGCCGCCCAGAGTCCCCCCAGCGGGGCGCAGTCAGCCAACCTCCCCAGCCCTCTAGGCTGAGAGCAAGACCCAGCAGGCCTGAGCCGCGTCCCGTCCCCTCCGTGCTCAGGCTTGGCGATAGCACATTCCTCGCCTGATCCCTGTCCCTGTGCCTGCCAGGCCTCACTGCGGGGGAGGCGCCCTTGCCTACCGACCGCGGCTGCATCCAGCCCCTCACCCGTGTGGGCGTCCCGTGCCCCGGGGAGCACAGAAGGTGGTCGTGGCAGTGGAGCGGTGAGATGAGCCTGTCAGGTCCCAGCCGCATCAGCAATGCCATTCCCACCTCTGAGGGAGCCGAGCTTTCCCCAGCCTCTGCTCAGGGTGGCCGGGCCCCACGGGAACCTTCTGCAGAACTTACAGGGCAGAACTGCTGGTGCAGCTCATGGAAGTGGGTTCCTGAGCTGAGAGCTCCCGCTGACCCCGCTCCACCACCGCCCCGGGGAGGGTCTCGCCCACCTGCTCACGGTGCTTCGCCCTCCCAGTCAAGAACTGCTTTGTCCCTTCCAGTCAACTGCCACCCACCGGGACTCAGTCTGAGTGACATGGGGCCTGTGAGGCCAAAGGACTTCCCTTCTGAATGAAGACCTGGGACAGGGAGAGGACCCAGGTGAGGGTGCGCTGTGGCTGTGTGCAAGTGACGGTCCCCACCTCCGAAGGTGTGACGGTGGCTGGGAACACACGCGTGGTCGACCCTCAACACACAGCTAACCGTGAGTTCTGACCTTTTCCCTGCCCCGTGGAGCCACAGGCAGGCTGTGGAGGAGGCAGGGACCCCCAGGCTGTCACGCCCCACAGCCCGGCCCCTCCCTGGGGAGCGCTGTGCCCTGGAGTGGCCTCAGCCGCGTGGGAGGTGCTAGGAGCAGCACCACACACCAGCTCCTCCTGGGGCGGTGGCCAGTCGAGCCCCCGCGAGGAGCCCCAGCATGGAGTCGTGACATTCCAGAGCCAGCCCACACGGCACTCTGTGCCTATCACCCTGACAGCCAAGGGCCTCCCGGCAGGCACAGGGCCTGTCACTGGAGAGGCTTTGCTGAGCACGGAGCAGGAGCCGTGCTGCCCTTGGGGACTGCTGGCCGTGACAGGGGTGCAGCCTGTGGGAATGCTGCAGGGTAATCCCCTCAGGCACCGCACGGCCGGGGACTTGGCGCCCAGATGGTGGCCGCTGAGGTGTGGACAAGCGGGAGCTGCCTTCCGTGAGCAAGGAGGGCCTCACTGACGAGGAACGCACTGTCCGCCGAGCGCAGATCAAAACCATCTCTGCTCGCTTTTCAGCCTCCATCGGCCAGTTACTTATTTAATGTAAGTTGCAGCAACACACAGATGGCTGGGAGAGCTGGCCAGGCAGGCCCCTGGTTCTCCGCTCTTGACCCTGCAGACTACACCATGAGGCTGGGGACACCGTGTGACTTTTGTGCTCTTTGAAGGCTCGGAGGCTGTGTGGTTCTTGGGTGGACATGGGAGTCAGTGAACTTCATTGCTGGGAACAAAACACTTTATTTAAACAACTTAAAGGAGGAAAGACTTACTTTGGTTCCTGGTTCCAGAGGTTCAGTCCATGGTCAGCTGGCTCCTTTGCTTTGGGCCTGAGATGAGGCAGAACTCATGGCAGAAGGGCAGGGCGGAGTAAAGCTGCTCAGCTCAGGGTCAGCATGAAGTAGAGACAGAACGAGGCAAGGGCCAGGGACAGGGTATAGTCCTGGAAGCCACACCCCCAGTGACATACTTCCAGCCACACCCACCTGCCTCCATTTCCACCACCTTCCAGTGGTCCATTCAGTGATCAGTGGATTAACCCACTGAAGGGGTCAGCGTCCTCATGATGCAATCACATCCCCAAAGCCCCACCTGTGGACACTTCTGCATGAGAGGACATTCCAGATCCAAGCCGTGCCAAGGTCTGAAGAAGGTGAGCAGCTAGGGCAAGGGCAGACTGAACTGTTCCAGGAGGAGAGAGTCTTCCGTGCTTGGCCAGTGCCCCCAAGAACTGCACAGCAGTAGGTGGTCAGCATGCTGTGCTCACAGGGCCTCCGTAGCTAGGTGGCTGATGACATTTATGGAGCACTCACTGAGCTCAAGGCCCTGTGCACAGTTTAGGGTCAGCAGATAAAAAGACCCAACAACGTACCACAGGAAGGGACTTACAAGGTATTGGCTCTTCTGGGTGCGGGGGTGGAGAAGCCTGGTGTTGTAAGTTGGGCACCTGGAACATCAGTGGAAGGAGCTCAGAGGTGGAGAGACTGTCTGAGACTGGTAGTCAGGAGAGAGCAAGCCAGCTTTCCCTTGTGTAGCTGTTCAGGCCTCCGTGGACTGAGCCCACCTTGTGAGGAAGCCAATTCCAGTGCATCGGAAGACACTCACAGACACACCAGAAGTAAGACCTAACCAGCATCTGGGCATCCCTTAGTCCAGGCAAGTTGACACCTAGAACTCACTACCACCGTCCTTATTTAATCATCCTAATGACCCTATAGGTCAGCACCATGAATTTCTCCACCTACTGTGGAAGAAACTAAGGCATGAAGAGGGTGAGCAATTTGCCTTATGCAAGCTGAGAAGAGAAAAGGGACCTGGGTGTTAGGGCTTGGCTCTTGAATGTCCCCTCAGAAGCTCAGGCATGGGATACATGGTACTCAATGCAGCAAGGTTCAGAGTTGGGCTTTCAGGAAATGTGTGGATCATGAGGACTCTGACCATGATCACTTGATTAATCCATCAAGTGGACTAATCCATTGCGAACTGAACCGACTACTGGTCAGTAGGACCTAGTTGGAGGAAGTAGGTCACAGGGGGCATGCCCTGGAAGGATTTATTTTCTCCCTGCCCCCTGCCTCATCTCTGCCTCCTGGTTAGTATGAGCTGAGCAACTTTCCTGTGCCATGCCCTTCCACCATAAGTTTCTTTCTTGGAGCCAGCCAGTCACGGACTGAATCCTCTGAGACTGTGAGTCCAGATAAATCTTCCCTCTTCCAGGTATTTTGGTCACAGTGATGCAAAGGTGACTAACACATGGGATTGAACCTAAATCCATCTGATGCCAAAGCCTGATTTCACAACATTGTAAGTTATTTACCCATAAAAATAAATTAGCGTGGCCTCAGATTGGTCCATCCCTGGGATGCTCCGTTCTCGCTCACGGGGTGGGAAGGGAGGGAAAGAGCAGGAGTTGGCACTGTCGGCCTTGGACCACATATCCCTGCCCAAGGTGGGTGCATGGCACATGTGAAAGTCATTGTAAGTCTCTGGGACCAGGCTGGGGCATGATCGTGGAGGGGAAGATGGAGAACTTCGGCTCAGGCTCTTTCCATCACCCCAGAACATCAGTATGGATCCTTTGGAGAGCAGAGGGAGAAGTCCTAAGGGCTGGGGATTTATGTTGGGTAAGATAGTGGAGTTGAACCCCAGAGTTCCCAAACTGCCATCCTCTTTCCAGGGGACTGTGCTTTGCAGCTGTGCCTAGGGTCTTCACCACAGGGATGCCCTTGGCAGCCTGCGCAGGCCCGGGGACCACACACCTCAAGACCATCCTCCAAGAACACGCTGCTCAGAGGGTGTGTTTCAGAGAGCACACTCATTTACCTCTTCAGCTGTGGCCACCCCAGGCTCAAATTCCCCCAGGTTCTCTGAAACCTCTCCTGTCCCTTGTCACCTGGGAGGTCAGACACATAGAAGGTGTCTCCATCTCTGCCTTGTCTCCTTCTGAGCTCAGTGGCAAGCAGGTGGGAGCACCACATGGGAGCACACCTTCCCCAGGTGCTCTCATTTCCTGGGCAAATAGCTACCGGAGAACGGAGAACGCTGGCTCTCTGGAGTTCTGAGTCACCTGTGCCATCCCTGGGGCCTGTGGTGCGGGACAGTGAGCAGCCCCAGCAGCTAGCCCTCAGCCAGCCACAGAGCAGAGCCCCGGCTCTGGAGCAGTGAAGAGCTGCCTTCTGCCGCCAGTCTGAATGAGCATGGAAGACGGCCGTGGACTGCAAACCAGAACCCCAACGTGATTCACGCCCTGACTGCAGGCTTCTAAGAATCTGAGCGGGGATCTGAGTAAGCCCTGCCCGGCTGCTCAACAGCAGGAATGTGGGGCCAGGAGTGGGTTTGTCTTAAGCCACCACAACTGGGAACGTGTTGCCGAGTTGTGGATCCGTCACACAAAGGCGAGAAGTCCCGACCCTGTGAACAGATGACCTTCGCGTTCTCTCGAGGGGATCACATGGGCTTTTCTTCCCTTGGAGGGTAAAGGCAGAGGATTCCAGTGACTTACTGTGCTCCGTGATGGCATGCTCTATTTTCTTTCTTGGAAAAAAAAATGTACTGGCATGGAGGTGTACATATTGTGGCGTATTTGATCCCCTCAACTATGGAGGGAAGTTTTTCAAATGAAACATCAATTCCTAGTTCATATTTGCATGGAATGTGAGAAAACAAGAAAGTCCAGGCAAACTAACAGCAGAACCATTTTTTAAAAAATATTTTTTTAGTTGTAGATGGACACAATACTTTTATTTATCTATCTTTACATGGTGCTGAGGATGGAACCCAGTGCCTCACATGGGCGAGGCAAGTGCTGTACCACTGAGCCACAACCTTAGCCCTGGCAGAACCATTTTTAACCCCTGTCCATAAAGGGCGAGTTCCTATACAAACATTTATTTAAGGTGAATGTATATAATTTTTTAAGAGGGACTAAGCAAATTATCATCAGGCCTTATAACCATCAATCATTTCACTGGCTCCATCATCTGTTTTTACATGGCACATACTATAAATGAAGTCTGCTTCTTTAATTAACGTGATTTTGCGTACGTACACTATTCCTTATCTCATCATGATCCCTGAGGTGTGTCTAAAGAACTTGAACTCTGGATCATAAAACTCGGAGTCAAATATGGATCTGCTTAAAGTTGTCATCTTTGCAAGCCAGGAGCTTCCCAGCACTGAGCTCCTTTCCCTGAGCTGTAAACGGGAGATGCAGGAATACCCAGTTGATAGCCATGACTGTCAAATCCAATGTGGGCACCATGTACTTCACGCCTTGGGAGCTGCTAAGGGGTCTGTGAAGTTCAAAGTTCACTCTCCTTTTTTTGCAGAAGCTTGCAAATCCACTCCAATCGGACCAGAATAGTCTCAGCCCGACAACCTGAGCGGCTCTGGAGTCTGCAGGCATCCCAGCATCTTCCAACGGGGTCCAGAGCTCTGCTGGCTGAGAGGCGCTGGTGGTTTGCTGCATGCCGCCCTGGCAAGAATGCCCTCTCCAACCAGCCAGTCAGCCCACAGAAGGAAGCGCTGTGCTCTCCTGCTGGGCTAGTGCCAGCCTCCTGCCCGCTGGAGGGCAGCCTCTTGTCTCCGGCGTGTCTAGTGAGTTTAGCAGTGGGTATATCTTCTCTGGAGGGCCCTGATGCCAGGTGCTGCTGTGGCCTGAGTGTCCCCATTGCCTGTCTCCATCCAGCAGGAACCCTCCTTTATCCCTGCCCTGTACCCCCACCTCGGGCCTGGCTCAGCCACTGGTCCCAAGGAGCAAAGATTAGACCGGGCAGAGCAGGCCTCCTGATGCAGGCACCTGCCCCTGGTGACCCCTATGCTCCTGGGTCAGTGTCCTGGCACCCACCCGTCTGGCTATGACCCTGCTCCACATGCCACACCTGCTCCCTTCCCTTACAGAGCCATCTCCTCAGCTCCCAGTCGTGACTTCCCTGACGACCTCGACATTTTCTTCAATCAGAGCCAATGAGCACTGTTGCAGGCTCCCAAAGGGCACTGCCCTCTTCCCACCTGGGCCAGGGAAGGGCTGGAAAGGGTCCAGCTGGTGCATATTTCCTCGTGCTTATGTATCCCAAAACTGTTTGTGATAAGCAGGAGATATAAGCTCAGACATTTCTTAGAAGTTTCATAAATATTAACTCACTCAGTCCTTACCAATCATCGGAAGATTGGAACTATTACTGTTCTTATTTGTTTGATGATAAAAACTGAGACACAAAGAGGGTAGGTCCCTTGTCCACAGTCACACAGCGAGCAGACGCAGCCCGGGCTCAAAGCCAGGCCTGCTGGGACCCAGGCCCTTGTCTATCACCTCTGCATCGCTATCTGGCACTGCCAGGATTCTCTGGGGTGGGAAGTCCTTCCCATTTCAGGCGCTGGACACTTTGACGGTTATTTCCAGGTGCTGGGGCACCTGGCTGGGCACTGGTACAGCTCCTCTCGCAGAGACCCCTCCCGGCCTGGTGCACTGTGTCACCAACACACACTCATCTGTCCACCACACAGTCCTGCCCACCACGTCCTGACGCCGCCACCTCCGGGCTCCTAGTACTCTGGATGCTCTAAAACAGCACCTTCTTGCAAACAGTCGGGGGTATTTAAGTTGATTTCAGTTTTCTCTTATCTTCACACAGGAATATAATTTTTTCCTGAGGTTATTTCTGCGGGCGGTTATTTGAAATAATAATGTCGAGGTCAGAGCAGCGAATTTCCTCTGACGCTGAGTCAATTCGCATTGCCATACAAAACGGAATGGTCTGTTCACAAAAATCCCACAAACACTGGGTTTGCTCGTCTTTGGCGGGTGCTGGTGCTTGAACCCAGGCCCATGTGTGTTCTAAGCTCGCGTTGTACTACTGAGCTACACCCCCACCCTGATCATTTTTAAGACTTTTGGTTAGGTTTATGATGACCCCTCGGGTTCCTCCAGCTCGTGTGTCCTCTCAGCCTGACACAGTCCCGTGCACTCCTCCAGGTGGCCATCGGACCTCTAATTCACTTCCTTGTGTAAACAGCATCTAGGAACACGTCAGTGGATGTGCATGTGCGCAGTGGAGGCCCCGTCGTTAGGTGGGCCCCACCAGCCTAGTCCACGAGTCCGATTTCGGTCGTTAAGCAACAGGGGAGCTGAAGCAGGGAGCTTCCGTGGGCTTCCGGTGTGTGCCGCGAGCCCCATGTGTCCCCGTGCGTCCAGTGACTTGCAGACTTGTCTCTACAATGGGTCGGGTGCGTGATAAGGGCTCCTTGCGTGCGGAGGACGCTGATGGGGGCAGCAGAGGGGAGTGAGGAGCAGGGGCTGGGGCAGGAGAGCGTCGAGGTGCACCGGGGCCAGAGGTGCTGCGGGAGGACCCCCTCCTTCCCGCCCAGTGTTTGACCTTGGGCTTGGATTCTGAGTTGACTTTGCAAACAGAAGGCCCCAGACTCAGCGGCTTCCTGGCTGAAGGGGCTGGTGGGCCAGAAGGAAGCTCCCAGCAGGTATTTCCAAGTGAATCCTTGATGACAGGACCAGTGGGCTGAGGGTTCCTGCTGCTGGAGACGGTAAGGCACCATGATGGGCTGCGAGGCTGCGCTGAGGGGGCCACTCAGGGAGGGAGAGGAACGGCAAACGTGTCTTAAAACCAGGCAATGGGGGGCTTCTGCTTGAATAAACTCAAGATAATATGGGGGTCACTCTCACTGTGACAGACATCTACATAGGTGGCAGAGGGTGGCTGGTGCCTCTGGGTTCCATTGTTGGGATCCCAGCCAGCGTTGCCTGGCCAATGCACCAGATGGTTCCTGAAGCTGGATGGGGAAAAAGATCTGTCGATAACAAGCTCTCTCGCGCTCTCGCTGTCTCCCCGCCTCGGGTGTGTGTTCCCCGGCCTGCAAGGTGAAGGCACTTCTGCCTTGCCCTCCTGCCTGAGGCCACATGCTGGACACTTCTCCCTCCCCTGTGCCCATGGCCGTGTGCACACCTGTGGATCATGAGTACGGCGGGAGGGAAGACAGGGCCGTCCTCCCGGCTCAGAGGCACGCCCGTGTAGGACCTCAGATTCTAGTGCACATTCCTAAGGTTCAACTCCAGACACCACGTATGGATCTGCACAAGCAATCCAAGTCCGTACCCACGCCTGGCTGGTGGGCAGGTGGAGGGCAGCCGCTCAGCCCTTAGGTCAAATGGTTTATCGGAATGGGGGCCGTGGGCAGCGTCCATGGGAAAGATTCGCTCCGGCTCATGGTTCAGAGGTTTGTCTGTGGCGTCTTGGTCCCACTGCTTTGGGGCTGGTGGCGAGGCAGAATGTCACACGGGAGCCTGAGAGGGGGTGCTCACCTCTGGGGTGGGAAGCACGTCCTCTTCAAGGGCACACTTCCAACGACTGACCCCACCACCTAAGGCTCCCCACCTCCCAACAGAGCCGCAGGCTAGCACCAAGCCTTCAGCACCCGGGCCTGTGGGGACACTGCACCTCCACACTGCCCAGGGCCCCGTCCTCAGGTGAGCTCTTCTCGTTATCTAAGTGATGCCTTGGTGGGCAACAGCACTCGGGCACAGGCCTGAGCACCACTGAAGGTGTGTGGACGGGACTTGTGAAGCTGGACTCCTCCTCTCCCGGGCTTAAGGAGCACCATCCTGCTCGCCCAGAGTGCTTTCCTCTCCTTCTGGGCCTTTGTCATTAGTCATTTCTCCTCGTTATGATTTCAAATGTCCTTTGCCCTCAGTGGATAATGGATGGGGAATTCGAGGAACACGATGAACGCGCCTAAGCCGCGAGGCTACTTGACGTGCTCCAGACGCAGGCCTCGTGGGGGCCTGGGCCCTGCGCTCCCAGGATGCGGGCAGGGGCTCTGCTCCGGCATCCAGCGTCCCTGTCCCGGAGCAGTGGGAGCGAGGTGCGTGGTCAGGAGTGCTCGTGAGGCTCGACTCCCCGTGAGGTGGCGTCCCGGTCTCCGGGGTGGGGACCACGACGCTGCTCGCGGGTCCTGCCTCATGTCTGATGTTCCATTTGGATCAGCATCATGGTGGCACAGTTGTCAGCTGGAGTGACAGCTGTGGGTACTGGAATATGGTGGCCCACTCGTGACCGTGACCAAGCGGGCCGTCCTTCGCGTCCCTATTCACTCTTCCCTCATCCGTGACACAGAGACCAGAGGATGACGGGGGATGACCTCAGATCCCGAGCAGAAGCCGTCTTCTTTCACCTGCTCTGATTGCATCACGCTGGGGGGTCTGACCTCGCCTCACGTCCCCAGAGCGTGGAGGGTTGGTGGTACCTGCAGACGTCATTCTGCGTCAAGATGCTTTTGAATCCTGACGTGTTTTCGACCTGTTTTTACTGGTCACTGCACTTGGGACAAGAGGAGGAGCTGGCGCCTGGGAGCTACGTGGTCGTGGAACCAGACCCAACCCCAGCCCGCTCGCCTTCTCGGGGCCACCGGGCGTGGAGGCGAGGCTGCGTGACAGGACCTGCTCCTTGCAGCAGGAGTCCCTGTGCTGCTCTGCTGGCCCTGGGCAGTGGCATCCCCGCCTCCCTGCTGGGTCTTTGACCCTCTTGCGATCCCCTCCTCTCTCTAGGTGGCCGAGTCTCTGGGAACAGAGGGAGCGGGGGCTTTGCTGGAGCCGCCTGGGCTTCTCCTCCTGCTGAGGGCTCAGCCCACGGGCATGGAGAGAAGGGTGCACGGGAAACACTGTTTTAGGTTCATCTAGAAAGTGGAGTTGACATGATATTGTTCCTGGATTAGACTACTGTATCGTGACGCCGGTGTGCAGTCTGTGTGGATCAGGTCAGGGCTCGCGGCGCGTCCGTCTCCTCAGACACTCACTTCTGGGTGCTCTCCCTTCAAACTTGCCTACTAAAGTGGGCACACCAGCCACGCCCCTGTGCCGGCAGTGGCACAGCTGACTCCCTACCCAACTGCGCTTGGGTATCGGTTATCCCGGCTGGTGGGAGAGAGACGTGGCTGCTCCCGGCCCTGGGTGGAGCCCGGCTCTGCAGCCTTGAAGCTGTTCTGAGGCATGGGGATGGGGGCGGCCATCACAGAGAACAGCATGGAGATTACCCAAAGTTGGAAGTGGGACTACCCTGCCACCCAGTAATCCCACTGCAGGGAACGTGTCCAGAGGAGCTGGCATCCGTGTGCTGAAGGGACACCTGTGCTCTCATGTTCACTGAGCACGCTTCACAGTGGTCACAGAGCATAACGGCCTGCAGTGCCCAGCAGGTGATGAATGGATGCAGAAAATGCAGCACAGACACACAGCGGAGTACTATTCAGCCATGAAAAGGATGAAATCCTGTCATTTGCAGAAACACTGGTGGAGGTGGAGGTGACCATGGTAAGTGAAATTAGCCAGGCAGGGAAGACAAGGACTGCCGGCCACACTGCACAGCGGGGTGCCTGCAGCAATAACATACTGTTCCCTCAGAGACGGGGAAGGGTCTGGAAAGGTTTCATTCTGAAGAGAGGACAAACGTTTGAGGAGTTACGTTCACCTAATTTAAAGTACCCAGTGTGTACATGTATTGCTACATTGTCCCCCACCGATATGTAAGATTGTTATGTTTCTCTGTATCAGTTAAAAATAATTTAAGCTGGTGCAATGGCACATACCTGTAATCTCAGAGGCTGAGGAGGCTGAGATAGGAGGATCGCAAATTCAAAGCCAACCTCAGCAACTTAGGGAGGCCCTAAGCAACTTAACAAGACTCCATCTCAAAATAAAATATAAAAAGGACTGTGGACATGGCTCAGTGATTAAGAGCCTCCGGGTTCAATCCCTGGTACAAAATAATAATGATAATAATAATAATAATTCAAAAGGGCAAAAATTTTTAAAAGACAAATAAAAATGAAGGTTAGAATAAAAGAATACTCTTCAATGCTCTTATCAGAAAATCTGGTGGGAGTCCCCGGGCTTCGGGCCCTGGGGTTTCTCTGAGCATTCTTCCATTCGATGTCCCCTCTGATGAGTCCCGGTGCTCGGCAGTCCCGCGAGGACAGGCCCTGGAGGACTCCCGGGACCCGCAGCCTCTTTCCGGCAGCTGGGTGCCAGCTGCTCCCTGGTCAGCGGCCTGCCAGGCAAGCCCCTGCGGTGAACTGGCCAGAACTTCAAGTGCCCGCTTGGCCCCGCTGGTCACACGGTGGGTTCCCAGGTCACGTGTTCTGGCTGCCCTTTCTCTGCCTGCCTGTAATCCCTGAAAAAAATAGAAGCCTTTTTGTGTTCCTGGGGTGGTGGACGGCTGCAAGTCCCCGCACGGCTGCCAGGGACCCTCAGTTGCCAGGGAGTTTTCTCAGCCTTTGCGGAAATGTGGGCGATGAGGGAAGGAGCTCATTCTTCATGTGCGGGGAGTTCGAGCGGGACAATGGGGCTGTGTGGCAGAGGATCCAGGCGACATAAAGACTTTTTCTCAGGATCTCCAAGGTCAAATCAAAGTCGGAGGACCTGGGTGCAGTTGGCAGACATGTCCAGGCCTGGGCAGAGGGGCAGAGTTGGTCTTAGAGGAAGGAGGGAAGCCCTCCAGCGCCATGGGGACCACCCCTCACTCCAGACCTGGGCTCCTTTGAAGAGAGTGAGGGGGACTGATTGCAGCACCCGTTCACTTCTGGACAGTTTTGCTTCTTTGAACTCCTAGGGCTTCTCCTGTGGGCAGCCGACCTACCAGAGCACAGCGAGCACACTAAGCTATAATGTGTTATGTCATATCGACGTTACATATTATTACTATTCATACATTACACATCTCATATCTGCATAGCAGACATGTTACCTAGCACATGATATATATGTACATACGATATGCACACTAATAAACACACACTGCATGCTGTAGACTTTATAATGTAAAAGGTATGTTTATATAGCACACATATAATAGATACACACACACCGCACTCCTAATCCGCAAATCCAAACTCTGAAATGCTCCTTGACCCTGACATTTTTGGGCACCAACTTGACACTGTAGTGGAAAATTCCACACCTGACCTCCTGTGATGGCCACCGTGCACACAGGTGCACGGAAAAGACTGCATAAAGCACCTCCCAGCTGTGAGAGGACGGCGTCTATGAAGCAGATCAGTCCTGTGTTTAGATGCGGGTCCCACCCCAGACAGCTTATGTATATGCAGATAGTCCAACATCCAAAGAAATCCAAACTCCAAAATGCTCTCGGTCCCAAGGATGTGGGAGAAGGGCTACTCTCCTGGTGTCCCTGAGGTGCCCCCACACTCCGCCAGGAAGAGCTCTTGCTAAGGAGTCCGCTGGCCCACGGTGAGTCCTTCCCACGCCCCCTGCACCTCAGGAGGGGTGAAGTCTCACCAGGACTGCTCCCCAAGACAGGCCCCCACAGAGCCCTGACTGACCTGTACGTGTCATTTCTTTTGGTGACCAGGACGTGGGGCTGCCCCTCTTGACCGGCCCAGCTGGCCACGAAGTCTCCCAGACTGTGGCGTGAGAGAGGGAGCACCAACAGGCAGAAGGGCCCGCGGGCCTGTCTAGGCTTCTCAGAAGTTTGATTTTCAGCGTGTGGGTGGCCACCCCGCCTATGAGGCGGTGTCTGCTGTCGCCTGAGCTCCTCCCGAGGACCCAGAGCTCCAGGGCCCATGTGTCCTGGAGGTAAGGGACGTTTCTGGGAAGACGCTGGCCCTGTGCTCCTGGTCCCACTGAACGCCACGGCTCTGCTGTCCTCTGCAAGGCCAGCCGAAAGGAGGCCCACGGGAGCGGGCACGGAGCTGGACACCTCACCGTCTGGCCGCGTCTGCCTCCAACTGCCTCCCTCGGGGCGGGTGGGGCGGGCTCCGGGACTGGGCCGCAGAGGCAGAGCAGGGAGGCCCACAGGAGAGTGCCCACTCGCTGCCCTGCCCCGAGCACGAGCCGCCCACTGGGTCTGGCAGCATCCTGAGGAAAGAAGGCAGAGGGGCTCAGTCTGTTTCCACAGAAAGAAACAGAAGCTCCAATGGCTTGAGTGGCTCCAGTGTGGCCGAGGCTCCCCACGCTGTGCAGGTCCCATCCAGCCTCCCTCCTCCCGTTCCACGGGTCTTTCCATCACCACGTGAAATACCGGCCGAGCACTTCTCTCCAGCCAGAGTACTGCGGCGAGCCAGTACCACTGTCCCAAGAGACGGGCCTTTTAGTTCAAATAAAAGGAAAACCAGACACAGATCCCTTTATCTAAAGTCACTGAGGGACCCTCTCATCTGAGGGGAAGCCTGCAGGACCAGGTAAGAGCCCCTCTGCCCTCCCCCTGCTCGGCTCCACAGGGGGACGCAGATGACCAGGCAGCCAGCGACCCACCCAGAGAAGGCTCCAGATTCCCAGCAGAGTCCCTCCGAAATGACAAATCCATTCCAATCTTTGAAACAGTTTGATTTGAAAACCTTCATTTTCAAGTTTACAGATCAAAATCAAAACCTTCCTCCTACCACATTATCCATTGACCAAATTAGAATGAAACGAACAAGAGACTGTGACCCCAGTTGCTGTGACTGTGACCCCAGGTGCTGTGACTGTGACCCCAGTTGCGTGCTCCTCTCAGGCATTTTCTTGCTCGCACAAACCAACACGAGTGCACATCTCCCCTGTTAACGTGGCCGGCACTCTCCACAGCCAACGTGCGTGAGTATCCTACTGATTTCCCGTCAGCATATCCAGGAAGTCCTCGCTCCGCCCGCAGTTGCACTGTGTGAACCACGACATATTTAACAAATCTTCACTAATAAACCTTCTATTTACACTCTTCCACATTATAACATGTGTCAATAACTTTACTCACCACTATTTTCCATGGGTACCAACATATATATATATGTTCCTGGAATTTCTGGGTGGAAGGGTGGATGGATTTGTAATTTTTAGGTATTTCTAGATGTCCATGCTATATTGACTCCAGTCAATTCTATACGACAATGTCTTTTTCCCTTAACCTCCACATGATTGTTTTATCTGACTTTATTTGGACCAAATAGCTAGATTAGAAAGTGTTTCTAGTGGGATTCTGTTTAGCATTTCTCCTACTAAGAGGGGGACAGAATCTTTCTTCTCATGTTTAGACGCATCTCTGTTTCCTTGTTTGTACCGTCTCGTTTTCCAGCTCCGCGATGGATCACAGGTAATGCACTGCTGGGGAGAGGTAAGCAGTTTGGGCCACACTGCTAACCGCTTCTGAGTGTGACACTAGGAGGTCACGCATCTGTTAGGTCATCACCAGGCTTGGTGCTTAGGTGTGGACCACGGGAGAGGAGGAGCCCGTGGGTGGGAGAGGGGACGGCCAGCTCAGTGCGGGGAGCGCTCCGTGAAGATGCAGAGCCTGCTGGTCCTCAGATCAGGTCTTGGATGGCAGGACTTCACGTCCCAGGAGGTAAGAGATGGGACTCGCCGGTTAGGGCTCGTTCAGGGGATGGAGGGCGTTGGGTGCTGGGGGATGGACCTTGTTCTATAACGGCCGGTTAGTGGAGATCAGCCGCTTGATCACCCTGACTGCCCGGGCCGTGAGCACTGCGGCGTGCCCGGGACACACGCGTAGATCCACATCCACACATGCACACACTGAGGCCATTACTAAACCAGGCAGCAAAAGCTTGAGCTGCAGAGAACTCTGGAGGTCACAGCAGCTGTCGGTGACGTGGGACAGAAGATGGAGCTGTGGTCCACATGGGGTGTCTCAGCCATCCCCTGGGTGCGGCTCTGGCCCCAGGTCACAGAGCCTCTCTCTGCTCCCCAGCATGGTCCTTCTGGAATTAAGACTAGAGAGAGGGGACAATGGGACCTGCTGCCACCCCGAGCTGAGACGCACTAGTCCAAAGGCAGAGAGGTGGACCTGCTGCCTATTTCCTCTCCAAAAGGGTTCACTTGATTGTAGGAGAAGGAGAGAGGAGGAAGAGAGAGAAATTAGGCCGATCAAAACCTGGAAAAATTAGAGGTTTCCAGGTCTCGAGATTTTCATTTCTTCCATATTCTCTCTTAAAATAGGAGGAGTCAGAAACACTGGTATTTACTATTTTCATGGATATGCAACACCTGTTGCCAAGAAAAGAAATGGATATTTTCATTATGTTTCAAACCTAAATATAAACTGATTTTGAGTTGGCCATGGCTTTGAATGATTTCACGAGACAGGCCTCTCCTGAGCATGCATAGCCCAACCAGCACCTGGACGTTGTCTTCTTGCGAGGAGCAGGGCAGGAGGCCGGACAAGAGGGTCTTATTTTTAAGGCCATCTATTCACTCGCTGTGCCTCTGACAACAGGGGATTCCTTGCCCCCTCTTCCAAAGGATTACATGTGAAAATATTTCATGAACTCGAGTTTATCATGTCAAATACCAGTTCTTTTGACCCTTAAGCCTACTAGAAAAAATGAGCAGGTTTTATTTACTCAGAGTCTAGAATCAGAAGTCTATCTTATTTCACCAGCTATAGGGAAAAGGGTGCACAGACGCTCGAGACCAGGTGGGAACCCTGCTTTCCAAGCGAACACCCAGCGTGTGTATGGGGTGTGAGTGTGTTTGTCTCAGGATGCACACAGCAGAGAGTTGGCAGCCGGGCGCCCCCACCCCAGGCCACCACCACGGAGCATTCTTCTTGGCCCTCCTGCCTAGGGAGACAGATGGCTCATACCCACATCTTGCCAGCGGTCATTAGGTTGATTCCCAGCAGCTCTCGGAGCTGCATGCCCTCCTGGCTTTCCCAGCTGATGGTGAGGCGCCCTGGGCGGAGGACTCTGAGAAGTTGGCTTTCAATATTAAAATAATGAATAGGTTTTAATGTGATTCTTAAAAGCCATTCAACCAGGAAGAGTTGGCTTCCATGCAAGGAGCGGCTTTCAGAGTGTGCTCGTTTACATGTGTTTTCCAAATGCATTCTCTTAGGAACACAGAAATCCAGTGCTCCTCCCCCAAATAATGGCCTTGAAACGATTGGATTAAAAACTATTCCTTGTTAATTTTACAGACTGGCATTTAGTCAAACAAATACCACCCTTCCTGTGCCTTGTACTTTTCAAAAATGAAATAGGAAAAACCAAGGACCGGCTTTTTCCATCACGGCGCGTCCCTGGGCCCGAAGCTCAGAGCTGCAGTGTGCCAGGCAGCGCAGCCTGCAGGAGGTCCCCACACATGTCGCAGGTCTCCACCTCACCCCGCAGGCGGGCATGGCAGCGTCTCAGGTGCCTGGACAGTCTAGGAGTGGCCCTCCCGCTCCCCAGACCCCCCACAGCGGGGGTAGGAGTGCTACCCGAGGTCACTGTACCCACGTCTCTCTTGCACGTCTTATCCCCCTCAGCGAGGTACCCTCTCGGACACAGAACACTGTTTTATTAGCATCCAGAGCAGCAAAAAGGCAAAGTTATGTCCATTTTCAGGTGAAGATCTACATGGCACCCCCATGAGACCAGCACCCAACACTCAGCAGAGCTTTGATTGCAAAGGTCTTTCTTCTTTCTTCCTTTGTTACTCCTCCAAGCAAGCCCACGTGTGAGCACCCAAATGCTCACTATAAAATAAAATTTAAAAAAGCCAACACTGGCTATTTTTTGTTGCTGCTCTGGACGTGCTCCACAAGAATGTGTAGAAGGCTGTAAAGTCGCATCATCGATACCCTAGTGCAGATTTTCTCACCTCCTCCTTAGGAGGTGACTGTCCTGAGAACGTTGGCAACGTCTCTCTCTAGTTTATGTTTTCTTTCTTTTTTACATTTTTAATTGCAAATCTATCCATAAATAATAAGTCGTACCCTTTTCTGTATCTAAATTATAGACAATATAATCCGAGAGACACTTTATCTTTTAAAAGCCAAAATTATATTTTCAAACCTATTTTCGTTCACGTAATCAGCAGGCAGTTGAACTTTGAAGTTCCATCTCTGTCTCCTAATGTGGCGAAGCGCTAACGTGTACTTGATGTGACTTCTGGGTGCTCTGTGCTGCTTTGTGCTGTTGGCGACGTTTCCCCTCACTGTGCTGTCCTCGTCATGGACTGTCTCCGCAGGCCCGCGCTGGGGGGCCTGGGGGCCAGCCCGCCGTGCTCTCGGGAGCTGGTGGAACCGCCAGGAGCTGCGCTGGTGGGAGTTGCCCTGGTGGGGGGCTGGGACCCGGTCCTTCCCATCTGCCTCTGCGTCCTGACCGTCCTGACCGTCCTGACCGTCCTGACCGTCCTGACTGCCAGGTGGTGAGCACACCTGACTGCCACCCTCGCCACCACGAGGCTGCCTCACCACGGGCCAGAAGCAATGGGAGCCCTGACTGTGGACTGAGACTTCGAGACTCTGTGAGCCAAAACAGATTTGCCCTTCTTGTAAGTTGCCTATCTCAGGTCTCCTGTCCCAGCAGGGAACCCCTGGCCCACACGGACACCTCGCCACGGATCACATGGTTTGTCTGCCCCCTCGCAACAGGTGCATCCCCGGGCTCGCCTCCATTTCGTCCTTGATGCACTTGCTCCAGCCACCTCATCCCGAGACCCTGACTCCTGTGTGACCCTGGGGAAGGTTCTACCCCAGTTACCTTCTCTGGTGGCCCCACCACCTGGCCTGGAGTTTCTCCCACGCACAAGTCATCTTTAATAAGATGACTAACCACAGCAGTCACGAAACTCGGCATTTATTGAGTGATTGCTGTATTTTAGATAGCATTCCGGAAAAGTAATAGCCTCGGTAAACACCAAGTCCCGAATCACGTGCAGAGCAGACCCAACAGTCAGGACAATCCTCCCTTCCCAGGCTGGACACGTGTGGTGGCCAACGTCCTTCCAGATTTGGAGGGGAAGTCAAAGCAAATGTGCCCCCGCCCTGCCCGTGACACCCCTGAACCTCCTGCCTGCAGACGGAGGATGAGGCTCCTGTGACAGGCACACCCGCTGTCTCACACCATGTGACACGGCGGGCACTAGTGGATGGACCACTTTCTTATCGGCAAGGTTAACCGCAGATCTGACGCGCTGGAGCTGGTGACTTACTAAATGTCTAAACAGATCTCCAAACAGAAACCCAATCACATTCAATCTTTCTGACTTTGCTTATGATCAGAACATTCTGGTAAAATCCACCTATTGCTTGTTTAGCTGAGATTAGCTCTAAAGAAAAACCTTGCCAGACTCAAACGGTTGAGCTGAGTCACTTGATGTTACGGTAGGTCCTGCATTTGTGGGGCTCAGAGCAGTGAAGCATGAACCAGCTGACACACAGCTGGAGCCCAGGTCTGGAAGGTTCCCCGAGGACCATCGGGAGTCGCTCTTTGGAAATGTGAACCTTGACTGCTGGACACACCCCTCGGCCTGCTTCGGCTGTGCCCGCACGCTCTGGTCATTTTCACTCAGCTGGTGGTGTCATGGAGAGTGTTCCTTGTGACTTCGTCTTCAACCCATGGCTTGTTTACAGGTGTGTTGTTTTGTTTCTAAATGTTTTGAAGATATTCCTGCATATAGTGTGATACACACACACACACACAAACACGCGCGTTGTGTATGTGTATAATTGTTCATTTAACTATTTCTTCCATGTGCGATGAAAGCACATGAGAAAATGTTCTAAGTCCTGCTTCATAACCAGACAGTTTACAAAACTCAAGACACGGAAGCCTATTTATATGCATTTTTTCTTTTTCCATGTTCTTTCATCCTTCCTTACATTCCAAAGACTCCTTCTTTTACCATTTCCTGTCGATTTCAAGAACTTCCATCAGCCATTCTGTTAGGTTTGCTGGTGACAAATTCTCCCACTTTTTTTTGGCACTGGGATTGAACCCAGGGACACTCAAACACTGAGCCACACCCCCAGCCCTTTTAATACTTTATTTAGAGACAGGGTCTCACTAAGTAGCTTAGGGCCTTGCTAAATTGCTGAAGCTGGCTTTGAACTCACGATCCTCCTGACTCAGCCTGCTGAGCCGCTGGGAATACAGAGGTGTGCCACGGCGCCCAGCTCCGTGCTCCAGCTGCAGCTCTTGAAGGCTACTTTTGCTGGCTATAGAATTTGGGGTTGATGGTTCTATTCTTTTAGCACTTGAAAAATCTAAGCCACGTCCTGGCTGCCGCCTTCTCTAGTGAGTAAGGTGTGCCACTCACAGTATATTTCTTTTATAGGCAAAGTGTGACCTCTCGCCTACGACTTTCAAGGTATTTTTCTTTGCATTTAATTTTTTACAAGTTTGTATCTTGACAGGGATTTCTTTGGGATTTTTTGGTTGAGACTCCTTCAACTTCTTGAATCTTTAGATTCATGTCTTTTGCCAAATTGGGGGAGGTTTTAGTCATTACTTGCTTGAATATTCTCTCAGTCCTGCTGTTTCTGGAACTTTCCCATCACAAATATTAGATCTTTAGTTGTAATACCACAGATTCCTGATTTCCTTTCTTCTTTTTTTCCCAAAACAAAAGTTTTCTCTCTTGTTAGAATTGGTTAATTTATTTTGTTCCTCTCTAAGTTCTCTGATTCTTCTGTCCTTTCCATTTTCCTGCCGAAGCCATCTGCAGAGTCTCTAACCTCAGTTACATATTTCAGTTCCCAAGTGTCCGTTAGTTTCTTGATTATTTCTTTGTATTCTATTTCTTTGTATTTTTTGGTTTTTTGAAACAGGCACAATTGCCTGTGGAAGCAGCCCGTGAAGCCTGCTGTGACGTCCCTGTCAGATGGTCTCGCCCTGTCATACTGGTACTGGTGTCTGTCAACTTTCCTTCTTCATCTGAGCTGAGACTGTCCTGGTTTGTGGCAAGTGAGTGACTTCCAATGTCTCCTGGATGTGTCAGCATCGTGGTGAAGGTCCTCACCCCTATTTAAATCTGGATGGCAGGTGTGAGTGTGTGTCCCACTGTGTGTGCCCAGGCCAGCGGGCACCAGTTCCTGCCGTGACTCTCAACATTATTTCTACCTACATGACCCACAACGCATTGTTAATATTTTTGCTTTAGGCACTCCTGTACCTTTCAAAGAAAAGAAAGACTAGAAAAATGTCAGTCATCTTAACTTAATTTTTATTATTCCAACAATACTTTTTTCTTCATTCACATCCAAATTTCCATCTTCTATCCTACTTTTTTCTTCATATTTTTTGAACAGTGAATTCTTTCTGCTTTAATGTGTCTAAAAATTCTTTCTTTTGCCTTAATTTATATAAGATATTTTCACTGGAAATAGGATTTGGGGTTGGCGGTTGATTGATTTTTCTTTCAACACTTTAAAGATGTCTGATTGTTTCCCGTAGGCTTGATTAATTTCAGATAACAAGTCACAATTCTTATCTTTTTTCCCCTCTGTCGCTCAGTTTCCCTTGTTTTCTCGCTGCCTTTAAGATTTCCTTTTTCATCTTTGCTTTCTGCAGTTTGATTGAACATACTCAGGTATGTTTCTCTTTTTCTTTGTCCTGCCTTGGGTTGCCTGAGCATCTTTGACCTATGGTGTCTCGTCCGCCCTCCGCTGTTCTTCCTCTACTGATCTTCCTTTTGCTCATGTATTTATTTATTAATTTTTGATTGGTGCTTCTTACAGGTACATGAAGGTGGCATTCCCTGTGGTATATCTATACAGGCACACAGCGTGACTTCGTCAAGCTCATCCCTCGCTCCCTGGATCTCCTGCTCTCCACCGACGTGCCCGAACCCTTCATGACCCCCTCTCCTCCCCATCTTCTCTCCCTCATTTTGCTTTTCCTCCCATATAGGAAAGAAAACATCCGACCTTTGATTCTCTGAGTCTGGTTTATCTCACTTGACGTGAGGTTCTCCACTTCCATCCAATTACCAGCAAATGCCATGGTTTCATTCTTCTTTGTGGCTGAGTAAAAGTCTATTGTGTATAAATACCACATGTAAAAATCTGTTTATCTATGGATAGGCATCCGGGCTGGTTCCATGATTTTTGGCTACTGTGAATGGTGCCGTTGAAAGCATTGGTGTGGCTATATCGCTGTAGTATGCTGATTTTATTTATCCAAAAGAAAAATGTTATGATTTAATTCAATCATGTAGAAAAAAGTTTTAAAAATGGAATAAATGTCAAGTTAATGACTAATTTTTTTTTTTTTGTACCAGGGACTGAACTCAGGGGCCCTCGACCACTGAGCCACACCCCCAGCCCTATTTTGTGTTTTATGTAGAGACAGGGTCTCACTGAGTTGCTTAGCACCTCGCCATTGCTGAGGCTGGTTTTGAACTTGCGATCCTCCTGTCTCAGCCTCCCTAAGTGCTGGGATTACAGGCTTGTGCCACTGCGCCCGGCTATGACTAATATTTTTAAGATGCCAGTGCTTTCGATGTTACTCCATGATGCAGACCAACCTCCCCCGAATGCAAGGTGCATTTTTAGGCACTTGGTAAACTTACTCTAAATGTAAATGACATGGTAATCCATATTGAATTGTCTATGAAAAGTTGAGAGGATGTTGAAAAGAGGGAACATAGAGGGAGATGCTGCTCTGCACACCATTAAGATAAGCTTTAAAGAGACAGTCACCAAAACAGCATGGCCCTGGTCAGGAGCAGACAGGTCAGCCCATGACACAGCAGAGGACCTCAGACAAGGTCTTTGTGCATGTGGAAGTCCATCTAGGAGGGCATGGCCCTGGAGATGGGCAGAGAAGCAGTGATGTGTTCGTCACGCTCAGGTGTGCAGGGCCCATTCTCCATAGCAAGAAGCCGATGCCCAACCTTTGCTGGTTTCCATGGTGCAAATACTCCCTCCAGGGGGGCCAGGGCATAGGCTGCCATCCGGGGGGGCAGGGTGCAGGCTGCCATCCAGGAGGGCCAGGGTGCAGGCTGCCATCCAGGAGCCTGGCAGGCCTGTGGCCGAGGCATGCGCCATCTCAGTTAATCTGCACCGACCCAGGTTGGGTACTACTAATGAATAAGCACATCTGCTTTACTCAGGGGATGCTCAGAGAAGGGAGGTAGGTCAGCAAGAGGAGGACCATCCCCCCGGCCTCCAGGCCTTGTGTGACTCCAATGTCTACCTGATGGGTGGGAGGAGGATCAAGCAGGGGCTCCATCGAGAGCTGTGTCCACTGACCCTGTGCAAACAGGAGGCACCTGTGCAGCAGGCACGCGGCTCTCCAGCGTGCGGCGTGCAAAGAACTCACACGTGCTCCTGGGCCGAGGTTCTCGGCTCTGCGCAGCAGTGAAAGGGAGCTGTGCTCACGTTCCACTCCATGCGCTGGGACCTGCCCAGGACAACAGTAGGAAATCCATTCTGATGCCAAATAAAGCCTCTTCTGCAGGCCTTGGGAGGGGCTCGTGGAGTGAGAGGTCATGAAACTGAACCCCAGTAGCTTCTCAGAAAGCCGTTCCTGGTTCTGTGGTTGAGAAGCTGTGTGACCCAGGGTACCCACTCACCTTCTCTGAAACTAGATCAGCTGGCAAAGAAGCGACTTATACCTACCCTCAGGCGCGAGTTCGCTTGGAACCTGGGTGTGGTCCTCAGCTGGAATCTTAGCGAGACGGTCCATCACTCGTGTCCTGGAGAAGACAGGAAATCAACAACGCGGAGCAGTCCCGGCACAGGGACGAGCAGGGACCCAAGCAGGCACAAGCCCACGGGAACAACCACTGAAAACAGCAGTCGGCTGCCCAGGCACCGAGAAGAAGGTGCCCACCAGGACCCCAGCAAGGCACCTGAGAAGCAGAGCATGTTGAGCAAGTGCGGCCTGCGTGCAGGAAGGTCCACGGGGGACCCAAGGGCGAAACGCTCGGGATCCCACGTGACCTGGGAGGTGCCAGGGCCCACCATGAGAAGACGGAAGAAGACAGGAACCCGTGGAGGGAGGGCACTCCCTCGTGGGCTGGAAGAACAAGGCCTCCCACGCCTTGCGACATGCAGAGGCAACACCGTCCCCATCAGAATGCCAATGGCATTCTTCACAGAAACAGAAAAAAAAAAGTTCCAGATTGTACATGAAACTACAAAAGACCCTGCGCAGCCCAACACATCTTGAGAAGAATGCAAAGCTGGAGTCAGCGCGTTTCCTGATCTCAGGTTGCATTATAAAGCAGTAGTGATCAAAACAGCAGGGTACTGGTTAAAAACAAACAAACAAACCAGAACAGGCGTGTGGACCCACGGAACAGAGCAGAGAGCCCAGAAGCCCACCTGTGCACACACAGGCGCTGATGTCTGACCAGGCTGCAAGAACACAGAGATAAACAGTGGAGGGAGAACCAGACGCCACTTGCAAAAGAATGAAGCTGGACCCTCGTGGTGTGCTACGCGCCAAAACCAGAGCCGTAAAACCACGGGGGAACTCTCCCTGGTGTGGCCTTGGTGCAGGATCTTTTCACAGCTCACCCAAGGGAAATTCTGGAATCAACAAACAAGATGGCCAGGTGCCAGAGGACGGTGAGCAAACACCTGTGACCCGGGGCTCAGAGAGCTGGCCAGCAGCCGGGCCGCACAGGGACTCCAAGAACCCACCGGCAAAGAGACAAAGTAAACCAAGTAAAACATGGGGTAAGAACCAAATAGACCTTCCTCCAAAGACGCAGAGGGGTGTGTGGAAAGTCCTCGAGGTCACTCCTCCCCAGGGCAATGCAAGCCAAGACCGCTGGAGGCCGAGAGGAGGGGGCTGTGCACGCACCGGGGTGGTGGGCGTGGTGCAGCCGGGGACCCGCGTGCTGTGGCTGAGCCATCATGTGCCGCTGCTCAGGTGGCTGAGATACCCTGGGTCTGTCGGGACAGAACCCACCACGAGTCAAAGAGCATCTGGCCATCGCACGCTTTCAACGTTTTTACAACCGAGCCTGCATCTCAGTGTTCCAGATGATCCATGCCACCAGTCACAGGTGAAGGGAAGGTAAGAAGTGCCCCGGGGCCCGTCAGGGAGAGCCTCGTGGAGCGGACAGGGGCGTCAGGTCCAGAGAAGCAGCCAGTCTCCCGGGCTCACTCCGGGAAGCGTGCGCCTCCTCCGGCCCGGCTGCCAGTGCTCAGGCCTGCAGGGAGACGCCCGAGGCCCAGCGTGGGCCTGTCCCACCCAGAGCCGGGCAAGTCTCTATGGCATAAAATGAGATTGTTTGGGGCAGAATCTGGTGACAGTGGCACAGGAACAGCCCACGTAACGAGTTCTACACCCCCTCCTGCCGAAAGGGAAATAATGTGAATTGATAAGCAGACGTCCCTGTGGTCAACACCCCGCGCTGCTGTCCTTGCCCCATAAGGAGCAGCGGTGCCCATTGGCCTCTGCCGACCAGCCCCAGGCCCTGCTCACCTGGATGAAGAGCGACCAGTGTGCTCCTTGACAGCGGGGACGCAGCCACACCACGCAAGAGGGCTTCGTGCCCTCTGACCTCCGCTTCCTCGTGGCAGTGGGGGTCCAGGATGCCACCTGCTCACATGGCCACGTGAGGACGGATTGGCAGGAGGACGTGAAGCCCGCGGCGTGGTGGCCTGAGTGCGGGAGGCTCTGTCAACGTCCTTGCTGTTCAGGGCCTTCCGTTGGCAAGTCACTGCGCTGAGACCACCTGAAAATGATTCCATTCCGTTCTCACGACCACCTCAAAATCCAGGGATCCCTCATTTTACAAATGGAGAATCCCAAGTCTTGGGCACCTTGAAAGCTGGCCCGTGCCAGGTGAGACTGGACAGTGAGTGGCGGGCCTGGCTCTGCAGTGGCCCACAACAGGGCTCTTTGCCCCGAGGGCTGCAGCATGTGTGGCCAGGGCTAACCTCTCGCCGACAGACAGGAAACAGAGGCTCCGAGGACCCGCGATCTGTGCCCCGGCTCGGTCAGTTCTAGAACTTCAAGGTGAGCCCACCTGTCCTGCCTCCAGCCGAGAGCCCTTCCTTAACTGGTAGGACAGACACCTCTGCCGTGTCCTGGCAAGGAGCAAGGTGCATTTCTAGATCTCCACCCTGGAAATCGTAACTGGCAAACTCCACTTCTTTACAGAAACGTGTCCCCAAGCACCCGGCCACCCTGGGAGATGCTGCGCAGAGACATCACTTACTGGGGAATCTCCGTGACGGGCTGGGAAGCGTCGGAAGATCTATCGTCAGGACCTGTCGGAAACCATTGCTGGACAGTGGGCTTTTCTGTAGGAAAGGTCTGCAGGGATTGGCTGCTTGCTCTGGATACAGCTTCCCATTTTAAACGTCATTTTCCTGGACTTACCTGGAGCCTCTTTAGCCCCGTATACAAATGAGCTTCCCGAGATTCTCACCTGATGGAGTCATTTGCTTGCTCGGGACAGAGGTCACTGCGCCTCTATCTGTACTTAGTTTCCTGGTGTCAGGGACAGGTTGGCAGCCAAGGGCCAGGCCACCCCCGGCTGTTCCGCAGGCCTGCACCGCAGCACACCCCTCTTCATCACATAGTGGGTGAAAACGTTCATGCCACTGCGTGGCTTTGGAGCCCTGTGACGTGACCTGGCGTGCGGACGCTCTGCTGCGCACACCACTGGGTCCACTGTCTTCCACCCTCTCTTCCATGGGTGTTGAGGTGTCATTTGATAAAAAAGACCCTTAGAGCCCCCTTGGCTCCCCCTTGGACAATTGGTGTCCCCATTGGTCAGCCATGGTCCAGACTCCGAGCGTTTTAAATGTTTTTATGGTGTTATGGTTTTACCTGGCAGTGCGGTTCACTTTGACTATTCATGAGTGCTCACAGCCTCACGCACTCCCGTCAATCCCGGCTTCCCCTTCCTCCCTCCTTCCTCCTGGACCCCTGCTCCTCCTCTACGGGTCTTCTTTCTATTCATTAGTAGTCATTTTTAATGGGTGCCTTATTAATTACCTGAGACTGGGTCATTGTGACACGTCCGGAGGTCACATGGGACGCATGGGGAGATCTGCTTCTGCAGGTCCTGCCTTCGCCCACCCCTCCGCCCTCCCTGCTCCCCTCCATTGTCATGGGGTTCCCTTCCATTCATTTCTTCTCTCTAGCTCCCAGATATGAGCAAAAACATTTGGCCTCTGACTTTCTGAGCCACAGAATGAGAGGAAGTCTGTGTCGGTTACTGTTCCAACAGAGGATTAATTTCCAGAGTATATAATGAACTCAAAAACTTTATGCCAGAAAATAATAAATGGGCAAATGCTCTAAACAGATATTTATCAAAAGGAGAAATACAAATGGCCAATAAATATATGCAGAAATGTTCAACATCTCTAGCAATCAGGGAAGTACAAGTCAAAACTAGACTGAGCTTTTATCTATCTCATCCCAGTTAGAACGGCAGGCATCAAGGATATACATGGTAATAAACACTGGCGAAGACGAGGGGAGAAGGGAACATTATAAATTGTGGATGAGACCACTTTGGAAAGTAGTGTGGACATTACTCAAAAAATTAGGAATGAAACCACCACATGACCGGGCTCTCCCACTCCTTGGTGTTTATCCAAAAGAGTTGAAATCAGCCTACAACACTGGCACCTGCATCCCAGTGTTGATAGCAGCACAATTCACCAGAGAGCCAGGCTGTGAACCAGCCTAGGGGCCAGTCAACAGGTAAATGGATAAACCAACGGTGGTATACATACACAGTGGAGTACTACTCAGCCATGAGGAAGAACGAAATTATGCCATTAGCTGGTAAATGGATGGAACCGGAGAGCATCACACTAAGTGAAGTTCTTGAGATTCTAGAGGGGCAGGGGGCATGTTCCTGCTGTGGGATGGGGCCCCAGGGGACCTTGGATGACATCATCATCTTACGAGCCCTCACGAGACACGGTCCTACTTCTCACTAGGTCACCTGCCTGCTCATCTGGAGGGAGCCGGCCTTTGGTCTCGTTCTCAGTAACGTCTGAGGTTAAGAATCAGGACAAACACAGACTGGCTCAGCTTTGTTTTTCAGTCGGTCAACCTTTAAAACCACTGGGCTTGGCTATCTGGGCTGAAGGAGGAAGCTGCGGCGAGTCACTGGTCAGTAAGCACATGTTTACATTAGTTTCAGTGAAGACTCATTTGTTTGTACGGATCTGGAGCAGAGCAGCACCCTGATTATGGCGTCCCCACTTGCCAAGGCAGACAGAACTCATCCTGCAGGCAGACTGGCACATTGCCCGCCCCTCCCCACCCCACTCCCAGGGGAGGCAGCCCCGGCCCTGATGGCCAGGTCCCAACACACAGCACATCCCTAACGAGGAACCCCCAAGCCGTCTGGCTCACCCGACCCAAGTCGGAAGACCCTTGTCTGGATCCTGACAGGTGCTGCTCCTAATGGTCTAGGAAGCCCCCTCCCCATTAGGATGGCCTGCTTGCTGAGCCCTGCTAGGAAGTTCTGTTCATACTGATGCAAATCTGGATCTTCCTAAGCTCTTTCTATCTGTCTGGAGCCAAAGAAAACCCTCTTCCGCAGGAGAGCACCCCATACTCCCAGGAAGCCTGTCACCCCTGTTTCCGTTCCCCAGTAAACACATTCTTGAAGCATTCCTTTGAAGACACAGCCTACTCCTGCCCTACCCTCTGCTGCCCTGCCTTGCCCTGGGACTTGCCCTGGCCCCTTTGGACTTCCTCTGATAGAGTGTAACAATCCAGCCACCAGCGAAGTCAGAAAGGAATCGCCTTTGAATACAATACCATTACTGGGTTTGCAAATGTACCTGATCTGGTTAGGATTGGCCGGTGGGCTGGGCAGAGACGTGTGTTCTGAGCTGCGTAGACTCTGGTCGCATGCCTTCTCTGCAGAGGGCATGTGCACGGCCCTTCTGGCACCTCCCTTTGGCAGGATCTCAGAGAGAGACTCACAGGGGCCACAGGATCTTCCTCTCTCCAGAGGGGCAGATGGTAGCAGTTTGAAAAGGTGTACAGGTGGTTCCGATGGACACACACCTCTTTCTAGAGCCGAGCACCCGTGCTCCCAGGACTGCTATGCCCCTGGGGGGCATGCACCTCATCCGTGCCTCCTGGGTTCCCAGAGGAGTTCCTGTTCTCAGACCCAGAGAATCCATTTATGTCCACTTTCATGGTATCTTTAGGGAAAAAAGATCTCTCTGGGATTTTTGAAGGCAATTCTGGACCCCCAAGGTCCACTCAAAGACAGTTTGTTAGGAGCATTGCATCCCACAGGGGTGAGGTGCCCGGTTGTCTCTGTCCCCTCAGCGGGCCTGTTGGTACTGCCCCTGGACTGCCTGCCCATCTCTCCCTTGCTGTTTTCAGGGGGCCCGAATGATGTCCAGACCCAAGTTCAGAGGGCTTCCAGGGGGAGGTCATTTTGAAGTTTAAAGTCTTGGAACATTTTTTCCTTCAAATTTGTTATTTTAAGCACACATTGTGATTTAATGACTTTTGGGGACTTGAGTTTGTGGTTGACGTCCGAGAGCTGAGGAATGCATGTTTAATTTTTTTTCTTCCTAAAACCAGTGTTTCATCTCAGACTAAATAGATGCACATTTTAGAAATCCCACAGAATCACTGAGAAAAACACTGATGTTTATATAAATGCCGGCATGTTTGAGTGACTCTAACTAAAGGAAACAATCAGTTGGGTTCCAAAAGCTGTGTGGAACTCTGCTAAGTCCTTCATTTGTCCACCAGCATTAGTTTCTCCCTCATCTAGGTCCTTTGGGGACTTTATGTGCATGTGCAGCTCTGGGCCTTACTTCGGGGCACCAGGTCCCCCATGGACGCTGGCCTTTAGGCTCCCACGCCCAGCATGGAGACTGCTCATGCATCGTGTGGAGATGGAAACCCTCTGGGTTTGGATGCCCACGTGGGATTTTCATCCTCTGAAGCAAAGTGGTGAATAGAGACCACTGCAGCTGGATGGGTAAGGAGAGGGAGGGAGGCAGGGAGAGAGAGAGCGTGTGCCAGGCAGAGAGCACAGTGGGCACTGGAGAGTCAGAAGGTGTAGTCCTCCCCAGAAGAGAGAGAGTGGAGAATAAAACCTTCCATAAAACCTCTACGGAGACCACAGTTTTCACTGACCACATCTCTGAGCCCCAGAAAGGTGGAGAACCACGGGCCTCATGGTCTGAAATTGTCTGAAGCTTCTTCTGCTGGGAGTGCCCAGGGGCCTGGATTCTGAAGAACCAATCCACGGCTAATTCACCTGTGGACCGATGGTGTCAAGCACACCTCCCAGTAAGTGCATCAGAAAAAGTGGCTTCAATTTCAATGGATAAAAACATAAATGACAAAATGCTCATGGCAGGTTGGAGAAGGACACGGGGACAGTTCCCTCAAGCTTCTGTCACACCAGCAAAAAGTAATGTAACCACACACGTGATTTCCTAGTCTCAGGCATGGGATTCCTCAGCTGATGGTTTCTATTCCCACCACTGGGCACAAAGATGCCAAGTGGCAACTTTTCCCAAATGGATGTATATACAGCAGTGAGATGTGTGGACACAGAGACGTTCTAGCTTGAACACCGACCCTCAAAGCACCACACAGCCATGCAAGGAGACCAGTGTGAAAAGAATCGGTGCATTGAATGCCTGCAGACCTTCTAAGCTCGCTGAGTCCCACAATCGGAGGACAAATGTATTTGTTGGCAAAATTCTGCTGTGGGAACAGGAGGGGAAGAGGTCGCTGCCTGGCCCACCGGCTGGCAAGAGCTCAGCCTTGGTAATGGAGCAGAGTGGAGAGCTGTCCAGGCTTCCAAGGGATTTTAATAGTCCTGCGGTCAGAGTTCCCTGAATAAATAGCTTCCATTTCCAGTCCGGCTGCCAGCTGGCCAAGTGGGGACCACCTAAGTTGCCCCCAAAGGAAACGGGAGGCAGGTTCTCTTCTCCCCAATCCTCCGACTGTGCCCCTCTGCGCTTGGGATCCTGCTGGAATGACCTGCCTTTACTCGAGATTTGTCCCCAGTTAAAATTTAAATGCTACTAAGGGGATAATTCTTTAAACGTTTGTTACTCCTTTCAAACGGATTCCTGCTTAGGGACGGGCTTTAAAACCTGTTTTGAAATGAGGTGCTGAGGGGGGGAGGGGAAGAGAGCAGAAGAGCTCCTGGAAAGGCACCCCCACTGCATTCCCGCCCCCCACTGCATTCCCGCCCCAGCTGCCTTCATGCACCCCCAGCTTCATTCATGGCCCCCTCCCACTGCATTCATGGCCCCCCAGCTGCATTCACGCCCCCCCGCATTTATGCCATTTTTCACCAGTCTCCCAGCTGCGCCCTTTCCTGTGTGACTCTGGGGTTCGCCACCACGGTGTGGGGTACAGTGGTCCCTCTGAGTCCGCAGGGGACACATTCCAGTACCCAGGGCTGCCTGAAGCCCCGGGAGGACGGGCCTCTGCACCCTTCCCCTGGGAGCACGCGGCTGGTACGAGGAGCAGTTCACAACTTAGGCACAGAAAGGTCAGGAACAGGCAGGGCAGCGCAGAGCTCCGGGAGCCGCGGGCCGTGAGGGCAGCTGTGTGAATGTGGCTTCTCTTTCTTAGAACTTGTTGTGCTACCAATCTCAGCAGCCTCAGTAGAGGACAGTTTCCCTTAAATTGTGCCCCGGGCTCCGGAGCGAAGGTGTGCGTGGCATGTGCCGCTGGCCCAGGGTCGCTTGCGGCAGCATCGCTGTGGGAGTTGCTGGCTGGGGCGGCGGAGGAGAAAGAGCCCCAGAGGGGGAAGCCGGGCGCTGGGCAGCAGGACGTGTGAGCCCAGTGGCAGTGCCCGGCCGGCTGCCTTCCCGGGGAGGCAGCAGGTTCCTGCACAGCACTGTCAGGTGGCACCTGTGTCTTGATGCGTCTGCTGGTGGAGCAGGTGGGAGAGGGCCAGGAGAGGGGGAGCAGAGTCATGTCAGGGCTCTGACGTGCCAGTTATAGGGTCACCTTGACAAACTCAGCTGGTCCTCACTGTATTCCACTCCATCAAGAATTGCCATGGTGGATCCCGAAGGTTCCCAAAGGCCCATGTGCTACAGACCTGGTCCCTAGCCTGTGGCACTTTTGGGAGGTGGTGAGTGGAGGTCACTGGGGGCATGCCCTTCATGGGACGTTGGGACCCCAGACCCTTCTCTCCTGCCCCCCGGCCACCACGAGATGAGCAGCTCTCTGCACGCCATGTCCTGCCTCACCACAGGCCCGAAGCAGCAGAGCCAGCCCACCCTGAGCTGGAACCTCGGGAACCAGGAGCCAAAAGACCTTTCCTTCTCACATTGATTATCTCAGGCAATTTGTCACAGCGAAGGAAAGCTGGCCACCACTGCCATCTTGTTCTCCATCCTCCAGGTGGGAAAACGGGGACTTGGACAATTGCATAACCGTCACGCAGGTTATGGGCTGCAAACGTCTCCCCGTAAGGAGCGGGTAGTGGGTGGTGGGCTGAGCAGCCCTATGGGGTCTCTGTCACAACTCAGCTCTGCAGCCCCGTGGCACTCGAGCAGGCACAGACCACACATAGGTGAGTGTGCACAGCTCGCGAGTGAGTGTACCAGGAGCCACGCACTGGGGGCGCCCGCACTGGACTCCATGTTGTTTCGCACATGCCACGAAGTACTCTTTGGTTTTCTTCGTGACCATTAAGAAACCTAAGAACCATTCTTGGCTTTCAGGCTATACAGAAATAGGCAGTGGGCCAGGGCTCGGAACCCAGAGGCTCAGGTTCAAATCGATAAACTCTGCAACTAACTGGGAGGCCAAGGAGTCTTTGTGGAGTCTGGGCGTTGCTGGGCTCTGTTCCCTCCATCACCGCCACCCAGTACCTCCTGCACGAAAGCATCAAGATCATCTACCTCACGCGGGACGGGCTGGACACACGTGCCACAGAGCCAGCACTCTCCTGGCAGATCCCGTGAACCAACTACACTCACACCCGTGTGTGCGCACACTCCTGGCTATGTGCTGAAGATGGGCTTTGGCGTAGTCATGGCAACGCACAAGGTAGGTGCACAGGTACCATCGTGGCCTCCGTGTTGCAGATAAGGAAACCGAGGCTGGAGGGGCTCAGCCTCGTGCTCATGTTCAGTAAGGGAGCCACGATCCTGCCCCCGGGGTGCCTGGCCCACCACCAGGGCCCGTCCGCCACCCACTGGTGCTCTTCATCCTCCTGGGAAAAGAGCCCTTGGGCCCTGGGGTCCAGCAAGGCACTGCCTGCTGCTCCCGCCCTCTGAGCCAGCCTCCGCCTTGGGCTGCCCCACAAGAACAAAAACGGAAAATAAGTGGCCAGACGAGACGGAAGGAGCAGGTCTGGACGCTTTGAACCAGGTGTGGAAGCAGTTTTGCCGGTGGCTCGACTCGTGGCCTTTGTGCTGTTTACGAAGTCCCAGGGTGCGGCAGGGTCCGTGTCGCTCCGTGGTAATTTGATTTCCGCAGGAGAAGCTGAGCTGATGCAATTGCTCCTGGGGCTGCCACAGCCCAGAGCACGAGCAGGTGCCCTTCCTGACCCGGCCTGTGCACCTGCAGCCTTTTCCAAAAAGCAAAAGTGCTGGCTCTTCCCACCTGGGTGCCAGGGGCTTTCTGCCTTGGAGAGTCCACGTCCCCTCCTGGCCTTGCACCCAAGCCCTCCTTACACCAGGGCCAGAACCAGTGGACGTGGGCCTGACCATCCCCCCGGGCCCTTTGCTTCCCTCTAACAAGGCACGAAGCCTACGCATCAAACTGCACTTCCTAGGTTCTTCGTTCTCCTGTGTGGAACAGGCACAGGGGACATTTGGCACGTGCTAGGAAGCAGGGTTGGGAGATGCTGGCCTCTCTGCGCCTCCGTCCGTCAGCCCTGTGCACCTCAGACATTCCCACAGCTGGGACTCCGTCTCCCTCTCCGCAAAATGAATGGCTGTACCCCTGAAAACATTTAAAAGAATAGAAAGACTCCTAGGAAGGAAAGAAAAATTATATTAAACTCACAAAAGGTCAGCAGCTCCAACTGCGGTTATCCTTAGTAGAGGCCAGGGAGGCGACTGAGTTCCAGTGGAGCAAAGTCACAAAACCCCCTGGCCAAGGCAGCCCCTCAGCCAGGTGGTGTGCCTGCCTGGCCCCCACCGCTGCGGCCCCAGCTGTGGCTGGCTTCCGTCCACACTCCGGATGACTTCGGTGCTGGTACTGGCCAGGCTGTTAACACCACAGCCCCCTCCTCTGCAGCCAGAGTCCCCGACGCTTGGTGTCTCCCGAGCAGGCCGCCAAGGGAGTCTCAGGGTGATAGAGCCGAAGCATGGGCAGGGGGCCATGCCTCCGTGGGGCTCGCCTTTGAAGACTTAGTCATAAAACAAATGTGGTTTTAGCTCAAGAAATGAAGTGATAATAAAATGGACGGAAATGTCCATTATCTTTTCTCTGGGTCTGCTTTTGTCCTCAGGTTGGGCATCCACGCAGCTCCCCGTGCAGGTAGCTTGGGTGCAGTCATGTGCAACTCAGCACCAGCCGTACAGAAGAGGGACGCCTCGGGTCCCACCAAGCAGCCTTGGCCACAAGTGGACTCCAGGGGACATTGTCAACCTGCTCATCAAGGTGTCGAGACCCGCGTAGGAGGACAGAGGCAGGAAATACCAAACCTCTCCCTCAGAATCCGCTGTCAAGGACATGAAGTGGGTCCTGGGGGGCGTGACACCTGGTGATGGGGACGTGTCCGCCCTCGGCAGGATTCCTCGGGCAGCAGGCAGTGGTGTGCATGATGGTGGCGTTGAGGGCAGTGACCCCACAGATCCCTTAGGAAGCTCCTTTAGTACCCAGCAGGGGACACAGGTGGAACCTGAAGGTGGGGCTGGAGAGGAGGAAGGTTCCTGGCCACCTCGGAAAACTATCGGGCCCTCTGGGGGTTGGTGGAGGGCAAGAGGGAGACCCCGGGGCCCTGTGCAGGGGAGGTGGGGAAGGCAGAGGCGCAGGAGGAAAAGGAGCCTCCTGGGCGAGGGTGGGTTGGGCTTCCCCAGGCCTGGGGTGAAGGGCTCTGGAAACAGCCGCCAGGAGGTGCCAGCCGCATCTGGGGCGCCACGGCCAAGCCACCAGGCGCAGCAGCCACGGAGCAGAAGGGACGCTCCTGCAACCCTGCACCCGCTGCGTGGGGACCGAGCCCAGGGCCTCTCCACCTCGGCTCCGCCCAGAGGGGCTGGCCTGAGGCCACCAGCGGGACCATCACACACCCGCCTGCTGCTGGGACGCAGGTACAGAAGACCCTGAAGTGAGCTGACCAGGTGTGTGAACAGGGAAAGCAGAAATTCCCGGGAGTCCAGGGAAGTCAGATTGGGGTGCCCAGGAGAATCACAGAGCAGGTGTCACAGGGGAAGGACTAAAAGTGTCTGTGGGGATTTGCCTCCAGCAGGTGACTAAGGCCTGGTGACAGTACAGTTGACCTGCGGCTCCTGAGCAGGCCTGTTTCCAGGGGGCTGTGGGTGCCCAGACTGTGGAAGCTCGAGTCCTGTGTGTAACATGGCACAGGTTCCTGTGCAGCCCCGTGCGTCCCCACACGTACGTCAGGTTGTCCCTGGATGACATGGGGGCAGGACACTGCTGGCAAATGGCTGTCACACGCCTTGTGTGAGGGCAATGGCAGAGAGGAGTTGTATGTGCCCACATGGTTTAAATACATATGTTTCTTCTTTTCTCCCCTGAATTTGTTTCATAGAAATCTGCGTGTTTTAACTCTCTGGCAACATCTTCCTTCCCTTGTCAGGTTATATATCACTTCAGCGTTATTGAGAGTTCATTTCTTTTCAATTTCCTGCCCGGTGGAAGGGTGGTTAAAACTGGTGTGACACATGTCAAACAAGAGTCAATCAGTCTAGACTTTAGACTCAGCTCTAAATTGCCGCTCACGCTGAAATCTTAGTCAGTCCTGACCTTCTGTTCAGACAAAGGGCAATGATCCTGATTTCCTCTTTAACTGTGTGGTCCACAGCCCCGCTCTTGCGGATGCCTGGCTTTTCCCTTGCTCAAGTAAGTGGCCTAACGCCTGACAGGGTCCCAGTATTTGGGGGCAGGGAATCAGAAAATAGTAAGCAATGGTTTCATTAGCTTTGGAAAATGTGCTAGATCCTTCCTTGGGGGTCGTGTGTCAAGTGCTTGGGGCCCAGCTTTGACATGCGGTACTGCTTAGTTTTCATTACCATAACAAAACACCCAAGGCTGGGATACTTTATACAGAAAAGAGGCTTATTAGCTCCCAGGTCTGGAGGTCAAGGGCATGGAGCAGGTCTCTGCTTAGTGGTGGCCTCATGGCAGAGGGCATCTCAATGGTGGAGGCATGTGTGGGAGGAGGATGTCACACCTCCAGACGGGAAGCTGCCACGCTGGGAGGGCTGTGTTTGTCCCTCCGTAACAACCCACTCGAGAACTAGCAGGGCCCCTAAGAGCCACCTTTATCTCAGCACAGCACCCCTGCCCACCCCCAGCAGATCCCACCTCAT
Source organism: Xerus rutilus (assembly GCA_028644305.1). Taxonomy (NCBI): domain Eukaryota; kingdom Metazoa; phylum Chordata; class Mammalia; order Rodentia; family Sciuridae; genus Xerus; species Xerus rutilus. Next base: position 66,507,469 of record CM053412.1, on the reverse strand, counting down.
TATGCCCCAGCCCCTCTAGGCCACCACACTGCGGGCCCCTGGATGCCCGCAGGCCAGGCTGCACCGTGGGTGTCAGCTTGCACTGCCATGAAGAAACACCTGAGAAAGTCACCTGAAAAGGAGGAATGGCTGGTTTTGGGTGACAGTGTCGGAAGCGTCACTCCATGGACACGTGGCTTGTGTGCCTGTGGTGAGGCAGGACAGCGTGTGGAGAGGGCGGAGGAGGCCTGCTTGCCTCAGGGCAGCCGGGAAGCCACAAGAGCCAGCGGCAGGCAGCCGGGCCCAGCACCTCCTTCAGGGCACCCTCCAGACACCTGAGGTCCTGCCACAGGCTGGGGACCAAGCCTTCAGCACACAGGCCCATGGGGAAGGTCTGAAGCCCAGACCGTAGCAGTAGGTAAAAATACTGGGAATGTATGGACTCCTTTCCCTCTTTACGGCACAGCTCCGGGGAGAAGCAAGGCGCAGCCCAGGTGCAGACCCCCAGGGCCCGCAGGGTGAAGGGCTGCTGACCCACATTCAGGCACGGCGGGGACTCGAGGTCCAGGTCTGAAGCGCGGCCTGCTGTGGTGTCCTCACTGTGGATTCTCCACCGGCTACTAGAACCTTCCCAGAGCCCTACATTCCTCTCAGATAGCTCCCCTTTGTGTTGTTTCCCAAAGCAACAGGGCCTCGTGTGTGGGGATGGGGAAGACAATGACTTCACTGCTAATTATTTCAATCTGCCTCCTGAAAGCTAGCTTAAAGGGTATTTGCTCCCTTCGAGCCCGGCCTGGGTAGAGTGGCCGGGCATTTATCTCAGCTGCATTCACCAGCTGTGATGATCTGAAGTCACCTCTGGGCTCTCAGCTCACCTGGAGTCAAAGTCTCACATCTTTCCTTAAACTTCTTTTAGTGCAAGTCCTAGAAAACTTGGCTTCAAAAATCTGTTGTATAACTTTTGTTCTTAGAATTTGAAAGCCCAGAATCTGAAAAACAAACAAACAAAAACAAAAAAATTGTTAGGAGCGCAGTTCCCCAGAGCCTGCAGCCTTCCCACACAGGACGCACAGGCCCGGGCTCAGCTGACCGCACCACCCACGGACGGAGGCAGAAGACACCACGCTGCAGCTGGCCATCTGGCTTATTTTAGCCACAGTCCACTTCCATGCGTTAGGAGAGAAACAACCCCTTTTCATCTGTCTGCTCTTCCATTAAATCAGCCCTCCATGCCCCACGTGATAAGAGTGATTGGTTTTTATTCGTGAGTGACACAGATCTAACTTTCTAATTTCTAGCAAAATGTGTTTTCTTTTATATTAAAGCTTGCCTTTCAACTTCCTGATAATTTAAAGAAAAGTTTGAACATCATAAATCACAGTGACTCATACAGAGCTTAAATGACTAGGAAGCCCATTTAAAAAGAAAAAAGAACTTTGAAGTCAAGGATTGGACACAGGCACCCAGGAAAGCCTGGGGGCATGACACTCCGCAGGGCTGAGCCAGCCTTCAGCATTTACAAGTTCAAGAGAAATTGCAAGGGGGCTTCTTTTTACCCCCACGCAAACGTTTTTCTGCAGGATTGTTTCAACCTGGAGTCCTAAAGACCTGGGGAGGAGGAGGCGGCTCTCAGTGTGGTGCGAGGAGCCGGAGCTGACACCCGCTTCACAGGCACAGCTCTCGAGCTCCCCCCCAGGGGACACAAACATTAGGATCTCTTTTTCTTTAAAAAATTTTTTAAATTTAGAAATTTTAAATGTTTGATTGACACATCCTGATCATGCACGTTTGGGGTGTAACATGCTGTTCTGCTTCGGGTCCGATGGCGCAGGGATGAAGACAGCAGTTGGAACATCCCCTCCTCAAACACACCTCATGCTTCATGGTGAGGGCATGCAACGTCTCCTCTAGCTGTCTTTACCCCTGGATGAGAGAACACTGGCGTTCATTCCTGCTAGGGTCCCTTTTCTTCTTCAGAGACCCCGTGGGCCGTAGGTGCTAACACAAATCTCCCAGGGCCAGGAGTCAGGGTTTCCAGGGTGCAGGAGCCTGGTGGCCAGCCACCACCCTGCTGCAGCGGACACTGTTGTTCCCCGGGCCTGGGAGGAGCTGAGCTCCGGACCCACGGGAGCAGCTTCCTTCAAAATGAGAACCATGTGGATCTGGCTTGCAGCAGGCAGTGAGCTGGAGGGACAGAGCAGGATAGGGGAGAAGGCCAGAGGTGACAGCAGGACCCAAGCAGGCCGAAACCCGCCTCCCCAAGCTTCTGTGAGGTTTCTGGAATAGCTTGTGCCCCCTCCTATCAAATCTGGATTAGCTGAGGCAAAGGAAAGAGAACAAATAAAGGAAATCCACAGATAATCCCCAAGCCTCCATTTGGGCTGAGAGTTTGAATTCCTTCTGTGCCAAGTCGTCCTTTCTGTTTACCGGGTTGATAATGAGGGACGCATTAGCCAATGGCACCCTCCTCCCCTCCTGGGCCGGCCCCTCCTCCGTGGCATGGAAAGGGCTGAGATAATCCTTAATTTGGCTAAATCTGTCTGAGCCCTGGGGAGGGGGCAGGAGGGGGACGACTCCTGCCCTGCTGACCCAGGGCCAGGTGCTGGGGACAGCTGCTGGAGCCAGCAGGCCCCACCCAAGGGACACAGTGGAGGAGGATGGGGCTGGAGGGAGGCTATCTGCTGGCCACCCCGGGAAGCAGGACACCCACTCCTGGGAGGACCCCCAGGAGCCGCTGAACGCGACTGGGAGTAGGCTGGGCAAGGGATGGGGGCAGTGGAGACACTGGGGAGCCCCAGAGTGTCCAGTGGGGTCTCTTCCTCCCCCACCCTCCTGTCTACCTCCCTCTCTCTTTTTCTCTCTTTCCTCCTGTCCCCTCCCTCCCCAAGACACCCATGAGCTTGGGCTTGGGTACAACCCAGGGCCCTAGCCAGAGGAGGACTGGGTGTCACTCAGCTCCCAGGAGCCCGAAGTCCTCCGGGTGCTGAAGGATGTGTAGGCTCTGTGCAGATCCTGCTGCATGTGTAGAAGGGCTTGGTCCAGACACCCAGGGCCCAGGCACCATGCGGCCCTGTTGGCCCCCTGCCTCCTCAGGGCTCTCCTCTGCCCTGTGGCTGGCACCCAGGGGAGGGTCCTTGCTGAGGGAGGGGGACGTTCCCAACACCCCCCACAGGCCAGCGGGTGGCTCAGAGTCCTGCAGCTCCTGAGGACGCTCTGCCAGCCCCTCCCCACCCTCTCCTCTCTCCTGGATGCTGCAAGCCCCCGGAGCTCCAGCAAACTTTGGTCCTCTGTTGTTCCTGTTGTGCAATTGTCTTGAAGAAACAGCGGTGGCCCTGGCTCCAGGGACATCATCACTATTCTACTATTGTTAAGTGTGCCCAGGGGACTTGTTTCACAAAAGGGGAGTGGGCAGGGCCGAAGCCACCAAGCCACCATGAGGGTCCCGGTTTGGCGAGCTCCTCTGGGTCTTGGTGTCCCTGGAAGGGCTTTGTAAGACTCAAGCCTCCTGCACTAGCCATGTGGAATCTAACCATGTTTTAAGTTGCAAAAGAGAGATTCTCTTGCAGACCATCTGTTATTCAGTAACGTGCAAATTACCAATAAATAATTCCAGATTCCTTTCTGCCAGCAGAGCTGTAAACAAGCTGTTCCACATGCAGAAATGGAAGTCATTTTCCCTTTGAAAATTCATTAAGTTCTGCATGATTGGAAGAGGTCGGGGGAGAAGCTTCCTAGCAGATGCCAACGAGCGTTGTTACTGCACACAAATAAAAGCACAAAGCCAAACTGCAGTTCTTCTGGAACCTTCCACATTCTTCCTGGGGCCCTCCCCCATGCATGTGTCCTCCAGGAGTCTCAATCAGCACGCAGGCGTGACTGCCGCGTCCTTTAAGACCGGCTGCGCGTGTGAGTCGCCTTTGGTCTTTCAGCCAGTTGAACCTTGCTGACTACAATTCCTGTCCCGCAAAACACCAGAGAATCACAGACAAATGACATCTCAGGGTTTCGCTCTTAAGAAGTTGTGGGGAAACGAGCTTTCCAAAGTAGTTCACAGACAAGCCCCTGCCATCTCCTAGGAGGGAAAATTCTGTTTGTGTCTCTGCCCGACTGGTCTCAGGCATGGGCTTCTGAGCAGAGTCTCAGCTGGAGGATGCAGCTCCCTGGCAAACTGTTTTTCCTTTCGGAGTAGAATTTCCCAGGGCCAGCATCAGGCAGAATTAGGAACTGGGGCAAATTCTTCTGGCCCATCCCTCATTGCCTTCTGCAGGGTGCCTCTCAGACCTCAGACTCTCTTCTTTTACATGCTCAAGGTCAATTAATCTAAAAGCAAATAACTTAGGTTCCCCTTATTTTCCGTGTTTTTTTTTTTTTTTTTTTTTTTTTTTTGATTGAAAGAGAGGTTTGTTCAAGGTTGCAGAGGCAAATGGGAACTTGAAGTTGAGGGTAATCTCTCAGCACTGGTTGGAACAGCTCGGCCCAAGGAGCACTTCTCCATATGACATTTGCAAAATGCTACTCTGGAAACGGCAATTCTAGATGCCACTGCAGAGCCACCAGCAGCAGGCAGGAACTGGAGGAAAGTGGACCTTTGAAAGGTGAGAACTGCAGGTTTTCCATTGCCACAGGACAGCTGAAAGAAATACCCATCCTTACCTTGCAGCTTCAGCAGGGCGGGCACCTGGGTGCCGGTAAGCATCCTCCGCCCAGGGTCTTACTGGGCTGAAATGAAGGCGACAGCCTGGACTGCCAGCCTGGGTGAGGCTGGGGTCCTCTTCCTGCTCACTGAACCGCAGGGTTTGGCTGAGGACAGAGGCCGTCAGGTCTTGCCGCTTGAGTTTCTTCAAGGGCTCCCAGGCTCAGAAAGTGAGGCTCTCTCGGGATGATCTCGTTGATGAACCAAGTGTCAGCTGGCCAGGACCCTTCAGCTCATTTGCAAACTCCCCTCACCTTTCCCACATACTGACCTCCGCTCGGGACTGGAATCTCACCTGTCTACAGCTGTCGCACACTCGGGGAACCATTTAGGGCCCAGAGGCTGGGGCAGGAATCGGGGCTGTGGTGGGATCTGAGCATGCCCTGACGTGCCCTGCAGGAACGGCCACTCAAGTTGAAGGAGTCAGAAGTCAGAGTCAACTCACGCGGTAACTGGACAATCAGGAGGGAAATCCTCAAAGGAAGGACACTTCTGCAGGAGAGAGCCATAACCTGCAGATAAACTCCACCCAATGGTGTACTGCTGACTGGTGACTCAGGCACCCCCGGGGGGGACTTCAAGAGGCTCCATGAGCACAGCTGGAAGCACACGCTCAAGATCTCGGCCGCTGGACACCCCAGGAGAAGCATCTTGGAGACCTACCAGAGCAAAATCCCACTCTTTTCAGAGGAACATAACTAAATCCAGGGTCTCTAACACATCATTCACAATGCTCATATACAAAAATATTTAGTAGCTTTACCAAGAAGCAAAAATAAATCGTGACCCATGCTCAGTAAAAAAATGTCAATAAATACTGACATCAGGAAGACCAAGATGTGAAATTAGCAAACAGAAACTTCAAAGCAGCTCCTATAAAGCCGTCCAAGAATGCAAAAGGAATACAGCCAAGGAAATGGTATTCAGGTGGAACTTAGGATCCTTGGTTCCAGGACTTGACTTGTTCTAAGCTTGAGATGTTTTCTACCATCGTCCAGCAACCAGTACTACAAAGGAAAAACACAGTTGCTGGCTATTCTGATTCTTCTTACTTTGAAAATAAACAGTTCTTTCTGACGGGCAGTTTGCCGTGCTTCCTGTTTCCCTACAGTGAGACAGATGCACCTGTGCACGTGCTTTCCTCACCTGCCTACTGGATCTCCGTCAGCCTGTGTGATTGGAACTGTTCCGTTTAGGGCTTTACTTAAGATCCTTGCCCCTACTGCCGCTCACTGAGCACAGTGAGCCTGCGCACTTCTTCTTCGTGTGGTCCTTGCTGAACTGTGACCTCAGGGCACACATTTTGGAAAATTTGCCTTCTATCTTCTGGGGCATCATTTGAGAACAGATCAGCCCCTGAAGGTTTGATAGACTCTATTTGTAAAACCAAGATCAAGCACTTGCTCAGAAGTATTTGTCCAGCTGGGGCTGCACACATTTTTGATGACTAGTCCATCTAATTTAACCTACTTGTGGTTTCTATTTCTCCTCATTCATTTTTCCAAAATCGTATCAATTCCCTCTCGGTTTGAGATACAGGGTATAGCTGTTGATAACGTGCTTTGATAGCTTTTTCATAACACATTTTGTTTTAAGATCACCCCCTGCCATTGTTCTGAATTTTGTTGTTTACATCTTCTCTCTTTTCCTCTTTATCATTTTCGCTGACAATACCAAACTCGCTTGCTTTTCAAACAATCAATCTTTGGTTTTATTACTTTTGCTTATGATTCTTTGCCTTCATTTTTATACATTTCTGCTTTTGTTTTTGCTTTGTTAAAGTTTCTTTGGGTGGATGCTGCTCTTCTTTTTCTGGTTTCTTAAATTGAATCCTTAGCTCATTTGTTCTCAGTTATTTGGATATGGTGTTAGTCAAATTTCTGTTGCTGTGACAAAGTACCTGAATTAAATAAACTTGTGAGGGGGAAAGGTTTGTGTTGGAGTGTGGTTTGAGAGGTTTCAGGCCACGGCCGGTTGGCCCGTCCTCTGGGCCTGTGTGAGGCAGAAGCCGCGTGGGGGCAAGGCAAGGTGGGGCGGAGCGGCTCACCTCATGGCGGCCAGGAGGCAGAAAGGGAGGTCAGGCTGAGGTTCGCCCCCAGCCTCCTCTCTTCCTCCCACCAGGCCCCAGCTCCTGAGGGTTCCACCACTCCCAGCAGCGCCACAGGCTGTGACCAAGCCTTTAGCACGTGGCGCTTTGGGGGCCCTTGGCAGTCCAAACTGTCCCAGCTGTGCGGGGTGAGCACAGTAAACTTCTCTGTGAGCACTTTCGCTGGTCCCACAAATTTTGAATAATTTCTCTTTAACCTCGATTGTTCGGTTTTGTGTTTTCGCAGAGCTGGGATGAAGCCCAGGCCTCCAGCATGCCAGGCAAGCGCCCTGCCTCTGAGCTCTAGCCCCGCTGCTGATCTGCAGCACGGATCCTTGCTCTTCTAGGACTCCGCTAGCCGGCGGGCCGCTGATCCCTATTCACTGAATTATCTTTAAAACACAATGTGAATAATGCACGATATTCCAGCCTATATAGTGGCTCGTATTGGCGAATGTTCCATCCGTGCTCAGCGTGAGGTGTGATCTGCTTATTGGGATCCTGCTCAGTATCTGTGTAGGAGGGTGAGATCACTGACTGGACCAGTCAGGCCTCTGTCTCTCCTGCTGTCCTTCCTCTACTTGGTCTAAGAGACTTGGAGAGAAGGCACGCGCAGCTCTGGCTGAGGGTGCTGGGTTCAGAGACTGGCTCAGGGCAGAGAGCTTTCCTAGAGGGCGGAGGGCCCTGAGTGTGCTCCCCAGTGAGCAAAGCAAACAGGTGAAGTTAGCACTTCTCACTTTGATCCCACCAGCTGGTGGTGTGTGCATTTGGAGGCCATGTGGTGAAGTGGTGCCGAGGCCCTTGCAAGCTGTCCCTTGAGTCCCTGACGTGGCTGCTCACAGGGAACTCCTCCTGCAGCCTCGCCCGCCCTCCCACACCGTGGGGACCCGGAGCGCCTGCCTGCGCCCTGCAGCCCACCCTAAAAGGCAACGACTCCATCTGCTGTGGAGGTTTGTGGGTTGAGCTGCGGCTGACTTGGAGCAGGACGCTGCTCTGGAGTGTGGAAGGATGTCAGCAGAGAGAGAACTTCGTGGAAATAAAGAGGAAAATAAAATAAAAAGCAACCGCCTTGTCAAACCCTTCCTCGGAGGGCACACGGGCAACGGGTCCCCACACACGTGGGGGGCACACTGAGGGTCCTTGTGCCATTTACTTTAGTTCTCTTGGCTTCTAAGCTGTGGTTCCAGAGGTTATTACAAATCAGGTCCTGCTTGAAAAAGTTGGATGAAAAAAATCTAAGGAACATTTTGCAATGTGAAAAAACAATTGTATTACCTCTACATTTGTAAATATGTTAATCTAAACATAACACTAGCAGCTAGATAAAATTAAATACTAGAATTATAAGAGTACTTAAGATTTATTTACACCTCAGAAAATGAAAATGGATTTTATTTATAATATTTATAATTATTAATTTTAATAAGTATCATTTTTATTTTGCTTTTGGATTTTAAAGGAAATTTTAAATATTTTAGAAAAAACAACCTTTCTGATAACATATAAAATATTTGAAATATTTTTTACTGCATTAACTTTATGCAAGTAGATAACATCGATGAAAGTATGCTCATATTTACTAACAATTCCATTTAGACAAGTTAAAATAAGCATAGTAGAGACCATAGTGGAAATAAAAATACAAAAACCTAGAGTTCAGAAAGAAAAACTAAGAAAATAATAAAGAACATTTTCAAAATGTGGCCTATTCAAATGTCTAAAAAGGGAAAGTATAAAAATTAGCAGATTTCTCTTGAACATGAATTTGCAGGAACATGAATGAAGTGTTAGGCATGTTAGTTCATGAATATTTGATCTCTTATTTAGAAAGGAATACAAGCAATTAAATTAATCTCCATCAGATCCACAAGTCAATAAGTTCACATGAAATCCCTACCATTTCATAATCTTCATAAATGAGGATTTAATTACTGATTTTGAAAGCAACAGTAAAAAAGTCAACCTGAGGGCAATAATTCAACTCTGACTTATCCATTAGAGATAAAATCAGCCCCTAGGACTGGGGAGATGGGACGAGGGAGCTCGGCTCCATTGATGAGAACCCCGGAAAGCCACCCACGCAGTCATCAGCATGGGGCGATGTTGCTCATCACGCCCTGCACTGGCTCACCAGGGCAGGGTCTTACAGATTTCATTTGAAACCAAAATCTTTTAAATGTGGGGAGAAAAAAAAATGTAGTTTCAATGTTAGGCTCAGAGAAGGTATTTTGTTGTTCTGGTCAAAATGCTTTACAACAAACCTTCAAGTTTATCTTTGGCCAGTGATTTTACTTGTAGCTGAAAACACTTCGACTTTCAATTAAAACTGAAAGAGGTAGCCTTGTTCATGGTGCAGGCCTGTAATCCCAGTGATTCTGGAGGCCCAGGCAGCAGGATCTCAAGCTCAAGGCCAGCCTCAGAAGTTTAGGGAGCCACTGTCTCAGGATTTTTTAAAAAATGCAAGAAGTGCCATTTGTATACCAAAAACTTGCATGTGCTACACAAAGAAGTAATAATTAAATAACTAGAAAAAATTAAATAAATAAGCACTACTTTTCCGAGCAATTGCAGCCGAGTATTTTCAGAATATAATGTGGCCTTTACAGGGGTGATAGAAACAGCTTCTGAACTCGATGCTAGAATACTGAACATGACTAATAGATAAAATAATAAAATAATGACTACTCTTTAGGATGAATAATTTAAAATAAGAGTAATAGTATAAGAAATAGTAAAGTGAAGAAAAAACTTGTGCATAATATTTTTAAATAAAATATTACTCAGTTCAAGCAAATTGTACTGGGGGAAAAAGTCATGCCAAACAGCTACAGTGTGTTACCGTTTAGGACACAGGATAAGAGCACCAACCAAATGCTTTAAAGGGTTAGACTCAGTTTTGACAAGATATGACACGCACTTAATGGGTTTAAAACATGAAATCGTCCAATTACAAAGCTCTTGTGGTTTTGGCTGAAAGGAATTCAGTTTTAAAGTTGTTCTTCCTAGTTACATTTGCATGGACGGTTGCTTACTATTAATATTCTCTTAACACGACCTACGTAGCTAGTTCACTGTAAAAACTATTAAAACTGTTAACAGTATTGAGGAAAAAAATGCTCTTAAAACTAAAGAAAATTTTTATAATTACACATATGTCGAGGGAAGTGTTTTGATTTCTGCAATTGACTTTGTAACGCACCAAGAAGAAGATGTGTTGGTGGCTGGGTAAAGGGTGCGGGGAGCACTGTGCTAGCTAAGTGGCAAGGTGGATGCGAGCCGGCACATCTGCAGATGCTCACGGAAACTTCTTCCAACTTTTTCAGATCTCTGAAAATGCAATAAAATGTTGGAGCAAATAAAAGTATGTGGAAAATTTGCAAAAAGAGTTACATTTCAAAAAATACTAAGGAATTAAAACAAAAACGAAATGTTTACAGGGCTAAAAAGGAAAATTAACACACAAAGAACCCTAACATTTATTTCTATAGCATATTTTCTGACCGTTAAAGATCAAAGTGAAATATATTCTTAATTAAAGAGAATCGAACAAATTGAACACTATAACTGCTATTTTCAACTTTCTTAGTATCTCAAAACTTTTAAACTGGAAAGAAAAATTGAAATATTGTATAGATATAGATGGCGAAAATCACATTCTGAGTGCCCTGATTAAAAGTACAATATTTCATTCTATTTTTGTGACCAAGGTAATTGTTTGCAAATGATCCAATATTGTGCATGTATCAGGATATGTCAGGTTTATGGCTTATTTCAGAATCTAAACCCTTTTTAAAAATTTTATTGACCATTCTACTCATTTTTCCCCAGTAGTTTCTCCAAATTGGAACTAATTAAAATAAATCCAATAACTATTCTGATTCAAGAAAATCCACTTCATTTAGGATGACTATCAAAATACAAGTTGTGTAAATTTTTAATTATGAGAGCATAGCTAATTTCCTCATGGAGAGCAAGTTAAGAAAATACTTGTGCAAAGTGAGCATGCGATCATTTTGTTCTACTCTGGCCTTCGTTGTTTCACTCTCTCCAGGCTCGGCAGTCCCGGGACAGAACACCCAGCCACACACGATGAAAATGTGATCACCCATCTGTGACACTGGCCCACTTTCAGTCATATAAAAATACAATTCTACTAATATTTTTCAATTTAAATAATACTCCTTAGAAAATACAGCTGGCGAAAAGCAAATCCTAGAAGTAGAACAATGTTATTTTTTAGTAAAGGACTTGAATTTGTAAGCGAACCCGTTCTCCAAACCTCCAGGTCTACAGGAAGTCCTCTCGTCACCAATCTTACACAAAGTTTCAGGAAATAGAAAAGAAGACACCGTTCCCAGCCAGGGGGCTGGAACAGCTGCTAACAAAAGCCCACGTCAACCTCGGGTGTGAAGATGTGAGCCCGGGGCCCTGGTGAGCAGGGGTGCGGAAGCCCAGGGAGCGTCCTGGCCATTGGGTGTGGCACGCCCGGCGGCACACAGTAGAGCTTCCATCGCGCATGTGAGGTGCACCGTGCGCCCCCCCTGTGGAAGGCACCCCCAGCACAGGCGGGACTCCTCGTGGGAATCAACGCTGCCGCCGCTGGAGGATGAAAGCAGCGTAACTTTCCAATGGTCTCAGGAGTGTGTGCGAGGCATTCAGTCCAGGCCAAAGCCGGTGGACGAAGGGGGGACATCAGCAGATACAATCGGGGAGGTGAAGCAGTGCTGTGCGCCCGCTCCTGACCTACCTGTGGCTCTCCTGGGCTTTCTCCTGTCCTGGAGGGAGGACAAGCCCACGGTGCTGGGCAGCAGCCGCCTGGAGTCCTGGGCAGTGGGGACAGGGGCCCTGAGTGGGGCTCCCTACAGCCTCCCAGACGTCCTCAGGGTGGCGAACACCATTTGCGCCTCCCCTGGGGTAGCAGGCTTGATGCTGTGTTGGTCTCGTTCCCCAAGGTCCAGCTCTATCAACTCCAGCCACCCTGTGGCCTCACTGCCCAGCTGTCCACGGCACTCTGGCAGGCTTTCTGCAGGTGGTGAGCAGGGGCCCCTCCGTGATCCTCTAGATGGAAACAGGTGACCACTACCCACTCGAGAAGAAGCACGTGCCCAGTGGGAGGCTGACAGCTGGGGAATGGCAGGTGGACTGGCAGATTGCGGTGACCAGGTGTTGGAGAGGCAGCTTGGCCCTCTCTAGGGAATGCTAGGTCAGAGGGGCACACAGAAACAAGCTGCCCGTCATTGCTCAGGTGCTCGTCACTTCCGGACATTCGTTAAGGAGATTACCGTTTGGCTTCTTGGAGCTCTTGCTGGACATCATTGTCTTGTGTCCTAGATGGCGGGTTGGCATCCCAGACGGGTTGTGTTGGATGGCAAGTCAGCATCTCAGGTGGCCACTGTGGAGGGCAGGATGGCACCTCGGGCTGGCCACTGTGGAGGGCAGGATGGCACCTCGGGCTGGCTACTGTGGCTGGCAGGGTGGCACCTCAGGCTGGCCACTGTGGAGGGCAGGATGGCACCTCGGGCTGGTTATTGTGGATGAGAAGTTGGCACCTCAGGCTGGCCACTGTGGAGGGCAGGATGGCACCTCGGGCTGGTTATTGTGGATGAGAAGGTGGCACCTCAGGCTGGCCGCTGTGGCTGGCAGGTTGGCACCTCAGGCTGGTTATTGTGGATGAGAAGTTGGCATCTCAGGCTGGCCACTGTGGAGGGCATGTTGGCATCCTAGGCTGGCTTCTGTGGCTGGCAGGGTGGAACTTCGGGCTGGCCACTGTGGCTGGCAGGGTGGCACCTCAGGCTGGCCGCTGTGGCTGGCAGGGTGGCACCTCGGGCTGGCCGCTGTGGAGGGCAGGGTGGCACCTCGGGCTGGCTACTGTCGCTGGCAGGCTGACCTTCTGCACTCACTGCTGTAGTTGGTGGGGTGACATCCTGAGCGGTTGCTGCAGGTGGCTCGTTGGCTCCTGGGCTGGTGGTTTCCATGTGCGGCGGGTTTGAGGTCCGTTTGTCTCCTTGGGCGCTCAGCCGAGGGCCGCCCCGTGCTGCCCACTGCGACCCCTCCAGACGCTGCTGTTTGGGTGTTCTCTCAGGGGCTCAGCTGCGTTGGGTGGGACCCTGGCTCTGCTGCCCGGTCTGGTGGGGGTCCTTCTGTACCTTCTCAGTCTTCCTCTCCCGCTTAGAACAGGGGATCTTATCGTCACCTACACTTTCATGTCTCCTTCGCCCTTTCCTGACGCTGGTCCTGGGCTGCCAGGTGCTCCTGAGCTTGCAGGCTCTGGCTGGGACCCATGGTGAATAGAACATTCTGCAAACAGTGTGCAGCGCCTCTTCAGCAGCCTCCATCCGTGACGTGGCCTGCATCTTGAGGTGCTGATACTTCCTGGAGCCCTGGATTCCAGAAGCTTTGCTTGTGCTCGCCTGGGCATCAGGTCAGCTAGCTTCTGGAGCAGACTCGGGGCCCCCCGCCCTTCCTCCTGGTGAGCAATGATGCCGGATGCCCCTCTCTATTCTCTGTCCCTGAGTGTCTTGCTTTCAGACACCCTTCTTTTAAAAGTGCTCGGAGGAACCTGAAGAGGTGGCACACGCCTGTCATCCCAGCAGCTCCGGAGGCCGAGGCAGGAGGATCGTGAATTCAAAGCCAGCCTCAGCAACGGCGAGGCACTAAGCAACTCAGTGAGACCCTGTCTCTACATAAAACACAGAATAGGGCTGGGGATGTGGCTCAGTGGTTGAGTGCCCCTGAGTTCAATCCCTGGTACCAAGAAAAAAAAGCAGCTAGTGTACTGTGATCTCTGAGGCACGCCTAGAAGTTGCCCAGAGTCCCTGTTACCACACCTTCCCGTGTCCCTGATGTCACACATGATGGTTCTAGGGTCACATGTTGCCCTCCCACTGGCATGTGACCTCTTTTCTGAGTTTGCTCGGTGTGCCTACCCAGCTGGCGGCTGGCATGTGCCTCTATGCTAGACGCAGGCCTCAGATGGAAAAAGCGCCTGTGACCATTCGGTGAGGATCTGCAGTCTTCACAGGGAGACGGTGAAGAGCCCCTGACTCAGGGTGGTTTCACTTGGGATTGTTCAACCTCACCTTGTGACTTGTTTACTTTACAATGAAGCCAAAGCAACACCCTTGGGTGGAGACCACCCTTGGGGCTGAGTCTTGAGCCTCCTCTGGGCTGGCAGTAAGCAGCAGGGTCCCCTCTGGCGAGGCGGGGCAGGGCGGTGCCAGCAGTGAGCCACAGCCCCTCAGGCTGGGACCCCAAGGAGCTGCCTCCACAGCTGTGGGGCTGTGCTGCCTGGTGGGTCAGGGCCTCTCAACTTAGGATGCTTCCCCTCAACACGGGGCCTTGTTATGGTTTAGTGGGGGAGTCCCCAAAGCTCACGCGTGAGACACTCAAGAAGCTTCAGAGGAGAAATGGCTGGGCCGTAGCCTTAACCCAGTCAGTGCCTTGGTCACGGATGGGATTGACTGGGTGGTGGCCGGGGTGTGGCTGGAGGAGGTGGGCATTGGGGCATGGCTGTGGGGTGTGCATTTGTACCTGGGTATGGAGTCTCTCTGCTCTCTGTTCACCACGTGAGCTGCTTCCCTCTGCCACGCTCTCCGCCATGAGTTCAGTCTCGCCTCAGGCTCCGAGGAATGGAGCCAACTGGGTAGGGACTGGGGCCTCTGAAACTGTGAGCCCTCAAATTAACCCTCCTCCTCTACAGTTGTTCTGGTCAGGTCTTTTAGTCACAGCAGCGAAAAAGCTGACCACAACAGGTTTGTTGGGATGCAGCCCCATCACAAGCCAAGTGGCATCTGTACTTTTAATCACCGTACAATTCTTGGATTTTCACAAATAGGACATGCCTCGTGGCCCGGCCAGATCGAGAGTTAAAACACTGGGTTGTGTGGTCTCTGCTGTGAAGTGGCCACCAGCTCCAAGTGGACAGGAGGGTGTCACGTCTTCACGGCGCTGCAGGTGCCTGACCTACGTTGGGGACATAATTCACTGAATGAATCTGTCACCATATTGGAGATTGGAGCCATGCTCTTCTCTGGAAATAAATTGAACCTGATCTCTAAAAAAAAAAAAAAAAAAAAATTCCTTTCTCCCTGGCTGTTCCTGCCCCATCGCTCCAGTGTGTTAACACAACAGCTCAACACAACTGCTATTATTCAAAGCACACTCGAGTAACCATTGCAAAAACAAGTAACCATTTCTCTTTTGTACCTATGAACAAAAGGGTCACGGCCCTTCCCACCCTGGCAAGTGCTGCCCCTGGCATGGGTTAACTTGGGAGGGTGTGACCAGCTGTGTGTCGGCAAGGCCCTGGAGCTGGCACAATCCATGAGTGTCTGCAATCCAGGTGACAATGACTCTCCCCCGCCCCTCTGGGAGGAGAAGGTGGGCATTGCTGATCAAGACGGAAGCAGGGGGCCGCTTTCTAGGGTCGCGCAGGTTCTATCCACAGCAAAGGTGGCTGAGCCTGCCCAGCTGGTGCCCGCCATCTGGCATTAATCTTCGTGTTAGGCAGCTTTCTGTTACTATCACAGACATGGAGATGAATCAAATTTTTTAAAAAGGAAAAGTTTAGCCAGGCATGGTTTAGCACATGCCTGTAATCCCAGTGGCTTAGGAGGCTGAGGCAGAAGGATTGCAAGTTTGAGGCCAGCCTCAGCAACTGAACGGAACCCTGTCTCTAAATAAAAACATAAAAAGTCCTCAGGATGTGGTTTAGTTATAAAGTGCCTCAGGGTTTAATCTCCAGTACCAAAAAACAACCCCCCCAAAAAATAAGGTTTATTTGAAGGCTTCCGTCTGCGGCCAGTGGGCCTGTGGCAAGGCAGCACATCAGGGTTGGGAACACAGTCCTTCACCTCCTGGTGGCCGAGAAGCCGAGAGAGAGAGACAGAGAGAGAGAGACAGAGAGAGAGAGAGAGAGAGAGAGAGGGAGGAGGAGGCCCAAGTCCCGAGATGCCTCCCAGGGCACTCCTCAGAGACTTAGTGCCCAGAGTCCTTCCACAGGCCCTGCTTGAAGGTCCCAGCAGCTCCCGGCTGTGCCATGGCTGGAACCAAGCTCTTAGCACATGGACCTTTGAGGGACAAATACCCAAAAAGTCTTTGAAAGATAAAGGAAGAGAAACCTGCAGCCTGCGTTTGCTCATCCGCCAGCGTAGGGAAATGTGTTGGGGCCTGCCTTCCACGAAGTGCTGGACGCCGAGTTGGACACTCAGGGCTGGAACAGACACTTGCTCCTGAGAGGAGGGCGGGACAGTGGCCGGAGGAGGTCCTGAGTGCCTTGCAGCACCCCTGCGTCCCGCACCCCTGGGTCCCGCACCCTGTGCTGCTCCCCTGTGAGCTCTGTCCATGGCCTCGGGAGGAAGACCAAAGCGAGAACTCTGCTTATCTGGTGAAGAAAACGCAGCCGATGCCGAGAAGCAGCGAACCCTTCATTAACACGGCAGGTGTGGAGGGCCACCAGGAGGGCCCCCAGACATGGGTGGGAGAGGCGGGCGAGGGGAGCGGGAGCCTTGCCGTGTGCGAGCTGTTCCAGGTCCTTCCAGCTTCCTGCCCGGGCACTGAGACCCGCTGGCTGGCTGTGGGACTTGGAGCCGGGACAGTGCGCTCTGAAGGGGGTCTGGCATCCGCGCGTCATTATTATTAATAAACACTTGCTAAATGCCAACCACATGCCACAGCCGAAATATAGCTGTTTTTCCTTCTTTCTTCTTTTTAATGTGAAGTCACCCAGCAAAGGAGGGGGCTACTCTGCTCCTCATTACCCCTCGAGAGGCCATTCCATAGTCCCCCGTCCCTCCTCCTGGGCCTTTGAACTCGGGGGTGCACTTTCTAAGGGTCTTCTAAGAGGACATTCCAGAGCGTCCCCAGTGGTGACTTGAAACCTTTCCCCCTCTCATCATCAAGAGAGCGGATTTGGGGAGGGATGCGAGTGTCCTCTGACCTGGCGTGCAGTCCACGCTGCTTTCGAGAGACTCATTTCGCGGTGGCTGGATTTTGATGCCCTCTGGCACCTGCAGGGCTGGCCTGAGTCACACAGATGGGTCTGGAAAAGCATGGGACAAAAAGCCAAGCTGATATTGAGTGGGCTTGCGCTGCCCCCTCCCCATGGTGGCTGCCTGTGCACGTGGTCCCATCGTGGGAGCCAGGAGCAGTAGGCTTCTCCAAGGACCCGCACACACCTCCCACCCTGTGTTCCCAGCAGCAACTTGTATTTAGGAAAATCGGCCCCAGGACAATGTAACTCAACTCTTGCTCCTTTTTAAGCAATGATGGTTCTTTCAACTGAGAGTGACGCCTTGGAGAAGAGCTGGTCAGGCTGGGGAGCATCACAAAGGACATCGAGCCGAGAGCAGGAGTCAGGATGGCTTCACCTGGCGTCTCCGAGCACCTTGGAGCAGGCGCCCAGGCCCAGCTCACACAGGGTGGGATGCTGGAGAGACGCCGGGCTGCAGCAGTGCTGGGTGGTCTGGCCACCAGAGAGCCCACTCCCTCACTGCTCTGAGCAGCACCGTCTCCACCCACTGATGATACGAGAAGTCGCACCCAAGGTCCCCAGGCCCCCGCCTGCTGCCCCACTGGAGCTCCCTTCACCCAGGGGCACAGCCAGCTCACTCAGGGGCCTCCCTGTCCAAAGAATCAACACGCAGGTGCCATCCAGGACGGGTCCATCTCCTCACGGCGCGCCCCTCCTGAGGACTCCTCGGTGGCTTCTGCTCTCTTAAATGAGGACCACGAGCTGGCATGGTGGCGCACACCTGTAGTCCCAGTGCCTCTGGAGGTTGAGGCAGGAGGATGGCAAGGTGGAGGACAGTCTGGGCAACTCAGTGACTCTGTCTCAGAATAAAAATAAATAAAAGCTGAGGATGTGGTTCAGTGGTAAGTTCCCCTGGGTTCAACCCCTAGTACCAAAAAACAAACAAACAAACAAAAAAGATGAAGACCCCAGAACTTAGTAGGACCTCCACTTTGGGGACCTTTAACCTTGCTGCCCTTCTCCCTAGAGCTGTCCCCACGAGTCTGGAGAGCCGACTTCCAGCATGGCTTCCCGGGGACGCTTCCCTCCGTCCACCACGGTGCCAGCTCCCCTTGCTGCCACTGCCCAGGCCCCGGGCCTGGTCCTCCAGCACTGCTCACCCTTTGTAATGACAGATTGGGTGTTTTAGTAGCATCTGCCTTCCTGGCACGTGTCCCCGGTGGTCCTGGAGCAAAGCTTAGCAGACACTGCCTTCAAATTCACTGTGCAGATGAACAGGAGCGTGGAACTGGGTTGGCTCTCACGGCTTTCCAGACTGGGCGCTGGGGTTGGGGTGCAGCGCAGCAGAAGGACATGGACTTTGAATCACACAGGAAGGATAACGCAGCCCTGGCTTACCGCCCAAGGCACCCTGGGCAAAGCGCTGGGGAAGAGAGAGCCCCTCTGCCCTCAGACCCCAGGCCGCACCACAGCACGGCGTCACTGGTCCTGGTTCACAGATCAGCCAGTGGAGAGATACAGAGGCCACTCGGGGATCCGCACAGGTAGCACACAGGAGTCAAGTCCACCCGCGTCTGGCGCCAGCACGTCGCCCCTAACCACTGCCTATAGTGCTGGTCGCCTGCAGGCCTGGACGCGTGCGGCTTGGGGAGAGACACAGCCCTGCGTCCCCACTCTGAGGGCTGGAGCCTTGTACTTCCCCTTCTTCCTCAGTCTCCTGCTTGGTCGTCCTCAGACGCATTCCTGAGCCTGGCCTGGGGCTCGAGGCTGCCCGGGTTTGCGAGGGTGGGCTGTGGACTTGCCGGCTCCCCCTCGAGGGGCTGGCTCCCGACAGCCGCAGCTCCCTGCTCTTCACGGTTAGATGGCGCTGGTGGCTGGGTGACTCCCCAGCCTGTGTCACCCACACCACACACCTGGCTCTGCCAGGGGACGGCTGGCAGAAGCCACGCCGCTGTGCACAGAGGCCCCCAGCCCTCCTCCAGGGCCCAGCCGACTGGTGCGCGGCCCCCACCAGGCCTCTGGAGGCCTCACCCTGGAGGTCTCCGGAACACCACTCCACGTGCGTCGCTCAGGGCTGGTTATGAAGCAGCCCAGACTCAAGGTGTCAGGAGTGGCCCCTCTTGAAGCAGAGAGCACCCACGTGTCAGTGCAAAGGAGCCAGAATCATGAACGTCTTTCACAATAAAGTGCCCCAGCGTGTGAGGGACTAGGACAGGGCCCAAGCGCAAGCACCGCCGGGCGTCTCCACCAGGCAGGGAAAGCCTCCGATGGCCGTGGGGACTATGGTCACAAAGCTAGAAGCGAAGGACCCCCGGGTGGACCAAGCAGGGAGTTAGAGAAGAGAAGCAGGCCCGCCTGGAGCTGGCAGGAAGGTGCGAGAGCGGCCGCCTGGGCGCTGTGTCCGGGAGGGCGCCACACCCGCGGAGGGTCTGTGCCGAGGCGCAGGGCTGGGTGGAGGGTCTGTGCCGAGGCGCAGGGCTGGGTGGAGGGTCTGTGCCGAGGCGCAGGGCTGGGTGGAGGGTCTGTGCCAGGCTGGGCCCACCCCACCCACCCCACCCTCCTCGCCTCTCCCTAGTTCCATTGGTCCTTCCAGCTTTCCCCATCCTCCCTGACGAGGGTCAGCTTTGAGGACTGGGCAGTGGCTGCGGCTGCCGTCCTTGCCCCTTTTCTAATATCAGCACCTCATGCCCATGCTGTAGCCACCCCTGGTGACCAACTGCCCCAGGCCAAGGACTATGGGTGTGAGGGGATGTGGCCAGCACTGGAGCAGCCAAGGTCCAGGGGCACCCACTGGCGCCTCTCACAGGGCCCCTCCTGACCCGCGAACTGCAGCTCTGCGAGGGGAGCTGTGGGAATCTGCCCGCGATCGCTAAGGAGGCACGGGTGAGGGGACCCAGAGGCTGCTCTGGGACTTTCACAATACCAGGGGCTGCCGAGAGTGGCCCGGGGACAGGAGGTTCTGCTCACACCTGGCCACGAGGGGCTTCTCCCTGGGATGGAAATCCAGATCTCAGTGCAAATGAGGGCTGCCTGCCCGGGAGACCCCTGAGCAGCTGTTCATTACGGAAATGAGCCCTTTCTTGGGGCACCTAGATGGCTTCACGCCCCCTCTGCGATCTTCAGACCTGAGAGCCGAGCAGACCACTGGCCGCAGAGGAGTCTAGAAGCACCACTCTGGAGTCCGGCATGGCCTGTGGGGCCTGTGCCAGGAACCCTGGATCTGGCCACGGGTTTTCACCAAACATAGGGAATTTGTTCAAAACTCATATTTCAGCTTTAGTGCTTATGTAAACTCTGCTGTCTTATCAATCTAATTGCTCCAGTAGGATCAGAATGCTTTGAATTTCTATCAAACAAGGCCTTTGCCCGATTTGCGGGGCATTCTTATGGGTCTTCATAGACCCGCGAGTTTAAACATCTCAGACTGGGAAATACAGGCCCAGCAGGGTCTCTCTTCACAGGTGAAGACTGAGGTCCCCAGAGGTCAGCGACTTGTGTCCAGACATGAAGCGACCCAAGGCTCAGCTGGGCGATCCCCTGTGCTGACCCCACACATCCCCCTGCCTGGCACCCGCCCACCGCCGGCCTCAGCCCTGGGGGTCTTTGCCCGGGCTCTGAGGGGCTTTGGTTGGAGAGAAAAAAGACTTGTGTAATATCTTCCAGATGTCCAAACGATGACGTTACTTCTGCAATTTAATTGCTTGTAATAATGAAGGGGTCCAGAGAAGCAGGAGTAATTAAAGATTCCAAGAGAAGCAGGAGTTGAGGTCGAGTGTGTTGATGACATTGGCAAGGACAGGGCGAGACTCCGGAGCCACAGCCACCTCGTGTTCTTGGGAAGAATGCGACCACGGCGACCGCGTGGCACACCGCGACGTGGCTGACGGAAGAATGGAAACGCGCTTACTCAGAAAGCATTTTGACTTAGGAATTTATTTCTTATAAACCTTAATAAAGGAATAAAAATAGACCTATAGACATACATTTTAACGGGGAAAAGAAGATAAGCACCTATAACTGGGACCCACCCAGAAAACCCACCTTATAAATAGGCCCTCGGGGGAACACAGGTTTGGCGTTGTCGTGTACTGAGTTTGTGGGGTCTGCGGCTTCCATTTTGCTACCTATTTACTCCGTTGGTTGAGTCTCTGAACTCCCTGGGTCAGTTCCCTTGTCCGTAAAATGGTAGAATTACTATGATTGCGAGGATCTTCAGAATTTTGAGATTCTATGACTGCGCCTGCCTCAGGGATTTCCCTTCAGACCTGCCCCCCAGGCTTGGTTTACCAGGTGGTCACACTGGTCAGTATACAGGCAGGAGGGCCAAGCACGGGACCCCCAGTACCGTCACTGTGTGGGACTTGGGTCTCCTCTGCTCTCTGCTGATGCTCAGGGCCTGGACAGGGGATGGCACTTGATCCCTAGTGAATGAACGAATGTATCAGCTGGCACTATGGGAATGGAAACACCCTCCTCCCTGCACACCTCAGTTTATCTGAATATTTCGTAAAGTCCACAAGTTTACAAGTCACAACCGATGTAATGATCTGGCATAAACCAATGGCCACTTTAACCGAAGCTGATGGAAGAGAATTGCTGGGAATGTGGAAGGTACCTTGTGCTGTGCTGGTATGTGGCCAGCGGAAATATTTTCAGCAGCTTTACTGATCTGCAGTTCGCGAGCCGTCCAGCGCTCCTGTGTCAAGTGTGCAACTGGACGGTTTGGGGTGAATTTACAGGGTCCTCGATCATCATGATAATTTAATTTTTATCCCCCTAAAGAAGAAACTCCTGGCCCCTGAGCGGTCATTGCTCACCCCCTGGGCTTCCCTCAGTCCCAGGCAAGGCTACCTACCCTCCTCCTCCTCCGCAAACATGGCCATGGTGCATGTGACACAGAAGTGCCAAAAGCGTGCATGGTCCCCGTGACAACGTATCAGTTCTGTCCCTGTAGGGGTGTGTGTGTGCGGGTGTGCACAGGCGTGTAGGAAATGTCCCTAAATATTAACACTGTTTATCTTCGATTATTTACACGGACCATTACTTTCCAGCCTTCTGCATCGACGATGTGTTGGTTCTTTACCAAAAGCTGGTTTTTATTTTAAAAGATTTTCGCATGTGTGACATTGATGGTGCTATAAAGGGATCACACAAGCAGAGCACATGCCAAGGTGCTGGGGACTTCCCCTCTGGCTGTGAACTCACGCTGTGTCTGAATTCGGTCGGTCGTCCTCAGCTGCCGTTGGATTGTTCAGGGAGTAGGAGGAAGTGGACGTGGGCCCCACGGTGTCCAGGGTCTGGCACTGGCCACCTGCTCTACCCACCATAGGGAGTCAACACCCAAGCTGGAAGATCCCCTCCCCAGAGGCCAGCATGGAAGGCAAGGAGGCCGTGGGTGAGGACTGGCTCAATGTCACCACCGCCCCCCATTGGGGGTCTCCAGCCTGAGCCTAGATGGCACTGTCACCCTGGAGCCAGGTTGCTCATTTGCACAGGAGTGCTAGGAGTCCCCACGCGTCCACACCCCTGCCCCCACGGGAGCTTAGTGGGGAGACTTCAAGGAGCTCGTGCACCCCACCATAACCCGCTCCTGAGGACCACGAGCCCTGAAAGGCCCCTCTGGACCCCATACTGCACCTTTGTTTTGGGTCTGCTCTGCTGGCCATAGACACTGGCCCTGTGACCCTGGGCACAGCACACAGCCTGGGGCACATCTGGGAAGCTGGCGTCCCTGGGTGTCCTGCCGTGCCCCAGGACCCAGGGCCCCTGGCCTGCCTGGCTGTTCAGGTCCTTTTCCTTCCCCTGGGGCCTTTCGGTTCCCACTGCCCCAAGCAGGTGACCACTGAGGACAGATGGGGCTTGGGGAGTTCATCGTGGGGCTTGGGGGGCCCCTGGCTACCTTTTCAACAGAGCATGAGCAGTGGACGAGAGCAGGGATGGGTGGGCTTGCTGCAGGGGCTCAGCCTGGGACCACGGGCTACTGCGGGAGTGCGGCTTGTGCACCCCTGTCCCTGTGCAGTGGACCCTGCTGCCTTCAGGGCGGGGCAGGCCTGAGGACCACCAGGAGGGGTGTGCACTCCCAGGGGCGGCCCAAGGACATGCAGGTAACATGCAGGAGACGAGGCTGCCCAGGACGAGTGCCCCATCCTGCTCCAGGCACCCCCCGGCGGCACAGCCTCCCGCTGGAGCTCAGCTCTGGGGCTACTTCTTACTGGAAGGAACCACCACCCGCTTCAAATCCTTTCTGCCACGGTGGGGCTAGGGGCCAACTTCTTCTCTGAGGCCTCTTGTGTGAGGCCCCGCAGCTCCTGCAGGCAGCAGCGACCTGGGTGCTGGGACAGTGCCCGATTGAGCCGGGGCACGCCCACTGGGCCCCCCCCCGGCCAGCACTGCAGGGAGCCTGCGGGCAGCCAGCCCTTTGGGCAGGGCAGGCCAGGCTCAGAAAGACCCCTGATGATGTGGTTGCCCAGCCCTGCGGATGCAGAGCGCCCAGGAGGAACTGGAAACCCCGAGGCGCGGCGGTAATGGGGCGGGGACGCTGGGCCGCCCCTATGGGCACCCACGGCCCTGCTCGCTCCTCCTGGCCCCTCTGCCCGCCCCTTCCTGGACGCTTTCCTGTCCCCAGAGCCAGGGTGAATGGGTCCGTTTTGCATTTCTGCTTGCTCGCAGGAGCTGCCCGACTTGGATGACAAGTGGCCCTTCTTCTGTAGCTTGCCCTCTGGCAAGCTCCCAGCACACCTTGGACCTGGTCCCCCTTCTCTACCTGGAACAGGCCTGTGGCAGGGAGGTCGGCCGCCCTCCTTCCAGGAATCTTCTCTGCCACTCTTCACCCAGGGGCCCTCGGGCCACCCCCCTCAGGTCCCCGTCACTCAGGGGCCCTCGGGCCACCCCCATCAGGTCCCCGTCACTCAGGGGCCCTCGGGCCACCCCACTGCAGGTCCCTGTCCCACAGGGCCCTCAGGGCCACTCCCCTCAGGTCCCCAGGCTTCGGCCCCTCTGCTGGGCTCCAGCTGCCCCTTGGCATCTGTCATTCATGGTACACTTTAGACTACGCATTCTCTGTGCCACGACACAGAAGTCCCCGGGGCAGGCTGTCTGTCTCGCCCAGAGCTGTGTCAGGTTGCCTGGCAGCTGTGGGCATTCAGGACCATGTCTGGGTCAGGGCTGAGGCCGCAGCTCGAGGGTGGAGCACTGCCTGCCCCGCCCAGCCCCTGGTCTTGAACCCAGCACCAAAAACAAACCCCAAAAAATCATCTAGCTGAATGAAAAGTTGTAAAGCTCCTAATTATAAAAAAAAATTATAGAATGAACTCTCATGCACGCTTTATTCCAGGACTTCTGTGACGGTCCTCCAGCCAGCGGGGCTCACACACAGCTGAAAGGTCTTTCCCATGGTTCCAGAGGCTGCAAGTCCAAAATCAGCTGTGGCAGGTTGAGCATCCGTCGGGGCCTCTTCCCAGTTCATGGACGGCGCCTTGCCACTCAGTCCTCTCCTGACAGAAGGGCAGGGGGCTCTCCGTGGCCTCTCTCAGAAGGCGCGAGTCCCCTCCTGAGTGCTCCACCCCAGGGCTCCCCGAGCCCTTCTCCTGATGCCATCGCCTGGGGACGGCCCCCACGGGCACGTTCTGGAAGTCCTGAACCTTCAGTTCAGGCATGTGCTCGCCAGTGGTCACTTCCCTGTTCCACTGTCCTGGAGGCAGCTGCGTGGCCAGGGCACCAGAGCCCAGGGCTCGGGAGCTGGTCCAGAAGTGGCGCTGGGCCAGCACAGGCAGCGGGTGAAGGCGGTGGAGCCCACGTTCTGCACTCAGAGGACAGAGGCTGGGCGCGTGCCACCCAGGTGAGGCTGCAGTGTGGAGGTAGGGGGCCCCAGACTCAGTGACCCCTCAGATGGGAGGGGAGGGCCGAGGTGAGGGAGGGAAGCAGGAGTGAGGAGCCCAGGAGGGGGCTTGGGAGGAGAGGCCACGCAGGCACATGCAGCCTTGCCAAATGTGAGATGCGGAGTCTCGTCTAGCGGAGCACCGTCCGCACTGGACGGGGAGCACCATCAGGAGCAGGGTCTCAGCTGGAGTGATGCGTGGGACTCTGTGACTCACAAGTGGCCGAGAGTGGCGGGCAGGCCGAGGGCAGAGCCTGGGAGCAGCCACACTGATAGCTGCAGAGGCGTCTTGGCAGAGGCTGCTCATCCTGGGCGCAGCCCCTCGCCTACAGGGCCCCAGGCCCGTGGTGGGCAGGTGCTTTCTTCCCCACTTCTTGCGGTGAGTACAAGAGAGGGGAGGGCTCTCGGGTGTGGAGGGGCGGGGACGGTCCCTCTTTCCCAGCAGTGGCTCGACACAGGGACTGGGACACACAGCTTCCTGACACCAAGCTCCTGTTCTTTCTGTGACATCAAGTCACGCGGCAGGGCCTGACACCCAGGTTAAGGCGGGAAGGCAGGCGTGTTGGAAAGGTTTTGGTTGTGTTACACGTGACAGTCACAACGTGTTATGTAACCGTATCACTCCATGGTGTGATGTCCCTCGACCTGACTTCAAGCTGCTGCGGCGGTGAGGCACAGCTGTGCTCCCAGCCCCTTGGGAGGCTGAGGCGGAGGGTTCACAGCAAAGGTGTGAGAGCCCCCGATAGCAGTTACTGCCTCCCGAGGCAGGTGGGCCTGGGAGCTCCAGGGCATGGGGAGGGGCCTTGCTCCCGTGGGCTGTGCTCAGCCTGGACGCGTCTCTGGGCACCGTCTCGCAGCGGCGCTGGTGTTCCTTCTGCTTTGCCTTGGTGCAGCCACCATGCAGACAACCCCTGATGTGAAGAAGATAGCTTCTAGTGCCCCCTAGCCACCCTGGGGCCCTCGGGAGCTGTGGGCGACCCCTCCATGGGTCTTTTGAATGCCTGACACTGTTCTTCTGTGGCCACAGGCCTCCTAGCATGCAGGGCTGGTTTTCTTGGCATTTTTCTTTATCATTTCTGCATATCGTGACCATCAGAGGGTTGGAATGGGGTTGGGGTCAGATCATGGCCTCTATGCCAGGACACAGTTTCTACTCCTCCAAAACCTGAGAAAGAGAAGAAGTTTTGCTCCAGATCACTGAACAAATTACCAGTTCCCCAGATGGGGACCTCATCTCTTTGTCACCTCACACCACAGTTCCATTGCAGTAGCCCCCCCTTATTCATGGTTTTGGTCTCTATAGTTCAGTTAACCTAGTTCAACTAAGGTTCAAAAATATTAAGTGGAAAGATCAAGAAACAATTCATAAGTTTTAAATTGCTTTCAATTCTGAGTCTCATGATGAATGCTTGTGCCATCTTGCTCTGCGCTGCCGAGGATGCAAATCCTCTATTTGTACAGTGTATCCTTGCTGTATATGCTACCCTCTGGTAGTCACTCAGCTGTCTCAGTTAGCAGATTGACTGCTACAGTATCACGGTGCTTCCATTCAAGTCCTATTTCACTTATTGGGGCCCCAAAGTGCAACAGTGGTGATTCCAAAGAAGCACCAAGGCATAAAGCGTGGAAGCTAAGATAACTCTGGTACTTGTGACCAGAACTTACAGTTCTGTAAGGCACAGAGGACCACAGGTAGCACACCCAGCATTCAGGGCTATCCACAGTCCTGGGCGTCCACCAAGGGCCTCATCTCCCATGAACAAGCGAGAACTACTGTGTCTGCAATGGAGAGGTGAAAGGCCGCGACGAAGGCCATGGGCCAGCTGGTTCTGCCCCAGGATGGGTGCCGAGAGTCCTGCGGGATGGACACCCACAGGGTGAGGCCTCCGAAGGGTCTCCCTAGAACGACCTTTCCGGCTGCCTCTTTTATCCCTTGAGAGTCCCCAGGGACACATGGGACAGGGAAAGGGCACATAGACATTCAAGAAGAACAAGAAACTTTCAAAATAAGAAAGAGACGAGACCATCTCTGTGGCAGAAGGTGTGACTGTGGCGTGAGCAGCAGCTCTGGGGCCACAGCCCTGGTTTCAAATTCCCCGTCTGCCCGTGTGTCACTTCCTGGCTGTGTGGCCTTATTGTGCTATTTGACTGGTTTTGGTTTGAGGCAGATTTGGGGGGCTTGTTTTCTAACTGGGCTCTGAGAGCGTCAGTGATCTTGCCGAGGTGCTGCGACTGGGCTCACACCTGGGTCTCTGCAGGGCCACGTGGATGCTCCGGGATGTCCCACCAGTTTCTTCAGGGGTGACAGGTCTACCGTGAGAGGACCAGTCCCGTTGGCCAGCCCCCTGGGAGCTTCCTGGAAGTGGGCTTTCAGTTTTTTCTTTCTTCCTGTTCTGTGTGTAGGTGTGTTATTGTCGCTGAACTTGACCTTGACACTTAGGTCTCGTCTTTTCCTATTCAATGAGTGTGAAGCTGAGACATGGGAGCTAAATAATCGGTTCACCTTTACACACAAAGTCTAGTTTTGAGTCTACCCCATGGATCCCGATGCGTGTGCTCGTATCCATTTGTCTGAACATCTGTTTGCTTCAAACGTTTGAAGATGAGACTCACAAGCAGACTGTGACTGACACTCTCAGTGTCCACCTGGGGAGACCCTTCAGTGGACGAGGGGGCAGCCACGTGTGGGGAGCGCAGGGCCGTTGCAGGCACCTGCTCACTGTGTTGTGGGGTGGCCGTCGTCACCCCCAGAATCCAGGCGGGCCGTGACTGCACGTGGACTGCTGGGTGGATGGCAGACGTCTGGGCGGCGGCCTCTGCGTGCTGGCCCCTCCCTAGGGCCTTTCCTGCGGCCCCACCCATCGTGGACGTTTGCTCCCACGCTCCCTGGCCCTGGGCTCAGCTGCTTGGGTCCCAGCCACACTCTCCGACCCCAGACCTGGCAAGGTGTGGTCCCGCGGTAGGGCAGGCCAGGGGTACTGGGCAACGGGAGTCTTCTGGGTGTCTTCTCAATGGCTTTGCCTTTGAAGCGTTCAACAGGAAAGCGAGTTCTGGCTATAGGAGGTGGGGCTCCTCCAGAGCCTGCTGCACGCGGGGAGCAGGCGCCAGGCCCACAGCCCCTGCCGGGCTCCAGCTCCTCCTTCCAGTGGGAAATCCCAGAAGAGCACGGTCTGGAGACCAGGGCAGGGTCTGGCCCCATGAAGAGTGGATCTGTGACTTCTGCATCACGGCGTTGTCTGTGAGTGACCATCGTGTGTCCCTGCAGCCCCATCCCAGTGCGACACCCGTTGGGGACACTCAGAGTGGAGGAGTGGGGGAGGAGCCGGCTTCTCAGAAGTGGCTGGGAGCCGCGCTGAAGCAGCTGCCACCTCTCCGTGGATCTTGGCCTTGCTCCCGGGCTCCCCGTAGGCCTCGGGACCCCCACATGCAGACTCAAGCTAAAGCATGTTTTGGGGTCCTGGAATTACAGGAAATATGTTTGAGTGGGGGAACCCTTTTGAGTGGGGGAACCCTCTTGATACCCCATTGGATCCCACTGGTTATAATTATGTATTTCACCAATACATAAGGACAATATTTTCCCTAAAAGAAAGAAGGCTGCCCTCCGAGGCGAGGCCCTGTGGGGCCGCCCGCTGCGGGGAGCCGCTGCTCTCCTCCCACACCTGCTCGTCCTGCCCACTTTGCACTTGAGTATTGGTCGATTGGTCGGTTGGTTGCTCGTTTGGTTCTGTTCTGCCCGAGGGTGACTACAGGGCTAGGGTGACAGTGTCAGGGGACTTCTGTGTGTGTCCTCCAGGGAATCGAACCCAGGCCCAATGCATGCTGAGACCACCTCTACCACGGAGCCACATCGCCAGCCCAACAGGGGCTTCCTAAGCTCACTGAGCAGTTAAGAGAGACAGCAGGGAGAAACGGCAGACACGGGCAGGGGCTCAGAGCATCGAGTGACACCTTTTCCAAACTTGTGTATCAAGAAGCACACCTTTTATTTGGTCTAGATATTAAAACACAAGGCAGAAACAGGCATCTCCGGTGCAGGAGGAGCAGAGATGCCTGGCCTGGGGGCAGCTCCCATTGTGCTGAGATGCCCCTCCAGGGCGGGAGCCCGGCAGGCCGGGGGACAGCCTCGTGTGAGCCTTCCTAGGAGGCCCCAGCCAGCGGGGCAGAGGGAGGAGGAAAGCAGCCCAGGGATGCCCTCCTCTCTCAAGATTCTCCAAACTTAAGTTTGCTGAGATGGTTTGGAGACACAGGTTCTCTTCCCTCTACCTGGAGGGGTCCATTGGGAGAATCATTCTCTAATCAAAGTGATTTTTCAAGATTTACACTGAAATAAAAGTTGGCTTTTAAGAAGTTCTCATGGGACAGAAATACTCCACCTGAGAGTATGTCCACCGCTTAAGAACCCTGGGAGCCTTAGGTGAAGTGTTCTTCCCACCGACCTTGTCTTCCTTCCTTTTTTGTGATTAGAAAAAAGGAAGGGTGTTTCCTAAACGGGGACCTGCATGCCACTGAGGTTGGGCACCTGAATGATTCTGGAGGTCAAGCATGTGTCTGACTTCTTAGAACAGGTACTTGTTTTCAGGATCACATCAACCCATGTATAAAGCCACAGTCCTACCCTCTATAGCTGAACTTGCCCTTGAGCCACCATTCCGCCTGAAACGAGAAAATGTCACGTGGTCACCCCCAGTGTTCAGCACTGATGGAGAACGGGAGACTCTACATGATTTAATGCTTGTATATATTTAAGTAACACTGTAACAAATGCAGGTTTAGGTCACCTCCGATTCAAAGAACTGCCTTCCCCTCCGCTTGCTCAAGGGTGAGGCCCCGTCCTGCGCTCCAGCGTGGCCAGCTCCACCAGTGCCTTGCTGAGTTGCGGGCTGTGTCTGTTGAATATTTTGAGGGCACTTAACAGTTTCACTCCTGGAGTTCGGGGTGGGGACCCTCCTGCCTCCCCGGGGCCCTCTCTGCACACCCCCATGCCTGCCCTCAGCGGACGTGGTGCATGCTCCCGGGCACTGCAGGTCTGGCCTGACGCGCCTAACCAGGGAGGCCCGCGGAGCCCTCCCCAGGGGCACACTCCAGGTCCCAGGAGGGAGGCAGCAGGGCAGAGTCCTCTCTCTAATTGGCTCTCACACTACACGCTTCTCTACCCGCCAGCCTGGAAGGTTGTTTTGCTCAAACTAATGGGATCTGGGATTTGGAAAGGGTTTCCAGGTTCAAGTCCCTGGTGGTCCCCGCCCCCGGGGTGAGCCTATCTCTGAGCTGCGGCTGTGCTCCTGTGGACGCTGTGTTGTTTCTGCCTGCTTCCTTCTCTGTTTAGGGCAGGAAGATCTTTTTGGATGGCTCTCATATTTTTTTTTTCTATTTTTAACGAAGTACATTCCATGCGTCGAGTGTCGGCTGAACACACTATTACACACACAGCCTAATTCTTAAGGGAAAACACTCACGAAAACCTTCCACATACTGGCGGGAAGCTGGTGGAGGCAGAGGCACACGCCCGGTTGGGTTTCTTGTCCATTTTTGACCCACCGTGTGTCACTCTGGGTAGCTGTCTGCTTCCTTCCTCTCAGCTAATCCACTACCCCTCCTGCAACGCTGATATGATTTTTCTGGTTTGTACTGGAGAATATTAAAGCAGGTGCAGCGGCCATGGCCTAACTGACGGCAGGCGGAAGCTCAAGTTCAAGTGGGCCGGATGCTCTCAGCCCCAAGTGCGAGGGTTTTGCAGCTACTCTCAGAACCAGTAGCTCCAGACGAGGCAGGAACACGCCCAGGAGAGCGCAGGAGAGAGGTGGGCCGGGTGCAGCTGCAGAGCACATCAGGAAGATTCCCATGACGGAGCTAGAAGTGCAGTGACGGGAAATTTACCTCTTACGTCCCGTTTCAAGTCAACGTCTAGAAGAACTTGAAATAGGAATGTGCATCTTGGACGTTGTGGGGATTTGCTGCATTGCCACTCAGAAGCGGCATTGTCTTAATTACTATCATTTCCCCCAAACCCAAGACTTATCTTCACTTAAGTCGAACAAAATAGAACGTATTTAGCATGAATTGGCCCATGTCTGGGGAGAGGGCTGGTGTCCTGGCAGGCAGCGCGGGCGTCTTCCTGAGGCGGGATCGTCGCAGGTCTAGACTTTCACTGGGCACAGTGGCTGCGGTGCCGAGAGGAGCCTTTCTCCAAGACGCCACTTGGCAGGGGTCACCTTGTGGCCCAGGAGCTGATGAGAATCTGGGAAGATTTTCAGGTCCCTCGGGGCTTTGCGGGGACTGCTGTTAGGATGCAGAGCGACCCGGTGCACAGTTGAAGAGATGAAAGGAAGCCTTTCGGATTAAATCAGACTTAGGAAATAAAAGGATTAGCAGGACACAAAAGCTAGATTTGCGGGGTTTATTTAGTCAGTGCAGTGTGGCATGCTGGGAGGGGGATGTCCAGCGAGAGATAAAGGGAACCAAGCCAGGAGGTCGCAGGGCAGCAGAGATGAGCAGACCCCCCAGCCCTCTAAATCTTCTGGTAATTGAAAGTGGGCCAGCAAAGGGGGACCTCCCCATTACCAATTCCGACCCCTCCACCAAGTAATGAGAAGAGATTCAGCGAGAAGCCTCTCAAGGATCCGGGGTCAGGCCTCAAACAAGCTTAGGAAGTAGGAAGCTCAGGCAGCCTCCCTCACAGACTGCTTCTCTCTAGAGGAACAAAGCCATTTGCCGTGGGTGGCAGGATTGGCTACCGTTTGGGTAACACCAGCCACCCCCTGTGTTGGTTGCAGTTTCTTTTCTCTGTTGTGGAACCAGAAATCCCAGGTTGGAAAGGTTGTTCTGCCATCTCTGGTCTTAGGGCCGTGTGAGTGGGCCACCTTCATCAATGCCCCTATGGGGGCCTCTGCCACAGAAAGGCCACTCCTGGCCACGGGCAGGATGGGGCACTGGGGCGGCCAGCTCCTCACTGTGAGACGGAGGAGTACCGACGCTTTCCCTGAATTAGACCAAGGTCTGCATCACTGTCCTTAACCTTGAGACAAGGAGGAGGCTGGCACACATGCAGTCTCCGCGCCCGTGACTACCATTGGAACATCTGGAATGGCTGCGCGGTGACCTCACGTAGTCGCCTTACCTGGCTGACCCTCCCCCTCCCTCGGAGGCCACATGACTTGTTTCTGGCCCCTCCACTGAGCACTGAAACAGAGGAGCTGCTGTTCTGGGGCTCTACCCACACAACTCCCGGTGCCTAGATTCACCCCTGAGATTCGTCTCCCAAACCGGGTCTCAACCAATCCTTGGGTCACATGGTATCTGACAGACACATCCAGTGAAGCTGTCCATGTCAGAGTCTCCTTATGGGACAGCAAAAGCTGACCCTAGAAACCTATTGCAAGTGTTGCAATTAATATGCAGGACCACATCTATCCATGCAGTGTTCGTCAGACATTTGTTGAGCACCTACTATATACCTGGTGCCTATTTAGTACTAGAAACAGGCAACTAAGACATGGCCATAGCCCTGGGGAAGCTCACAATTTAGAAAAGGAAATAAGAACTTGAATGAAGATTATTAAATCTGACACAAACTACACAAATTATAAGTTCTAGAGATGAGAGTATGGAATGAATGAAGGTCCAGTGGTAGTTGGTGAAGGAACTGTGTTCCTACGGCTCCCCCCAGGTCAGGGGCCTGAGGCTGCTGCTGACCTTTGTTTCCCCAGCCCCCAACTTCCACCTGGAAGCTCCGCCACACTCTCATCCTGTCCTGTCCCAGGCGACCGCACCTACTGCACAGGGCTGACCGGAAGGAAAGGGGCGCACACACCCAGGCCTCACCCTGAATGTGAGCCTGTGGGTGTCAAGCCTTTGCTCCCACCCACGTGGCTGCCTGGCTTTCACCGCATCTTGCGTGGAAGTCGCTGTCTTTCTTCCTGAAGTTCGGGTTTCACTGAGATTTGTGCAGACCCCAGCCAGCCTGTCCCCGAACCTCCTCTCTCCAGCGTGCCTGCTGGACATGGAGCTGGAAGTCCTGCGCAGCTCCAAGGATGCCGCCAGCCTTATTTCCTCCCGTCTTGGTCGACCAGACCCCTGACCAGTGCGACAGTGAACTCCTCTCGCGCTGGGTTCCAGCACCGTTAGGATTTTGTTTAGCTTTCCACACTCCTACAAGAAATCCACTAGGAAGTCGCAAGAGGCAGTGAGAGGACTGACTTGTGCCCGTCTCAAACATGGGACACCCCAGGGCATGGCCCGCGTCCATGGAGGGCTCTCGAATGTTCCAGATGGACCTGCCGTGAGGGACGCAGTCTGTACCAATGACCTGGGGCCACACTTTCTGTTCTGCTCTTCATTCCTGGCCTCGCGCACAGCGGTTGGTTTCCGCCGGGGCCCACAGCATGGCGTTGCTGGCCAGTGTTCCTCACAAGCGTTACCACCCCGTAGTCCATTGTGTCTTTAAGGTCGTGTGATTCCCCTGACAGCTCATTTCCAGGGAGACGTGGATGGGGCTGGTGGGACGCTTCCAGCTAAAGCCAACGGCGTTGCGGTGCAGCTCTCCATTCCTAGCATGCAGGGAAAGTCTTAGAGGAAAACTGAGAATAATTCAAACCCAGATGAACAAAGCTCACTTTGGTTAAAGGCAGAAGTTCGAATCCCAGCATTGTCTGGGCCAAGGAGCAGAGAGTCGGGCAGCTGCTGAGCTCGGCCTGGTTGTCCATGAAGAGCCGCAGCGCCAGGGCGTCCAGGGCACCGAGCGCGCAGGCAGCAAAGGCTCAGGGACACTGGTGGCGGTGTGGTCCCCGCGGGAGGGCGCGAGCTGGCTCAGAGGACACTGGCTGGATGGCTTCTCACAGAGCCGCAGCGCACCGCTCTCCCACTGGGCGTTGCAGCCGCGGCCAGGGAGGGTGAGGCACTGCCCAGCCCGGCTCCCCAGCAGCCCGCGGCCCAGCCGGGCCCACGCAGGGCCAGACTCCCGCAGGCTCGGATCTTCACCCGGGAAACCGCACACTCGTCGGGGCCTGGAAGATCCACAAGCCAAGGAATCGTTGGGACATAAAATCAGGTAAGACTGAGTAAGCAGAAACGATCACCCACTTCGCTTTGCGTGAAGCGTCAAAGGGCTTTTTAGTTGAGAAGCAAAACACGTTTTAAATTCATTTGAAGAAAAATAGAATGTGAAACGCTGATGGAAGAGGTCACCAACTATTGGATGCTTCAGATGTTTCTCAAAGGAGACCAGGTCTGTGGCCTACGTGCTTAATTCAGATGCAGGTCAACATGTGACTGGGCTAAACACTCGGGCCCGAGCCTCCGCGGTCCACCTGTGACGCGATGCCGCAGGAGACGGGCAGCGCTCCATGCTGGTCTCACCACCCTGCGGCCCTCGCTGCGGGCCTTACAGAGGTCACTCAGTTCAGTGTGGTCAAGAGAGTGGACCCAAATCGGTATCACAGCTGTCCTTAGAGGAGGAGATTTGGACACACAAAACCACAGAAAACAGACAACAGGAGGGCTCAGCCAGCAGCCAGCCACCGCCCAGCAGAGGGGAGGCGCCTCCGAGGAGACTGACCCGGCCAGCACCGGGACCCTGGGCTCCCAGCCTCTTGTCTGAACCCCCCAGTATGGAACTTTGCTACAGCAGCTCTGGGGACAGAAGCAAGCCTACTCCGAGACGTGCCACTCGCAGCACGCTCAACAGTGACACACCTCACCCACCTTGTCCCACTGTGTCCTCCATCATCTGATGAGGTGGGCACTGGCCCCACCACCCTTCCAGGCTCCAGAAGGAGGCTGCCTATGTGTCGACTCAACCATGCTGAAATGTAGAAATGGTGGCACGGCTCGCTGAGAAGCCACCACCAGTGGCCTGAGGCTGGCCTGGGAGGCCCACTGCGGTTTTCTCGATAACTCCAACAGGAGACGGGGGCTGTGCAGCCATGACTCCTCAAGTGTCTCTGAACCTTGAATCTAGAACGCACACGTTTACCGTCAGAACATCTGCATTAGGAAGGGCACTGGACGGCTTCCCAGGGGGCAGGGGACACAGGCGTGTCAGCACCCCAGCGAGGGCTCGTGGTTAATGAGGTCCCATGTGACCTCTGCCAGGCAAGGTGTGAGGAGCAGAGGGCACATGGACACAGCACAGTGCTTCTCTTCAAAAACAGGAGGAGGCACGTGTTACTTACTGCCAGATCAGGCTGGTTTGCTCGCAAGGAAGTTTCTTCAAATTATTATTTATTATCCCTCAAATTGGAAATTCTTTTTTTGAGTAATTTTTGAATTTTTATTATTTTTTATGTTTTTAATTTAACTAATTTTACTTTTTACACAAATGGAGCACAACTTTTCATTTCTCTGGTTGTACATGATGTAGAGTCACACCAGCCGTGTAATCATACCTGTACCTAGGGATATCAATGTCCATCTCATTCCACCCCCTCCCATCCTGTCCCTCCCCTCTGCTCCATCCAAAGTCCCTCCATTCTTCCCATGCCCCCTCCCCAATTATGGATCAGCATCCACTTATCAGAGAGAACATTTGGCCTTTGGTTTTTGGGATTGGCTTTCTTGGCTTAGCATGATATTCTCCATCCATTTACCCATAAATGCCATGATTTCATTCTTCTTTAAGTCTGAGTAATATTCCATTGTGTATATATACCACAATTTCTTGATTCATTCATCTATTGAAGGGCATCTAGGTTGGTTCCACAGTTTAGCTATTGTGAATTGAGCTGCTATAAACATTGGAGTGGCTGCGTCACTGTAGTATGCTGATTATAAGTCCTTTGGGTATAGACCGAGGAGTGGGATAGCTGGGTCAAATGGTGGTTCCATTCCAAGTTTTCTAAGAAATCTCCATACTGCTTTCCAAAGTGGTTGCACCAATTTTCAGTCCCACCAGCAATGTATGAGCGTGCCTTTTCCCCACATCCTTGCCAACATTTATTATTGCTTGAATTCTTGATAACTGCCATTCTGACTGACGTGAGATGAAATCTTAGAGCAGTTTTGATTTGCATTTCTCTAATGGCTAGAGATGTTGAACATTTTTTCATATGTCTGTGGATTGATTGTGTATCTTCTGAGAAGTGTCTGTTCAGCTCCTTAGCCCATTTATTGATTGGGATGTTTGTTTTTTTGGTGATAATTTTTTTTTAGTTCTTTATATATCCTAGAGATCAGTGCTCTATCTGATGTGTGTGTAGTAAAAATTTCTCCCATTCTGTAGGCTCTCTGTTCACCTCATTGATTGTTTCTTTTGCTGAGAAGAAGCTTTTAAATTTGAATCTATCCCATTTATTAATTCTTGATTTTATTTCTTATGCTTTAGGAGTGTTGTTCAGGAAGTCAGATCCTAAGCCAACATGATGTAGATTTGGACCTATTTTTTCTTCTTTTAGGTGCAGAACCCCTGGCCTAATTCCTAGGTCCTTGATCCACTTTGAGTTGAGTTTTGTGCAGGGTGAGAGATAGAGGTTTAATTTCATTTGGTCACACATAGATTTCTAGTTTTCCCAGCACCATATTTTGAAGAGGCTATTTTTGCTCTAATGTATGTTTTATCTGTATGAGGTAACTGTATTTACGTGGGTTTGTCTCTGTGTCTTCTATTCTGTACCATTGGTCTGCATGTCTGTTTTGGTGCCAATACCATGCTGTTTTTGTTCCTATATCTCTGTAGTATAGTTTAAGGTCTGGTATGGTGATGCCTCCTGCTTCACTCTTCTTGCTCAGGATAGCTTTGGTTATTCTGGGTCTCTTATTTTTCCAAATGAATTTCATGATTGCTTTTTCTATTTCTGTGAGGCATGTCATTTGGATTTTGATTGGAATTGCATGAAATCTGCATAATGCTTTTGGTAGTGTGGCCATTTTGACAATATTTATTATATTCAAGAACAAGGGATATCTTTCCATCTTCTAAAGTCTTCTTTAATTTCTTTAGTGTCCTGTAGTTTTCATTGTAGAGGTTTGGGTTTTTTTGTTTTGTTTTGTTTTGTTTTGTTTTTGCCTCTTTTGTTAGGTTGATTCCCAAGTTTTTTGGTTTTTTTTTTTTTTGAGGCTATTATAAATTGGGTAGTTTTCCTGATTTCTCTTTCAGAAGATTTGTCACTGATGTTCAGAAATGCATTTGATTTATGGGTGTTGATTTTATATCCTGCTATTTTGCTGAATTTATTTATTAATTCTAGAAGTTTTCTGGTGGAATTTTTTGGATCCTCTAAGTATAGAATCATGTCATCAGCAAATAATGATAGTTTGAGATCTTTTTTTCCTATTCGTATCCTTTTAATTTCTTTCTTCTGTGTAATTGCTCTGGCTAGAGTTTCAAGGGCTATGTTGAATAGAAGTGGTGAAAGAGGGCATCCCTGTCTTATTTTTAGGGGGGAAGTTTTCAATTTTTCTCCTTTTAGGGTGATGTTGGCCTTGGGTTTAGCATTGGTAGCTTTTACAATGTTGAGATATGTTCCTATTATCCCTAGTTTTTCTAGTGTTTTGAACGTGAAGGGGTGCTGTATTTTGTCAAATGCTTTTTCTGCATCTATTGAGATGATCATGTGATTCTTATCTTTAAGTCTATTGATGTGATGGATTACGTGTAT
Source organism: Xerus rutilus (assembly GCA_028644305.1). Taxonomy (NCBI): domain Eukaryota; kingdom Metazoa; phylum Chordata; class Mammalia; order Rodentia; family Sciuridae; genus Xerus; species Xerus rutilus. Next base: position 66,470,275 of record CM053412.1, on the reverse strand, counting down.
TGATTTCCATATGTTGAACCAACATTGCATCCCTGGAATGAACCCCACTTGATCATGGTGCACTATGTTTTAATGTGTTTTGTATTTGATTTGCCAGAATTTTACTGATAATTTTTGCATCTATGTTCATCAGGGGTATTGGTCTGAAGTTTTCTTTCCTTGATGTGACTTTGTCTGGCTTTGGTGTCAGGGTGATACTTGCCTCATAGATGAGTGTGGAAGGGTTCCCTCTTTTTCTATTTCATGGAGTAATTTGAGGAGCATTGGTATGAGTTCTTCTTTGTAGGTCTTGTAGAACTTGGCTGAGAATCTGTCTGACCCTGAGGTTTTGTTTTGGTTTTCTTTGGTAAGCTTTTGATGGTCTCTTCTTTTTCCTTGGTTGAAATTGATCTGTTTAAACTGTGTATGCCTTCCTGGTTCAGTTTGGGTAAATTTTATGACTCTAGAAATTTGTCTTCTAGATTTTCTATTTTATTGAAGTATAAACTTTCAAAATAGTTTCTCATTATCTCCTGTATTTTGATAATGTCCATTGTGATATCTCCTTTTTCATCACGAATTTTAGTAATCCGAGTTTTCTCTTTCCTTCTCTTCGTTAGTGTGGCTAAGAGTTTATCAATTTTATTTATTTTTTCAATGAACCAACTTTTCTTTTGTCAATTTTTTGAATTGTTTCTTTTGTGTCAATGTCATTGATTTTGGCTCTGATTTTAATTATTTCCCGCCTTCTGCTACTTTTGGTGTCGATTTGTTCTTTTTTTTCTAGGGCTTTGAAATGTAATATCAGGTTGTTTATTAGTTGACTTTTTCTTCTTTTAAGGAATGAACTCCATGCGATGAACTGTCTTCTTACTACTGCCTTCATAGTGTCCCGGAGATTTTGATATGTTGTATCAGAGTTCTCATTTTCCTCTAAGAATTTTTTAATCTCCACTCTGATGTCTTCTGCTATCCACTGTTCATTCAGTAGCATATTTTTAGTCTCCAGGTGATGGAGTAGCTTCTATTAGTTATTTTATCATTGATTTATAATTTCATTCCATTATGGTCTATAGGATGCAGGGTAGTATCTCTAATTTTTTGTATTTGCTGAGAGTTGCTTTGTGGCATAACATATGGTCTATTTTGGAGAATGATCCATGTGCTGATGAGAAGAAAGTATATTTACTTGTTGATGGAGGAAATATTCTGTATATGTCTGTTAAGTCTAAATTATTGATTGTATTATTGAGTTCTATGGTTTCTTTGTTTAGTTTTTGTTGGGAAGATCTGTCTAGTGGTGAGAGAGGTGTGTTGAAGTCACCCAGTATTATTGTGTTGTGATCTATTTGATTTTTGAAATTGAGAAGTATTTGTTTGATGTATGTAGATGCTCCATGGTTTGGGGCACAGATATTTACAATTGTTATGTCTTGTTGACACATGATTCCCTTAAGAAGAATGAAATGACCTTCTTTGTCGCTTCTGACCATCTTTGGTTTGAAGTCCACTTTATCTGATATGAGGATGGAGACCCCTGCTTGTTTACATGGTCCATGTGAGGGAGTATGTTTTTTCTCATCCTTTCACCTTCAGTCTGTGGATGTCTTTTCCTGTGAGATGAGTCTCTTAAAGGCAGCATATTGGTAGGTCTTTTTCTTTCTTTCTTTCTTTTATTGATTCAATCTGCCAGTCTATATCTTTTGATTGATGAGTTTAGGCCATTAACATTCAGTTATTATTGAGACATGGTTTGTTTTTCAGTCATTTTTTTCTATTCTTAATTTTTGACTTAACTTGTTTTCCTTTGACTGACTTTTCCTTTAGTGTGGTTGTTCCCTTTGCTGATTTTCACTGTTATTTTTCATTTCCTCCTCATGGAATGTTTTGCTGAGGATGCTCTCTAGTGCAGGCTTTCTAGTTGTGAGTTCTTTTAACTTTTGTTTGTCATGGAAGGTTTTTATTTTGTCATCAAATCTAAAAATTTTAATTATTTTAAAGTTAAAATTTGGCTGAATATTCTTAGAAGAATAGACTGCAAAACTCACATAAATGTGTCTTTTACTGAGAAATGAGATGAGTCTTCCAAGCACCAAAACTTGTCTTAAATTTCTGTAATAAAACCGACACAAGAAATTTAAAGTGTTTTTGAAATGCACATAAAAGATTAACTATGAAGTGTCCCTTTCATTTTTTCAAATTGTTAATCACATTACTGTGGGATAAAAATACAATGCAAAATTTTTTTCCAAATACATCAAAGTCATTTTTAATTAATATTTCATAAGAAGACCTATGTCTTGGAAATCTGAAAATCATTCATTCATTTGTAACAAAACAATAATTGTTACATCATTGGAGGATATTTTTAAGAATTACCAACAGATGTAATATTACAGTTAATTTTCAATGTAATTATGATAATGCAGATTTTAAAAATATGCAGATTTAATAAATTAGTTGCTACCTAACTAGGCAGCACATGTGACAGTCACATACTTAACAGACAAATTTATAAAATGGATATAGTGTTTACCATATCTTAACAATATTCAATATAATGTTTTCACTTTCCTCTGTTTTTGAAGTTTTGTCTATGTACATAAAATTATGTTGGGCTGGGCATGCAGCTCAGTGGTTGAGCACGTGCTTACTGTGGAAGATCCTGGGTCCAATCCCCAGCACAAAATAAACACTCAAATCTGCATGTAATGATATTTTAATTCCTTTATTTTTTAAGATTATGACAATAGAATATGTAAAAGTCTACAACAGAAAATTCATGTATTTCACTTTTCATAAGTTTGTGCTGAGTTACTCTCCACTAAATACTAAGGGTTATTTCACTACCAATATCCTGTATAGGTCCATAAATCAATACAGTCACATGTAAATGTTGTGCATTTGAACGAGGCTAATAATACATAAGCAAAACCAATCATCGGGGAAATGGTGTTTAGTGTGGCGGGAATATTATACAATAATTTTATGGTATAAAAGAAATTCATTTTAAGATCTTGACAATAGGAAATCTCAATGTAATTGCTGGAAATGAAGAGTAAATGACTTACAGGGCACAACCCGGGACACTGTTCACGTCAGCCTGTGTGCGGCACTGCCACAAACCTGCCCCTGCAAAGCACTCTGGTCTTGGCGCGTGCAGGATATCAGTGCTAACAGTCATTCTATCTCACTTTTTGGTTCAAAGACAGAGATGAGACCCCATGAAAACCCACGTGGAGCTGCGTGGTCCCTGCCAGGGAAGGGGCGGGCAGGAGTGGCCTGCGGGACCACGGACGTGCAAAACGCCATGTCCTTCTGCTTGGGTTTTGGTCCTGGCACGTTGTCTCAGGCTCACGTGGACGGGCTGACCTTCCAGTGTCCCCACCCACAGAACGTCTTGGTGGATCCAAGGAGGATCACAGGAACTGGCTGTTGGGAAAGTGCCAGAAAAGCCACTGAACAGGACTCCAGAGGGACGACCCTGGTGTTGGTGCTCCTGCGACAGAGCTCCCTGTGGCTTGATCAGATGGCACAGGTGACCTGTTAGGCTGAAGACCCGCCTCCTTCTAGTGTGCCGGCTCAGTTGCTGAAGATTAAAGCATTTATTACAAACCAAAACCCAGGGTACTTACTTACCACCCCCAAAATCCAGAGCACTGAACCCCTGTGGCCTGCGCAGCGCGTCAGGGTCTTGGAGGCACATTCGCCTTGGGTCTCACGTCACTCCTCAGTAGGGCTGGCACAAGGTTGCCCTGTGTCACTAGGCAGAGGGGTGGCTTACCATTTCCAGTCATGAAGCACAGAGGGACAAACCAGAGGTGGCTGATGGACATCCTGGACAGGTGGAGATAGTGGCAAAGCTGAGAGCGCAGAGGAGACTCGGTGACCACCACGCCCATTGTCCCTATCCTGCCACAGATCCATATTGAGGAGCACGCAGTGGGGGGCTCTTGGGGGGAAGCGCTTGCTCCGGCTCACTGGTGAGCAGATTCTGTGCCCTCGGGCTGCTCTGGGCAGCTGCTCAAAATGTGGATGGTTCAGGCCTCACCCAAAATATTTTACCATACCTGGGTGGTTCAGAATCTTCATCATGCAGAACATTGAGGTGACTGATGGCCACCAGCCACACTTGGAGAAGAAAGCTCGTGCTATTGGGCTCAGCCTTTGGGGAACTTGTATGTCACACGCGAGGGAAGTGCTACCCTCATACGACCCCGGGGGAACAGGGAGGAAGGAGGCAGGAAGGACCAGGCGGAGATGCCAGCCCACGGGGAAGAGTGAAGGCTTTCTGCTGGGTGGCTTCCTCCACAGAACCCCAAAGCCACCGCAGGAGAACGTGGAGGTGTCTGCCAGCTGAGGTGAGGGGCAGAGGCCAAGTCCAGGCTGCCCCTCCTCTCGGGGACACACGGATACATGGCGTCACCACGTCTATGGTTAGACAATGACCTGTTCCCCAGAAGGGCCTGCATACGCCGTGCCCCCGAGGCAGACATGAACCGGGTGGGCAGGGAGGAAAACGCCCTACTGTGGGTTTCACACTGATGTGAGAGCAACGGAATCCAGCCCACCCTCCCCAGACAGGAGATCTTAATGGGAAAGAAAACCGCCGGGGTGAGTCCCAGGCTGGGCTCACAGCTCCTGCCCTCCTCAGCAGCATAGCGGGTGGCAGGCCGGTGGGGTGGCAGAAGGGTGGTGGGTGGCAGTCGGGTGGTGGGTGGCAGGCGGGTGTGGGGGTGGCAGACGGGGGACATCCACCTGCTTGTGCACCGAGGTCCACACTGACCCTCTCCAGCGGTGGCTGTGTGGGTGGGACGGGGTATGAAGCCCAGATGGGGCTCTCGTGCCAAGCAGGGTGCAGACAGCACAGCTGAACAAGCCCAGGTGAAGGCAGGACGAGCAGGCGGGACACATTGTCACTCACAGGACAGGAGCAGGGTGGGAACGGAGTCTGGCGTGTTCCAGGGGAGGCGGGAGGATCCGGGGCTCGGTCACACCCTGGATGACCAATCTGCACAGGCGGCTCCCCTTGGAGCTCTGGCAGGCAGTCAGGGAGGCCACCCTCGGGGCTCCGAGAGCAAGGACACCAGACCAGGGGGGGAACACAAGGAAAAGCATTTCATTTGAGAGGCTTTGATGTTTATTACCAAAACACACTGAAAAATAGTCCCAGGAAAGTTCAGGATTTTGCCTTTACCTCCCAGCTGGGAGGAGTGCTTTTATTTTGATAAGGGGGCAGTGGGGGAGGGGGTCCAGACTCCTCGCAGACCCC
>CM053412.1:66425994-66464924 GCA_028644305.1 Xerus rutilus | reverse complement strand
GGAGGGGAGGAGGGGGAGGGGAGGAGGAGGAAGGGAGGAGGAGGAAGAGGAGAGGGGAGGAGGAGGAGGATGGGAGGAGGGGAGGAGGGGGAGGAGGGGAAGGGAGGCGGGGGAGGGGGAGGGGGATCAGGAGGAGGAGAGGGAGGATGGGGGAGGAGCAGGGGGAGGAGGGGAGGAGGGGGAGGATAATGATTGTTAGTCATTGCCTGTCAGAAGCTCCTGTGAGCCCACTGAGTCTGCCTTTGCCAAGATAGCTGCACAGCTGAGCAGAGCAGGGTGGGGTGGGAGGATCTTGGGGGACAAACAGATCCACCCAGGGCTTACTGTGTAGGAGAGGGTGTCTCATAAGATATCACCCATGCTAATCGAATTCATATTTCAAACATCGAAAGTTATTTAAAGAGGGGAAATAATGGAAAACGGCACCCGTTTACCTGAGAAGCTTATTCTCATTGGTGCCCGGGGCTGTGCGTTCCTCTGCCAACATCTGACGTGGTTCTGAGGCCTTCTTTTGGTGATGGCTGCTGCCTGGGGTCCTGTGCCCCCGGCATAAACTACTCCCATAACTCTTCATCTACGATTTCCTATTTTTATTTTTTAAAAAATGGGATGAGAAAATAAAGTCACTTGAGAAGCCATTTAAATACCAAGCTTCTCCAGTGTTGGGACACTTCCCTGAGGTTTAGAGTCGTCTCGCCTACTCAGCTCCACAGCAGTGACTGGCCTGCACTGAGCCTTTCCAAAGCATCCAGCTGACTTTTAATAGAAACAACAAATAATCTTCTTGTATTTTATTTTATTAGCTTCAAGCTGTGAAGTTAAATCATGTAAGTGCAGTGACGCACACACCTCAAGCACTCGAACTGTAAGAATATCCACCTCGTCTGTGGCCAGCGTGTCTTTTTTATTTTTCAGGGCTGGAGATGGAGCTCAGGGCCCTGCACGTGCTGGGCGAGCACTCTACCCTGAACTGCACCCCTGCACCAAGCATGCACTTCTTTTAGGAGACTTAGAAGTATCTGAGCACACCAGAGAGCAGCTGTGGCTGGAGATGCTCTGGTCCCCTGCAAGTGCCAAAGGCCACACAGCTTAGTGTGCAGGTGCCTCCTGACTTACCGTGGGGCTCTGTCCTGATAGACCCAAGTAAGGGGAACATGCAAGGACCGTGCCTCTCAGCACCGCCCATCAGCAGCAGGCACACAGTAGAGTAAGTTGTTCCCCGGGATCCCATGGGGACTGGAAAATGCAGCTCCTGGGCTCCGGCATCGGGAGAGTGTTGTGCGGCTAATCACCAGCCCAGGGGAGAGCAGCACCTGCTGCTCACAGCGGGATTTCTAACTGAACGCGTACCATTTGTGCACCATTGTGAAGGTGAAAAATTGTAAGTCGGGCCATCGCGACTGGGGGCTGCCTGTGGCTCGCTGGTCCACAAGGACAGAGCTTTGCTGCTTCTGCGCAGTGGCTATTCCCATGCTGGCTAGGGCGCCATGCCCCATGCCCTTGGTTATGGGGTCCAGGTGACAGGTCTTGCTCTAGCTGGGACGTGCCAGTCTCTCATTAAGGGAGAAGAGAGACGTGGAGCCTGCCATGGGCCCTTTACACCTACTGGGGACTGGCTGCTGCCCCTCGCCCTTCAGCCTTCCGAGGACACTGCCACTGTGGGACCAGCCTTATCTCAAATGGGAGGCTGCACACCCTCCCTCAAGTGGGGGTGACCTCAGCAGCTGGGCAGAGCCAGCTCCGGCATCTTAAGGGTGCAGTGGTGCTCTGCTGGGTCACAGGGGTGTTCCCCAGGGGCTTCACCCTGTGCAGAGACCCCAGGGTACACTCGCAGGCGAAAGCAGCTGCGCTGTCGCCTGGTGAGGCACCTCAAGGGCCGCCATTGCAAGCGTAGTCCTCTGTAGACCCAAACGTCACTATGTGGCACGTGGCTACCCCTGGGTGACTTCATGTGAGGCGATAAGGACTATGGAGTGATGTGTTGGCTCTGGTTTGAGGGAGACTTTGTCCACTGAAATTCCTGTAGTTTGGCATCTCTCCAAAGCCATTATTGCTGGAAATCTGTAGTAGGAGATCCCATTGACCGCAGCTGCCTCACGACCCGGGCCTGGGCCAGCACATAGCATGTGTTCAATAAAAACTGGTTGAGTGAGTGAAGGAAGGTGCCGTCTTCTCTGAGAGAAGGGCCTGGTCGGGAATGGAAGCTGCAAAGTTCTCACTGGATTGACAGAGACAGTGCATAAACGTGGTTAAGGCCACATTCTTCGGAAGACCATCATCTTGGGTCTAAATTCCAGTTGCACAGCCTGACTTGTTTTCCATCTTCTGGAAAGCAGGAGGAAATTGGGCAAACCAGAAGTGCTGGGCCTACGCTGGGACCCAGTCCTGGGGGAAAGGGTCAGGGAGAAGTCTGAGGGACAGCTGAGGGTCAAGGTGGCTTCCTGGGTCTGGGAACAAGCGCTGGGTCACAAGCGGAGCCGGGGAACAAAGGAGACGGCCTGAGACAGCAGCTCCGGAGTCCACGCCCGGTGGAGTCTGTGAATCACGCCTCGTTATGTGAACTGGAAATGAAGAACGGATGGAACGTGTTTGGGACTCCTGCATGCTTGGCTTCCTGGGCCAGCGGACACATTTGGCGTCCAGAGCAGAACTCTAGTGTCCCACTTGTGGTCAGCTTTGCTTCCACTGAACAATTTTTTTGTTTTTCATCACAGGATTGCTGTAGGGAAAACAGACGGAAGAAGTACCCACAGAGCCGAATGAGGTGCACCCTCCCCTGACTTCCTCGACCTGGCGGTGAACAGCATTTGGGGACTCACTCCCTGCAGCTTCCCGATGGTTCCATCAGGCTCTGGGCACTTTTCCCCTTCATGGAGAGAGATGCCCGTACTCGGTTAGTGATGAATCCTCCGTCGTTTGATTCTTCGCCTCCCGAGTGGTGATTCACGACGCCAGACCTGCAGCTCATCCTCTTGGCTCTCTCCCGTGTTGGGAGGACTTGACTGGGCGTCCATGGGCCACAGAAGCAAAGACTTGGAGTTTACTGGGAAGAGTCGTGATGGGTTGAGGTGACCTGGAAATCGCCGAGTTCTGCTGCCACCTGCCACCAGACTGGCCTGTCTCAGGGCAGGGGCGTACCCTCATGAAGTAAATGAGGCCGATCAGATGATGAGAGTCATAACGTAATCAGTGAATTAATCCCCTGATGGCTGAAGAGTTGGAAAGGACTCCCGTACTGGATGGTGACTACAGGCAGGAAGAGTGTGGCAGTTCTCCCTGCTTACTGGTGGTAGTGTTCCGAGCTGCTCTGTCCACCACGCCCTCCCGCCATGATGTTCTGCCTCACCCTGGGTTCAGAGCCATGGAGTCAGCCGACCATGGACTGAACCACTGAAACCATGAACTAAGAAAAGCTTTCCTGCTCTATCTTGTCAGGCCTTTTAGTCACAGTGACCAAAAGTGTTTGTTATGAATGAAGGTCTCCAGGCTGAAGGACGTCTGAACTTCAGGAAGTGGGCCGATCGTGCCCGCCTTCCACAGGAAGGAGAATTCCCCTCTGCATCTACCAGTCCATCAGGGAGCCTGAGGCTGGCGGTGGCTTCACACGTTGGTCTCCAGCCCCTCCTCCCTGGGGACGGGTGAGCCCTCACAAATCACAGCGAAAACGGTTCCAGGTTCAGGGATTTGGGAAGGGAGTGCCACTGGCCTTTCATAGAAGGGATTGTTTCCCTCCAGCTCTGTCTGTATCCCGTCCACAGTGTGTCCTCCCACCCCAAGCATTTGTGGAATCAATGAATGACACATGAAGGAAAATGGTGGTGGGCTGATGCTGGGGGGGAATGGCTGCGTGTTTCTGCTGCTCCCCTCCTCTCTGGCCAGAGGGTCCTGTGTCCACTTCCTTCACTAATACTCATTCTGCCTGAATTAGTGTGTTCTGTTATCTGGATGCAAAGGTCACTGTAGTCCATCCAGCAACTGCCAACGCCCAGCCACAGATGGAGCCCTCCCTTCACAACATGATGAACCACACCCTCGTGCCATGAGCGTACCTGGGAGAATTTCCTCTTGGTCTATTCATGTCCAGTGTCCACCTCAATGCTATCCCCGCCTCAAAGGCAAAACAGAAATATTTGCATCTTTTGCAAAGTTCATATGTTGCTTTTACTTTTTAAAAGACATTAAGAAGGGAGAAAAGTAGAGGTACATGTAATCCTGGAGCCACAAGATTAAACAGAGCCCCAAGACAGCTGCAGAGCCCAAGTCCACGACAGCATGGGAGCCACGGCAGGCCTGGAGCAGCAGGCCAGGGGCCAACACCTCCAAGCTGTGAGCCACAGCAGCCCTTTCCTCCTGCTAAGTGATCCAGCTGGGATACTCGTCACAGCATCGCAAAACTGACTAGGGCAGTGGGGAGCCCCGCTGCCCGCCTTGCTGTCTGCTTTCGGGCCTAGGCCCCTGCACGCCCTCCCCAGCCCTTTCTTTGCAGCTGGCGCCACCAAACTAGCATCTGCTGGGATGACAGGCATGCACCACCGCACCCAGGGCACCTGTTTCTACACAGCGGAAGCCACAGTTTTCCCGTGAATGTAATTCTTGGTCAGGAGGAGGTCGCAAACCTGCTCCGTCCTGTCCTGACAGAAGCCTGGTGGGAGACCCAACCACACTGGGTGTCCAGGGGAGCCAGGCAGAAGCAGGACTGCCGGTCTGCAGCCAGCTGACCCCCCTCGTCCCTTGCTGGCTGGACGGTGCTGACCCACGGCTACGCTGGGCTTTGCACCCCCTCACATTCAAGATCTGCAGAGGCTGCTTTGCACCCCACGTGCTCTCTTCCGCACAAAGCCAACAAGCCGCGAGCCGTCAGAGCCTCGGCTGTCTTCCCCAGTGGGCAGCGGTCTCTATCCAGGCACCATTAGCAAACTGTGTAAGAGACGGTGGATGCTCCAGCCCAGCGGCCTCGCCCGGTGACAGCCGTCCCTATCGGTGCAGATGGCTCCAGTGCAAGCTCTGAGGGCCACAGAGCCCCCAGAAGTGACAGAGTCGGCCAGGGCACAGGAGAGGCAGGAGGGGATTTCTGGAGGGTCTCCCCAGGCCTCTCAGCAGGCTAAGCCACAGGGGAGGGCCAGCGGGTCAAGGGTCTTCAGGGCAATATTTATATGTCCAAAATGAGCAGATTGTCTCCGGACGCTCAGCCCTCCTCGTCAGTGACCACGTCCCCCAGCCTCGGGCAGCCACCACACTGTCTCACGGGTGTCTGCTTCGCCCTCATGAGCACGGGAGCCACTGGCGTCCACTCTCACGTCCTGGAGGGTCAGACTGGCCACACTCACGGCGTCTTTCCTAGCAGCGGATCCCTCCCTCCTTCGAAGACACAGTCAAGTGCTGAGAATCACAGATTCAGACGGAGGAGCAGGAACGGCCTGATTCCAGGCAAAGCTGCGGGTGGCGCTGGGCTAACCGGGCAGCCGCAGCCCCTCTGCTGCCCTGTGGACCCTCAGAGTCTCCCAAAGGCCCATGTGTTGCAGCCTCCATCCCGGGGAGGTGGGGGATTGGGAGGTCCTGAGCCTGTCTTCAGAGGGACCACAGGACCCCAGTCTCTTCCTCTTGCGCTCACCCTCTTGCTTCCTGACCACGAGCGGAGCTGTTTGCAGCCGCCCCTCATCACCTCCTTCACAAACCAACTTTCCAGTGTGTTGATGGAAACACCCAGGATTTCAAAGCAGGGAATATTCCAGAAATTCTGCTTTTTCCTTATCTTATCTGACAGTTCCTGTTTCCTGCAGGAGGTGAAGGCCTCCTCCTTGCAAGACTTCAGAGCAAGAAGCATGCGATACATCAGGCGGGCGTGGACGCCTCCACGCCGAGACAGCGCTGGTCCCTGGGTGGCTCCCAAGCTTGTCGAGACACCACATAAATAAAGGTGTGAGTGAACACGTCTGTGGGCCTCTCACGCACAGCGCCGTGTGCCCTGGCCTGCCTGTGCATTTACGTGTGCACGTGTACAGGCGTGTGTCGGTGTGTACGTGTGTATGTCCGTGTGCAGATTGTGCGCAGGTGTGCTTGGGTGTGCACATGTGTGCCATCGGTTCTGATCCCTGTTGGGGACGAGAGACCATCCCCAGCTGGACCCGAGAGCTGCACAAGACTGGGCAAACTGGGAAGGACAGACAGGTGTTTTGCCTCAAGGAAGTGAGTGAACTGAGGCTGGAGGAGGACCAGGGCTGCAGCGCCCAGGGTGATGGCGTGTGACTGACCCCCGAGAGCAGTTCCTGGATCCCAACTGGAACTGGTGCTTTGGCTAATGTCACCCACGGGCTGGGTCACAACTCTCAGAAGTCACATCAGCATGACCTGATGGGCATTGCCAGCAGGCCGTGGGCAGGACTGGGTGAAGGGCACAGGGCCCAAGGCCTTGGCTTCAGAGTCCTGGGGGCCTCGCTGTGCCCTGGGGGGCCACGCCTGTACCTGCGCTGCAGCTGCTGCACAGGCACGGGCTTTCCCAGCTAGTTCAGGGTGCGGCTATCATCAGCAGATGACAGAAGAGGGACACAGCAGGTGACACACCCTGGAGCCCAAGGTCACACAGCTATGGAAGAGGACGCCTGCTGCCCACACGGGATGCTGTGCGCCCTCCCTCACCTGTCAGCACCCAGACCCCCGCCCCAGGGCTGCACGACACGTGGGTCATTTTCGTACAGGCAGCCTGTCCCTCTGCGGTTTGCACAGGTGTGTGTACTTGCAGAGCGTGCTTTGAATCCTATGGGACACTGTTGTGACATTTTTCTGGAGTGTACATGATACACTGTAGCTCACGAGAGTGGGCAGGGGTTTCTGGGAGCCTGTCCCAGGACACTGCGGTGTATAAGCAAGCGGCACCGTGGCTCATTCTGCTCCCTGGTGAGTGTCTGCACCTGGGGCGGAGGCGGGGAGGAGGCCTCCCGAGGGGTCAGTCCTGGGGGCTTGGCCGGGACGCTCTGCGCAGTCACAGTGGAGTTGCCGTGGCCGGCAGTCCTAACGGAGCTGCAGGTGCAAGCAGCCCGGGGGCCAGGCACAGGGAGGCCCAGGCCTCCTCGGGACACAGGCCCCGTAGCAGGGGGCTGCTGCGGACCTGCCCCTCACTGCACGGCCAGCCCAGGGGCCAGGCACAGGGAGGCCCAGGCCTCCTCGGGACATAGGCCCCGTAGCAGGAGGCTGCTGCGGACCTGCCCCTCACTGCACGGCCAGCCCAGGGGCCAGGCACAGGGAGGCCCAGGCCTCCCCGGGACACAGGCCCTGTAGCAGGAGGCTGCTGCGGACCTGCCCCTCACTGCACGGCCAGCCCAGGGGGCCAGGCACAGGGAGGCCCAGGCCTCCTCGGGACACAGGCCCCGTAGCAGGGGGCTGCTGCGGACCTGCCCCTCACTGCACGGCCACCAGCCCTTCCTTCTCTTGCTTGCAGTGAACATGTATTAGAAATGGCGAGGAAACCTACTGAGGAGCACGGAGGCCGGCCTCCCTGCCCCCGTCTCTGGCAGTCACAGCGCTGAGCACCCGGCCACCACCAGGGAAACTGAAGTGGGACCCGGACTCACCTCCCAAATGGCCTCCAGAGAGGGATGTGAGAGGGAGGGATGGGCAAGCCCTGCCCAGCTGGGCACAGCAGCCCGGCCTTTCTGTAGCTTGGCCTTATCTTAGAAGCTCAAGGAAGAGGGTTCTAACCTCCCTTCGGCTCCCCTACCAAATGGAGTGACAGACGGAAGCTGTTTCAAGGGGAGGGGTGGGAAAGCACCAGGTGCCGATCTCTGTAGCCTCTTTGCTCTGCAGGACGCTGCCCAGCAGCCAGGGAAGGGCCCCCTGCCCGGAGGGCCCTGCTGCACGGGGACAGGCACCCATGTGCCATGGGGACGGCCTTCCACGAGTCCTCCTCTGGGGCAGGCGTGTGCCTGCTGCCACTCACATCAGCGGCCACCCAGATCTCCAGGAGTGGGACCCGATGCTGGGACAGGGCAAAGGACGGAGTGCAGAGCCGGCCTGGTCAGGGCACCAGGAGACACCCCTTGCTGGGACCCTTTTCCGTGCCACTCACACAGATGACGAGCCCCTGCGAGGCTGAAGGGCTTGCGGTGGAGCCGGCCTGTCTGAAGGACGCGCCCGCATCCCTCTGAGCCTGCTCGAGGTGACTGCAGCTCCTCCTTCTCCCCGCACAGCCCTGGAGCCCGCTCACGGCACAGGGCCACTCCTCTCCCTCCTCCTGGGAGGACACAGGAGCCCTGCCCCCGCAGGGAGGGGCATCAGGGGAGGCCGGGCCCTCTGCTCCAGGTGCCGTCTGTCTCCCGAGAGCAGCGACAGTCTCCTGGACGTCCCCATCGCGTCTGAACAAGGCGTACCTTTGGCGCATGGAAAACTGACTCTGCCCTTGCTTCCTGAGAACTGGCCCTCCTAGCTCAGTCCAGCGCCCAGCCTGCCCTCCGGCACAAAGCTCCTTGAGTGAGTCTGTGGTGGCGTGTCTCCTAACCACTCCTCCCTGGCCCCTGGAATCCTCCGTGGCCCGCATCCCTAGTGGCCCGTGCCTGCACTTCTGGAGCCCTTGTTCATATGAAAATCCCCACGCTCGTTCTGCTCCATCATAAGGGTGAGCAGGTAGCTCGAAATCGGAGATTAGTCCCTGATTGTGCTGCTCACATTTTCTGCCAGATAAAATTTCCATTTTAACTCGGTGAGAGGGCTCCTAAACTCTTCTGTGACCACAGCAGGACCACTGGAGAGGGGGCGGGACTTGTGCAGGGGGCGCCCTTCTCAGATCACAGCCTCAGGCCTGAGCCGCAGAAGCACCTGGCGTGGATGTCCCCGGGCCACCCTGTTCTGGGCTCTGCCTGCTGTCCTGCAAAGACGCCCTTCCTAGCAAGATGGTCAGCAGCTCCACCATTTATCCGTTGGAAGTCGGTCTTCAGATTCCCAGGAGGTCGGGAGACAGTCCTTCCTGCTCTGTGGCGCCCCAGGTTCCTCTGTGGGTCTGTGTACAGCTTTGTCATCAGGGGCCCTGCCCATTTGGCCACCAGATCTTTCCACAATGAGATCTGCAGCAGAAGTCTCACCTGGAGAGTCGCCACCCCTCGGAATGGAACACCCTTCCCAAGACCCCAGGCTGGTCAGCAGAGGAGTGGAGAGTCCGGAAGCGGAGGAGATGGGAGCTTTAGGAAGCACCCGGAAGGAGCCCCCGCCCCCACAGGTGGAAGCCACTGCAGGTTGGAGCAGTGGGCAGATCTGCTACTCCGTGCGACTTCCCACCACAATTGAGCAGGAACATCTGGTGGGGCTCCAGGAGGCGGTGTTGAGATGCAGCAAGCTGCACAGGAGAGGCCGCTGGCCTGGCCGTCCTGCAGGGTGCAGGTCAGAAGCTAGTGCTCCCCCAGGATCCACAGAGCACAAGGCTCCTGCAGCCAGATCCCCTTGGCCCTCCTCCTTAAACCCGAGTTTTCCTCTGCAGGAAAGCCCGGCCCCCTGCCCATTCACTCTCCAGGTCAGCAGCAGACTCTGGGGGTCTGCAGGGGCTGGCTCTCTCCCAGGAGACAGGAGCGGCTTGTTCTCACATCATGTGTCAGCTCCAAGGCAGCACGTGGTCAGAGGAGGGGCCCAGACTCGGCCACATCTGCCGCCAGGAGGACAGCACCCCTGCGACAGGGCCACTGTAGTGGCATAATCTCCAGCTCCTCCAGAGGCTTCTAGCTAAAGCCAACAAGTCTCAGAATCTTGAGATTACACAGCAAACCAGGAATCTACAAAGAAAATGTAAAGTTCTGACCCTTCTCTGAACCCTGTCTGACGCTGTTTCCCACCTGGGGGGCGCGTTTGCAGGTGGCTTTGACAAGGGGAGGACGCACCCTGTGAGGGACGCTAGCCCTGCCCTCAGCCTGGAAACCTCAGGCCGACAGGAGACCAAGGCGATCACTCAGCCCCCAGGTTTCAATCTCCTGCCCGCCTGCGCGTGGCCGCTGCCCCATGGAAGTGGACTTGTGGAGTTGTTCTGTGCAGGGTCCCCGGAGGCAAGGGGCTGGCCCTGAGCCTCTGAGCTCAGGGATTGCCAGTCGGGCCACCCCCAGGTCCCTGCCTCACGGCTGGGAGAGCACCCGAGCACTCACGTCCTCTCGGACTTGCAGACAGCTCCTGGAGGTCTAGAAGCCCTACAGGATGTTCAGATGTAATTGAGCACTTTGTTTCAGGAATGACCAATTAATCCCTTTGAAGTCGGCTCCAAGGACGCCAGGGACTTGTTCTTGGAAACACGAAGCTCTTGGTGTGTGAAGTTGATCATGAGAAACCGCCCGGTTAGCCACATCCCGTTTCCAACAGCTAAGATGTCCCCTGTGGCCCAGGGACTTGGCTGGGTGTGGGCATGTCCCAGCATGCCCTCTGGGAGGCCTGCACCACAGCAGTCTTGGCCACAGGCTGTCCCATCTGGTCGGAGCCTAAGCTTCTGAGAGCCAGCAGCCGGGAGAGGGTGGGCACCCGCCAATGTGCTGGGTGCCCTGTGCAGAGGATGCGCTGGGTGAGGGAGAGAAAGCAGCAGCCTGGCAGGGCCCACCTCCCTCCCGGCCTCCCTGCTTCTCTTCTCACCAGAGTTCGCCATGCGGAGACGGTGGGAGCCTGTAGACAACCATCGTCCCCTGACCGGTGTCCACTTCCTTGAGGAGAGCAAGCGGGTCCTTTTGTTCAATTAGAGGATTCACTCTCGACAGATCATGCTGCGCGGCCTGCCAGGAGCCCAGCGCTGGGCCAGGTGCTGCGGCCACAGTGCTCTGTCCCCCTTTGGGGAGGTTCCAGTGAAGACGTCAGGCGCAGGACATTTTGGAAAGAATCTCAGGTCCTTTAAGAGACCTGAGCTGGCGAGTGGGAGCACTGCCATGTCCCCTTGGTCTCCTGCAGCCAAACCAGCAGCTCCACGTTCCCAGCACAGACCTTTCTGTGGCACCAGGCCTGTGTCAGCGACAGGCACCCAGGAAGGGAGATGCCTTCCCAGGCTGCCCCTGGACTCCAGGCCCACCCAGAAGAGCAGGCAGGCTGGGCCGATGCCTGGACCTCACAGACTCAACCCACATGCACCAGGCCAATGTGATTCCAGAGCTAGAATCCTCTTTTAGTTTTGAGACAGGGTCTCACTTAGTTGCTGAGGCTGCCTCGTACTTGTGATCCTCTTGCCTCAGCTTCCCAAGTCACTGCCACATCCAGTTTATAACCAGTAAAATCTCTGTTCATATTTTAGACGTGCAAGAAATGCTATTTTCTTGCTTTTTCTACTATTAAATTTAATTTTGTATTTTAAGTCTCCATTCTTCCAGATTAGTAGAACATCATTCCCAATCAATTTGCTATTCTTCCTTTTTTCTCCTGGGATTGGGCACAAGTGCTAGAGGTTTGGCATAATGTCGAAGCCATCTGTGCCCGCCCGTCTCCTTGCACCTCTGAGCTGGCCACGCCCTGCTCGTCTTCCACGTCAGCCCAGGCCAGCCCCCACCACCGGCTCCTGGTCCCACCCGTGAGGTTCTTGAAGGCTCGTGGATGGCTTCACTCCTTCCTGCCACCCTGGGACTCTCAGGGCCTCTCTGCCTCCCCGTCCCACACTGGGTGCGGGAAACTCCATGCAGTAATCTAAGGCTCGGTCAACTTACATTTTTCATCTGGAATGGTTGGTGTGTTTCCAGCGAACACAACATTGCCCCATTGCGGCCGCTGGCACACCCTTGTGAAACTTCAGAGAACATCCTGAGACTTCCCAGAGGGAAAACTCAGCCCGCCTCGTCTAAAAGCTCAGAGAATAGAATGTCATCCGGTGTCTGGATTGCCACACTGGGAGGCAACACTTTCAAAACTGGGGCAAGAGGCCTTCCAACCTAGAACCCTGCACCTCGTGAACCTCTCAGAGAAGCCTGATGGGCGGCCCCGGGAGCGAGTCTCCCTGATGCTCCTCCCCGGGGAAGACTTAGGAGGTGCGCAGGCAGATACAGTCAGGAACAGAGACGCACAAGACCCGAGGCTGGTGCGAGAGACGTTGCAGACTCACAGGATGGGAGGGAAATCAGGCCCCAGCGGGAGCTGAGCTGCAGCCTCCAGAACAACCCAGACCCGCTGGAGCAGCAAAGGCTCCAGTAGAGAAATCCCCCAAACCAGCAATGATGACGCCTGCAACATCTGATCACCTAGAGCTGATCCAACATATGACAGGCTGGGATGCTTCAAAGGAAAGTGTCGTTTCTGTTGAATATTTGGGGGATGCTGGGTATTTAGAAAGCCAAGGGAACAAAAAGAAAATGAGATAATTATGCATCAAAGAGGGAAAACTTATGCAGAAGGAAGAGAGACCAACCACGCGTAACAGTGAAGATTCAGCCCTGTGCAGACGGAATACTGAGCCCACACCAAGGGGCGGCGGATGGCGGGGCTGGCGAGGGGCTGCCGTGTCCAGGTTAAGGCCCAGCGTGTTGACTGACATCTTGCGCTCTGTCCTGGTGCACCTTTCCTTTTGTTTCATGCTTATTTTTTTTAATTCTGAAGCAAGGTCTTGACCACTGAGCCACATCCCCAGCCCTTTTTTATATTTTATTTAGAGACAGGGTCTCACTGAATTGTTTAGGGCCTCGCTAAGTTGCCTTGAACTTGAGATTCTCTGGCCTCAGCCACTGGGATTCCAGGCATGTGCCACTGTGCCCAGCTCCTTTCCCCTTAGTGATGATTCCTGCCCTTCAGACTTTCGTGGGGGTAAATCAGAGATTACACATGGAAATTCTCCATAAGTAACAAAGTGTCCTGTAGATGGTCTTGGTTTACAGATGACTGCTTTCCCCTGATCATCTTAATGGCTTTGGCTCTTGTTACTTGGGCCCTATGGCTGCCTGGATAAAGTCAGAGCAGGAGTAGATGCGAATGCCGAAGGCCTCTGGGGTACAGGAACTCAGAGCCTTAAGCTCAGACATTTCTATTGTTTGAACGTTCCCACCGAAAGCCATGCTGACATTTTAATTCTGAGGTGTGAAGTGTGGAAATGTTCCTTGGGTACTTGGGGTAGACCTCTGGGAGGTTTGTAAGGTCACATGAAGCCAGAACAGCAGGGCCCCAACCAAACAGGACTGGGGCCTCATAAGAAGAGGAGAGACCTGGAAAGGGACACGCCTTCCTGCCTCGCAACACCCTCGTGAAGCTGACGCTCGGCAGTCCCCACCAGGTACAGCCGTCAGCTGCCTAAGAACCACGAGGCCAATAAAACCTTACTCTTTATGAACTGCTCAGTCCGTGGTATTCAGTCACAGCAACAGCACAAGGACTCAGACCGTCTGCCCGGCTTCTCCTGAGCTGCAGCTGGGCGAGGCCACTCCCTCGTGGCTCCTGCCATGGAGTCTTGGGCCATCATGTGGGTGTGTTACCATGGTTGTGGCTGCTGTTGGATTCATCAGAAAACGACTTCCATGCCTGGAGTTTCCGGTCCCTGGTACCATCTCCTTCCTTCTGCCTCTGGGGTAAGACTATAGCATCCCATACCCCAAGGAGGTGGTGAAGAAAAACATGGTGGCCAGTGTTAAAATCATCCAGATGCAGGATTTACTTTTGGAAGAAACCTGCAGGCAGATTTACATTTCGAGAACATATAAGGTGAACTAAGTTTCAAATCAAAACAGTCCATGCTGCGAAGCCAAACTCACGCATTGGAGAAGGTCAACCCGGCCGTGCGCAGTGGAAATAGCACATTGTGATAGATTCTTCAAACGAGTCAACACAAAGCTAGGAGAACAATAAATGCAAGCCCGAGTGGTATTTTTAGAAAGTTCCATAGCTGGATTAACTTTTAAGAGAATATATAAAAGAAAGAATCTAAATCTTGGGAACTGATAGTGCTAAGTTATTTACCATTTTTACTGTTCAATTTCCGCTGATAGAAACAGGAAGAAGCCGTAAAGGGCCTGTCCATTGAAAGGAGACCAAAGTAAGAATGCAAATAAATCCTGGAGCCCAGTGGTTATGGTAACTGACAACCTCAGAGATCGTCACATCCTCCCTAGGGAAAAAAATGCTTGATGCAAATTCTTGGTGGCCATTGATGACATTTTTACCTAATATGTAGATCCTAATGCAAACATAAATTTTTCCATGAAGAAAACATCTTTCCGCTGGGTGCTGGTTCCAGGACCTCAGAAGCTTACAAAGCCCGAAGTGTTTTTGTTGCAGTCAAACATGACCAGCAGCCTTAAATTGTAATAATTAAATTATTCAGCATGTTCTCTGCTGCTGTTTTCCTAGTATCCGGGGCCTCCACCAAGCCTGGAGGAGCACAGGGCCAGACACCAAGAGAGGTGTCCTGTGGCCTTCGGGCTTATTCTCTGTGTCCTTTGTGAATCAGAAGCTGAATGTTCAGGGCACCCCAGCAGACACCCCTAGGAAAAGGGGCTCCTGCCGCTCCCCAGCTGTCCACTCGGCCACAGGGACAGCGTGTGGGATAGCCCGTCAGGTCAGGCCAAGCGTGCAGAACACCAATCACAGCAGCAATTCCTGTTTGGCTTCCAACTTCAAAGCCTCCTGCTTTCCTGAACATGCATTCCGAGCTTTAGTTTCCAATGCTGAAAACCATGCAGCTCCCCAAGAGCACCGAGGGTCAAGCTTTCATCCCAGGCCTGAGGGGATATTCTTGGATTCCTTCCTTTTTTGTTTTCCTTTGGGGAAGTCATAAAAACAGCTTTGATAATTAGTAAACAGCCAACATTTCCTCAACACTCATAAAACATAAAGGCGAAGGGAAACCCAGCCCGGCTTTCAAGTGCCGTGGAGGCTCACGTTCCAGGGGCCACATTGTCCCAAGAACAAGGAAGCTGTTCGAGCTGCCTCGGGAGTTCTGTCTGGATCCCCTGCTCACACCTGAAGGAGTGTGACCAGGTTCTAGTTTCTGTCCTGGCTACGGAATATCAATTCACTGAAGGTGGAAGAGGGCTGGCCTGGCGGGTGAGGGCTGGCCTGGTGGGTGGAGCCCAGGGCATTTCTCCTGGTAAAGTCGCTACCTATCTATAGGGGAGTTTCTAACACATTTTGAATCACCATAAAAATCTCCACTCAGCCTTAATTCTCAGTGAACTCAGCGAATGAGGAATATGAGCAGCCAACTCTGAGTCTGTGGTACGGGCTGCCACACGTCACACCACGAGGAAGAGCAAACTGATCGATGTGTGTGACCTGCCAGTGGCTCTGCATGGGCAAGAGGCAAACCCGCCATGGCCACCGCCCAGCACTCTCCTCTAGCGGAGTCCCGTGTGTCCTGAGGAGCACTGCGTGGCTCCAGCTGTGTGGACGTCAGCTGCTGTCTCCCTGAGCACCTGGGACACGGGGCTGGGGTGTCCTCCCAGGGCTCCTGAGAGGGAGGCTTGGTCCTCTCACGTGTCCTGGCATGGTCCTTCAGTGGGCAGGGCCCAGTGGAAGGTGATGAAGTCACCAGGGTGCTGTCCTGGGAAGGCCTTCACAGTCCTCTTGAGACCCTGCTCAGTGCTTGGGAAAGCAGTTACGAGCCAGCAGGCCTGGCCCCTCCTGGTCTCTGGCCCCCGGCTCCCCATGTCATCTCTCCCTCTCACACGCATGCCTGCTACTGTGGTGACATTCACCAAGGGCTGGTGTCGCCAGGGAGGCCCTCGACAGAGCCACTGCCACGCCATTGAACTTGCAGCCTCTGGCTGAGCTAAATCTGTGCTGTTGTTTTAATAAAGTCCCCAGCCTTGAGTATTTTGTTATAGAAAGAGAAAATGGCCTGACGCAATGGAGCACCCTCACCCCCATTTTACAGAGGAGGAAGGGAGCGAGGAGGGACAGGATGATAGCTGGTAAGCGGAGAGTCAGTTCCCAAGCCGGGGACTCTCTACCCTTGGATCCGTCTCTCCAGGGAGCTCTTTCCCGTAAAAGATGCCCTTTGTACTCAGCAGCTTCTTCTAAGCTGCCATCTGCTGCAGGGACAATACCTTAACCTTGTGGAACTCATGTTCCAGATGTCCACAGTGGGATGATAACAGCAGCCACTGTCTTCTAACTTTATTAAAAACATTAAGCAAGGTGTTGATTGACATGTGTCTCAGCGGGTGTTCAGCTGTGTTTGGGGGAGCCTCTCTGCAGTTGTAGGTGTGTTCCCATCGGCAGAAAGAGTGCGTTCCCTCCCTCCTCTCAGGGAGCTGCCAGTTCACACAAACTGAGAGCCACGTGTCCCTCATCCCCAAACAGATCTCAGAAGGTACAGAATTGTAATGATCCTAACGTCAACCATTAACCAAAACTCAACCCATGTGTGACAGATGCTTGCAAGGACTTCGGGGGTACCACAGAACTCTAAGGAAACAGAGAAGTAGGGTCCTCTTGACCAAAATCAACTTCCTAGCAGCCTTTCTCTGGAGCAAGCAATCCATCTCCAGAAGGGGGAAGGATGGGTATGTGGCAAAGTTAAAGACTACACCAACATATTTACATGCGACCAAGTTCCTGTGCTACCCTCCCAAAGAGTTCAGTTTATTTCAACAACATGTCTGTGCTTCAAATAATGCTGGACTCTAATGGAGTTCCGATGGTGAAATTCAGGAAATCCAAACAGATTTTTATCTGGTATAAAACTTGATCTTTAAGACTCCAGGGCATCCCAACTTGCCAGCCGCTAACTGATGCAAACTCTCTGCTGGGGAAATATTGATCGCATGTCAATAAAATGTGGGGTGGCAGAATTACATCTTAAAACCTGATGCTTTAATACTCTTGTGTTTATAACAGGAGCAAAGCTGCTAGTCTTGCTGGCCAGGCTCAAGGACCTGGGGTGGCCTTCTGGAAGCTTCCCCTTCGACTGTGGTTCACGAGGAGGCCTCCAAGTGTCCGGCTCCCCGCATCCAGCAGTCCCAAGTTGATTTCCTCCAGCTGGAGACACACGCAGCTTCAGGATTTTTACCTCAGTGTTTTGTGGCAGAGGAAAAAGAATCCGAGTGTCATTATGACTATCGCCCTGAGGATTCATGAACCAGGACATGATAACAAGGCAAGTCGGGTAAATCTCTCTGCTTGGGGAGGCAGAGCGGCCAGGCACGCAGAGCCTCGAGTTGTTCCCAAGGTGTCTCGGGCACCAGGTATGCCTGAGGAAAGCACCAAGGCCCCTGGCTCCAGCCCAGCTGTCCCTCTGAGACTGGGAGGGCCTCACACCCAGGCCTCTGTTCAAGCAGAGCTCGTGAGCACAGGCAGACTCTCACAGAGGTCCACTGGCGAGCTGCGTGGACACTGGGCTCAGCGACGGTTTGCTTCAGTGCTCCAGGTAAAGGCCGACTGGTGGTCACAGGCTGGCCTGAGCTGTCCCAAATGGGATTCCTCCTTCCCATGTGCAGGCTCCCACCTGCAGCCCAGCGTAGGCTTAGCCCAAACGGAGAGGAGATTAAGAGAGAAGAGACGCCTGGCCAGGCTGCGGGGCGTGTGCACACACTGGGGCTGGGGCTGGGCCCCCCGCCCTACGCTGCTGCGCTGCTTGAACACACTGCATGGGGCCTCCAGACGCACTCCAGGAGGCTCACTTCATCTGCACCAAACCAACACCTCCCGGAGCACTTTTCCCAAGTGAAATTACAGACTAATTGAACTCTGTAGAAGTTGTGGAAATCAACTTGAAATTATAGAAAGATTAGATTTTGCAGCTGATGGGAAGGAAGGAGGCCTGTGGCGTTGACCTTGCTGCAGGCGGTTCAGACCTTCAGGGTCTGAAGGCCTCAGGTTTCACTAGAGCTGGACTCCCCTCCCAAGCAGAGTCCACCGTCCTCAGCACACAGGGGAGGCCACTGTGGTCCCCTCTAGTGGCTTCCCAGGGCTTCAGGCCATGTAGGGACAGAGCCTAGTGGAGTCTCCCAGCCCTTCCTGCCCACCCGGCCTCCCTGCCCCCAGCCACAGGCTCCCTGCTTCAAGGAGACACCTGGTCTTCAGCCTCTGCATCCCTCAGCACCAGGGAGCTGGAGGCCAGGCCACGGCAAGCCTTCCCAGGGCTGGGTGTGAGGGAAGCAAAAGCCCCTCCAGGGCCTCCTTCCACCCTCAACCTCCTTTGCACGCCACACGTGACTAAGAGGAGCCTGCGAACTTGAGAAAAATCAAAGGGCTGGCCTTGGCCTTGGGGTGTCCTTGGTTTTCTTTTTTCCCTCCCCCTGTTTCAGATGTCAGGCGGGGAGGTTGCGTCAAACACTCTTCCGATTCTGGTGCTTTACCACTGCGGTCCGTGCAAGGCGCTCCAATTGTATTCATGTCTGTGTTTATTTGTTCATTTCCTCCCTCATTCTTTTCCTTGGGGTCTAGAACCTTGTCCAGAGAAGGCCTTTCTTCTCGTTAGCTGTAAAATGGCAAGGCCGCGGCCATTGGCAGGAACCGCGTGTGATGCTCGGCCCTGGGTTCCAGAGAGCCTCCTCGTTTTCTCTGAATCTAATCTGTCTATCGTGAAGGTGCAGAAGCCCGGGGAAGCCAGACCAGACCCGGCCCACCCGTTCCAAGCACTTCCAGGCAGTCGAGGGCTCCATTGCTCAGATGGATGAGGGTCATTGGCAAGTGAATGACAGAGGAGGGGGCTGGTTCTGGGGACGCTGCACCCTCGCCTCTGCCCTGCTGCCCCTGGAGAGGGAATGAGTCCCACTGTGTGAGGGACAGAGCGTCACTGAAAGCCCAGCCCACGCTAGTGAAGGGAAAGCAAGGGGGCAGGTTTGACGTGAGGAGTTCAAGGTGCAGCGTTTTAACTCACGTGAAAGTATTTATTAATCTTTAATAACATGAATTAATCCTTGAAAGTGCAGTTGTTTTGCCGGATTCCACGTGTGCCCAGGCACGCGACGTGACCACCGCGGAGGCCACATCTGGAGAACCATAGGCTGTTCATAGCTGTCGATTCAAGGATCTCCCTTCTGAGAACTTATTCAGGAAAAGAGCCCCCAGGAAAAATCCAGAGCAGGATTCACCGTGGAAGCTCGACCCCAGAGGGGTAGTCAAAGCCAGGGACAGGGACGAGCACCAGCCATGGCCAGAGGAGAGCGCAGTGCGTACAGGGGGCGGGAGGAACCTGTCCAGACTGCACTCTGGGAGCTCGTCTCCAAGGGGGCATTCGCACCAGGACCTGAAAGTGAGCGTGAGCCAGTGATGCTGAGCCACAGGACGACCATCCTGGACAACGTCAATCACACACACCCAGGGGCAGCAGACACCTTGAAGGTCAGGACCCAGGGGCTGAGCGGGACCAACATGGAGGACAGCATGGGCAGCAGCCAGGCTGGAGGGCAGGTGGGGCCGTGAGCCGCGGGGCTGGAGGCAGCAGCTGGGCACAGGCTCGCTGCACATGCCTGACACAAACATCAAGGAAACGAGGACGAGGAGAGCTCCCTGCGGATTCTTCGGTCTTCACGTTGCCATTAATAGTACAAACAGAAATGGAGTGGCCCCTTTGGATGTGCAAAGACGAGGTCTCAGCCCTGCGCCTGTGACACAGGATCCGCTCTCTTTCGTTCTCAGGCGGCAGGCCGGTCGTGGGTCTTCCTTGAGCCTTGCTCTCGGTTGAGCATGCTTCCTGCCACCAGCTCAGGGACTGGTCCCACTCTGAGAACCCAGCACACTGGGCAGACACCTAGAGGCAGCTCTGTGGTCCTCGACCTTGCCCTTCTGTGGCTTGCTGTCTGATAACATGAAATCTGTGTTTGAAAACAGGAGGAGGCTGGGGCACAGCTCAGTGGTACAGCGCCTGCCTTTTGTGCGTGAGGCTCTGGGTTCAATTCCCCTAAACAGGCTGGAATGAGGCCCTGAACTAGAAGGCCAGGTGGACCTCCAAAATGTAAAACTGGATAATGTCTAAGGCCACCAACACTTCCCAAAAGAAACGATATTTTAATAATCAATATTTTAACAATCTGATGATCAGTGGGCTCGTATGGGTCATGCCCGCCAGCAGCAGCACGCTGACCGTGTTCTCCGTCCGCCCCGGCCTGTGGAAAGTGAACGGCGCGGTGGGCGGTTTAGGGTCTGTGGTGCCCCATGGCTCCTTCCCTGTCCACACCACTCAGCTGAAGTGGTCTGACACTGCAGAGCTCACGTGGAGGGAGCACAGGGCCGTCACCGTGTTCCGCACTGCCCAGGACAGCCACTGGACCCCAGGGACTCCGTGGGGAAGTGGACTTTGATCACCTCCAGCCCCTGAGCCCCTAGGGGCTGCTGCGCCACTCACTCTTCATTACCTCCAGATCACGGCCGCCTCTGTGACACGTCTGTGGAGCCCTGTGCTCACCCTCCTTCACCAGAACTCCGTTTTCACAAAGGGTTGAACCCTGTGTCACTTTGGAAGACACCAATCACATTTCCCAACCTCAATCATCATGTCTACAGTGGAAAAGAAGCCACAGGATTCTCCAGAATGTAGAAAACAACACATGACCCAAGAGGCACGTGCTGCCCGTGACGTTGCTGGTGAAGAGCCAAAGCTGGGGCTGAATTCCAGCCTACCTCTCGCCTGGTGGCCTCTCGCCTGGTGGCTTCCGCACGCCATTCCTCTGCCTGATGCCTTTTCCACGCTTCTCCACTGGACTCGAGCCCACGGATGTTTCATGGTCCAACTCAAGTGTCAACTGTCCTTTGAAGTCCGTCTCTAGCCGCCCTGGGCAGAACTCATCAGTTCTCCTTTCTGTCCTCACAAAGGTCAGTGATGACCTCGTGTTTGGCAGACCCAGGGCCTCCAGCCTCCAGTCCATCCACTTGGCAGGCGTTAGCAGTGAAAGCTCCCTCTGTTTAGAAAGCCCCCCTTCTTTCAGCTTCTGAGGCTCTGCTCCTGCGGGTCCCCTGCCTGTGCTCCTCCGGACTCCCATCAGCTCTCCATGCTGGGGCACTGACCATACCTTCACTTCACAAAGCAGCTAGGAAGTACTGCATTCTCTCGCGTGGCCTCCACAGTCAGCAACAAGCCATCGACATTGAGTGACCGCCTTCCAGCTTAGCCTCCCTTGGGCTGTAGCCCCACGTGTCCAGCTGCCCAGTGGAAGCTCCGCCTGGATGGACTGATTCCTTCCTCCCCACTCTGCCTGCACCCCCGCCCCAGCTCCTGGCATCCCCAGCAGATGGCATGTGCCCTTGGGGTCCTTCCCTACCCCTCCCGCTCCCTCCCCTCCACGTACAAGTTTTCCCCAATTCACGTTAACAGGTGCTTTAGGCAAAGGAAGGAACAGGGTGGGCTTTGGTGTCCGAGACTTAATTTCAAAACTGGACTCAACCCCTTACTAATTAGATGATTTGCTCCAAGTTACTAAATCTCTCAGGTTTTAATTTCTGATCCGTAAAATAGGGACCATGGTTAAATGTGCACCCTCATGAGTATCGCAAATGTTCAATAAGAAAACACAGGAAATAGTTAGTGCAAGCAGACCAGATACTCGCGGCTTTGATCTTTCCTCCGGGCACACCCACTTCCCACCGCCTTAGAGGGCCAGGCGGCTGCTCTGCCCCTCTTCTCCTCCCTGCCCCCCGCCTCCGGGTTCTTCACTGTGTTTTTTCTTTGAAGCACCACCTCCCGGGCCTTGCTCCCACACAAATCAGTCACATCTCACCTGCTGAAAACTTTGCCGGACTCCGAAGAGTCCTTACCTCACTTTCCCCTGCGACGTCACGTCTGCTCTGGTTAGTGCCCTTCTGATTGCAAAGTATGGACAGTCGCTGTAACTAGCTTCATGAAGGGGACGTTCTTTGCAAGTGTCCACAAGTTCAGGACAGGCAAGACCCTGGGCCACACCAGCCTGTGTCCACTGAAAAGCCTCAGAAGCCACTTCTGGCCCCAAACTATGGAATGCTGGGGAAATGTGATAAAATAACCTGTCTGGTCTCTCTACGTGTTTGAAATTTAAAAAGAAACTGCCAGGTGTCAGAAATAAGGAACTCAAGTTCAGAGCAGTTAAGAAGACAAGAGGCCATGGGAGTTGAGAGCAGAGGGGCCTGGGACCAGTCCCCTGCAGAGACCCAGGGAGGACTGGATCTCACTGGACCCACCTTAGTGTCATGCGAAATACAGCCTCTCTTTCCATGCTAGCAGAGTCGGTCTTTGTTCCAAGCGACATGGCAGATCCAACCAAGAGCAAGTCACACAACAAAAGCCTCTCCCACCTTCCACCTCCTCCTGTCTGTGTCCCTATTCCAGAAGGGGAGATGCCTCTGGAAGTTGGCTGGGGCCCCTGAGAATTCCTTCCCCATGCAGCCACAGGCCTGGCCCCTCCAGGATCCCAGCCAAATCCCCAGCAGGTCTCCCCTGTGATGAGAGTGAGGGACCCGAGAAAGGGAAATATTCAACTTCAATTTTTAGGTGCAATTTCTGTGTCTTTTAAAATGTATGTCTCCAAAGCAAAAGTGACAATTTTCTGGCATTTGCTAATCCTGAGTGATAGCTAGATGGTGTCTGTTGAAATTTTACCTTTACAATTATGATTTTTTTTTAACTTGTAAGATTAAAACCGAAAGAAAGTAAAGAATCTCAGGGTACCAACAGGGGCCTTTGAAGAACAGGAGGGAAATGGCAGGCCCTCAGGCAGGTCCCCTTGACACCTCGCAGGGGAGGGGCGGAAGACCCACCCAGGTCCCTCCTTGCTCCCTGTCTTCACCTCCAGCTCTGCAGCCCTGGCTCTGCCTCCGCCCAGGCCCCAGGCCCGCCTTGCAGTACACTTCTCCAGCTCCCCAGACACCAGGCACTAGCTCCTTGTTTCCCAGCTCTGAGACCCAGGCCATGACTGGTGTGGCTAGCTCACCTTTCAATTGAGGCCACAAGTCACAGAACCAGCTACAAGCTGGCTGCTCCGACATCAGGGACGCCTGGTGTACTCCAGTGTGAGCAGGGGGTGGCGCGGGGCACCTGAGGCAGTTGGGGCCACGATGGGGAGACAGTGGTCATGTTCCAAGCACAGTTCTCTGTGCTGGGCTTCCCTCTTCCTGCAGCAGGGCTCGCCGCCCCCCTCACCTCTTCTCTGCTAGGCAAAGTGCTCTTCTTGGGGAGTCAGCTCAAGCACCTCCATAAAGCTACTTGGCCCCTGGGCAGCAGCAGGCCTGCTCCGTGTGGCCCTATAAACATTTCGAAGGGCCTTCCTGCAGGACACCCTTGCATGTTGAGTCACAGCCATTGGTCTGCTGCGTGTTCCCTTCCTAGGGTATGAGTTCCACCGAGGCACACACTGCGTTGAGGCTGTCTCTGTCTTCCCAGGGCCCAGGACTGTCTCTACAGTGTGGGGTGACGCACAGACACCCATCACTTGATAAGTGAGCCAACGTGCACGGGCTCTATCCTATCCAGGAGGCACTGGACAGAGGCCCTGTGAGGGCCACTCATGGGGTCCCAGACTGTGAGTCTGGCCTCCTCAATTCACACCCAACCAATAGACTCAACAGACCCACCCTGGTAGGTGAGAGGTGGACAAATTCGAGAGCTGGGGAATGGGGGCTCCAGCACAGCGAGGGATGGCTGTCCACACCCCAGCCATCACCAAGGCGCCAAGAGAGGACCGCACCAAGCTCCGTGAGTTCCCGGGGACTCCTCCAGACTGTGGCGTGTCTACAAGCCTTCCATGCTCAACGTGGCTCCAGACCTACAGGTAGAGCATGCCGCACTGAGAAGAAATCGGAAATGCTCCAGAATCCGAAACACTTTGGTAGCAACCTGACTCACAAGTGGAAAATTCCACACCATGAAACTTTGTTTCAAGCAGAGAATTATTAAAGTTATTATACAACATTACATTCAGACCGTGGGCCCAGGACGTGTATGTGTTTAGACTTGGGTCCCGTCCCCAAGACATCTCATTGTGTATATGAAAATATTCCCAAATCTGGAAAAGGGATTTCTGAAGCACTTCTGGCCCCAAGTGTTTTTGGCAAGGGACACTCGGCAGGTAAATGTCCACGACCCCCAAGGGCTCGGCCGGCAGTGGTCACTCCTCTTGTTCTTCCTGAGCCTCCTCCCTGCAATCTGTCCTCCTGAGAAAGGACAGTGGCCCCCAGGCTTTGAAGTTTCATTTGAAGCCCTCTCTGGGGACCAGCTGCACAAGCAGAGAAAGGCCAGATCTGTCCCCAGGGCCCTGGCATGGACTGTGACGCAGGGACTCTCTGATCCACCCTGCAGGCTGATTCCATTGTCTTGGAGCTGGGCCACCCTTGCACAGGAAGCCCTGTGGATCACACTGCTCGGGGGCAGAGACCTTGCAAAGTCCTTCCTATGACTGATAAACACTGTTTGGTTTGGATCAAGAGGAAAAATAAGGCACTTGGGATAATAGAGGCGGATGGGAAAACACTCGGGACTCCAAAACGAGAGCAGAAGGAGGTCATTGCTTTGAACACTCGCGTGGTGCCGGCCGGGACAATCGCCCCGGTCAGAGCAGCTTCCTTCCACCCAGCTGCAGTCAAAGCCCAGGGTGCAGGGAGGCTGTGAGCTGGCAGGAGCTGTGTTTTGGCTGGGGGAGAACAAACAGGCCAGTGCAGGAAGCCGGGCCCCTTCAAAGGACGAGATCTCAGGACTCCGATGACTTCACTGCAGCGGCTGGCGAGGAGAGGGGTCCCTCACGTGGCACGATGACCCTGGGCAGCTCAGAGGAAGAGAAGGCAGATGGCAAGGCTGCAGCCAAAGCTGAGGGCTCCCTCTAGACAATGCGGCCATAGCACCATTTGTTTTCCTTGGGCGGGTGGCAGGTGGTGCCTGTGTCCCCCTTCACCAGGGCGTGTGTGAGGAAGCACGGTGTCTGGCGAGTTAACTCCGGGGGACCGTGCTCTACTGAGCGAAGGACACAGAGCTGCTCAGGAGGGGCAGGAGCTTTGGAGACGGTGTGAGGGGCAGGGAGGAGGAGGCTGGCAGGCCAGGGGAAGCCATGGCGGGTGATACCAGACCCTTGGTGGGGTGGGGGGAGTTGGACTCAGTGGGAGGTGGGAGCTGTGCCTTTTCTCTTCCATCTCTCTAAGAAACTGTGCTGAACCTTTTAGCAAAATCTGCCCTTCTGCCTGACACGCTGGGATGGGATTTGTTTCGTGGGATGCCGACCTGGGACTCTGGTGGGTGTGGGTGAGAGCTGAGCCATCTGTGGCCTGCCCAGCTGGGTGAGGCTGGAAATAAATTGTTTCTGTGGAACTTCCCATGCCAAGATCCCAGGCTTTTGACCAAAGTGCCAACTTGGCATGAATAAAGGAAAATAACTTCTTCCCTTATCTCTGCTCCCAGAGCTCTGTGATCGCCGCCGCAGCCAGATGATGTATTAATACTAAATGCAGTACAGAACTTATTGAGAAATTTTGTGCTTTGGTTTTCATGGTGGCAGACTCATTTGGAAAGAATAGACCTGGAAGAAAGAGAAGTTGCTGGGCAAGGCCTTGAAGGAAAAAACCAAAATAGACTTTTTATCCCCCAAGGCCGAAGCCCATTGAAGACACTGCAGCCCAGTGGTCAGAGCAGAGCAGAAGCATAGTTCTCTGCCTGGGTGGTTCAAGGCTGAAGACAGCAGGAATGACTGCAGGAGGGGCGAGCAAGGACCAGGCAGGTTGCTCAATGCTGGCTGCACCCCGGGCTGGGGTGACTCACGTGGGACGGTGATAGGGGCACTCGCAAAGCCTAGGAGCTACGGGGGGCAAGCTTGGCAGGCCACGCTGTGTGAGCTGCACAGCAGCCCCTTGTCCACAGGGTATGCATTCCCAGGACCCAGTGGACACCAGAGACCACTAAGAGAATCAAACCCTGTATAGACTGTGCTTCTACCATGCACACTCGCCTGTAAACCAGACTCCGTGAGAGCTCAGCAATAACAGCCAATAGCAAGAGGCGCTACCACAGTGATGCGTTGTAGCCCAAGTCCTGTGAGCAGACACCTGGTAACAGAAGTCCTGGTGGTCCTGTCTGTCTTACCCTGCTGTGGATCTTGGCAACCTCAGCACAGTTTGCTCCCTTAAAAAGTCAAGAACTTTCACCTTTCACTTAAAGGAAGTATTTTTGGTTTCTCTTTGGCACAATTGTCAGCATCCCTATTCTTGAGCTTTGGGGTCATGATGAAGTAAAATAGGGTTACTCAAATGCAAGTGCGAGGCCACCACTGTGGTTTTGAAAACCAAGTCCCGTGGCTGATGGTCGGGAGGCAGGAACAGTGTGAAGACAGTGGACAGAGGGACAGTTCACACCCCAGTGGGATGGAGCAGGATGCTGGAGATTTCATCACCACACTCACATGCAGGTGTTTCTAATGGTTCATCATTTAAAACGTATGCCTTGCTTTTGTTCTGGAATTTTCCATTGGCTACATTTGGAGCTTGGTTGACCATAAGCAACTAAAACCTCAGAAAGCAAGACCTTGGAGAGAGGGTGCCATGCCCCAAGACCCTGGGGCCTCCAGAACACAAAGTGACCAAGCGGGCAAGTCTGCTCTCGCGGGCCTTGCTGACCCTGGTGGCTGCCATCTGTAGTTACGCCATCCACGGTTCTAGGACAGGAAAGGGATAGAGATCTGCACTGCCCAACGTGGCAGCCACTGGCCAGCTATGGCTGATCACATTTAAATTCAACAACATTAAGGGCAGTGATAATTCAGGTCCTCAGGAGGCCTGCGGCTGTCACAGAGGACAGCGCACATAAGGGGCACCTCTAACACTGCAGGAAGTCCTAGTGGACAGAGCTGGGCAGGGGACCACTGGGGCTTTGTGGCCACTCTGGGAGGTGGCTCTATCCCTGCAACCGTGTCCTATTTGCTAGAGCCCAGGCCCTTGACCTCCACCTCCTGGGCCCTTGAGGGCCCCTGCTGGGCCTGGCCAGGAGCCTCCTGAGAACTCTCGCCTCCAACTGGGTCAAGAAGCTTGGCAAACTGTCCCAAAGGGCAAGCCCATGGGGACGGCCCGCACGTGGCTCCGCCCCTTGCACAATCTAAGGGTGGAAAGAGGGGACAGGGAGAGGAAGAAGTCCCTGAAAATGACCGAGGTAGAATTTTTCTTTAAGTTTGCAGAGTAGGAAATGAAGTCATATTTTATTTAATTTAGAAAAAATAAAGAAATAGAGCATTCTTTCCACTTCAATGGCTCTTGGGCAATTGCGTGTTTTGTGGTCTGGCTTGTGAAAGCAAATGAGAAACAGCAAACATGTCCCTAAGGTTTGGTGCTGGAAGCCAAGTGACAAGCCACAGACCCCCAGGCCACCTCCCCCTGCCTGGCAACGCCCTGTTGCCCCTCTTGGAGGGACATGCAGGGGGGGAAGCAGCAACTTCCAAATCCAGTAGGTCTGAGGTTCGCCTCTGGAACAAAGCAGGGTCCCCAACAGGGTTGGGTGGGGCCGGGCAGACTGACAGGGGCGGGAGGAGGAGTTGGCAAAGGGTCTCACCCGGGGGAGGCAGGACACAGCCCCGCCCTGGGCCGTGAGACTGGGTGGGAAAGCAGTTCAGGTTGCAGAAGCTGGAAAACCAGGGATGATTCAGGAGTCACCGCGCGTGGGCAGGTCAGGACATGACTCCTGCTGGGTTCTGTGCCCCGCGCCAGGACCTGGTGCCAGCGTGGAACAGGCCCCAGCCTCTCTGGGCCTCAGTTTCCCATCTTGACCATCAGAAAGATCTCACTGTAACGAAGACCAGAAAACTCCTGATGGACTGTCTGCCTTCGTCCATCAAGGGTTTGTACCGCACCCTCCGCAGGACCCAGCTGAAGTCCAGACCCTTCGCGAAGCTCCTGAGGTCTTCTTGGGCCTTTTTAAAATTAATTTGAATTCAGTAACAGCAGGGGCTGGTTTCTACTTCTCTCACGGCTCTGTCACATTTATATTTATTATTGTCTTTCTCGCTCCTTTCTCACCATATTTGAGTGTTCAGGAATCTCTCTTTGTATGTATACGTGTATTTGTATGGTTTCTCCTTCTTGAATTTGAGATTGTTGTATATAGCACCTCTTGAAGACTTTCCACAGGTTCTCCGTGAATTGTTCTGTGAATTTAAGTGGACTAGAAGTCCTCGCCGGTGAAGTGGGAAGTCTATCTTCACCTGAATGTAATTCATACGAGTTTTATTAATGACCCAGATATTACTCTGAATCTTTATGTTAAAGTGCCTGATATAGAAATCACAAAGAAATTATGTTGAAAGAGAAATTATTACTCCAGAACATTGTGGGTAATTCTGGTGACAGGCATCAAGAAGGACACATGGGAGTCCAGAGGAGATGGGCAGAGGGACAGGTCAGTGGATGGCCCCCTGGTCCCTGTAGGGCGGGTCTCGTGCAGGGAGGGAAGAGGCTGGGAGATGAGAGGCTGAGGGACATGGGGCCCCGAAGTCTGAGGGAAGTCATGTGGTCACAAAGAGGAGGAGATGCTCTGCGCTCACCGAGCTGGACGCTCACAGAGCAGATTACGCTTCAATGTCCAGGGAAATTATAAGTAGAGTCCAAACGGTCTCAGGTACGTGTGGACAATGGCATCATTATTAATAGGTTCTTACAGGAAACTTGAGAAGAGTCTGCAGGCAGCACCGGTCACCCGAGGTCAGCCTCACAGTCACCTTGGCCCTCCACCCACACACTGACCTGAAGGGTCGCCAGGCCCACGCCAGGTGGCCCTGGGAGGTCCTTTTCTCCACGCCTTGTAACTGAGAACCTTAGGGCTTATCTACGTTGAAGAACTGACTGGATTTAGAGTCAGTGGGAGGGTCGGTTCACAAGAGGGTCCATCAGCACCAACTAACTTGTAGACACAGACGACCTGCTCCATCCCACCCCAGTGAGAGCCGCCCTGGCATTTACTCAGCCCCCGAAGCAGAGCATGTAGCCGTGTTACCGATCAGACGCACATCACCACCAGGCGTCGGGAATCATCTTGCCCTGGAGACAGGAACAAGCCTGTATTTTAAGCCACATTCAAGGACAGCACAGGACAGGAAGTGGAGGGGGCCCACGGTCCCCGGACATGAGAACCTACTTCCCTTCAGACCAAAGGCTGTCCACAGGGAGGGGCTCAGGGAGGGGACACGGCCAGCCATGGGCCTCCCTGGACACAGCATCCATGCTCGGCTGCTCAGCTTATCTGGGTGGCCCCATACCTTGTGGGAAGGGCTGGCCCTGACTGCCCGGGGAAGGACGGGCCCTGGTTTGAAGAAAGCTGGGGCATTCGGGTGCCAGGGAGACGTGTCTAAGGAGGGCAGCAGGCAGTCGAGAAGACTCAAGAAGGAGTCCTGCCGGCTCTCGCCCTGTTTCCGGGTCGCAGCCCCTCGGTCTTCGCGGGTAGCAAGGTTCTGCCTGTGTAGTCTTTCTCCTGCTCTGGTTATGGAGGATGCTGTTCAAGATTGGCCTGACATTTAAAAAATCTGGCACTCGAGGTTTGTGTGGAAGGCAGGTCATTCCAACTGCCTCTGCCGGGGCCCAGTGCCCACGCAAGGCACTTCTTCCAAGCTCCTCTGACCCTGACTGCAGGAAGAACCGTGTGACGCCCCAGGATGCACACGCACACACCCTGGTCCCAACTCAATAAAGGCTCGGTGAGTAACCGTAACCTCGTCACAGGTGAGGGAGCCGCTCCACTGCTCTCTGCTTATGTGTTTACACGCAGTTACCACATCTCAATCTTTTGTGACCCACCTGCAGTGTGTGACTTGTAACTTGGAAACCCAGGGGGCGAGAACAGCACCATTCAGCCCGTTAGACCTACTGTGCGCATGGGCCACTCAGGGGCCCATGTCTGCACGGCTACTGCCTCCTGGGGCTCCTCCTGGTGCCGCTCCTGGTGGGAGGCCCTGGAGAAGGGACTTCTCCACACACGCTGCTCCTGGTTGGGAAAACCAAGGACCCTCCCGAGAGCGGGACGGTTCCCAGTTGTGGGGCAGCAGAGAGCTCACCGTGGCCCAGCTGCTGCTGCTGCACAGAATTGAGCTACCCACTGTCCCTCCTCCAGGGGCCCTGAAACTCCTCAGTCCCAGCATGACGCTCAAACCAAGTTTGCAAATGCCATGAAATAACTCATATGTTCATACGTACCAAACACACAAGCAGAAAACACAGATGGCAAGGTGGCATGTAGGACCAAACTCAACGGCAAGGCCAATTAAAAACTCTCAAATCGTTATTTTTTTATTCATGTACTCATGTTGTAGAAAAATAAATATGTGTAAAAACAGGCAACAAAATGTAGTTCGTGCCCACCCAATTTCCAGTATTCAGATATGCAGAGCAGTATTCATTAGAAAAACCTTCATTACAGAGGGAGAAAAGGTGCCAGATCCTAGAGGGAAAGAGAATTAACAAACTAATATTTTTCAGAAGTATTTTCATTTAACAAGGAATGAGGCAGAGATGATTTCACTTAGTTAAGTAGGAAGTAAGTTTAAAAGTGTTCTATTCAGTAAAAGGGGAGAGAACTGGCGTTTATTGAAAAACTGCCAAATGATAGTTTCATACTTATTGCCCACAGATGTCTAATAAACTATGTAGCATCTTCCCCTCTTAAAGACGAGGAATAAAAGATTCGACTTGTTCTCAGCATTGGTTAGTGGAGGGGTCAGAATAAGACCCAATGCTTCATGGGTTCAAAGCCTGTACTTCAAAAACAATTTAGCTAATAGAAAAACAGTCCTAAAATTCACATGGGAACCAAGAAAGACTCTGAGTAGCAAAACAATATTAAGCAAGAAAAACAAAACTAGAGGCATCACATTTCCTGATTACAAAATATATTACAAGACTATGATCATCAAAACAGGAACGGCATTGGCAAAAATCAGATGTAGAGACCAATTAAGCCAAACTAAGAGCCCAAGAGCAAGTCACAGATCTGCAGTCCATCCCTCTTCAACGGGACGCCAGGACACACCGTGATGTGACCTGGACAGCTGCCCACAGCTGCCCACAGGTGGGGAAACTGGAGGCCCACACACGTGAGGACAGACGCAGGCCCAGCCTCACACCAAGTTCAAGAATCAACCCAGAGCGAGCAAGACTGACGTGGGAAGCCTAAGGCTGGAAAACCCGAGAAGGAACCACAGGGAGCTTCTAGACATTGGTCTGGGCAGTGGTTTTAAGATATGACCCCAAACTCAGGCAACAACAGCCAAAGTATCAGGCAAGATTCCTTCAAAGGGAAGAGCATCCTCACAGCTCAGCAAGCAGCAGAGCGGAAGGAGCCTCCAGAGGGAGAATATCTGTGAACCCTGCGTCTGATCAGAGGTCTCTACAGTTAATACCCCAAATAGACAAGGAACCCCCAACTCAATAGGAAAAGGCAACCCCTTAAAATGGGCTAAGGACTGGATAGATACCCCTCCAGAGACGGCAAATGGTCAACAGACATCTGAAAAGGTGCTCGGCGTCACGGTCATCAGGGAAAGGAAATCCAGTCCACAGTGAGGTATCATCTCCCATCTGTCAGAATGACAAGTATAAAATGGACAAAAGATCAGCTTGATGAGGATGTAGAAAAAAGGACCCCTGTGCACTGTTGGTGGGGGCCTATATCAGAACCCCCACTATGAGAAACAACGGAGAGTTTCCTCAAGATCGTAGACAGAGAGCTACACAGGCTTTAGCAATCCGGCTGCTGCTTCTATATCCAAAGAAAATGGAATCAGCTCCTCAAAGAGATCCCTGTACTCCTGTGTTCACCGTGGCCCTGATCACAACCGCCAAGCTGTGGAAAAGAAGGCTCTATCAACGGACGGATGGCTGGAGAGGCGTGGGCTACACATGCACAGAGGAACGCCACCCCACCTTGAGCAGGAAGGGAATCCTGTCATGGCCAACGACACTCGAGAACCCAGAAGACGGGGAGTGGGATCAGCCAGACACAGACAGACAAACCCCCATCTCACTGACACAAAGCCATGGAACGAGGTTAACCGGTGGCTGCCAAGGGCTGGAGAGGGAATGTGGGGGCATCTGTGAAAGGACACAGTGTTATTCATGGGGGGCAGAAGTTCTGGAGACCACCATGCAGCATGGTGACCGCACTGGTGCCGTGTTTAAACATGATATTGGCTGAGTCTATCTTAAATGTTCTTACCACTGAAAAAGAATGTGATCATAACCATGCAAGGTGGCAGGAACACGTCACTCACTTCACAACATCTGGTTGTACATCTTAAACACGTACAGTTTTGAGCCGGGCGCGGTGGCTCACGCTTGTAATCCCAGCACTTTGGGAGGCTGAGACCATTTTGGTCATTTGTCCCTTAACAAAGCTGGAGACATTGTAACTACACCACACAGGGTCTCTGGTCTTCGTGAATCCTTTGGCCGCTGCTGTTCTCGTGTGTTTATCAATTTTACTCCATAAATGAAAAGTCCTGCTCCTTTCATGTCAGTGATAGAAAATAAATCCAAATTCCTCAAAAATGTCCCCAAGGACTCTCCTGCCCCCACTCTCTGTTGGCAGGCCCCTGGCAGGGTGACTCTCAGGCCTGGGTGCTCTCCAGCCTCCTGTGCCCCTGGGGCCACTGGAAGCGGCTCCAGAGGGAGCCTGGAGCCTGCCCCTTCTCCAGCTGCACCTGTGCAAGGTTACCATCCTCCAGGCTCTCCAGTCCACCCACACCCTGGCCAGGGAGGCCAAGCGATCAGTTCCCAGCGGCAGTTCCCGTGTCTGAAATCTGTCTCTTTCCCACTAACTGATCCCCTAGGGAAGGAGGTTTCTAATGACTAAAAGCAAACGAGGTCAAGTACCCTGTGATGCGAGTAGCAAGGATCAAGATAATGCTGAACCAAATCGCACCTGTTTGGCAGCTGGTCAAGTCCTGAACCCACTGTGTGGGGGACAGCATGGCCTTCATCTCTGCAGGGGACTCCAGCCGGGGTTCTGCTGGGCTGAGTCTGGGGCTGGCTCCTCCCTGGAAAGGCTCAGGGCATGTCTCTCCACATGGAAAGCCAACTCTCTCTAGAAAGAAATCGTGTTTAAAAACCTACTGTTCTCGAGTTCTGTGAAACGCCTCTCTAACGTAAGCCCTGGATAGCTTGGCTGGTGGTCAGAGCCCTGGAGCTGCGCTGGAAATTTCAGATGCTCTGTTTTCCTCAGAGAAATCCTGAGAAACCGGGGTGTGGCCAGCTTCCTGAGTGTCCACACCCTGCTCTTCCCATCAGGATTGCTGGAAAAAGAGAGGGGGCTCCCCAAGGAGGGCACTGCAGAATGTGGGCAGGGCCCTGTCGGGTGTGCTGAGGGCAAGCTGGCCGTGGGCCATTCCTGGCTCTGCGTGGAGATGGCGCGGTTGGAACCTGCCCTCCACTCGCGCGTGGACTAAGCTTGCCATCTTCTCATTTCCATCTGAAATCATCAGCTGCGCATGCCGAGGTTTTGTGGTGAACGCATAACGGAGCCTCCGCGAGGCTGGAATCAGAGGCAGAGATGGCGTCGGTGGCTTCTTTGCCTGGGAAAGGGACCCTCGAGGCAGGAAGGGAACCTGGCACCCGCTGGGGTCCTTCAGCCTTTGCACCCAGTTCCCCAGCTCTTTTTGCAGCACTTGTCCTTCCATCTCATAATCAGAGAAAGGGCAGAGCAGCCTGGGCCACCGAGACGTGACTCGGAACAACGGGCTTGCCCGCCCAGGGGAAGGGCTCCAGGAGAGGCCAAGCAGGAACCTCAGGTTCTCTAGCCATCACCAGGGGGAAAACAAACAAGCAAACAAACAGAAAAGTGTGTGAGTTTTACATTGTGGGACCCAAACAACCCAGTAAGTAAATAAATAAATGAAAATGAAACCAGAGAACACAGTGATTCTGGATTTGTGAGGTTGAACAACCAGCTTGTCTGGTAACCTTCATCCCCCAAAGAACTTCAGGGAGAGTGCAGGTCCATAAATCGGGATTTCTGCAATAACATCTTTCTGAGACCTGGGCGGTGGGAAGGAAATCATGCTCCGTGGCTTCTAGAAGGCTGATTTCAAAAGCTCCCGTTTTTAGGGTTCTCCCAGATGCAACTTCATATATTGCCTGCTCTTTTTTTTTGGTACTGGGAAAACCAATGGCAGCTGCAGCTCCAGGGCCGTGGGAGGAGCCACCTCTGACCCTACCCCGACAGTCACAGCACCCCTTTCTCCCCTGGTCCCCTGCAAGAACCCCATGTGCTGAGGCCAACTCATCTCCCCTGCTTGAGAGAGAAAGAGCTTTTTCTGTGGGGCAAGGAGCACGTGCACTTCACCACTGAGAGCCCGTGTGCCCTTGGATCACATCCCAAAGCCCTGGGCAGCAGGGAGGGCTCTCAGCCCCTCCAGCCACCAACAGTTTTGGAAACTGCGTGAGAATCACTTTGCTAAGGTCCTGAGCTACAGTTCTCAGTGGTGCTAGATGCTTTTGAGATTGGTGCAGGGCGGGTTTCACAAGTTTATTTCTATGACTATATAGACATATATTAATGAAAATACGCACCTTATCCAGACGTTATTTATGTGTGGTACATACTTCAGTCCCTGAAAATCTGCAGCAGTTCAGCCCTAGTGAAGCCGGGGATGTGGGAGGGCAGAGGCTTCTGGTCTGTGTACAGGCACGGCAGGGGCAGGTGAATCCCGTGCTTAAAGATCCTTGGTGGGACTTGGGGCGACACGCCTCGCCATGGTGAATCTGTGTGCAGCTTTGTCCCCGAGCAGGAAGCAATGGCTGCTGCAAAACAGACTTGAACTGTCTCCCCTCGGGCTGTGGCTCACATAGGAAGTTGGTTTCCGGTGCAACAGAGAGAATGGCTGGAAAGAGCAAAAGAGATTTTGGAGTCACAGCCCAGGGAGCCACAGTCTGGGAGGCCAGGCCCTGATTCTGGGCTCCGCTCTCCTTGGCCTGGGGCAAGGCATCCAGGCCTCTGTGATTTCAACGCACGCAGGCAATTCCCATGTGTCGTCAGGTTGAGCACCTGGGGCTCAGCGTGCCCGTCCAACAAAGATGGCGCTCCCCTTGGCCATTCCAGGAAATGCTTGGCGGCCTTCAAAGTGCCAAGTTCTTCACTCTTAATAAGAAAAATACATAAATAAAATCCAAGATAATCCTGAGTTATTGTTCAGACTCCTGGCTTATCAGTTTGGCCAAAGTTCTGAGTTTTGACAACACCCTGGGGAGGGGTAGGGAAGCAGGTGCTCCCACTCCCCGGGGGAGTGGGAGAAGCTGCAGCCCGTGAGGCGACGTGGCAACTCCTAGAGAGGTTTGAGGCACAGTTTGGCCTTTGGCTAGCAGCTGTTCTTCCAGAAGAAGCCTTCAGCCACTATTGCACACGCCAGGGGACACACTTACTAACTTTGCCATTGCAGCAAGGTTTGCAGTGACAAGATTTGAAGCAAGCCAGGTGTCCCTGTGCAGGAGACTGGCTGAATGCATTCTGGCTCCCCTGCACAATGGAATACTAGGCAGCAGTGAAAATTATGAAGACATGGTATAAATACCAATGTGGAAAGATGTCAAAGACTGCAGTGGAGAAGTCAGGGTGAGGAGGAGGTCAGCACAATACCCTTGCCCTCATTCACACAAACCTTGGGCTGATGTTGAAGCACAAGAGGCAGGGAGGGAGCAGGAGGCAGTAGCGGGGAGGCTTTGCACCATACCCAAAGCGAAGGGACACACACACACCATGTCCCCAACTGCCCCACTTCTGTTCCCAAAACGTCACAAGGGAGCCACAATAGCAAGCCTGGGCTGAGTCCAGAGGCGTCTGGTCCTGGAGGACACTGCCTCTCCCTTGAGCACCAGGGAGTGGACAAGCCAGAGTCCCTGAAGACAGCTGCTTTCCTGCTCGTCCAGCAGGGCACTGCTGCTCGAGACGCTGGTCACGCAAGCCAACAGAGCGGATGCTGATGAGGTCGCCGCCTCTGCCCCTGACATGCAAAGCCCTCTGCGTAGAGGCCCAGAGCAGAGTCCACTGGGGAAGGGTGTGTGCCCACTTCCAGACAGTCTCCCCTCACAAAACCCCATGGCGGAGAGGATGGGGGGCTGCCACCCGTCACCTCTCTGCAGCCCTGGTCTCTTGTATACTACCTCCAAGAAACCCTGTGTCTCCCGTGCTGTCCCCACTTTCTTTAGTCTGTCTGCAACCTACCCCACCGTCCTGGCACAACTGGGCTGTGAGCAAGACAGCGGGGAGGGCAGAGTGAGTGGGGGTCAGATTTCTCCATCTGTACCTTTTTATTTTTGACTTTTGAATCATATGACTCTATTGTTCCTTCCAAAAAATGCATCTGAGAAAGATCCTGAGCCACACACACACACACACACACACACAGATCAAATGTGATATCTAAACCAGATGAGTTTTTCTTGACTTCAAGATCAGAGTCAAGAACTTGGTGCCCAGAATGTGTAAAACACAGCCATCAGTGGCCCTGCGGAGCCTCAGCCAAGAGATGCTCTCTGGGCCGGGCTGGTGTACCCTGAGCCAGAGTGAACAAACTACCAGAAGTAGCCTCCTTAGGATCCACACGAAGCCTCAGTCAAGAAACTCAGAGAGATGATCTGAAAGTTCAGGTTCAGAGATTTCCAGTCGCTTGCCCAGGACACTCAATTAGAAGCAGAGTGTTCATAGGCCCCAGCTGGCCTGTCCCTGTGTCACCCCCACGTTCAACCCTGGCTCTTCTGGCGATGCCAAGAGGGACTACAGGACCATCCTCAGGGGCTATGGGTCTTGCTTGGAGGCCAAGAAACTGAAATAGGTTTTAACCTGGAAAAGAATAAAAGGGAGAAATTTAATAAAAGTGAATCTTATATGACGTCTAATAAATTGGAAAGGGACCATCTGTTCTCAATCGTGGTGGAGCAGGAACAAGAATTCATGCTACAACATGAAGCGTGAGCTACGCAGAGGAAATTCCTAATTTGTGGTTATGGACAAAGATATTGTTAAAGGAGATTGTGACACGGCCCTTCCCCGGACCTTTGAGAAGGGGCTGGATTTCTCAGTAGCTGTTCCCAAGTGTGTCTGGGTCCACGTGTGTCTGTGGCCGGAGGAGCCCCTTCCCCAGGGCGCCAGGACCTCCTTGTCACCCACGCTGACCCTGGGCTGCTTTGCTCTGCTCTTCAGCCCCAGCCCCTTCCCCGCGTGGCAGGAGCACAGGCACGGGCCACACGTGGGCTGGCGTGAGCAGGCGTCAGGCCTTAGGGCTCAGGAAACGCCACCCCCACGGGCAGAGCCTGCCGCACGTGCGTCCCCTGTCCCTCCTCGCGCAGGCCAGATTTGTGCCCTGCTCCGTCCTGGTGCAGGTGACTGCGGAGACGGTGACGGCCTGGGATCGGGGCCGCTGCCGAGGCCTGCCTTGCTGCTTGGAGAAGACCAGGGCTCCAGCGGCCGCACAGACAGGCTGCAGCTGCGGTCTGAGCCGTGGCGTCTCCGCTTTGCCGCGGCAGCGGCTGGCGTCACCACAACATGCGCAGAGGCCAGTGCAGGACGCTGCCCTTGGGGCAGCTGTGGTAGCCAGCTTTCCATCGCTGTGACCACCGGACCTGGCCAGGACCACTAGAGAAGGAGAAGGTTGTTTGGGCTCCCAGTCTGAGAGGCCTCAGGCGTGGGCACTGCCGCCATTGCTCTGGGCCCCAGAGGAGGAGGAACATCATGGCGAAGAAAGTGGCTCAGCTCCTGGCGGTCAGGGAGGTGGGGAGGGGGAGAGAGGAGAAAGAGCCGGGACAGGATCCAGTCCCTCAGTGCACGCCCCATGGCCCAGCTCCTCCAGCCATGCCCCACCTGCCTACAGTCACCACCCGTACTCCACTGAAATCACTAATTCACCAAATGGATTAATCCACGGGTGAGGTCATGGCTCTGGTGACCAGTAGGTCATTTCACCTCCGACCATCCTGCCCTGCCATATGAGCTTTACAAGGACGTCTACACAAGCTACCACAGTGGCTTCTTTAATCTGGCATGACTCCAGAGTGACTGGCCGTTTTCCACAAGGCATTCACCTTGGTGAAGCAGCACAAGGTGCCCCATGCAACACAGAAAAGTTCTACTGTGAGTAAACGTTTGTTGAATGAATTAATAACCTTCAGACC
Source organism: Xerus rutilus (assembly GCA_028644305.1). Lineage (NCBI taxonomy): Eukaryota > Metazoa > Chordata > Mammalia > Rodentia > Sciuridae > Xerus > Xerus rutilus. The sequence goes on along the minus strand of CM053412.1, from coordinate 66,426,989 downwards.
AACTTGTATTCATAGGAAAGGCTATGACTGATATCTTACGAGTAATCTATCCTGTCTACTATACATTTTACTTGTTTTAAGCACTCACTCGCATTAGATAGTCTGTCTTTGTGTACATTTCTTACAAAATCTTTTGGCACGGGATTTCATTATGTGATGACTATGAAGCGATTCGTATCAACATTGATATGAGGTTGGTGTACGGAGCTGGAAGCTTCCGTTCCCTAGTCGTCACATTCCTGATCCTCGGGGTTTCTACCACTCCTCAATTGTGGTTCAAGTAATCAGAAGACCTTTCTTCTGAACTCGTTTCCTCAGTCACAGGCCTTCTTTGTGATCACAAGGGGCCCCGTGGGAAACCCGCCCTTGGCCACTCTTTGATCCTAAGCAGTGTGCATGTCGTGAGCCTTTTTCAGTTTCAGTGTTAGGCCAACTTCTGACTTCATGTTCAACCCATGAGTCATATGCCAAGAAGTCTGCTGAGTTGGGGGATGGTTCTTGTCCCTTGAAGTTTGTCTCTTGAGAATGTGTCATGCTTAATTTCCTTAAGAGTCGCATCTAACTTCCTGTAGAACACATTTTTCTCAGATCAAGCCCTAAACATCCTTTCTTCAAACATTCTTTCTTAATGATGAATAAATGAATAACTGAATGTCCAGGTGGATAGTGGGTGATGGATGGATGAGAGGAGAGTCACTGGATAGATGGGTGGATGCTGGCTGGATAGATGGATGCATAGTGGCTGGCTGGATGGATGGATGGATGGATGGGTAGTGAATGGATGGATGGTGGATGGATGGATGGATGGTGGATGGATGGATGGATGGATGGATGGGTAGTGGATGGGTAGTGGATGGATGGATGGGTAGTGGATGGATGGATGGTGGATGGTGGATGGATGGATGGGTAGTGGATGGATGGACGGGTAGTTGATGGATGGATGGAGGATGGTGGATGGATGGATGGTTAGTGGATGGATGGATGGTGGATGGATG